>JAFFSR010000244.1:8225357-9485000 GCA_017163975.1 Anastatus disparis
AATTTTCCACCAATAGTTGTTATGACGTGTTAGTGGTTGAAATTTTATAGATTCTAGTATTTCATGAACTTTCTTCTGTTTCTCCTATCGGTAGAAAACTGCCCTCCTAAGAAAGAACGTCCTATCTACATTTTTTAATTTTTTTTATGTATAGAAAGTTAAACATGATGTACAAGAATCGTCGTATGCAAAATGACTTAAAATGTTTTTTAACTTGTTAAATAAGATATTTTTTCCTATAGCACCTTTCCTAAGCTAAAATTCTTAAAGCAGCATTTACTAAATCTTAATTTTCTTAAGTTAAAAATTTTATCAGATAGAATGTTCTTTCTTAGGATGGTAGAAAAGATCAGAACTTCCCGCTTTCTCCTCTTTTTTGTTTCTTCGGAAGTGATAAATGCTCCAAGCTTTTCTCCTTCGAAAGTAGAAATGACACCTATGGACTAGTTCACAGAGATAGTGTGGGATTTTTATCCAATAAACTTACCTTTAAACTGTTTAACAAATTGCATTAGTATATCGCTATTTTCTTAATCCTTTCAAACCTTTCCCCTGGACAATGCAATTAGAAACCTGTCTCAACAATCAAAACCTGAGAAAAAAATAAGGCATTATAGTAAGGTTACCGTTTACTTTGAAAACTAACGATGACCCTTGCCATCAATCAATCATTTTGTTCCAAAGAATATTATTACAGAAAATTACAAAGATTTGTTTAAATAATTCAAAAAATTTTTTATTTTCGTTGTTTTTATAACTGTTTAAATTTACTTTAAAATTTCGCTAGTCTATTTTTAAAATTTTAAATTAACTACTCTTTTACATATATAGTTTACAATGTACTATGTACTAACTTACCAGGAGAGGCTATGAACTTCGGGTCACAGATCTTGATGAAACTTTGGGATATGTTTTTAGGTACCAAAATATGAGTAAAGCCAAAACGGTACGGTCTAACGCTTCGAAAAACTGAAATTATAGGCGTTTCTAGTCTTATTTTAATAAAAATAAAAAAAAAAAGCTCCTAATTGAAGTGTGAATAATTCAGTCTAGAAATGTCTTTAATAAATTAACAGGGTCTAAAATAAAAGTAGAGAAAGAAAGCTTTAATTTGCCGTTTTCAGAATTGAGAAATAATAATTAGAACCAGAGATATGTTTGTTCAAAGTTAAGCAGCAAGAAAGTACCAAAAATCACTGTCCTTCAGAATTTAAATAATTTTTGGTACTTTCTTGCTGCTTAACTTTGAACAAACATATCTCTGGTTCTAATTATTATTTCTCAATTCTGAAAACGGCAAATTAAAGCTTTCTTTCTCTACTTTTATTTTAGATCCTGTTAATTTATTAAAGACATTTCTAGACTGAATTATTCACACTTCAATTAGGAGCTTTTTTTTTTATTTTTCGAGCGTAGTACCCGCGCTCAACCACTACGAGGCGTTACTCTCTTAATAGAAATAGCGCGCTCGAGAGCATATAATTCGGCAAGACAGCCGGCTACATCGGATCTTTCTCCCCTCTCTCTCTATGTAGAGAAGTTATGCTTTACATAGCGAGAGCTCTCCCATGTGATTCAATGTGTATAAGGGGGTTTCCTATACGTATTGCGGACCGTTCTTACCTGGGCTTAGCTTGACTAAGTTTCTATCTCTTTCCAGCAACTGTATAAGGGGGATTCCTATACGCAGTTTCCTATTTCTTACCTCCACCTTCTTGGTCGGGGTAGGTCCTCCACCAGTTGATGGAGATTCCACGACTAGCTTATCCCCTCCACGTCTACATTGAGACTTGGAGGTAACCTTTCCTGTCTTTCTGTGACACCGACCTGTACCTTCAGCCTGTACCGGGTGTCATTGAGACACTACTCGTATTTATTTCATTTATTTCATCATTATTTAAATGCAATAGTTAATTCTTTTTACCTTTTTTATTAATATCAATTACCGTTCAACGCTTATGCACTTTTCATTTTAAAATCAGTAAAATCAATTTAGTTTATAAGTTCTGAACTTTGGCTTATCCGAACCACTGACTGACCATCTTCCAGTATCAACCCTCAGGTAGAAGTAAAAGTCTGATGCCGCCGACGTCAACGAGTTGTCTACAAGGCAACCAAGAAAAGCCAAACGTTACAATATTAGTTATATACGTAACTTGGGCGTACGAAGGATGAATATGGACGAGGCTAATATTTGTCAAAGTCAGCTGTGAGCATAGGCACGCTCGCGTCATACGGTCTACCTAAGTTGACTAATCTGAACACATATATAAATATATTTATGTCGTCATAGGCCAAATTCAGTTCAATATCCATAGACCCAGCTAAATTTGTATTGACATCGCATACGCTTTGGCTTGTCTTTTAACTATGTTCAAATGTTTCTATACGCTTTCAGTGGTATATAGAAGCTTTCCATACAAACCCGAAGTCGTATGGATTATATATGTGTTCAGACTAGTCAACTTAGGTAGATCGAATGACGCGGATGCGCCTATGCTGATTTTGACATTTTCTTAACCATAAAAAAATTTTGGGTTATGCAAACAGCGATGCGAAAAAATTGAAGATTCATGATCACAAATGAAAAACAAATGAAAGAGTGACAGCAACTGATTTTGACATATTATAAAAAAAATTTTAAAAAAACATTAATATAGTATTTATTAATGTTGAAAACATAAAAATTAATCGTATTAATAAAACAAAAGTGTTACGTAAATAAAAATGTGGCGATTCGATTGAAATTATTCAATCAAACGCATTAATATGTTGGATTTAATGTGAAGTGTGTTATGTGTGTTTTGTTTTTATTTTAAATAAATTTTTTTATACTCCCTCATTTGGCCTACAACGACATAAAATTATCTACGTAACTTGGGCGTACGAAGGATGAACATGGTCTCGACTTATATTTGTCGATTCAGTAGTAGTAGCAAGTTACGTAATAACTAATATATATATATATATATATATATATATATATATATAGACGAAAAAGTTGTCAGTTAGTTAAAAATATTTAAAAAAGATTAAAAGTAAACAAGCTAATTTATAAGTATATTTTTCTTCCCGCTGGCCTGTAGACTTATACGCATCACACATATGTTTTATATAGGGTAAGTATGGGAGTTAACGTGCCCTCCCCGGTTATCGTGCCCTATGTTAAAGCATGCGATGTCGATAATCAAAGCATGATAATAAAAGTATGCATTTATATGGTAAGCAGACGATACACGATAAACTGACACATTGCATAAACTTTGTAAATTCAATCGGCAAATTAATAGTTTTAAAATTTTCACTTAGGGAATTTGTTTTATTCGTAGATAATGTGCTTTACTTTAAATAAACAGTTTATAAAACTTTTAAAAAATAATGAGATTTGTTTAATTGACGGAAATGTGTCTGCCTTAACCTTAAAGGCACGATAACTCATACACTTACCCTATTTCGACAAATTATATTCAGAAAAAAGTATCCACCGTCTACGACAATGCCAAAGGAGCACATTGGTGGCTTGTTTACAGCACCTAAACACAAGAAAGGGGGAAGGGCAAAATTGAGTCTTACTCTCCGTACTGTGCACCGTGCTAATATTGTGAAAATATATACATCGAATTCAAAAACAGCACAGAAATACGGCGTGCTAATAGCACAAGAATATGTGATTCTTTGTCACTCTTTTTCCTGTGTTTACATATTGACTCGCAGAACTAGCTGAACAAGCTATCAACGTGATACTTGAGCATGGCCGTACACCATGGATACTTTCTTCCGTGTAGTACGACATATATTTTCAAACTCTAATTTTCTTTTTTGTTGATATTTGAAGTACTTTATTGAGATATTTCTATGTTTTGATTATTTTTCTACGTATTAGTATGTGATAAGATGTTTAACAGTAATTTTCATACGTGATTTTATAGAGTGATCATTGATACATTTTTCAGAATCACCCGTCCTTTTCACGTATACATAGGTGTTATTATGTTCTACTGACAATTTAAATGATATATGTGTTTCACTTGATGCTTTATTTATTTTTTCTAAAAATTTCGATGTATCGGCATATATACCATAAAGAATTGTAACTGTTTTATATTCTATATCGACAAGTTGATTTACTAATTTATCCTTTAAGAGAGACGGTGAAACAGATGAAACTTTAATTTCTCTTTCTTTTTCTCTTAAATGTAAGAATGAGCGTGGAAAATGAATTTCTTTGACACCAACTTCCCAAGATCTTCGTAAATTAATTTCTGGAGGTAATTTTGTAGTATAACAATATGTGGTGTTGTTAGGAAATACACTCATACTACTATTACTAGGTAGTATCAAATAAAATTGAGTTCTCATGTTTATATATTTTTATATCTTTAGCTGACACCCAAGAATTAAATTTACTAGGATAACCGACCCAACTTACAAAATATTTTTTTCTACGGCCTTTTCTTGTACGCTTCGCCATTCATTCTTCCTTCCATACGGTATATAGGACCTACACCATCAAACCAAGAAAAGTAGCCCCATACCATGATACTACCTCCTCCATGTTTAACAGTTTTAATAGTGTATTTAGGATTGTTTTCTTGATTAGGTGGCCGCCGTACATATAATTTTCCATCTGATGAAAATCTATTGAATTTTGATTCATCTGATCACAGTATATTGTGTTGCCAATCCAAGACTTTACCTCCATGCTCTTTAGCAAAAGCTAATCGTTTTTTCACGTTCTTTTTAGTAATAAGTGGCTTTTTTTAGCTATGCGTCCGCAGAGATTGGCATCAGGTAATCGTCTTTTAATCGTCGTTTTCGATATCTTGACACCATATTTAATAAATATTATTTCTTTCACACATGAAACTGGTATAAATTGATCTTTCTTGACTTCCTTGACAATTAATCTATCTAAGCGAATAGTAGTTGTACGTGGTCTACCTCTTTTTTCTTCTGGAAGTGTAATTTGCTCGAGACCTTGTTTAAATTTTTTAATAACGTTCTGAATTTGTTTTCTTGATACTTGCATATTCTTTGCAATGTTATTCATGGATAAGCCATTTTTCCATAAATTAATCACTGTTTTACGTTCACGTTCAGTTAAATGCTTCATTTTCGTCAAGTAGAAAATATAAAAACACAAAAGTAAATAATTAAATTATTATTTAATTGTGACGCGCACACCTTATATTCAAAAAGTTTTAAAACAGACTAATTCTTAACATCATCAAAATACTGCGTAAACATATACTTTGTTCGATCGATGTAAACAAAACATTCACAGCGTTCAAGCAAAAGGTTATAGATTTTGTATAGAATGTACGATTTTCATATAATGTAAATTTAATAAGACAAAAATTTTTTTCGTATGTATATGGGAAAAATATCAAAAAAATAAAAGTGCTCAAAAAATTTTGAAAAAATTCAGGATTATTCTACATACAAAAATACACAATTTTTATATTTGACATTTTTCTGTATATCTTATAATCATAAAGATATCGAAAAAATAAAAACAAGCCTTTTTTTTTAAATCGCCTTATCTTGGTCAATTTTGGACCTAGAAAAAAAACAAAAACTAATTTTAAAGATAAGAAAAATACCTTTAAAACTAGCAGTGTAAAATTTCTCTACCATCATTTTTCGAAAAATGATTCCAATTTTAGCACAAGCGAAAAAAAATTTTTTTCTTTAATTTTTAAATTGCGATATTTCCCATACGAGTTCTCAAAATTAAATTGTCAATAGATTATTGAAAAGTCCTTACAAATACCTTTAAAATGAGTGGTTGCAAAATATTTTAGGGCCATTATTTACCGAGATACAAAACTTTTTATTTGGTACTTTTTTTCTCGAGAATGGCTCTTTTTTATTGGACCCCACTGTATATTAGTTCGTACTCTGCAGGTTGTTTTAAACCTAACAACAAATAACCATGTGCTACGCTTGTAGCGTCGTAATAAGCTTCTTGTAAAAACTTTGAATTTTCTGGATAAACTTGACGCGCTAAATGCTGTATTTGTGCACGGTCTCTAGGATTTTTAAAAATTACAATATACACGCTCGCCATACGTACGAAAAAATCAGTTAATACTCGTACGTACACACCGGAAGATTCTAGAATAATGAAAGCGAAAATCTAGATTTTTACCTTTTATAAGCTAATACACATTTCAACTGTTTGATACATGCTAGCTTACAAATTTTATGAGCTGTTTTTAATTTTAATTTATATTATATTATGTATGTATATACATTTGTGTTTGTGTGTGTGTGTGCGTGTGTGTGTGTATGTGTATGCGTGTGTGTGTGCGTGTGTACGTGTGCATGTATATAATTTAAATATTACATTCTTTCTTTGAAATGCTTCAAAACTGGAAAAGAAAAAAGTAGGGTAGATTAAATAAAGGTTTATTATGTATACAACTTCGTAATTATTTATTTAATCATAATTATTTATTTATTTTGAAAATCAAATCTTATTTAGTATAAATCTTATTTAAAAATGTAAAATTGTCGATGTATTATTGGTCATACGACCACTTACATACATGTACGGAGTGTCGTCGATATGAAGTGGACAATTTGGATTTTCGGAGTGAAGATGGTGCTCGCGCATATTAGATATTGTAAAGTATAAAAATTGTACATTTTTTTATTCAATTTGTATCAGTAAATCTTCAAGGCTGATATTCCGAAATGTCAAAACTTCTTGAAATTCTATTATCTCAATGTTCCTGAGGCAATCCTCAGCATCGCACCATATAGTTTCACAAATCGTGCATGATTTACTAGTCATTAAATGCCAAATTTGTACATTTAATGAAATGAAAAATCTTTTAGAATAAAATTCTAAATAAGGTAACAATTTGGTAAAATTATTTTGATCGTTTTTTTTTAAAGTTCATCAAATTATGTAAAGCACTGTGTAAAGCTAAACCCTGTAAAGTACATTTGTATTCTGGGTAAAATCTACAAGTTGGAATATTACAATTAGTGCAGCAATTTTCTGAAGGCTCTGGATGATGTGTAAAAACTGAAAAAATTAATAAAAATTAACAGCAAAATTTTTTAAATATTTATTCATTTTTATTATCATATTTTCAAAATTTATACAAAGAACAAATACTTGTGATTGAAATATTATAATTTAAATAAATTTCTAATTCCATATTTATAACTTTATATATTTCGAAATACGCTTATTACAACATTACGATATTAAGATTTTTTAAAACATTCACTCTCACATATCTTTTCACACTAAATATTACAATATTTTACAGTATTTAGAAATATTTTACCATTTTTTTTTTTACAATAATTTACAATATTTTATAGTACTTTACAATATTACATGAGTATTTTTTTTTAATTTGACACTATTTTTTTATATATACATATACATACGCATTTTATTCACAACGAGGTTTCTTATATCCATACGGGAAAGATATGCATACATCTAAATGCTTTCCTTTAATACTATTTACACGACAAGTTTTTGTTTCTTGCTTTGTAATTACATCGTGATACTTTGTGCGTCCAATAGCACTAAATGAATGTACTATTTCTTCATTCTTTTTTAAAACTAAAGACTTGACGCTGTTATAATTTAAAATATCTTTTGTTGAATCAGTCAATGTCATACTCTTAACTTTACAAACTTCATGTAGAGTTCCGTCATTACTTTTCACAATATATGAATAAAACTTAAACGATGTTATATAGCTATCTCTACCATAACATTCTAATTCATCAGTCATATCACAAAAACCTACCTGTTGGAACTCTATATTCATTTGCTGTATTTTTACTTAAATAGATACGAGAATCTGTATCATAATATAATATACGCTGCTCTAGCTGTTCTAAATAACTATACAATTTAAGCCTTGCTTGTGCTGTAGTATAAGCAGCAATAACCATGTTTGTCATTGGCGATGGATTATATGAATCTTCGTTGTATTTCCAGTGAACATAAAAAGTATTTTGATTAACCGGTAAAGCATCAACTAAAATTTTATCGTCACTTTCTAAAATTTGAAAGAACTGCGGACCGTCTATAATAATTTCTGTAGTACCCATATTTTCCCTCTGACGGAATTTTCCCCAAAAAGAATTTAAACATAACTTTGCTAAAAAACGCAGCCCTGGATTTTTTCCTATTTTTTCTTTTTTGCCTTCTTCGCGTGCATATTCTTCAATATATTCGTCGCATGAATTTTCATTTGTACAATTTACCGGCCACCCACTAGCTTATTGTTTAATTTTTAGAAACGTGTTAATATAATCCGAAAATAACCCACCTTGTTTAGTTTCTTGATTATATTGAGAAACCTTATATTGCCATATCTCGTAATAGCTGTTATACGATATCCCATTATCAAGTCTTTTTTAACTCCTCTGATACCCATGTACTGGTAAACTCCCTATCACTAACCTTATATTGCCATATCTCGGGAATAGCTGTTATACGATATCCCATTATTAAGCCTTTTTTAACTCCTGTGATACCCATGTACTTGTAAACTCCTTGTCACTAATGTTTTCGTGCGTACATTCGTTTTCGTTCAAATTCTCACAACATGTACGACATAATGGAAACATTAAACGCTTGTGCATTCGAACAGGGAGTACAGGTAAAAACAAAGATCGCGGTGGTAATACGCGACGTTTGACTATATTTTCGACTTTTTCTAAACTATATCCACTACCTTATCTCCTATAAAAATTTCCGGATGACCTATAGGAAATTTACCGGTCTTACATAAGGATATAAGGAACAAATATCGATATAATTGATTTTTCCCCTTTCTATACCTCGACGAGAAAAACAGTATTCTCGGTTATACCGCCGTAAAAACTAACTCGCGGGTTTCATATGTCGTTCATCAACAAAGGGTGATTAAGTAGATATCGCTCTACTTCGGTATTTTCCCGTTTGAAATTTTTAAACTTGTATTCCCAAATTTCCCTTATAACGTACCCATGCGCTTTAATTAACTCCAATGTTTCTAAGGTTTTTTCAAAACACTGCTCTAAACTATCGCCGTAGGTTTCAGATATTTTGGAACGATCTTCCCCCTTAAAACATTTTTTGAATCCATGCCAAAAACAATCGTGCTATTGATTGACATATTTCGAATCATCAGATGATTCGAAATATCCATCTGTAACCATGTACCGATGTATGGTTACTATTTCAATTTAAATAAGATTAAATAGCACCAGGAGGCGCTGTTCACACGACTAGATAAAGAAGAAATATGTATCCGCGAAAGCGCGAGAAAGAAAATTAATAAGAAAAAGAGAGATTAACTAAGTAAGCAGCAAGTTAGAAAGAATAAGCTAATTATTAGGAAGTAGGTAGGGATGGCATAGAGAGCCTCGCACAGCAAGCGCAGCGCGAAGCTCGCTCTCTCGTCGCCTGACCGCCAGCAGAGCCAGTCGCTCTCTTACTTGACTCTAGCCTAAGGTCTTACGTGAACCGTAGCAGCCCGTTCATCACCACGCGGAGAGAAAGATCTGCAAGGGCTAGGCCCGCCTCATCAACCTTAGTAGCATAAGTCCTGGTAGACAGATTGATTATCGTAAAACGCGGCGCGAGTCACAGTATAGTAAAGTAATTTCCATCTCTCTCTTTCACACGACTTTGACATGATTGTTTTGCGAGCGTACCGGTCTTGTTTTATATCGAGAGAACACCCGATATCTTGTAAACTTTAATTTAAAGATCCTCATTGTAAATATTTCATTTAGTATAATACATTTGCAAATTTCTTTCACATAACTACTGTGTTAGAAGAAAAAGATTTAATATAACCTAGAATCAATTTCCTGCATGCTCCTCTATATCACCATAATAAATTACCAGAGTTGAGAATTCACCCTAGAGAAAATATAACTAATATTTAAATCATACATATATTCGGAGTCGCTTGGTTTATGACTCAGCTAGTAGGAGCGAGAAAGTTCTCACTCTTTTTGTATCATAGTGTGCTCGTCCTCGCTAAAGTCGGGGAATGGAGCGTCAGTAGTGATTGAAAAGTGGTAAATAAAATAGTAAAATCGAGTAATAATTATAATTCCATCAATGCCTTTTAAACCCCAAAACGCGAGCACGCTACGTTACACGTCTACTAAAATATTTTCCGGAAGTCGGAATTCCGAACTTTTAGCAGCATGTATAATATTATGTCCCGATTGTTTTTCTTTTAAAATTAGCCACTCAATTGAACCTCGTGAATGAGTGCTTTTTTTCCTGTAACCACCAGTAGGTATTATACCAATACTATTAGTTTAAAAAATTTTTTTTCTAAAAATTCTTGAGCCAGCGCTCGCTATTGTTGTAGCTTCGGCAAACGGAAACGTATTTCCTACTTCTATAAAACTTTTTCTAAAAGCTGAGCAAGCTTTTCTTAATATATCGACATCCGTTTTGCAATATTTTACGATTTCATCTTGAAAATCAAAAAGATGATTCTTAGAAATCATGTCTTCATACCATTGAGAAAATTTTTCCCTCTCTGATACGGACATTTTTCCTAAAGAATAAAACTTTTGAGGTGGCATTGGGTTAACATAATTTTGATTCACTAAAATATTAAATAAATGCGGAAAAGTACCCTTAACCATATCGTAGGAAAATCCAAAAGCTTCCGGTAATTTATCTAATTTCATGTGAAAATAATTCAAACTGTCTATAAATTTAACATGATGTCCTAATGTCATTAGTATAATACTAGTACCGTTCATAGTCACCTTCGGTACTATGTTAGTTTCTTCAACTAGATATTTAAGAATAAATTGCCCGTCGTAGCTTTTGCTATTATGGGCGATACAAATAAGTGATTTTATATTTTTAAAACACGATTTTTCAAAATTTTAAATAAATTTAACGAATTTTTTTATAACATTATTTTTAAAAATTAAAGTTCTACCACCTCCGCAAAAAGTGCATACTGAATCCATTGCCGAATCTATACATTTAGAACAACATAACTGAGCTACACTTAAATTAATTTCGTGGTAAACAATTTTATTATTATCATCTACGTGTTTTTTTTCTTGCCGAGCTTCGAAATCATAAAATAAAAACGCGTTTTCTATATTTTTATCTTATCTTTTTCGTAAACCATTACAGCTATACCGTCATTTTTAAAATAATTTTGGAACTTTTGAATTTCACAAAGACCACAACCTTGATCCGTATGTATATTGACTCCCGCTTTTTCCAACAAATCGTTTGCTAGTTCTAATTGCGCCTTATTCTGGCTTTTACGCACATTCTCCCAGCGATTTTTTAATTTTGCAGGACAATTATCGCCATGCATCATTTTTTTTGCGTGAACAAGTGCTACGGTTAAAGCACGCGGTAAACATTTTGAGTCGTTATTATTAATCCGTATAATAGACTTTGACTTAACAATGTCAAACTGTAATGGTTTATTACGTCCTCTGCCCATCGGTACACGAACATTCAATATTTATATCCGAAAACTCGTCAATTTTAAATTCACGAACGCTTTGGGATATCAGTTCGATTGTTTTCCATAAATCTTTAAAATTATAATCCTTTAAATATCTGAAACTTGTAATGGGACCGATGGGCAAAGTATTACTTAATATATTGATTTTAATGTAATCGCTGGGTTCGTATTCGCGCGTTATATAGTTAAATAATTTTTTTATACCCACCTCTAAATCTATTCTATTTTCTTCAAATTTTATTTCGATTTCGCGCGCATTAGTACCAAACCGTTGATAATAATCATTCGTTTCCCATATAATGCTGAAACACTCACCAACTTGATTTGATCCTGAATCCGGGGCTTCGTTACTTCAGCTGTCGTTTCTACTAGGACCAGGGATGGGTGAGTTGATTGGTTGTTGTTGTTGCTGATCTTCAACGACGGCAATAGCTTCGTCTCTGGTAGAAACTTCATCATTACCCGATCTATTTTGAATAATTTGACTGGGTACTTGTTCTGTAATACTGCATTGTGAAAAATCAAAAAGATCACCTTCCTCGAAGTCGTCAGTTTGCATAATCTCGTTGATGTTTTATTGATTTTCTAAAAGAAGAACAAAAAAGTTTGTTATTAATTTACCAATATTAAAAAAATAAGAAATTATAATTATAAACATATATTCTAGAAAAAAAATTGATATTGAATGTTTTTTTGTTCTGAAATCTATACACAGATTGAAAAATAATAATTATAAAAAGTTTTCAAAATGTTTAAAACTTACCATTGCATGAGGTTTTCTCATTATCATTTTTACTCATTGAAGCAGCGACTCTATCTATTCTTTTGGCTTAACACTGCTCCTACAGCATAATCACCTGCATCTGTAATCAGAATGTATGGCTTCTTAGGATCTCCAAATTTCAGCATTATATTTTCAATAAACAACTCTTTTATTTTATTGAATGCATTTTCTTGCTCTTCCGTCCATATAAATCTATTTTCTTTCTTTAATAATTCTAATGATGGAATCGTTTCATGTGAGAAGTTCTTCGTAAATTTTGTGGAAAAATTTAGAAACCTTAAAAAATTTTGCAATTGTTTTTTATTCGTAGGTTTCTTAAAATCTTTTATTACTTGAATTTTTTCAGGCTGGGGTTTCAGTCCTTCTGCTGATAAAATGTGACCCAGAAATTATACCTCTTTTTGTACAAAATTTGACTTTTTAAAATTTAATCTTAGATTGTGTTTCTCCAATCTTCTGAACATTCTTCTAAATTTCCTAGATGTTGTTCAAAACTCTGTGAAATACACAATAAATCATCGACAAATGCTATAATTGAATGTTGTAAATCACCGATAGCTAAGTCCAAACCCCGTATAAGAGCTGCACTGCTTGTAGATATACCGAAAGGCACCACATTGAACTCGCACACTTTGTTATTTACCGTGAAAGCAGTGCATTTTTTGCTGTTATCATGTAAACCTACCTGCCAAAAACTACTAGTTAAATCAAAGTTTCACATATATTTTATGCCTTGGCATCTTTGAAATATTTCCTCGATTCCAAGTAGCAATTCGTAATTCTTAATGAGCTTTTCGTTAAGTTTTCTAGCATCTAGACATAATCGAACTAAGCCATCCTTTTTTATCACAGTAACCAATGGGTTGATGTAAGGACTCATTGATCGTCTGATAATATTTAATTCAAGCATTCTTTCAACTTCTTTCTTTACCTTTTCCTTATAATTAATTGGAATAGGATACGGTTTGATAAAAAATGGTTTATCGTCATTGAGCTGCGATTCATGCTTATAAATATCTAGCAAACCGGGTTTTTTTTATTAAATATTCCACAATATTGAAATATTAATATAATTAACTTTTGTTTTTGTCCGCCTATAAGGCTTTCATTTAGTACTATTTTTTGTTCGATCTCTTCGTACACCAAATCATACTTAGGATCATTTAAATTTTTATTGTTTGGTTTTGAGACACTTTCACTGTACTCAATACTCAAACTTTGATATTCACTCTCTTCAAGAATGATATCTATATAAGGAATAAATTCCTTTTTATTTTGATTACTGATACATATTTTTTCATGTTCAGTATCTAAAATCATTTTTAAGCCTTTTCGTACATCGTAGATAATTATGCATTCTCTAACTAGCTTGGTACTACGATAAAAAATAGCATTAAATTCAATACTAGCCATAACTTGTTTAGTTATTTTTGTTGATTTTAAACCCGTTGCACCTTTAATAACTTTCCCTGCTATAGGTAAAGTTGGACGATCATTAAAAATATGAGAATTATTTTTATAAAACTCTTCCGAAGTACAGGTCATCTCACTGCCTAAATCTATTAATGCTTCAATTTTTATGCTCGAAGGTGGATTTGAACTTCCGCCCTCCGTATGCAAAGCAAGAGCTGTGCCATTAAGCTAACGTGGCTTATGATACACTAAACGTATTCTGGTGTTATGATACAGCCTTTATACGTTGATATAGATGTATTAGTTTTTATGAGACTATTTATAATTAAATACAGTACATTACGCAACTAGTGCGCGAAACAGGTGATTCACGCACGAGTCGAGTTTTTCGCCCGAGCGAAGCGAGGGCGAAAAAAAAGACGAGTGTGTGGATTACCTGTACCGCGCACGTGTTGCGTATACTATTTTTTAACACATCGAGAGCGAAACACGTTTATTTTTGCCATTACTTACCGAGTGGAGCGAGACGAGTAAATAATAAAAAATAAATGATAAATCATAAATATTTATAACTGCATCATTAATATAATAAATATTTTTATGTTTGCGAATAAAAACTTTTATTTACATTTACTTACTAGAGAAGATTTCTGATTTATAATAAATTCAAAAGAGCAAATTAAAATGCTCATTATTTAGAAGATTTTTTTAAATTAATTGTTGACTAGCTAAAGTTATTAGTTGTTCATTAAAACAGTTTCTGGAATTAACTGTGAAAAAAGTTGAATTTCTTTTCAAGAAAATTCTAAAAAAAAAAAATTAACCATTCATACTTGAAAAATTTAATTTTTTTTTAATTCTATGATATATGTTGCGACGATGCTATTTCAAGCATCACGCTTAAACCGGGTTCTGCGCTCAACCGCTACGAGGCGTTACTCCCGCAATGGGAATAGCGCGCTCCAGAGCATATAAGTCGGCAAGACGGCCGGCTAAAACAGACTCTCTCCCCTCTCTCTATGTAGAGAAATTATGCTTTACATAGTGAGAGCTCTCCTACGTGTTTCAATGTGTATAAGGGGGATTCCTATACACATTGCAGACCGTTCTTACCTGGGCTTAGCTTGACTAAGTTTTTCCATCTATTCCCAGCAACTATGTATAAGGGGGTTTCCTATACATAGTTTCCTATCTCTTACCTCCACCTTTCCGGTCGAGGTAGTTCCTCCGCCAGTCGATGGAGTTTCCACGACCAGCTCATCTTCTCCTTGTCTACCCTGAGGCTTGGAGGTAGCATTATCGTGTCTTCCTGCGACACTGACCTGCTTCCAGTCTATACCGGGTGTCATCGAGACACTGCTCGTATTATCCGCCGCCGGTAAAGTAGATTTCAACCGTGCTAACCGTCGATAATATTGTAGCCTGTATATAGTTTATTATCTTTCCTCTATCCTAGTTTGTAACCGATACCGTTCGGAATTTATTAATAATAAGCTTGTTAAAAACCGCGTCACCGGTAAAAATAAATACCGACCGCCAGAAAGAGATCAATTAAATCTCGTAACCTGTAAATAGTCTATCTTTTCTTAACTTTTAGTTTGTATAAGTATAATTTTGTTAAACCGCATTTCCGGTAAAAATAATACCGACCGCCTAAAGACATAATTGGATCTTAGCATTAATTGATTATTCATATTTTTGTGTGTCGCCGTTTCCGGCCAATTTTCCAAGATTATCATTAGATTAATTAACCTTGTATTAGTTTTAAGTTAACTCAATAAATGCAAAGAATATTTATTGTGAAAAATATAATTGCACGACTCATACTCATTTACCAGTTCCGCTAAACCTGTCCTGTAAATCCGCCCCGTCATTTACCGCTTTAGTTTTAAGATTTGTTATTTCATCAATTTAATTATTATTGAAACGCAATAGTAAATTTCTTTTTCCTTTAATTACAGTTAACTTTTCATTCTTAAACTCATTTTTATTTTTATTATTAAATTCAGTAATTTCAATTTAGTTTATAAGTTTTGAACTTTGGCTTATTCGAACCTCCGACCGACCATCTTCCAGCATCAACCCTCAGGTAAAAGTAAAAGTCTGATGCCGCCGACGTCAACGAGTTGTCTACCGCAACCGACCAGAAAAGCCAAACGTTACAATGTTATATAGTAAAAGTGACATATTAGTAATATACGCAACAAGTGATGTACGAAGGGATAATATTGGCAGGGGTCAATGTTTTTTGCGCGAGCAGTAGAAAGTCGAGGGCGCGCTTGCGCGCCCGAGATTTTCTGCTGCTCAAGCAAAAAACATTTAACCCTGCAAATATTTTCCCGACGTACATCACATGTTGCGTAGATTATTTTATGCTGTTGTAAGCAGTTAGAGGAACAATAAAATTATAAGTATATAATTGAATACATTTTTTACAATTTTTCAATGTATATATCATGAATTTATAAAATGCGAAAGAATCAATTTTGTAGAATTTAAAGAAGCGTGGAACAAGCGTGAAACGAGGCTGTCTTGCGCGCGCAGACTCGTCTGCGCGCGCAAGCGCCACATGTTGTCGTGTGACGCTTCGAGAAACAAAGCAAGCGATGCTTACTGTATCGCTGAGATACATAAATTTTTAATTCACAATTATTTTAATATTTTTCTTTGATTTACTAAATATGATAGATACATCTGTTTATAAAATCTTTTCTTCTGTTATGTTTGTTTGTACTTGTAAATATGAATGTACAAACTTATAACTGAAAAGTTTTAAAATTTTTTATTTCTCTTACAATTTTACAAGTTTTATGTTTATTCTATTTTTTTCACTGCATCACTTTTACTGTGATTTTTTTTCACTATTAACTCTAAATTTTATTATTAATAAATCAATATGAACCATTATTTATTTAATGTATATTTTTAAAAATGTATTTAATACGAAAAAGACCATTATGAAATTTGAATATGCGCGGGACTTAACTATGCGGCGCCGATCGTCTAACGCGCCTGTTTATGTTCTCAAGTTTACACTACTATCCTTTCCAAACACATCGGCGCTCACTTCGTACTGAAGAGTTTTGTTGTATCCCAACTTACTACAGCATATTGAGTATTTCCCCGGGGATATATTACTTGTTCATATAACCCCGGGGAAATAAGCTGACAGCAAATATACTTTAGTACAAAATATCACAAACAAAATACAGCGGCGCTGCGAGCGCAACTATAAGAGACCTCAATACCCATTTGACTAGCCTACTACATACGACGCCCTCTACTGCTTACTACAGCATAAATGTTATATATATGTTACTCTTATATCTGATATATGTTATATTTTAAAAATGACTAAATGTTTTACATCAATTCTACCTGTGAAAAACTTTATGAGTAAATATTTACTATCTAAATCAACTTTATAATTGATAAAAGTAAAATCTTTTTGAAAAATATCATTTAACCACTCTTTTACATATGAAACAATTCCCCCTTTTTATTTTTGGTAATAAAAAATTTTGTTTCGAATTTCCTGTCAAAATAACCTTATATGATATAAATATCGAGGCTAAGTCCGCAAAACAATTGTGAATCTTGTTGTCTAAAAAAAAGCAACATGGCGTTCATGTTTCGCACGTTATGAAAAAATATTAGGTTTCGCACACGCAAAACAAGCATGAGAAACCGTGTTTCGCTCACGGAGTGTTAAAAAATATTTTTTATAATAATTTATTTAATTAATTTTTAGTTTCTCATCTCTTTTGGTTTTGACTACGTCAAAGTCATCAAACCTCTCATCTAATGCCTCCACACGTGCATAATCGGTGCCCTCAAAGAGCCCCCCGTTATATAGAGGTTGCATCTAGTTTTTAACTCTAGATTCTCTATTTATCGCTGTATGACCTTCAATGCATGTCCTGTCGCGGTCGCCAGTTGAAGCGAGCTTGACTTTATCCACGGTCGCCAGGTAATATTTTAATTACTGAATTTAAATTTACTTCATTAAATTGATTTATTACTTGCATATACAAGGTGCATGCAGCAATATTATAAAAGAAAATTATCTTTATCGACGATCTCCTCCAGTGCAATACTCTTGGAGATGCGATATTTTATAATTTTATTTACGTCTGTAGGAGAGGGTAATGTGATAAAAGTTATTATCGACGACTCCGTTGAGTGCAATACTCTAAAGAGTGCGATAATAAACTTTTTTATTGTATGAGATATCCAAAAAAGTGTTTAAATCGACGACATCTTTGAGTGCAATACTTTTAGATGTGCGATAAATAACACTTTTATTTAATGTAAGATGATTGTAGGAGCGCGGTGGCGTAACGGATAGAGCTCTTGCCTTCAACGCGGTGGGCACGGATTCGAATCCTGGCCAGGCACCTCTGACTTTTTTTCGAAACAAAATTAGTGTATGTGCTACCCATATCGCGACTCTTAAAAAATCCGACCTCATTGAGTATCGGTTGATTGTTGGTCACAAAAGTGGCTGACCATCTATCGGTAGTCAAAGTTTTCTGTATGGTGGGTCTGACAGTTTAGCCTGATATAATGTGTTAAACGGGTACCGAGCTGGACGCTGGACTCCCTCGACTTCATTATATAAAAAAGGTTAATCATATAGAGGATAAAATCCTTTATATATTAATCTTAAAAAAAAAAAAAAAAATGTAAGATGATTAAAGAAATTATTATCGACGACATATCCAAGCGCAATTATCTTCAATGTGCGATAATTAATTTCTTTATTAGTTCTATGAATAATAATAAATGAAATGAGATGAATTATACTTTTCTAAATGACTTTAAACATAGTCTCATTTAAATTGAAATATTTTATCTTTTTATTACAGAATTAAAGAAATCTATATTTTATAAAGATTGAGAAGTTACATGATAAATTTTGCATACAGAGTGCTTAGATCTTATGCTTCTGACAGTATAAGATCGAATGAATATAGGCTTCATCTTAGATATAACATGATCGAATATCTAAAAGAGAATGAGAGAGTTTGGAAGGATTCATGCTCTTTTATATTATTTCATAAACCTTCTATGAAGTTCTATTTCTCACTAAAGAATTATATATTAGGAAATAGAATGTTCCATAATGTTTATTTTATATATTTTCAAAAGAAACATTTAGTTAAGATAAATATATTTGTAAAAGAAACATTCTATTTCCTTTACATTCCAAAAGACTATTTTTTTATAATTTATTTTATTATTAATTAACTAAAATAGTATATTACGCCACTAGGGGCGAAAACACGACTTTTTTTCATGGGTGAGATTGCCGCCCGAGCCGGAGGCAAGGACAGCAACACCCATGAAAAGAAATCGTGTTATCGACCCGTGTGGCGCATACGATTTTTTCTTATACCCGTGCCGAAAGTTCCCCACACATACTTTTTTTTATTTCGGCGTTAATCGAAAATGAAGGAACTACTTTGTGAGCGCGTATGACCGCAGAACACCTTTGGCTCTTCGCTCTCTTTCTCTCTCTTTCTCTCTCTCTCTTGCCGTAAGTAGCGCCATACGTATTTTTTTTTCGCTCCTCTTGAAACTTATTTAAACAGCATTTTTTCACTTTGCGGAGTGGAATTTTTTGCAGGGAATCGTCCTACTTGGAGTCCGAGAGTGTTGGCCTCATTCATTTGCATTTTTGCAATTGCATATTGGACTCTGGACGGTTTCTTACTGTGAAAGTGCAGTCTCTCAACATCAACCTGCTTTTATCTCTGACACTGCTGTGGACTCTGCTGCTGCCTGAGAAAGTTGCTGTGGGCCTGCTTGTGTTGTTGAGTGTTGTTTTAAGTGCATTATATTGTGCACAATTGCATTGCAATTAGTTTTATTTTTAATTGTAACATAACCTCATTCTTTTTTGGCGCAATTACATACTGCAAGAGGGATCATATTTTTTTAACGCTGATGGCGCCATCTCTTGGATAACGTATACACTAACTTCACTGCTCTTTTGATAGAATCTAGTGGTAACAACGTGGAATTTGCTGCATGTTTGATTTAATTGCTGTATATTACAATAGTGCAGTATATTGTATGCAGTTGTAGTGCAACTGGTTTTAAGTATTGTCTACAACATAACCTCAATCTTTTTGGTGCAATCATCTACCACAAGAGGATTCTTATTTGCTTAGTGCTGGTGGCTCCATCCCTTGGATGACCTGTATATTGGCATTTTTGCCCGTCTATGTGATACCTGATGGTAATTTCTCCAGTTAAGGCGCTTTTCCACTATTATCTTGTGCTCTCTCTAATCACAGTCAAACGAATCTTACTCTGTACAAATTAAGCCGCTTTTCCACTTACAATAACTGAAACTTGGAAGCAACTCAGAGTGCATTTGTTAAGCTGCTTTTCCACTTCCAATAACTGAAACTTAGAAACAACTCAGAGTGCATTTATTAAGCTGCTTTTCCACTTACAGCAACTGAAACTTAGAAGCAACTCAGAGTGCATTTATTAAGCTGCTTATCTACTTTTAAATATACAACTGGCACCAAATTTAAAATTAAAATTTAAGATTCGTTTGATTAAGCTATTTCTATCTTGGAGGTCACTATGTCTAATCAGTGTGGTCTCTGTTTTAAAAACTTTAGTGCTGCATCTAAGCCTCAGCTTTGTGGTCGCTGTGGCAAGACCTATCACAGCTCTTGTACCAAATTGCTCTTAGTCAGAGATAATAATGACCAACAAGTAAAGGTATGTAACTTTTGCATAGCAGCTGCAAATCCTGATTGCAGTCGATCACGTTCTAGTTCTGTGGGTTCTATGAGTGATGTCTCAGCTTCTCTGTCTCTGCCGCGTACTCCAACTCCGACACTACCAGCGCTACAAACAAATGAACTTTTGTCTTCTATATTGAAGAAGATGGAGAAATTAGATAAGCTGGATGATATGGATACCAAGATCAATAATATCGGCACTCAACTATTGACACTGGATGGGAGATTTACAGGTTTGGAGACGCGAGTGAATGGTATTGCTGTGGCATGTGATGAACGTTGTGGAGCGGCTGAGGCAAGGCTTGACAAGGTTTGTCAGGATTATCGGGAGCTTAAGGCGAAGCTGGAGGAATCTCTCTCTGTTGTGCCTGATCGGGCATTATCTGACCCTATGGCTGCTAAACTACAGGAATTGGACAAGCTCAATAAATCTTTACGGCAACAGTGTGATGTTTTGGCGGCTGGCCAGCAGCGTCTTGAGCGTGCATCAGACTTGGTGTTTGGAGGCCTGGTTCCTAATGAATTTAACGATCTGAAGAACGGTGTCTTTGCTGTATTGGCTTCTCTTAATTCTGGTTTTGCTCTCAGTGACATTGTTTCGGTTCGACCTTTGTCGCGACCTGCTACAGCTCGTAGTACTGATGATAGTACTGCTCCTTCTGCAACAACATCTCAAGTTGGTCCTCCGCTGCTTACGACGCCATTGCTCGTCACTATGAAGAGTGCCTCGTTGGCGCGATCTGTCATCGGAGCAAAGATCAGGATGGGTAGCCTTCATACCTCAAAGATCAGGAGTTACCTTTTAGAGGAACTTTATCAGTGGAAACACTTACTCCTTCCTTGATCAACATCAATGAATATCTGCCACACTCATTGCACCAACTGAAGTTGAGAGTGCTCAGGAAGGCCAAAGATAAGAGGTACAACTTCCTTACATTTGTGCGTGATGGTAAGATCTTCGTCAGAAGGAAGAAGGAGGATGCAGCCATTCGTGTTGCATCGGATGACGACTTGGATGCTTTTTTAGCAAAGCTCTCATTGATATCAGCCAACGACGATGTAACCACTTAACATCTGACACTGGGGTAAGCTCATTCTCTCTTCCTTCTCACTCTAACACACTTCTTCCTTCTAACAATGCTATTTCATCGGTCATTCATGATCATTTCACTACTAAGGATGGTCTCAGAGTTTGTCATTTCAATGCCAACTCTATTAGAGCGCACATTGAGATGATTAGACTCTTTTTGGCTTCTCGCCCTTATTTCCACGTAATAGCTGTTACTGAGACCAAACTGGGCCAGATAGTTTGTGATTCTTTGATTGCTCTTGATGGGTATGTTCTTTATAGACAGGATCGTAACACCGGGGGAGGTGGTGTTGCTTTATTTGTACACTGCTCTCTCACTTCTGTGCGTCTCTGTTCATCCTCTGGAAGCTGGAGTGGTAAGCCTGGTTTACCTGAGTATGTCTTCTGTGAGGTCAACTCATCTGACTTGGCTTCACCCATTTTCGTTGGTGTTGTTTATAGACCACCTCACGCTCCATTTTTGGCCAACACGGACTTTATTCCTGATTTGACCACTCATATGCACAATTATAGTACTAAGGTAGTTTTAGGAGATTTCAACACTAATTTGTGTTCTGAATCTGATGATTCTGTGTTCCTGAAGAGCCTTATTAAGGAAAATGCACTTTTTTCAGTGCCTTATGGACCTACGCATCATACTTATTCCTCTGATACGTGGCTCGACTTGTGCCTTGTCGATGCCAATGACTTACTGCTTGATTATTGGAAGACTGATGTACCATTTATTGACGGACATGATTTTATTGCTGCGACTGTGAAGTCGTCTCTCTCTAGGCCTACACTTAATGATTTTACTTATCATGATTATAAAGCGGTTGATGAGGCTGCTATTCTTGATTATTTTCGATCGCTGAATTGTGCTGTGTGTAGCGGTGACTCTTCTCTTTTGGCTCGCCTTGAATGTCTTTACACTCATCTTAATGAAGCTATCTCACGGTTTGTGCCTGTTAGGCGTGTTCGACAGAGCAAGAGTCATCGTCCGTGGTTTACCTCTGAGCATCACCGCTTAATCTCTGAGAGAGATAGGCATTACAGACGCTTCAAACGTACTAGGCTGCGTGCTGATCTTATATGTTATAGAGATGCTCGAGATCGGGCCCATTCATGCATCGAATCAGCTAAATTACTGTATTACCACGACAGACTATCTAAGATTACTGACGCAAGACAGATCTGGAAAGAACTCAAGAACCTGGGCATATGTTCCAGCAGTAGTGACTCTCGACATTCTTTTTCAATTAATGATTTGAATCGGTATTTTGGTGGTGTTGCGTTTGATCCTCTGGTCCCCTCCATTTCTGATTACATGAATACACTTGCTCTAGATGAACCACTTAAACCCATGTTTAAGTTTAATCCAGTTACTTTGGAGGAGGTATGGATGGCTGTTTGTCATTCAACTTCACAGGCCAGAGGGTTTGATGCTGTTCCTCAATCTTTTGTCCGTGCGGCATTTCCGGTCATTGGGCCTTTGTTATGTCGTATTTATAACGACTCGTTGCGTGAATCCTTATTTCCTTCATGCTGGAAGATCTCACTGGTCACTACAATAAACAAAATCTCCTCTCCTCAAGCTTTTGGTGACATTAGGCCAATTTCTTTATTATCTTTTATGTCCAAGGTTCTTGAACGTCTAGTCCATGATCAACTCTACAATTACCTGACTATACGACAGCTACTGGACCCTTATCAGACTGGATTTCGAACTGGACATAGTACTCAGACCGCACTACTGAAACTAACTGAGGACATTAGACGCAATATGGACAGACGCTATGTGACGTTGCTGTTGCTATTTGATTTCAGCAAGGCATTTGATACGGTATGCCATGTCTCTCTGCTCAGAAAAATGTCTTCTCTTGACATCTCGCATTCAGTTGTGCGTTGGTTTGCGTCTTATCTCTCTGAGAGACAGCAGGCTGTTATTGATGCAGATGGTAATGCATCTGACTATGTAACATTAAATACTGGTGTTCCCCAGGGCTCTGTCCTTGGTCCACTGTTGTTTTCTATATACATCAATGATGTGGCTGCTGACTTCCATGCCGATGTGCAGCATCTTATCTATGCTGATGATCTTCAGGTGTACATTCACTTCCCAATTGCTAAGTTGGCTTCTGTTACTGCTCTCATGAGTGATCAAGCTGTCAGTATTGTTAACTGGGCGACAAAAAATCATCTGAAATTAAATGTGAGCAAAACAAAGGCTATTATTATTGGATCTTATTTCTATGTCAATATGCTGCCCTCATTACACATCACTGGTGTTCCAATAAACGGTGATCTTATTAAGTTTGAATCTTCTGTTCGTAGTCTTGGTGTATGGCTTGATAGTAAGTTGAACTGGAAGGACCAAATTGCGCATGTGTGTAACAGGAGTCACTCATTGCTCTATAGATTAAATTTCTTTCGAAAAAGTACCACCATTGCACTACGTAAGCATCTTATCCGTTCTTTGCTGTTTCCTTTACTTGATTACTGTTGTTTGGTCTATATTGACCTTTCTGCTGAACTCGATCTGAGGCTTCAAAGGGTTGTAAACTCTGGTATTCGTTACATCTATGGTGGCGCGAGCACATCTCTGTTTATAGGTCCTCTCTAGGCTGGTTATCCACTTTGGGTAGAAGAAACTACTTCGCTACTACCTTCTTATACAAAATGTTTTTGTCATGCTCACCTTCATATCTTTATTCTAGATATTTGTGGAGCCGGCCTGTGAGGACACTGAGGGGTGATGTGAGACCGTTAACCATTCCTTTTTCATCTACCGAGTATCACCAAAGATCGTTCCTGGTTGTGTCATCGCAACTATGGAACGGTCTACCATCATCTTTAAGAGATTCTTCATCGTTGGCATTATTCAAGGCATCAACATATTCGCACTACCTTTCCCTTGAGAATGAGCCTCTGCTCCGAGCTAGGCTTTAATTATTTTAATTACTGTATCATTATTTTAATTATATTTTTACTTAGTATCTCATTTTATATATATATACTTACGAATTTGTATTATTTTTGTTGTACAACATAATGTACAGTTAATAAATTTAAATATCTATCTATCTATATCTCTCTTTCCAGTTCTTTATAGATGCTAGATAATCAAGACAACGTGTGATGGTGCTACGGACAAACCTACCGTTACCAAAAAGAAATCAGATCGTCAGGATCGCTTAATTTCTTTTTTTATCATTCAGCATAGAGTTAAATCAGTTTTAATTCACATTTTTCTCTTTTAGTTTATATAAGATTATGTTTTATAGCTGAAATCAGATCTACAAAAGTTCAGACGGTATTTTATTTCATTTTTTCTGTAAGTATAATTATTAACGTTTTTCGTAATAACTTAACCTTAATATTTTTATTTAATTTCATGAAAAGTTTACAGTTAATTTCAAAATTCATTTTAACTTTTTATATTGAGGAAAAAATAGAAAATTTAATTTTGTTTAGAATAAAAATAGATTAAGTAAATATATTTATCAAATATAATTAAAATATTTTAATTCATTCAAATTAAAAAAAAAATAGTCTATATACAAGGTTCAAGATTAACATATTAAAAACATTAAATTACGTAATATAAAAATTTATATTTCTTTAGTTCATGTTACATTTCAAATAATTATACTCTAAAAATTGATATTAAATTAACAAAAAAGTTTGTTAATGGCGAGAGAGTCAAAATGATCAAGTAATTAAATAAATATAGGAAATTGAGCTTATTAGAGCTATTTTCAGTGACATAACCTCAATTTTTTTACAATTTTTTTTTAAATTTCTTTTAGTTATTGATAATGGTTTCATCAGAGTCAGATGAAAGTAGTTGTGAGGAAGAAGAATGTTTAAGAAATTTTGAAGCAGGTCAGCTTATTACAAATAATTTATTGCCATCAAAATCGTGAAAAAAGAGAAAATTTTTGTTGTAAAATTTTCTCTTAATTATTGCAATGAACTGTATGAAAGTAATTTCAAGGAAGTAAATTAATTTATTTAATATTTTTTAGTGTATTTTCTCCATTATAAAAGCGTGTTTTTAAAATGTTTTTTTTTTTAATTTTTTTATAGAACAAATTTTATAGAAGTACAATAAAATATAATACATGCGTATATCTTCAAGAGTAAGTTAAGTGAGTTTTGCTACTTCTGGAATTTTGTATTGGTTTTACAATCATTTGATTAGTTCAATACCCGTATACATTCTTTAAATCGAAATGCGCCGGTGTAATACAACCAACATTCTTTGAAATTCTAAGAAGTGTCAATAAAATATCATGTAATGACATTTGTACAACATTCTTTGAAATTCTAAGAAGTGTCAATAAAATATCATGTAATGACATTTGTAATGGGATTGATAAATTCAATTACGATTTGAAGATTGGCAGAATATACGTCAATTAATTCGACTATGTTTGGCAAAAGGTACCGTATTTTTAATTTATTTTCAAATGTATATTCTCTATGACTTTTTGAATTCTATATCGAATATTCTGAAAGTGCCGGCATAGGTATTTACAATTCAATGAAACAATTGGCGTAGGTGGCGTCCATATACGCCCTTTATGATAAATAGCATTCTCGTTAATCAATGTACATCATGTAACAATGCATAATTTATAATAATTTCGAGGATTATTATGATTTGAATTTGTTTATAATAAATAATAGGTACATTCGCACTATTATTTCGGTTCTTAAAATTGATTTAAATGATTTGCATTAATCGTTGACATACATAGCATATCGAAAAACAGAACTAACATGTAACCGAAATAGCTATTTATTTAAGATATATTTGAATATAATTATCCCTCGTAAGATATCGAAAACCGTAAACACGATTAGATAGTTCTATATTCAGCTTTTATTGTTCACGTCTTACCATAATTTTGAAAATGGATCAATTTATTGGGCAATGATAGTTCAGCTATTTACTTTGAAATAAACATTGACAAGATTTGGATATTTTTTTATTGGCAAATTCGCATACAATTTTTGAAAATTTAACCTGAATACATATGATTAACCGCAAGTTTACCTCAATCACCAAATCATCTTTATTCAATTAACAATAAATTTGTGTAACCTTAAATTCCCGTCTTGATCGACTATACGCACTTGTAAATGATCTATGCTCTTGACGATGACTGGAAGGTAAATCACTTGTGTTGGCACTTCAATGATCTTATATCCTGGTGGAACTGCAGGAAATAATTCATGTATCGTGTGCACTCGTCGTTTATATAGGCACCAGAGACTATATTGCACTCGACTCGAAGAGCGTTGGCCTTTAGGATTATTATAGGTAAGTCTGAATGATTCACGACATCAGCAGGAAGAACACGTTTTGCGAAGCCTAATAAAGGTTCTATCGAATGTTCTGGTTGAAAATCAATCGGGCGATTGCACTTTATTTCACTGCGAAGTGTATTGTTGTTTGGTTTAATACTGATTGAGATATCTTTTGATGACAATGTTTCACTGAGATAGTTCTCTATATCTTCGATCTTATAACTACCAGTTGGTAAAACAATTTCTTCCTGTCCAACGTGGAATATATTATTACCCTTGTCGATATTAGGTATAGAATTGAATGTCATGAAAGCAACTAACCCAAGAACATAATTCTTGTCAGGTGAGAGTTCAATTGGTGGAAAATACTGTTCTTCCAGTACAGACGATGTGTCTGACAGAGTCAAAGTCAATGAATCTACCATGATTGTTGAACTCATAATGAACAAATACTCATCATTCCTTTCTTTATATATCAAGAGTGTTACTCAAGAATCTTAGACAAAGATGACCGTAGTTAAAAGTATCAAAGTCTTGATATCTCAGGATTGTACTTGATGTTGTCTACTCTCAAATATGTCATTAAATCCAAAGGAGGTTGAAGATCACCGAAGCTATCGAAATACATAACATCGTGGCCTCGTTTGCGATATGCTACCCAGTGCGTTCCAGGTCCACCCGCATCATCGAGATTAACAATAGCTGATTCTCTATAGCGCGGTCCGCTAATAGGCATAGCATTCCTCATGAATACTCCTCAAAAATTTGAGATTTTTAGGATTTTTGAATACTTGATGATATCAGCATCGGTAAGTGCTCTTTGAGGTAATTTTACTTTGAGGATCTTTTTTTTTTTTTTAAAGAATTCTTTGGTTTCATACAAAGACCAAGACCAGTTTTATATGGTTTCAAGTAAAGACCTTTACCAAGAGCTATTTCTTCCATCTTTATATTATGTCTTTTATTTTCTTCCAATTGTTGTTTAGCAGCTTTGGAATCGTTTACCGCCTTAGCGATTCCAGCAGCACCTCCAGCTATACCACCAACAGCACTCAAACCTGCAAAGATTGGTATGAGGAATGGCAAGAAACCTCCTACTTTCTTTGGAACTGGTAAAGTACGTGGAATTTTTATATTCTTTTTACCACCAGCTTTTTTAAGAGCACTTCGTGCACCTTTTAGAGCTGACAGAATGGCTTTTCGAGCACATTTTGTAGGAACAATTGATTTTTTATGCAGCCTTTACTATTGTATTGAAAGTGGTAGAAGGCCTCTTCTTCTTCTTCATACCCATTCCGAATTTAGACTTTACTTTCATAATATTTTTAATTGCAAATGCAGCTGCTTTTTCTCCAAAGCTAGCGTCTTTCGATGAAATTCTTTGATTAGCTTTTTCTGCTAAAATTCTATCAGCAGCGTTTCTGGCTTCTACATTTTCACGATTCTGTGAATAGGCAATGTCGTGCTCTTTACAAGCTCTATCGAGAGGATTGATTCCTGGATCACCTCTAGCTAAATGTTTAGCTAATCTGGTACCGGGTCCACAGTATTGGTATCCTGGTATATTAAGTTCGATTGGAAGACTATTAAGAAGCTTGTTGACAAAACCGCGACCACGTCGTTGTCTATATATGATCATCACACTTTGAAGACTAAATGAAGACTGAGGCGTTGGGTATATAAGCCCGGTATTTATAGTTGATTACGCATTCGTGCGTCAGACGTGCTATCATGATGAATTTTAAAGAACAATCCGTTAAGCTGCCGATAGAAAATTTTGATACTATCGTGGACCATGAGAAGAAATTAAAGAGGCATGGAGACTTACTTCCAAGCAGCATTCGAGCTGTATTTTGCGGTCCATCAAATTGTGGTAAAACCAATAGTCTCTTAGCACTAATAACGCATCCCAACGGTCTCAGGTTCGAAAACGTTTACGTATACTCCCAAGTCTTTGAATCAACCAAAGTACAAGTTTTTGAATGATCCCCTAGAGCCTTTAGAAGGTGTACAATACTTTCCCTTTAGTGAACACGAATCTGTTGTAGCCCCTGATAATGCACTTCCAAATTCAGTCATGATTTTTTATGATGTAGCCTGTGAAAAACAAGATAATATCAGAGCTTACTTTTGTATGGGTAGACATAAAGATGTTGATTGTTTCTATCTCTGTCAATCTTATGCTCGTATTCCGAAACATCTAATCAGAGACAATGTCAATTTGTTGGTGATTTTTCGACTAGATGACGTCAATTTGAGACACTTATACGACGATCACGTCAATTCTGACATGACTTACACCCAATTCAAAGAATTGTGCTCCAAGTGTTGGACTGATGATAAATACGGATTTCTGATGATCGACAAAGATAGTTCAATCAATTCTGGTAGATATAGAAAAGGCTTTGATTGTTTTGCTATAAATATAGCGCGTGCATAGTCCTAAGAAAACAATTCATCATTGTATGCTGAAGCGTCAACATGGCTGACATTAGACGAAAGAAAGATGTTCTACATCAACTTGTGCAAGCACGCAATGCAGTTAAACGAAAATATAACTTGCTGAAGTTTGGAAAAGAGAATATTGAAAGAGCATTTGGTGAGACATTCAAACCTATCGTTGATCCTCTTGAGAAAAATAATGATTTTATACGTGACGTAGCAAATAAAAAAGTCATAAAAAACAATGATACTTATTCCTCCTTCTTGCAGCCTTCTTCTCCTTCCTCTTCATCCATTGATGATGCTATAGATACGTCAAAACGATACTATTCGACAAGTTGATACAGAATTTGAATCAGCTGCAAGTGAGCAAGAATCAGAAAAAGAAGATGATTTATTACTTGATAATAAGTACATTCATATACTCAATGAAAATCAATCAAAACAGATGGATAAAGTTTATGGAGTGCGCAAGGAAGGTGATAGTTTCGTTATTGGTGACTCACCTCTATTTTTCGAAGATAAAAACATTCGTATAAAAGATAAAAAATATCCAAAAACTAAAGGATTGTTAGAATTGTTAATTATGAAAAATCCCGATAGAGGTCACATGAAAAATAATGATATGCAAAATTACAAGAAGATTCTTGAAACTACTAATGCTCACAAACAACGCTACAGAAGTAATGAGTCTATTCGTACGCATAAAAGTAATAAATTCAACGGTATCATTAGTCCTTTGTTTTCATTGAAAAAAAGAGGAGGATCGTTACCTCAATATAAAATTGCAAGAAGAGATACGAAAATGGATTACATATACTGGGATGATCCAAACGAACTCGTTGATAGACTTCGATTACTCATTGCTGAGAGAGAAGCTGGAAACCCCAGTCATACAAATGAGATACATTCAATTATAGAAGAGTTACGTGAAGAAGGCTATATATATATTGAGGTGTAGACACCTATACCATGCATTATCAAAATGAGCGTCGATGTATTCGGACGTAATCTCAAACGAAGCGAGGGTAGTCGAGGACCTCCGGGTATTGGCTATAAACTCACAAAAGATGGACAATATGATATAGAAAATAAGAGACTTTGTAATCTCGCATCACCTAATCAACTCAATGAAGCTGTAAATTTAGATACTTTACAGCGTATCTTGGAAGTTCAAAAATTATTAGATTCAATATCTAGTTTGAGAAGTGATCTCAATAACCTAGATAAAATTGTAGAGGTGCATAGAGACGAGCTAGATAAGAAATTCATACAAAGCCAGTTGGAAATTGAGACTATAAAAGGAAGCATTATCACTGTTAGTGTAAAACAGTCAGTCGATAACCATCGATGGAACAACGTCATAGACTTGTAGAAGAGCTTTACAAGCCAGCACGTCGTAATTATCCTCGTCGAAAGTTTGATGTGCGAGGTTTGGACGAGACATGGCAAGCTGATCTAGTAGAGATGCAACCATATTCTTGAGAAAACAAAGGCTACAAATACATGCTTACAATTCTAGATGTTTTTTCAAAATACGCCTGGGCTGTTCCTGTAAAACAAAAAACTGGAGTGGATGTTTCTGCTGCTATGAAGTCCGTATTGACAAAAGGTAGAGTGCCTAAGAATCTTCACACTGACCGAGGCAAGGAGTTTTATAATACAAATTTCCAGAATCTCATGCAACAATATAAAATTAGTCTCTACTCGACTTATAGCAATCTCAAAGCGTCTATTTGCGAACGCTTCAATCGCACTCTCAAAAACAAAATGTGGAAGCAGTTTAGTTTACGCGGTAACTACAAGTGGATCGATATTCTTTCCAATTTGATTGTCAAGTACAATGATGAGAAGCATCGGACTATTGGTATGAAACCAAAAGATGTTACAGCTGGAAACGAAGCAGAAGTTCTTCAAAGATTCAAACGTAATGTTAATTTAACATAAAAGAAGCCAAAGTTCAAAGTTGGTGACAAAGTACGAGTAAGCAAGTTAAAACAAGTATTCGAGAAAGGATACACACCCAACTGGTCGACTGAAGTATTTACCGTGCGTCAGGTCCGCAGAACAAAACCAGTTACTTACCTCTTGCAGGATTACAAAGATCACCCAATCACTGGTGGCTTTTATGAACAAGAATTACAAAGCGTCAAATATCCAGATTACTATCTTGTGGAGAAGATTCTCAGAAGACGTGGAAATGAAGTATTTGTAAAGTGGCTTGGTTTTGACAATTCTCACAATAGTTGGATTGATAAAGCAGATGCCCAATAAATATTTTTTTATTAAAATGAAATTAGTTATTTTATATAGAATTAATACTCACAAAGAATCCAGTGTTATTTTAATCAGAGCATTTGAGCTTATATATATCATAAATCTTGTATTTTGTACTGTATGTTGGATAATACGAAATAAATAAACACTTTTTAAAATCAAACAAAATTTATTGCATTGAGAAAATGAAGAAATAATCAGCTTAGAGCCTTGGAATAACTTTCTATATTATTTTTTAAATATAACAAAGTTATATATCAATTTTCAGACTCCTATCTCTTTTAGATTTTGAGATATGAAAAATGTATAATAGTGGAAAAAGCCAATAACTAATATTCTTGAAAAAAATGCACATTAATTAATTTAAATCTAATTACTTATTGCTTTGGTGAGAATATTTAAGCATAAAAATAACTTATTGTAATATTACATATCTATTTCATGCTTGAAATCAATTCCATATGATATTTTTTTACTTTATTTAAGTTAAATATTAGATTTATTATATTTTGAAAAGGTTTAAGCATAAATTTTGTATAGCACTATGAATGGATTCATTTTTAGCTATAACTTTTTTGAATAAAATTTTAAACTTTATATGTTATGTCATGAGCAAGTATTTTATCTTCATCTACTAGTTGAAACAAACTTTCAGTAAAAATTTTAAAGCTCTATGTTCTCTAGTTTCAGAGATATAAGATATTTGCTATTTCAATTTGAAACAATAACAGCTATATTTTGCAAAAAAATTTGTTTTAGTGCATTACTACTACTTTTTATGCTTGAAATCAATGATTATGATGTATTAGATATAATAAGTTAAATCTTATTGTTTATAACTATTTTATAATTAAACATATCCATAGAAACAATTAAAACATTATTTGAAGTGTATCAATGCATATTTTTTCAAAAACTTGAGTATCGGTCTTTTTGATTATTATCCATTTTTCATATCTCAAAAACTAAAAGAGATAGAGATCTGAAAATTTATATATAACTTTGTTATGTTTAAAAAATAATAGCAAGCACTCTAAGATATTTATTTTTTTCACTTGCACACTCATACATACATTTTCAAATATATACATTAAACTAATTTTTCTTTTATTCCAATACATATTCTTATGTATTGATAATATATATATATATATATATATATATATTTACCTATATTATTTATTAAACAATCAAATTTAACTATTTTATAATCAAACATATTGATAGAAACAATTAAACATCATTTTTCAATGTATTAATCTATATTTTAGATTTTTCACTTGAATTGAGCAAAAATTGCTATAATCAATTTTTCATATCTCAGAAACTAAAAGAAATATAGATCTGAAATTTTACATATAACTTTATTATGATTAAAAAATAATAGCAAGCACTCTAAGATATTTTATTTTTTCACTTGCACACTCATACACATTCTCAACAAGTTACTTTTTCCAAAACTCATTAAACTAATTTTTTTTTTTATTACAAATTATTTATTAAAAAAAAATAAACATTTAGAATAGAAAATTGGTACAAATATATACATTAAACTAATTTTTCTTTTCATTCTTCTTCATAAATTCCTCTTAAAATATTAATAAAACTTTCGGGGTCCACCCTATAAACTAATAATTTTGATATCAGCACAAATTTTTTTTGTTCAATGTACACTTCTTCTTTTGCTATACGTTGGACTGTTTCATGAACTAATGTAGTTACATTTAAGAATAACTTGGCAGCCCAACGTATAAAAAAATTATCAATTTGGTCATGGACAATCGCCCTGATTATAAAATCTAAAAAGATTTTAATCCGCCATACTCTTTTGCTGCTTCGTTAAAAAAAATGTTGATCATTTTTTATCTTGGTCCGCTTGGTATTCTGAAAAGAAAAAATAATTATTAATATTTTATTATTATTCTTGAGAATGTATATATATTATTATTTAATGTAAAAATTATACTTACAATCTCTCCATTTTTTTCTTTATTCGAACTTAGGACACACTTTTCTTTAACTTGCTTTCCTTTTCTGTTTTGAACTTGCAATGACATACAACGTCTTTGTCTTTGAATTCTAATATCGCATCTTCTGATTGTATGATTGTTCGCGCCTAACATATTTCGAGCGTTTCCATTAAAAAGGTATCACTTTCATAGAAACGATAGGAACGCGAATACAGACTAAGACTATGAAATTCATATACAAAGTTTTTTTTTCGCAGAGGGCGCGACTGTTGACTCTCGAGTAATAACTTATATGCATCGTATAGATAAAGTAGATCGCTATTATTTTAAGCTATAACTATATTATACACTCGGATAATACTAATAAATTATAGTTAGTATTTTTTATATACCTTATTATTTTAATCTTTAAGTGTATACTTATATATATTTATAATAAATAATTATTAATAATATTAAAAGAATGATGTGAAAATCGGGGAGCATCTATTATACAAGTTTTAAAATCTCTTTAGTATGGTGCCCGACTAGAAACGATTTTAAGGTGAAAATGAGGACCCTATAAGGTACCTTACGATTATTATTGGGACCTGTTAAGGTACCCTAAAGGGTCCCTAGAGGGTGTGTAATGGGGTGATTGTCGGGTCCATAAAATAATTCTAATAAGTCGGGCAATGGTAGGGCAAGTCAATGTTACCTGAAATGTATACATTTATTTATGGATGTAATTAATTGATTGGCAATAATTAATTGTCAATAATTAATTGATAATAAAAATAATGTATACAGTATTTATGTACATTAATAAATGAATTTAGTAATTTAAAAGCAAATATTATCAAATAAAGGAAGGAAAATAAAGAAATTGTAACATAACCTATAAATTATTTATTTATTTTATCACAAATGAATTAAGAAACATTAAACATATTGAAAATTAAATTTAAATTGTTAATACTGATAGTAACATTTATTTAAAAATTTATTCAAATACAATAATAATTAAATAAATTAATTATAATTTTTTATATAAACTATATAAAGGTTTTTATTTTGAAAGATTATTGATTAATTTCAGAATTTTTTATTCTTGCTAATCTTGCACCGTCCCAGTCTTTTGCATTATTGATTACATTCCCTATTCCTTGTAATAATAATCTCTCTTTTATAGGCCTTCCAGAACTTGCATAAGCTTCAAGAAATCCATCTGTAAATAAAAGAATTATAAAATTTGAAAGTAAGAAATATGTTTTACAAAATAATATTTACAAAAATCAAAATATTCTTTACCTCTTAAGCTTTTATAGAAGGCAATATCTTTAAAAACCAATTTCCCTTCTTTTTTTGTGCAGTGTATGATGTAACAATCATTTTTGACAAAAATTTCTTGATGAATATTGTTAAGTTATCTTGAACATCAGTAATCGTATTGAGAGAGGATAAAATATGTTTTTTCTAAAAAATAAAAGATAAAATAAATTTATTAAAATGAAAATTAAGAAATATATAAAGAAAAAAGAATCGTATACATACCATATTTGAACGAACATCGTTTTTATTATATAATAAATCAGTATTGAATTGATCAAATTCTGTCATTGTTTTTAGTGGAAATTCATATGAGTACAAATCTAATAATTTGTCAAACGTAACAATATCCTTCTGTTCACATAATAGTCTTTTATTAAAACTAAATGTTTTGATTTCTTGCAAATCTGCCTGCACCACATTCATTTTAGACTCAATATTTTTTGAAAAATATTCCTTCAAAGATTTTTCTAATTCTGAAATTAATTTATTAGCAATGTATTTTTTAATTTTTATTTTTTATCTTATAATCTAATTTGTACAATACATACTTTTTAAATCAGAAATTTTGGCTACTTCATCCATACTACCTGCAAACAAATAAATAAATGAAATAAAACTTTTCAAAATAAATATAAATTAAATTTTATTATTTTTATAACAAAATTTTATACGTAACTTACTTAAATGTGAACTTTCTTTATGTGATGTCGAAGGTGTACAATTATCAAATAATTGACTATCATCAACTTGATTTGATAAATTAGACACTGTAAAATATATAAAATAATATAATTTCATAAGACATAATTCAAGAAATAATAAAAAAACTCACATTGTGGTTCTTTGTTCAATTGATTATTTAAAGAAGAGTTTGATATAGCAGGTACATTAAGAAGAGTATCGACAACCATATCATTATCTATTATAATAGCATCTTTAAAATGGAAAGCATCGGTTGTTTGACTAGGAGATGCCTTAATTTTATTTGGCTTTATATTATTATGATTACTTTTATCTGACACTGTAAAAGTTTATTAAAATTATATCAAATAATATAAAAAAATCTCAATTAATTTTCAACAAAAAATTTAAATTCTTACATGGTGATCTTTGGATTGTAGTAGTCGAAGAACAATAGCCTTGTGAAAATTGTTGTTGAACGAATTGCTTACTAGTTTTACTAGATGTCTTGTCACATTGCACAGTTGCTGTTTCTTTATTAACATTAACTGTAAAATATAAAAATATTGATTTAATATAAGAGAAAAAGAAACAAGTAATGTAAATAAATAAAATCAGGATAGTAATTATACGTACAATTTTCAATGTCATCTGCATCGAATGAAGATATCAGTGAAGAATCTAATTCTTTGTTGCTTTTATTTGCAGATAATGATTCATCAGATTTTTTTCTTTTGAATTGTGCTGATTGTAATAATAGACGAGCTTCCTGGTATGAAACTGAAGAAATTCAAAATGATTATTAATGTAAATGATTTGAGTTTTTGATAAAATATATTAAGTAGATTATGCATCAAAAAAGATTACCTGCACTACGTATCATGGTGCATGGGAATGTAGGCCAAGAAGATGGTACTGGCCATGTTTTTGATTTTACAAAATCTTCAATAATTTGTTTATCTTCATCTAAATATGGTGGTTCTAAATACCGTACATACCTTTGACCTCTCATAATATTGGTCCAGTCATGAGGTACTATTACTAAAGAATCATCAAAGATCCCTTTCTCATCCTCCATTTTTACTATTTCAAAATAACTGGTCCTAAAAATAATGAGACAGAATTAAATAATTTTTACATGAAATCATCTTTTATTATAATAATCTAATGTTTTTTATTTAAATGTTAAACATTTAATAATTTTAATATGAAACATCTACCAAATTTAAATAAACTGTAATCAAAATAAATTAAACAAATAGGTTATGTTCGGCATTTTTAACATACTAAATTATATAAAGTACATAATTTATTTACACTTACATTTTAATCAACGAGAGAAAAATAAAATAAAATTTATTGAAGAGCCTTATAAATATTGTAACATTAAAATTGTCTTTTCTTTTTCAAAAATCATGTACGCAAGTACGCAACGGTTAAAGACTTCTAACGAATGTTTTGTAATTTGTAACGTATAAAATGTTCGAAAATGAAATTTTAAAAAATGTTCTATACATATTAACTATTTGATTTTTTTTTTGAAATTATAAAATAAACTTACTTGAATAAAGAATTTTATTTCCGACAAGTGGTTTTTCAAAAATATATCTAAAATATATATGCTTTTCAAAGTATTTACGTATCGCTTTTTTTTACATCTGAATTGATCTTCACATACTGGTTATAGTATAGCTTAGGCTTAGGCCAGTACATACACACACATATGTATATGTGTGTGTATGTAGGCATCTGCTGTCTGCTACTGCTGTACAGTATATAATATATTCGAAAGACGAATTCATAACTAATAATTTGAATATTTGAATATTGAGAAAGCAGCTGTAATATATAAAGTAATATAATTTGTTTAAAGTTTCACATATATACTATTGGAAAATCATTAAATAATATTCAGATAAGTATTATATATTTATGTAAAAATTAAAGTCTTGTTTTTTAAATTATGAAGTATTGATACTTTGTGATTGCATTTTAGGTTATGTAGATGTAAATAAACAGATCAAACGAAAACTATTGTAGGTAATTCGTTTATAAAATTTATCTTTTAATGAAAAATAAAATGCAAATTATATTAAAGTTTAATATATTTTATTTGTAGTGCAGCAGTCGAACTGCAAAACATACTTTTATATCTGATGAAACTTCGAACAATTCTAAAAAAATCATTTTGGAATCATCATTGAAGAAACACAGGGTACCTTAAGACTTAGTATTAGTCCTTTTCAACATCTTCACAGTTAGCGAAGATTTAAAATTAACTATGAAACATGATTCATGATGAGAGAGGACGCAAATAAGACATCTTGTAAGATATTTAAAATAATAATAATATTCTCTTTTCTATAGATTCTTATCAATCAAGATTATTATTTTACTAAATTGTAAACTTTCTTATAATTTTTGAATCTTTATTATTTTTTTTCAATATAACAATTAGCAAAAATTATAAATATATTTTGCACACAGTGTACTTATATAATCTATTGTAAAACTAAATCTTCTAATTAATTTTTTGATACAAAATTTAAGGAAATATTAAATATCAGAATTTCATGTTAAAAAAATTACAATTAATATTTTTATTTTTATTTGTATTCTTATTCATATCTACTACATTATATCTAAACATGATAAAGAAAATTTTCTTTTTAACAGGAACTGATATTTATTTGCCAGGATTGAATATTCGTATTTGAAAGTTTTCACCAGTATCAGGATTGAATTATCGTATTTTAAAGTTTTCATCAGTGAAGGTGCCAATACTTATAGTTTTTGATAGTTTTCAAAGAAATTGTGTTTTTAAACTAACGTAACATTATTGATACATATATTATAAACAAACTTTGTTGTGTAATATAAAGTGAGAATAATAATAAAATAAAGATTCATGTATTTAAAAAGTGATCAAATAATTATGCCAAAATATATTTGTGTAGATAAACTTGAATAAAAACTTAGTGTTTATGAAAAATAAGTTTTAAAATAAATATTTATCTCCAATATTGTATATTATTAAAATGTACACATTAATTGGTTGTTTTATTAATTTCATTACAGATGTATTAATCATTCTCAAGTTAAATAACTATTCTGATGTTTCAAAATTTGATTTCATCAAAAATTGTTTTTATTAAAATGTCAATAAATTGAATACATAAATTCACCATCTTAAAATTTTTCAAAAAGTGTTTTATCTCTGTTTAATAAATTGGAATTAATTACATTCAATTACTTTAATTACAGTGCAGTAGTGGAACTGCATAACATACTTTTATATCTGATGGAATTTCGAATATTTCTAAAAACATCATTTTGGCATCAACATCACTCAAGAAATATCTAATATCTTCAGACATAGTACTAGTCACTTTGAACATCTTCATAGTTATCGAATTCACAGGATATAAAAATGCTGCTTCTGTGTTTAATTTTTTACCAATCATTTCTATTTCATTTGGCGCAGGAGTTAATTTTGATGCCTGCATCCTTTCAAGCTTAATTAAAGTTCCATCCTTCATGAGAATGATATTATTTGGCTTTTTAACATTAATTTCAAACTGTTTGTATCTTACCTTAAGTATACTTAAACAATAATTACTTTTTTTACATCTAATTATCTCATATTGTGAAATCTTTTTAACACTCGTTTCATAGATTAATAAATTTTCCTCCATTCTTTTGCAAACTTGTATCAAAGGCTTATTACCTTGTCTCAGATGCTTTTTCAATTGTCCTAGTAAACTCTCAAATGGGAAAGCCGTTATTTCACTGAGCGAACATCTGAAATATCTTACATCCTCTACAAGGTGTATTAATGAATGCACCTTTAATATTTGAGATTCGAGGCCATAAATTTGTTGGCATAATAAAATGAATCTTTCCAGATATATTTGTGCATTATCAAGATATTCATGCAATTCATGACATGACAGAATCCTACATGCTACGTGTAAAAGTAAGAAGTGCCTGTACAGAGTATCATCCAATATATTTTGTAAAACAAATGGTCCACAGTATAACAAAAAGAAGCGAAATTCTGTTGCCTTCCATTTCCCAATATCACCCAAAGTTCTTGTTCCTCTTTAGAATTCAGAAGGCACTTGATGAGATAAATTGGTTAATCGTAATGAAATTCTGATTACATCATCCTTTTTAAGTTTACACGAACTTGTACTTAACCAATAATCATTAAGTAGTTTTTTCATAACACCAAGACATCCTAAATGCATGAAATCTAAAACGAATTGCTGTACCATGTCAATTGGTGGTTGTACTAAAGTCAATGGTGATGAACCGGTATGATGTTCACTATTTTTCTTATTCCGAAAAGATTCATCAGTTCTTTTTTCACAGTTTGTTGATAAATAAGTGACTCGTCTACAATAATAGTCACCTTTTATGTTACAACGTTCACATGCATAATAAGCATTATGCCCTTTTATGCATTTTAAAAAGGCTCTTGCAGGCCTATCACAGATGAAGCACATAACACTGATTTCAAATTTTTTTCCTTTGATTGTTAATCCATTTTTGAGCAAAAATTCTAATTCTTGAACGAAATCAGATAAATATTTTTGAATACTGTATGGTTTCCCTTTACCATAATATATAGCTATCACAAAAGGTTTGTACGTTAAGTTTATTTTGTAAATTTTACCTAAAATTAAAATTTTAGTGTAAATAATTATTTTTTATGTAACAGCCAATAGAAAACGCAGAACGAGGTTTCCAGTCCTTTTCTAGAGGGTCCCTAGCGCTCCCTTAACAGGAATAGTGAGCCGTAGGGGATATAAGTATCAATGCCAGCTATAGTAGGCATAGGCGATGACCACTATTTTTGTAGAAGCTACTACAGTGGCGCTCAACAAACATTGGCCCCAGACCGTTGAACGATCACCTTTAAGGGAATGCCCTTGGCTTTCAAAAACTTGGTTGTAACCACGATGTTTTAGTAAAAATCGGGATCAGGATATCCCTCTCGCCAGTTGGAAAGGTGTTGTTCTCCAGAGGCACGCAAATCTTTTATTGAACCAGAGAATATCTTAGCAATCTCCGTAAAATATTGGCTGAGAATGCACAGCCAGATCTTTTTTGCTGATGGTTCCCCCCAATGGACGACATTTGCACTGTCTAGTAACCCGTCCTCATGGTGGCTATCCATAAAGAAGCCGCCACCTGCTAAATAATACGTTGGCACATTGACGCCAGACAAAATCGTAAAATTCACATTTCGTTTGGAATCAATTTGTAGAGATATATCCTTTAATAGGTATGGCACTTCTATCGAATCCCTACAAAATACATATATATTTTTTCCTCATTAACTATTGCGTATATAGATATAGCAAAAGAAAACTTTGTTGATTTTTTCTCTCAAAAACTATCAAGTTCACAGTAAATTTTATTATGGATTATAAAAATTAATGTAATAGCACGCGGAAATACTGGCAACCATAAGACGGTGCATCAGCAGCCATCTTTATGGAATCAAAGAATTACTTGAGAGCGCGAGTTTTCAGTTCTTCATGAGCAGTTTACTACCAACCAACATCAGACAGAGCACAAAGATACCAGCATTACAGAGATAGAATGGGCATAGGAAAAGGTAAATTTTATATAATAATTATAATAAAGTAATTCAAAATTGTATTATATTTTCTTACTTTACTTCATATTTATATTTTTCTAATTTTTTTTCAAGAAATTCTTCTAGTAATGGAACAAAACCGAAGCCTGAAGACAAAGCTAAATAAAGTAAAAGTAAGAAAAAACAATTATAAGCTTCTATCCTAACGTGGGCAGTAAGAGGTAAAACGGGATGATTTTTATATGATTTTCTTATTTATCATGTACTTTCATTTATGCATAACAATAATTTTTTGTAAATTACAGATGTTAAAAAAATCATTATTATTCATACATCAGAGTACATGGCCGCTTTACTTGTCACTAGCTGCTTTGCCACGTTTTATTATGATAATTATTTTAAAAAAATGTAACATATTGAAATTTTTTTTACAGGAAACAAACTAAATCAAAATGTAAGTGTGGTGATTAAATACAACTGAGGGATGTTCAAGCGCAAGTAGAGGATCTTTTAAAGGTAAAATACATAAATATATATATATATTATCTATAGATAGGTATATAAATATGAATTGTTAAGGTTTTCTTTTTTTTAGGGTATGGGTCAAAATGAACAGTGCTACATGAATTTTCGGCTCTCATGAGCTAAATTACATTATTTACACCAGATGTAAATAATGTAATTTAGCTCATGAGAGCCGAAAATGAGCAAAGAAGTTGCGATTTTGAGGTTAGAATGAGATAAAAGATTTTATATACAAAATAGTTCATGAAATTTATTGAATGATTTTAAATACGATTTTAATGATATTAAGTCTTTTATATCTTAACATTTATTTTTTTTCTATTTTAAGCAGTATTGAGCAGTAAAATTAAATTTTCATTATTTTTTAGAGAACAATTATTGAAATACATATAACCACTTTTATAACAAAATTAGTAGTAATTAATTAAGTTAAAAAAATTTAAATAAATAAAACCATAGCAAAATCTAACTTTAAATAAAATGATAAACAATAATAAAAAGAACTGGGATTTAATTACTATTTACTGTATGTTCACGGAAAATTGCAAAGAAAGAGATATTAAAATTTGGATTATTTCCAGATCATACATCATCCTTGTAAATAATCACATTTATTGAAACGAAAGTCATTTGTACAATAAATCGATTTTTACACAAAAATTTAAAAAACAATTAACCTTGACTTCATTTCCATTTCTCATTTTTTCTTATCGATCCTCATAGTTTATACAACTTTTACATACAGTATTCTGTAAATTCCTAAACATAATAAATTTATCAATTAATCATTCCATGAAAACAATCTTATATACAATAGCAAAGACTAGTATGACCATGACGATATAATATACGAGATGATAAAAAAGGAAAAGTAAAGAAAAACATTGACTAATCCACAATATATTTAATTTTTTGTGTAACTTTTTTCAACTATAACTGAATAGTTAGTATTCCATTACATTAAAACATTATTGCACACAACTCCATCAGACTTTAAATTTTCCGTTTTTAATCCTAAATACAAAAGTTATTCTAGATTTCTCTAGAATATCCTAGAATAATTTTTTTACTTGAGACCCAGAAAAAAACAAACTTAGTAGCTGTTAAAATTGTTGAAAAGATGCACAAAAGATTAAAAGTTTTTTGGATTTGCCCATATAGCGATGTTATACGGTTAGCCCCTTTTCAAGCCGCGGTTTGTGTCCAGTCTATTTTAATTTTAGCCACACCACGTGACACCTTTACCAGGAGACTTTGACAAATCGTGTTTGTCTCAGACTAAAAGAGGATGGTAGCAACAACAGCCTATGTTTGTGTATAATATGTGGATAGAGAAAGGACAGGATGAATAAATGGCTACAGGAAACATTAATTGAAAATTCTGAGTTGATGTACATGTGACATCTAAACAAAGATGACTGAGTTTTAGGATCTTTCTATGATCTTTATGTATATACATATTTTTTTCGTTTTGTTTTATTTCATTTTTCATACGTTGATGGATATTTTTTGTTACGTTGAAAAATAGAAGTTTCTCGTATATTGCGCCATGTGAGATTGTATTTATATGTGCGAATTGTGGCGCAACAGATAAAAAGTTCAAGTTTTGGTAAAATGAAATATTTGTACAAGCAAAGGAAAAAATTTACTTTTAATATTAAAATTTTTGAAAATTCTACGCAAGGAAAATGTTTGTATCCAAAATGAAATGGATTTCACGAAAAAATAAATAAGTATATTTACATTTACAAACCTCACGAGAAATTTTTGTAATAAAGTCACCATTCTAAGGCCAAGAAATAAATTAAATTTTCTCTATATTATGTAACATATATTAAATATTCCATACTTTAAAAAATGTGCATAAATAAAACGGAAACGAAAAACATAGATATACCTTTATTATCTTTATAAATATTTTTATTCACAAAATATTTTAATTAAATATAAAAAATAAGATGTAGAAAAATTATTTTTTAAAATTATTTATATCAATATTGATCTTTTTCAACTGTGTTTTCCTTGAAAAACTCGTCTTTGAAAAAAAAATCCTGACTTATTATAAAAAATTATTTTATTGAATTATAGAGACTTTAATATTTATTAGAATAATTTTTGGATATTTATATTAACCAAAACACGTCAAATTGTGAACAAATATAAAATTTGTTATTTTATGATGCATTTTGATATTATATGTATTATAATAAGGCAATTAATTTACAATTTAAATGATTTATAAATATATGTTTGTAGATGAACTTATAATAAATTATAATTATTTTAGACGTAGACGGTTTTTGTTGATTCATTATTATAATCTGCTATTAACAATCCAATTATTATTAAATTAATGAAAAAGTAAAATACAAACTATGAATATTTACATTTAATTAATGATCGGGTAATAACTAGCGAATGATTGATTATTCAAAATTGTATATGCAAACATTTTTAAAATATTTAAAATTTTATAATTTTTTATTTTGTTCTTATAAAACCGTTGATAAATTATGCTTCATAATAATGATTAAGTTATTCTTATGTAAAATTTTATGTTTAAAAATTGTATAACATTTATAATTTAAATGTTTGTAGAAATGTCAACAGTAAAAAACATATATTTTTTTACACTCATTTAAAATGTTGGATTAATTATTCAGAAATATTAAAAATTGAAACACCAAATTTATTTAAAGTAATATCAACATTAAATATTTTGCTAATTACTAGCTGACATTTTATTCATAGAAATATTTATCGTAATCTTTATAATCTTTTGATATCTATAAAATTTTTATTTTGTTTTCCAAAATACAAAAATACCAGATTCAAATATTTTTTGCTTATCTTGATCAAACTTATTGGCATACAAGAATGCTTCTTCACGTGGTAAGACAACATAATCAAAGAATAACAAAGGTTTAGCTATTCTCATGAAATTTTTTCTATCAATATTTGTAAAACGTATTATGTGAGCCAATAATTTTCCCTACATCATTTATCGCAGCTAAATATTTTATGTAAATCTTAACAAATTTTACTTGTAGATTTTATATTAATAATGATAGAACATTTTTTGTATTATTATAAAAGAAATCAATAAGTATATCATCTGCAAATACAGGAAAACCAGATTTATCTACATTTTGAAAAGTTAAAAAAATTATCCCTGTATCTCCAACTAACTTCTATTGATTTCACACAAACAACAAAGTAAAAAAATAAATAAATAATTCAATAAAATCAAATGGATAATTAATTTTATTTATCACAGCAAGTAATTTTCTTATCATCATTTTAAATATTCTTATTAACATAACATTTACATCAATTTTTTTTAATTTATGAATGGATGGATCGATGGGTTAATCAATATATGGGGCAATGATTGATAGATTAACCCATTAACGCCGGGGTGGATATTTTAGAGTCGATCAGTAATTTACTTAATAAACTAATTTAAATATCGAAAATAATGTTCTAAAATATCATTACCTACGTGAAAATTTCCGCTCTTCTAGAATATGCAGTCAGATTTTTTATTTACTAAACTAAGAGTTCAGTATGTCAAGATAGTAGAAAATATTGTAGCCACTCAAATATTACCTACCTTCAGTAATTTTTGACACCATATTGATTCTGCCATCGTAAAAAAATATAAATTTTTTCATTTGTTCATCCTTATGTGCGTAGATAATAAAGTGATTGCTGATTACTAAATTAAGAAATGATAAAGAGAACTTTTTTAAATTTTAAGAAAGCATACAGTATTTGAGCACTACAGTATTTTCTACCATTTTCAAACCACCATATTGAATTTTCAGTTGAGTATATAAAAAATCTGACTGCATATTCTGAAAGAGCCAACATTTTCACGTAAGCAATCATTTTTTAGAACATTATTTTCGATATTTAAATTAGTTGGCTAACAAGAAAAGTGTATTGCATTTGGGTCTCGGATTTTCTTCTTGGTTTGGGATATTTTTTCTTACATAAAATCATGAAAAAATCTGCGTCCATTCGGTTCAACGCTTGATATTTTCAGAGTTATGAGCTGTTTTGTTTAAATTTAAGACAATTTTGAAAAATTTGCATCTGCTTCATAGTTATACAGTTTTCTAACTACTTATTCTATAAGATTTTTACTAATTGCATATTAAAGTTGAGATTAAAACCTTTCGATTAGAAAATAAAAAACGTATTTAAAAAGTTCAAGTTGTTTAAAAGTTATAAGATATTAATAATTTTGTTGATGTTATTCTCTTTTTATGTATATAGGACACTATCTTAATTGAATAAAAAAAGTAAAAGAATATATTATTAACTGAGAAAACTTAAACGTACTAACTTAAATTGAAATAATTGATTTTTTTATAAAGATTAAAATAGATCAATTTCAAGCTTTTTAATGGGTATTTTTTTATTTAATATATTCTATAATAATAATATTCTATAATATATTCTAACTCTTTAAATAAGTGAAATTGTTTAAAATTAGAAAATCACTCTTGATTAACTGATAAAACCTTTTGCAGAGAACAAATGTTTAGTACGGAGCATTATTGCAAAAATATAACCTATTTTGAAAAATTGACTTATTGATAACTCTGTTTAAAGGGCCCAATGTAATGAATCCTTTGAAAGGCTTTCATTCCATATGTAAAATAAAGTCATTCACCAAAATCCGTCACCCGGATGGCTGAGTACCCCCCTGTTAGTTTCATTAACATTAAAGATAACATATAATACTTTTACAATTGGTTCTCCAACAGTAGTTAAAACACGTCGGCTAACATCAAAATCAAATAAACCTAAAATCTTCCATCTTTTAATTCAGTATTTTCTTCATGAACGACGACAGGTGTTGGAATGTTTATCTATAAACCATCTATACCAAAGAGATTGTAAATCATTTTTTTTTAACAATTTAGAAAATATTTTCCATTAATTTTATACCTTAAATTCAATGTTCCTAGCAATACTATGTAGATGAAATGCACCTCAATCAGATGTAACAGATAAACCAACAAATTTTGTATTATGTTGATTATGTAACAAAATTGTCTTTGCTTTTCGTATTAACATAGTTTTTAATGTTGTTAAAGCAATTACTTTGCGAGCTATACCAAAATCTTTGAACATAAAATTAATATCTATTTCTTAGTTACAAAGATCTATTGAGCGATCAATATCAAGCACAAATTCCGTCGCATAAAAATTCTAACTTTGTACAGGTAGACCAATAGATTCGCAATCTCGAGGTTCCGAGTTCGAATCCCGATTCCGGCCGATTTATACAAGTACCACTGTATCTTACATGTACTTTGTTCACAAACGCACTGAGAACCTTCTTTGCTAATGAGCATTGCAATGATAGCATAAATATAGCAACGTTAAATAAAATAAAAAAAAAAAAAATAATTTAATTTGAGCTTCATTGCATTAAAAAAGCTATTCTGGTTCAAAAGTTACAGATGCTTAAAATATGTTAATGAAATAGCGTAAAAAATAAATCATATATTACATCCTAGAAATATTAACAAGTAATTTTCAATTAGGCCCAGCTTTTGAACAATAAAAGCTTTTTTAATGAGATAAAACTTAAACTAAATTATTTATTTTTTACTTTCTTTTATTTTCCATACATTTTTCTGTAAGACTTTTAATTATTTAGTTATTCAAGATCGTATTAACGCTTCTTTTTACTGTTATCGAAAAATATCTTTATCTTTGTCTCTAGGGCAAATTGTCTTCATTTTTTTTTCATAAAAGAATTTTATTCTACGGTTTCAACCAAATCCGTTTTCCGAATCTGCGATATTCTCCTTGTTAATTTGAACCTATAACATCACACTTTTTGAATATCTAAAATAAAAAAACAAGGTTTATTTATATTATTATTATATAAAAGGACAGCGTTGGTTTGAATATTTCCAAAAATCTTAAAAATTACTGAACCGATAGTTTTAAAAGTTTTAATTTAAATTCTTTATTATGTGACGAGTGTCATTTAACAATTATCATAAGTTGTGTCAATACCTTTATCCGCAATGCAAATTTCTTATGTATGGTAAGATTTTGATATCTCATAACTTCACAAAAAATAAGCAAACATTTTCTAGAATTTAACAATCTTTTCTAATAAAATTTTAAAAACAATAATTTATTAAATATATTTTTCTGTTTCGGTTTATTCATTTATGTTCAATTTTTTTTGGTAATATTTCTGAAAAAAGACAGAAAAAATCAATTTACCTGAAAATTTTCGATTAGCCAAAGACAACCAGGAAACAAAAAAACATCTGAGCTTGAGGGTTAATTACTACTAGCATTAAAATTCATTATAAATTATAATAATTTTACTCTTCAATCTTGCCATACATGATTTCAGCTTTGATTTGTATCGGATGATTCTTTCCCTTTTTTGCTTAGCCCTTGTTTTTATTATAATTTAATGTTCTTCAACTAGTTTATACGACTGTAGAAAAATAGTAAAAGTTTTTAATATCCAAAAATTCAATGAATTACTTTTATATTTTTAAAGTAATGCCATATACTTTTTAAAGAACTGGTCCATTTTGTCCACTCAAAAGAGAAAAGATATTGTATTGATAAGAAAAACTTAGACTCAGAGGTTTTAATGAAATAGTTTGTAAAAAATTCTCTCTCTCTAAATACATTGAAAAAAACACTAAAACAGAGACGAAAATATACATAGCCAAACTAAACAAAGTTAGTACAGCTAAATTATTGATACTTATCGTCATCAGTGCAATCTCTACATGCAGGCGTTTAATGTTTATCACTGATTTTGGTATCAAGTAGTTATGGACAAATGGACTAAATATATATATATATATATATATATATATATATATATATATATATATATATATATATATATGTATATGTACAGATTTATGTAATGCATAATTCACCTTTACTATGAGCGTTACGTTAACGGTTTGGTCAAAGAGATACCTAATACCGTTGATTCAGTGATACTAGAAGATAGAAAAGCTGCGCTTTATGATCATATAGTTACACCTAATTTATTTATTTATTCATTTGTGAAAGCGCTTGAGTATATGTACGAGTATATGTAAATGAGAATGGTATGTTTATTGTTAATATGTGATTATCATTAACATGTGGTAAAAAATATTTTTTAAATAACAATGGATTTTTAAAATATTATACAAAATATTTGTTGGTTTAAGTTGTATAATGAATATATTTTATATAGTTAGACCTCGGAAAAGAGCTTTTTCAGGAAATACATAAGATATTGTACATCAACAACTTGTTGCTAATGATAATCCTGTGCGCTGAATTACAGTATTAGATTTATGATATATTTTCTGGTATCAGTCAATGAAATCTACTTTTCACATTTAATTTACTTTTAATAGTATAAAAACTTTTTTTTCAATCTATATTTTGATTATAAGCTTATTGAATATTCGTTTTTTTATAAATTTGAACATAATTTAGAATATTTATTTAAATTTTGAGCTTTAGCATAAAAAGACAAGTATATTCATTTAAACGTTTAAAGTTAAGATAAATAATTAGTTATAAGGTAAATAGTGTTTTTAACATCTATTCGTCACTCATGTAAATGTATCTCCATAATGTTAACGCTACGGTAAACCGTGTCATGCTAATGCATATTTCTAAATGGTGATGTTAACTAATAATGGAATACAATTGTATTATGATATTTACGTTTAATGTCACATGTAAATATGAATTAAACATAAAACTATTGATCCTACTGTAATAGATGTATCCATTAAAGATATCTGTCAAATATAATCCTTTTCAATTGATTATTTTTTTTTATTAATCCACTTAAAAATTTGTTTCCATATTTTTATCAATTAAGAATTTGTATAAAGAGTTTAAAAAACGATATGCATACAGGTTAATTGTCGATCTCGAATTCTTACACTTCCGAAATATTTCTGTGTTTAATTTCAGTGTTTCGTTTGTACAAAATTCGTGAAGTTTTTTTACACTTACTGGTAATTTTTATACTTCGTCGCATCCGAAAAATATTTTGTAAATCATTTTATGGATTTACAATTGTCCAATTTATTGGATACTTTAAGTAAACAGATTAACGCAAAGAAGTCGTAATTGAAAGTATATATGAATGACGATATAATTATAGTGATATAATTTTATTCCTTTCCTAAGGACATGTAAAAACTTTTACACAAAAATGCAACTTTTCGATAAGATAAAAATTTTAGAAAAAGAATAAATATAAAAAATTTGATATTAAAAATCTTTAATCTGATAATTTTTTGAATATTAAAAAAGGTTAAACGGAATTATTAATTTCAAAGACTAAACTATCTAAAAAAACATTAATATTTCTAAATATTAATACGATACTTATTTTTTTTTTTTTAATTAACTTTTATTGATTAAAGATATAGCATACAACATGAACATTTATGGTCCACAGTATACACAAATCCAATTTTTTCCCGGAATTTCTATTTCCATTTTAAAAAGTCCATTCTATTCAATTCCTTTTTCGCCCAACGACTACTCATAAGTAATTTTATTACATCGTCATAGAAAAAGCTTTGTAACAGTAAAAGAAAAGAATTTTCAAAATAATATTACAAAAACCAGTTTTAGATAATAGAAACCAAAATACAGTTAATCCTTGCTATATATAAACTTTTTTTAAATGAATAACAGTAATAAAATCATATTTTTTAAATTTATTTATTGGTATTTATATATAAAAATATTTAAACGTATGTTTGCAATTTTATGTGTCTATTATCTTTGTAAAATATTAGTAAAACCCCTCTGTAAGTCAATATTAAAAAGGTCCAACATAAATCATTTTCAAAATATATACGGACGTATGTATGTGTGCGCATGAATTTGTATTCATGTTCACAACAAGCTTTCATCTTCAATGGCTTCTCAGAAAAAATATATTCATATTATCGCAATATTTATTTATCCAAATGTTCATTTTAATTGTGAAAAAATTTTATATAAATCTACTGCATATCCTTCATTAGTTTATTCAAATATAATTTTTCTCTAATTATATAATTTAAGAGGAAACGAATTTACTATTTTTGTTTGTTAGCTGTAATATATATAGATAGAAGTATAATAAATAAATTTCAGAATAATAACAAAATAATATTATCACGTAATTTTTTTAGGAAAATAAGATATTTTATTCATAAACTACATTATAAATTATCTTTTTATTTTATATAAATGGTGAAAAATACTATTGGACAAAGACAGAAAGTTCGACTTTTCTTAAATACGAAAATAATCAGACAAAACAAAAAATTTTTACTGAATAGTTTAAATTATTTGTTTACATACGGTTCAAAATTAATTATAAAGCTATAAATTATAGCCATCACTCAACATTTAATCCTTGTATTTAGCATGATTTCTATTAGTATCTAAAAAGATTATGTTGAGCTTTAATACACAAAGTCGATTAACTAATTGCGCTTATTACTTGATTTCTGGACCTGGATGAAATACTGATATTACAGGTCGTCAATGGCTCACTCGGTAGAGTAATTGATTCGTAATCTCGAATATCCGAGTTCGGATCCCGCTCTCAGCCGATTGATACAAGCACCATTGTACGTTACATGTGCTTCATTCACAAACACACTGACGATCTCCGTCGCTAATTACAATTGCAATCATAGCATAAATACAGTGATTTTAAATAAAATTAAAAATAATAAAAATGGTGGCAAAACATTTTGTTAGACATCAATATGTACATAAAAATCCAATTTTCAAAGTAAGTAACATTTATTTATATTTTAAAAATTAAAATTTTTATTTATACAATAATATTCTTTCTATCAAGATAGAGAAAAGTTTTCTGTCAAGTATCGCGTATCTCTGATATAACAAGTACCTGTATATAATGCATTTCTCGTACGCTAGCAGATTTGTATAGTTAAGTGCATCAATGGTCACTCTTCATGAAAATTGACCTAAAACAAAATGCTAGAAATTGAATGATATGTAGTTAAATTGATTTTATTATTGTAAAGAAAGGTCTTATCATCAGCATTAATCATTAAAATCATCATGAAATCATCAAAAAATTCGATAAAAATATATACCCACAACCCTAGTGGAAATATAAAATGTGCATTACTGTTTGAAATAGTTTATAACTACTCAAAACTGTTGAAAAAGGTTTACAACTGTTTAAAACTGTTTAAAATAGTTTATAAGTGTGAAATTTGGGACATTTAAAACAGCTATAAACAGTTTTAAACATTTTTTAACAGTTTTGAATAATACAGAATAATTTGAAACCACAGTAAACATTTTCTCGTGTATATCATATAAATTTTAATATATATAAGAAAATTTTCACAAACACAAAATTATGAAACATTGTTTAAAATCATTTCGAACTTTTTAAAAGTGTTTAATAGTATATTAAGATACAAGTGGCGTAGATTGCCCATTATTTCACGGCGTGAGACTAGCAGTCGAGCGTAGCGAGACTGCCAAACGCCGTGAAATAATGGGTCATTAAAGCCACGAGTATCTTATACTATTTTATAGCTCGAGTGATATAAATTCGCCATATTAAATCTGTACTAATAAAAAACAATAACAAACAAAAATTATGCACTTCACGAATGATAATTCAAAAAATAAAAACGTAAACTGTAAAAAAGCAAGTACTAGGCGTTCCGTGAATGATAAATTAAAAAAAAGAAAGCGAAAACTATATATGAGCCAAAACTAAACACTCTGTGAATGATAAATCGGAAAAGATTTTAAAAAATTATAATTTTAAAAATATACTTAAAATGTGTAATAATAATTAATTTTAATCAATATAATTGATATTATGTGAAATTGTTTGTTGAAATCATCTTCTATAAAGTCATAAATTTAAATTTTGTTTCACGTATGAAATAGCGTCGTAGGAGCGGCAAGGAGGTAAGAGGTAACTTATGTATAGTATAGCAATAGCAATCGTGCATAGTAATAGGAGGTTCATCAGATCATTTTATAATACTGTGACGATTCAAAAACCGCGCTAAACCATAATACCTGCGCTTAGCCGCTACGAGGCGCTACTCCCGCAATGGGAATAGCGAGCTCTAGAGCATATATAAAGCGAGTCGCCGAGCCAGCAGAGGATTTCTTCTTCCCTTCCACTGTGTAAAAGTGCACTGATAGACCTTTAAGCGCGATTTTCTCTTTAACGTATGCGCATCGGTCTTACGACTGGGTACACCGCTTTCTGAAACCTAAGAATGCGCCTCTCTCGCTGTAAGAGCGTATAGCTCTTAAGCGGGAGCGCCGCCGTCTTACGTTAGATGGCGTTTTTCTTACAGTGTAAGAAAGCCGTTATCTAAATTTTCAAGAACTGTTTCTGTGTTTTGGGGCTCTAAGAGCTATACGCTCTTAAGCACAAGAGGAAGGGGCTCGTAGATACGAGATCGCAGGGCGCTTGTCTGAAACGAGAGCGCTCTGGACTATCAATGATTTCTTCTTAGGTATAATAACGCATTTTGCTTGTTCAAAGAATGTATTGCCCTTAAAGGTATATCAGTGTGGGATTGCTCGACACAGTGGGAGATATCCTTGCCTATGTTCCTGTCTCTAGCTACGTCCCGATGTTAGCCTCCGACTTCCCCGTCAGTGTAATGGTGGGATGGCCCGACACTGACTTCTGATCACTACCTCCACCTTCTCGGTCGGGGTAGGTCCTCCGCTAGTCGATGCGAGTATGCACGACTAGTACATCCCCTCCATGTCTACGTCGAGACTTGGAGGTAACCTTTCCTGTCTCCTTCTGACACCTGCCTGTACCTCTAGCCTGTACCGAGTGTCACGGAGACACTGCTCGTATTATCTACCGCCGATAAAGTAGATTCCAACCGTGCCAATAGTCGATAAAACCGTAGCCTGTAAATAGTTAATCTTTCTTTTACTCTAGTTTGTAACCAATACCGTTCGGAATTATTAATGAATATAGTTTTTGTCAAACTACGTCACTGGCGAAAAATAATTACCGACCGCCTAAAGACAATTAAATCTTAGTTTGTTTAGATTATTGCGTACCGCTATTTTCGGCCTTTTTCCAAGATCATTATTTTATTGAATCCTGTATTAGTTCTAAGTTCAATTCAATAAATGCAAAGGATATTTATTGTGAAAAATATAAAATGCTCTACTCATACTTATTTACTGGTTCCGCCAAACCTTTCCTTTAAATCCACCCTGTCGTTTACCACTTTAGTTTTAAGCTTGCTTATTTCGTGCATTTCTTTTATTAAAGTTAACTTTTCATTATTAAACTCATTTTTATATTTATTATTTAATTCAGTAATTTCAATTTAGTTTATAAGTTCTGAACTTTGGCTTATTCGAACCTCTGACCGGCCATCCAGCAACAATACTCAGGTAAAAAGTAAAAGTCTGATGTCGCTGACGTCAACGAGTTGTCTACAGCAATCACCGAAAAAGCAAAATATTACAATACAACGCCGAAACGACTACCTCTTTTCTTCACATGTTACGCTAGTATCAACTTTCGTTTTGTTCGTAGTTTACGTACTTATAATTATTATTTAATTTTAAAATTGTTAATACAAATGAGTTGCAATAATCTACACCTTATAATTATCAATGAAAACTTTATAAAATAACCAAGATATTAAATTATTGCTTATTATATTGACGTTCCTTGTTGATCAAGTGTTAAGACATATCTAAAATTAGTCTTTTTTTATTAAACAGTATAAAAAAGTTAAAAATTTTTCCCAGCCCTTTTTATTTCACTGTTTAATAATAGGCATTTTATGCCATCGAAACGTGTAGTATAGGTACGAGTTTATGTAGCTATAAAAGTGTTTTCATCCCTGGCGGACGCATTCGGGTTTTTACGTGCAGAGAGTCCTCAATTGATAAATACGTTAGATGCGCACCAGGAGCCCCTAGGCTGCAATAGTAGCCATTACTGCCTAGGAGTATAAAGCTCCTGGGTTGCATTGAAAATTCTTTTTTCATCCCAGGCGGACGCTTTCGGGTTTTTACGTGCAGAGAGTCCTCAATTGATGAATAGGTTAGATGCACACCAGGAGCTCCTAGGCTGCAATAGTAGCCATTACTGCCTAGGAGTATAAAGCTCCTGGGTTGCATTGAGTTCATTATAGCTTAGGAGCAACTTAGATCAAAAACAAAAGAGTCAATAGTACAAAACTGCAAGTTCAGTTGCATTCGGTATTCAAGCTACAGCTTGTGCTACAGATTTTTATTACTTTAAAAAATGAATATTGATAGAAAAAAAATAAAAATTAAAAAATTGCAATATTACTGTTAACTATGAATGATTTTAATGATGTTAATTTTATTATTTCTTGTCAATGTTATTTCTCTTTAATGTTATTATTTATTGTTAATTATATTATTAAATATAAAATATAAAAGAAGGGAAAATAATAGACGGAAAATAATAACGGTGGAAGGCAAGAAAAGAATAAGAGCGAAAGTCAAAGTTCAGGTTCTGAAGAAGGAAAAAGTAAGAAAAGAGCAAGAGAAAGTTTAGAGGACATAAAGAGAAAAAAAAGTAGTTTTAAAAAAAGGAGTTTGGTAATAGTAAGGTGTGCTTGAGTGATAGTGAGGAAGAAGAACTAGACAGAACTATAATTGAAAGAAAGGAGGACAGTATGGAAAGCGAGGATATGAGAAAAATTCTAGAGAAATTAAATAGTATGGAGGACGAAAGTAGGAAATTTAGAGAAGAGATAAAAAGGGATGTAGATGAGTTTAAGGATTCCCTAAGGAAAGAAATTAAAGGTGTAGAAGAAAGGTTAAATGGCAAAATACAGAAAATAGAAGAGGAGAGGTTGAAAGATATAGAAAGAAACAGGCATAATTATGAGAAGTTAATAGAGAAAATGAGAGAAGAATATGGGAAGAAAAAGAGAATAAAAAGTTAGCAAAGATTAAGAAGGAAGTGGAGGAGAACAAAAAGAATGGACTTTTGTGAGTGGAGTAGGCATGTCAGTGATCGATTACATAATTTTTAATGAAAAAATAGAAGAGGACATGATAGGCTTAAAGATTAAAAAATGCGATTTATCAGACCACATGCCGATAGTGTGTGAAATTAAGGTGAAAGTAAAGAATATAGTAAAAGAGGAAAAGGAGAAAAAATGGGGAATTGCATGGAGAGAGAAAGATATAGATAGGTACAAAGATAAGATGATGCAAAAAGGAGTGGTAGACTCGTGGAAAGATTTGAAAGAGAATATAAAAGAGTCATTGAAGAAGAGGATATTAGGCTTCAGCAGGGATAATGATACAGAGGAATGGTGGAATGAAGACTGTACAGAAAGAAAATGCAGGTTAAGAAGAAAATTGGAACAAGTTATGGGAGGGGAAGCAGATAGAAAGGAGTATGTTATGAAGAGAAAAAAATATAAGGAATTTATCAAAAGAAGAAAGGAACAGAAAGAATGGGAAATAATAGAAAGTATCAAAAAAGATAAAACATGGTGTGAATTTTGGAAAAAGGTAAATAGAGGGAGAGTAAAGAGAGTGGGAATCTCAGAAGAGATAAAAGATGAAGAGTAGTGCAAGGTTTTCAACTGCGAAGAAAAGAGAGTAGAAAGTGAGAGGGAGGAGGAAGAAATAGCAGAGGAATATGGTGAAGAGGTAACAGATGAAGATGATATGGTTGCGGGGATAACGAGAGAAGAAATTCGTAGTGTAATCAAAAATCTAAAAAGAGGTAAAGCTCCTGGAGCAGATACAATACCGAATGAAGCCTGGCTAGAAAGAGGGGAATCAGTGGAGGAGAGCTTATTTATAATACTAAATAGAATATGGAAGGGCGAAGGACTGCCAAAGGAATGGAGGACAGGAGTAATTTCGCCTATATTTAAGAAAGGAGATAAGAGCAAAGCAGAAAACTATAGAGGAATAACGCTGATGGATAAAGGATATAAGATATATGCAGAAATACTAAAAAGGAAAGTAGAAAAGGAGATAGAGGATAGGGAGAGCTGAAGTGATACGCAATTTGGATTTAGGAAAGGAATGGGGACAATGGAGAGTATTTATTGTTTAAAAACAATTATGGATAAACAAATTGCGAAGGAGAAAGGCAAGGCAGTGCTATTTTTTACTGATTTGAAGACAGCTTTTGATAGGATTAAAAGAAGAGCGATATGGAGCGAAATGAGAAAATTAGGTATTAGTGCAGGGTTGAGAAGAAGAATTGAAGAAATTTATAAATGTACATATGCAAGGGTAAGAATAAAGGAGGATTTGACAGAGGAGTTTGAAGTAAAGGAAGGCGTAAGAGTGTCCACTGAGCTCATTGCTGTTCAATATTGCATTTGCAGGTTTAGAAGAAGATCTAAAAGAAGGACAAATAGGAAGGATCAAAATCGAGACAGACAGACTACCTTCCTTTCGTTTTGGCCTTTAGAAACATGAATATTGAAAAGCGACTAACTGCAATTAACTAAAATAGATGGCGCGCAGAAACATATTTGTAGGGTTTTTAGTGTGGGATGTAGGTTTTTAGAATTGTTGTGTATGTTGTACAAATAACGCCAGGTCCAATACCCAGACATACAATCAATCTGACTCCAATGTTTAACCCAATTACGTGTCCCCAGGAGGTTAAAAGAACTAGAACAAAAGGTTTTAATTAATTAGTATTTATTCTGATACTTATCGCCAGCCAACTGCTAGCACGCTGTGTACTATACAAAAGTCAGTACACCACTGAAAGCGGTGAAGTCGTTGCAATGTCTTGCCAGTAACGAATGACTTTGCGTCTGCGCATAAGTGTGAATCTTAAGCTACATTGACGCCGCTATCAAGCTATGCTTACGCCACTTATTGCATGGCCCTTAGGCGCTTTCATAGGTTTAAGCAGTAGTTAGTCGAGGGCTTCAGCCCGAGAAGTATACATCGTGTATTAGATAGCGCTGATACGTTCAGAACGTGTATACCGTGCAGCGTACGTTCACAATTCTCGCAATGTGTTTTACGATGAAATTCCCTCTCCGTGAAGTTACTAAAATGCAGTTATGTAAAGTACTTTTTACTGTAACAATTATTTCACTTATATTTTCATATTTCAAAATTTTGTTTTACAATTATTCGCCTAGTGATTATTATGCTACAATTGAAAAAGCATACAATCCAGATTGGATGAAAGGAATCCCTGATGATAGATTATTAAGTGATTTATCTATACTTGGAATGCATGTAAACGCATGATTCAATGGCCGTTTGGGGAAATTTATGTTGTTTGGATCCAACTCCTAAGGGTTTAAGTGACGATATTACTAAGATACAACAACGATTTAATGAAAGTGCACCTGATTCTTGAGCGAGACAATTAGAGGCTGGTATTAGAGCAATTGATATTCGTGTAATTTTAACAAATTCTAATAATTCTAACCATTTAATACATCCACCACAACTCGTAATTCATCATAGTCTCATATATCAATATTCCAATTTTCTTGATGTTCTTAAAGTGACGTCGGATTTCTTAAATAAAAATCACAGTGAAACAATTATCACGAGACTCAAGTTAGAAGATGGTAGTAAAGCTGATAATAAACAGTTTTTTTTATGTTGTGCTAAAGTATCGTGATCATAGACCATATGGAGAAATATTCTACGCTCCATTCAATTCTGGTACGACGACTTGACGATATCTGTGGTAAACTTGTTCTTTTACTCTTTAATAAAAAAGGAGGTGGTGTTTACCATGGATTCGGTATTGACGAAGAATCAATTATTATACAAAACGTATTTGAGTTAAGTGGAACTGATGCTTCAGGACAAAAGTTTGAATATGTTGCCGAACATTTTAGTGCTACTGCAAATCCTGAAAATCACCATAAAATAATGGTAAGTTTCATCAATGTGCAAACAAAAATTTTAGGTATACCTGGGACTTTACAGAACGGACCATGAGATCATACGACATTAATCAAAGAGTATGGACTTACCTAAGTTATGATTATCCTACTGAACCACGTACTGGAATTTTAATGTTTGATTATCCAGGATGGAAGTTAATAGAAAAAGTTATTTCTGTTAATCATAATTTCTATATGAAACCATCACCCTGATTATATCTATATATAAAATAATATAAATCCAACCTCAACATCGCAACTTCTTTTCTTTTTTTCTTTAACAGATATTGTGTCACTTTTATTAGCACTTTGACGAGAACAATTGAAACCATCGTTCAATTAATAATTTTTTACTTTCGTTATAATTTCACTATCCAAAGAATGGTCACAATAGTTCTTAGGTTTTTTTGTAAATATCTTTATTATTTATCAATTATCTTGCTTCATTAATTATATAAATAGTTACATTTGATAAAACTGATAATTTTCACATCTTAATATTAATACTTTAAGGCGTCTTGATTGGTGAAATTTTTAATTCCAAATTACTTGAATTCTGACTGAACTCTTCTACCACAGCCTCACTATAAAAAACTTCTTCAGAAGATTGTTGACTGCTTGAGGTAGATAAAATCGGTGTATTTTTCACTTTATCTAAAAATATTCTGTAATATGAAGCACATATTTTATCCTCTCTAGAAAAAGAAATATTCGGATACAAGCGGTTTAAAGACTCCGTTAGATCACCAATTTTTCTCAACGAATTTTTGGAGCAATCATAAACTACTTTTTTGTGCCGTTCTTTTAAATTCTTGCACTTAGTCTTAATAACCAGTGATGCCATTATTATTAATTAATTCTTCGACAGAGCGAAAAAAAATTTTTTGTTAGACATTTTTATTTTTTATCTTACTTGTCTTATATACTTGAATGCGTCAAATCGTTAATGAGATTGCAAAAAGTGAATCGTTGCCACCTAGCAGCGGCATATGTCAACTCCCTACAAACTAAATTTAAATCGTAGGCGCAAAATTCAAACTGAATAAAAATTTTTAATTTTCAACGAAAAAAATTTCTATTTTTATAAACTTAAAATCGTTATAACTTCGGTTCTAATTGATAAAAAAATTTGATCAAGGGTTTATTTTAAAGATTTTTGTTAATATTTTTGATAAATTAATAAATAAAAGCATAAGCGAATTGTAAAAAGACGTAATAGTTGGAAAAATGACATGATGCGCCATCGTATCAATGCTTTAAAATGAAAAATATTAAAAAAAACGTTTAAAAATCTGTTTAAAAAAAATAAGACAAAATCACATATTATCACCTATCCTAAAAGATAGGTGAGAATCGCAAAAATCAAAACGGCATTTAAAACAAGACATTAGAAGAACGTTAAAAAAGGTCAAAAATTGATGGAGCTACGACAATTTGAATATTGAGGTTCATTTTCAATTTTTTAATTTTCATTTTCACCCAACACTAAATAAGCTGTAGCAAGGAACAAACATATTTTCGAGCGTTCTATGAGATAAATTTTATCTTCATATACATATTGGAAGGTATTTTTATCACTTAGAAGAGAAAAAAAAATTCGATCAGTGACGGCTTGCATGAATTTGAATGGAATCAGTCAAATATTATTTTGAAAACTTTATATATAAAGCGGTGAACCATCGCCCATATATCGGGGAAATTTGCTGAAAAATGTAAAATTAAAAAATTTTGCGATGTATGCGCAATATAAGGGCAATATTTGGGATTAGCCCCGTGGAGATATATTGGCAAAATAATAAATTATTTCGCGGTGATATGGACGTAGTTCGGCGCTCGATTCCCAATGGCTCGCCGAAAGTATTTCCGATATTTCGCACAAACTATCTAACAAAAGATTAATATAGAATTTTTAATAAAAGTTTGTTTGTTAAACAATATTTTAAGATCTTTTTATTACGTTTGAAGCGTTAAAAACTGCTAATTTCATTTTTAAAATAGTATTCCGTTTTACCCCAACTTTTTTTTTCATTGGGTGAAATAGGATACCTCCCTTAAATTTTTAATAACAGTTCTTGTAAATGTTTCTCTGACCAACTCGCTTAATTTTTAGTTATGTAGATGTAAACTCAAAACAAATCTTATATTTAATCGTACGAATATTAATTTATGTATTTTTTACTAAACGATTTCAAAAAAGTATGCCGTTTTACCCCAGTTTCCCCCATATTGATTTTCAATATTGGTAAGATTATCTTTTGGTAATAGCTGTAATGAAAGGATTAATTTACTAGTTATTGGATGCTTTCATAAAAAAATTCTTATCTAAATTCATTAGTCATATATTGATTAAACTTTAATCGTTTGAAAGAAAAAGAAATTCATTTTATTAATTACTCTATTTAGCGATTATTCATAAAATTAATTAGAAGATTATCGCAAAAATTTTTTTCTGATTAGTAAAATTTATGTAAAGTGTAATTAAAAAAGTGTGCTATAAATTATTTTTAATTTTTTATAGTCTCCATAAGCGACATTCAGAATTGAAGTAATAAACTTTCGTTTTTTGGTGAAATTAAATTGTTATCCTTCTGCTCCTGACAGCATCTTTTAGAGATGCTAAGATTTATTAAATAATAATTTATAAAAACTATTTTTTATAAATTATTATTTAATTGTACTAAAAAATATGTATTTATTTATTCTTACATTCTTAATTATTGTTTGAAAATCGTAATTATTAATTATTATTAATTTTTTACTCAAATACTATGGAAATTCGTTTATACTGATTATAGAACGTATATTTAATATGTTAATTAAAAATCATTTATTGCTAATTATTAACTTTTTTACATTTTTATACTACTTTTTCTCAATAGGGACGTTTTTCATGTTTCTTTATGATGACATAAATACATATGACTACTAAAAAGTATTTGAATGTTTGTTATTTCACTATATATCATCTTATAATTTAAAATTATTTTATTTTGAAAAAATAATTATATTAATGTTTTACTATTGCTATTAATCGTGATCATTAAGGTTGATAAAATATTCAAAATAGTGTTTTTAACGATCATTATATGTACGACATAAACAATTCACAGGTGCTGCTCGTTAAATTAAATAAAAACTGCTTGTTAAATTTAAGAAAGGCAGTATATCACATGAATAATTAAAATCCGTCTAGCGTTACATTCTATGATATTACTTGAAAAAATTGTCATTTCTTAAACTGTTTCTATACAATAAGTGTACTTTAGGAAACCGTATATTTAACACGTATGGTTATTAGATATTAAGTGACAAGTAGGACACCTTTCTCTTCAATCTTTTAGAAAAAGAATTCTTTTATTGTTAGTGTAGAGAAAATTCTTATTATGCGAAATTAATGCTAATGTGTCTTGTTTAGGAAGACGAAAATAGAAGGATGTTATAATTAGAAATTTTAAATTATAAATATTAATGTATTTGCGTTCCCAAAAGAGATCTTGTAAATTATAGATGAAAAATAAATTTTTTGTTAAATTATTTTAAGAAAAATAAACTGTATGAATGAAATTTTCAATCTATTGTTGTATTTAAAATTAAATAAATTATGCTGATTGAAATATAAAATAAATTTCCTTATCAATAAAATACATCTATTATTTATATTTAAATACGTAGTGGATTGTATTAAATTAAATTATAAAATGATTTTTTACCGTATAATATTTATCTTTCTAATAATTTATAAATACAATCTTCATTAATAAAATTTTTTTATAATTAATTCTATAAAAAAATTTCACAAATTTTTCTTTTTTTTTATTTTTTTCATACGAAAGATTTTTCTAAATAACAGACAGTTGATAAGCCAATGATCGCGTGCAATAATGAAATAATAAAGTGCACATGTACTCAAGCTGTAAGATGAAATCAATACATAGCATATGTATGTATTTATATATATATATAAATATACATATATAATATAGAAGTATAAGTATCAGGACAGCAGGAGGTGAATCGTATAATTTTACGGTCAAAGTCAACAGCGCAAGATCTTCCGTTATTCCGACTAGAGTATAAACATAACTTAAATGATATTCAGAAAATCTAAAGAAAGCATCAAAAAATAAATGTAGAAAGAAAAATTGAAAAAAATGAATGTAAATAGTACACACTAAAATAGTAAAAGGAGTAACTTTAAAGTGGTTTTAGTAACTTCTAATAAATATATAGAAAATTTAGTAAAAATAACATATGAAATGGTAAAAAGTATCAGTTGCAAGTTTTAGAAACATAAGGTTATCATAGAATTAAAAGAAAAATTGTTTTAGAAAAAAAATAGCATACTTATAATTTAATAATAAAAACGTAGTTTTTTATGATCCAAAAATAGAACTATACATCGATTTGTTAAAAATTTTAATCAATCAATAAAATGACGTTATTAATAAAATAAGAAAATTATTTAAAAAATTGATTATGATTGTTACGATTAGAAAGTTAATGATAAATTATACAAGTATTTTTTGTCAAATAATTCAAACGAATTGAAATTACAAATTTAATTATTTGTTATAAAAATTTTATAGAAAAATTATTTTAGAGAAACGAAAAGATATTTTATTTCTCACGAGTCCACTATTAAATATGGCCCTAAACAGCAAGGCCGTTTTAAAAAATGGAAAAAGAGTTATAATTGAAAAATAATTGAAGATAAGAAAAAATTTTGTAGATTAAAGTATGAGTAAAAGTTAAAGAACAAAAAAGAACGAGTGAAAAATTAAAGTGTAAAAAAAGCAGAAAACAGAATATTTGCTTTTTCTTACTAAAGTACAAGGAGAACGGCATGAAAACGAGCTCGAAGAATGTAATTATGACAATTACTAACAGTTAATAATTAGATAACGAGTTAAAGAAACAAGAAAATTTAAGTTTAATGCTAACAAGAAGATCTTATATGAACATCAAACCTTCTTTTTTATGTTTCGTGTATTATGAATTTAAAAGATAAATTGTGTTTATTTATTTTCTTATTAATTTTAAGCGTTGTAATTTCCTAGTACTAAACTATTTATGTAAAAAAATTTCTTACATTAACTTATGTTCTATTAGGTTTTTATTAATGAATTCAGAAACAAATAAAATCATGATAGAAAAATAAAATTCTGTTTAAAACTTTATAATTTTATAAAAATCAATAATTTCTAAATCAATAAAAAATTACTTCAATATCATTATATATTAACTATATTTAACAATATAAATTGAAAAAAAAATAAATATCTGATTAATTTACTTCTTGCAGTTGATAAAATGAAATTTCAAAGTTTTGAAACTAAAGTGATTTATAACAAATTTTTCATTTCAGTACCTTTACTTTATAGCTACTAATAGATCGTTTAATATACCTTTACGAAACTTTCTCGTCCTTGATAATTAAAAAGCCAGTTTTATCACTCATTTGTTTATTGTGCATCTTTTAAACAAGAATATTCATTAATTATTTCCTAATGACTGATGATAAAATTAAAAAGCACTACGGGCATTTAATTATAAAGTAACTTCTTCTTTTTTTCTCAAAAGAAATAGAAAAATCTTGTATAACTATAAAACTCTGGTAATAAAAGTGAGAAAAGAGTCAAACTTTTTTAAGACTGTTTCCTCGATTTAATTTTCGATGGAGAATAAGGAAAAAAAAGAAAGAAGTACTGTGAATCCTTGGAGAATGCAATTAAGCTCAAGTCTTACGCGAGTTGAATTATAAAAGTGATGAACGTATATATGTATACCCTTTTGCTTAAAAAGTTGCAACAAGTGCACGTATTTTTTTCATCGTACAATTCATCTTGTAACTATTTAGTCTTTTTTTTTCTTTTACATTTTCACAGTAACATTAATTATTTAAAACTACAAGGACTTTATTTTTCTTAATTATTCTTACAACATTATTAAAATAAAATATATCAATAGATATATTTTTCTTTAATAAATATAGAAATACATTTGATTCGAAAATAAAATACAAATAATAAATATTATTTCAAATATAGTATATAAAATCGAGTTTGTGGTTATTTACTCTCTCCCCAGCAATTTACAATAGTGCAAATTCTTTTTATGTTTATTTTGTTACCTATCTTATAGATTGGTTCTATAAAAGTAATTTTGAATTCTATTATATAAAAACGTAATGGAATATATTGATTTAAGGTTTTTAAAAAAATAAGAGAAGAACATAAATTTCTTAAAGGATTCAATGATTTAAATGAGAATTTAGTGTATTGTAAAAATACTTAAAGAACTATTCTAAAGATTTTCCTATTGCAAGTTAAATCAAATTAAAACTTAAATAAGAATAATCATTGCTATTATTTTGATAAATTTTGAAATATGAATGAAGAAAAGTTTCTACACGAGCTTACAAGTTAATAACTTTCTAAATATATGTAAATAAATACGAATACAGCCTTCGTTTAGCTGGTTTTTGTTCGCAAAATAATAATTAAATGTTATGATTTGTTGAGAACAATCTTTTGGAATTTATAAATGACTTTGAATGTTATTAGAAAATTAATTCAAAATTATTACAATAATATTATTTAATATCATAATAAGAAGTAATTTTAATAAGAAATTGCTTAGTATATTTTCACGGTCTAATAAGTATTTTAAATAGATACTATTTTCAAATTATCAAAAATAATACAAAAATAAAATCCACTTTAATTTCTACAAAATATTTTATATATTCAATTTTTTCCGAAATAATATTAAAATTTTTCAATTAAGGAAGTTGTAAATACAAATTATAAATAAAATAACAAGCAAAAGAAAGTGTGAACATTGAATAATAGTAGTAAGAAACAAAGATTGGTGTAACTATAAAGATAAAGATTTCTTTAGATGGTATACAGCAGCACATCTTCACAAGATACAAGGTAGTAAGAAAGGTAGCACATTCCCAGGGGTACATCATGCACACATTCGTCTTTGTATGATTCTTTTACGTGTACACATACACGTACATATACATATCCATATCCCAAAATAATACCTTTGTTTGCTCTATAGGTAACATGTACACACCTACACTAACACACGTGTACCATGAGGATTCTCTTGCTTGGGCTATAAAAGCGTCCAAACACGATTTCTACTCTAGGAAGCTTTATCCTAGGAAGACCGTGTACTATGTGTAAGGCACTATTTGGTATTCGTAACTTGCCCTTTTATTGAAGATTTTATTGTTTTCGGTTTAACGTTTGTTGCTTATCTGTACTTTATGCATTCGCTAATAGTTATTTGTATGTCCAAGTTCAGTTAATATTACTTTATTAAGTGATTTAATAGATCCCTATTTAATGAATTGAGGTATACATTTTAGTGCTTATTTGTTTTTTTCGTTGTACTTATCAGTCATAGATAAAATCATGTGATTAATCTTATATAAATTCGATGCTAGTTCGAATTATACAAGCATACATATAAAGTTATGAGATCTCGGTGGCTCACTCGGTAGAGCGATTTAAGACTCGAGTTCGAATCCCGGGCTCAGCCAATTCTTACAAGCACCACTGTACGTTACATGTGCTTTGTTCATAAACGCACTAAGAACCTCCGTCGCTAATTAGTATCGTAATGATAGCATGAATACAGTGATGTTAAATAAAATTTAAAAATATATATACAATTTATATTACGGAAATTCTAAAAAATTGCTAAATTTTTACCAAATAGAAAATTTTTCCAATGTTATATTTTTTGCAAGAAATGTATTTTTATTTTAAATTTCTATTTTTATTAAAAATTCAATACATTTGAAATTATAAAACATAAGAAATTATTAAATTAAAAGAAGTAACTAAGTTTTGCACTGATTCAGTTTTGATACAGAGTTTAATAAATCAAAACTATTGCAAAATCAATAATAAAATGACCTGAAATTTGAAAATACATCTATGTAGGAGAAACTAAAGCAGTACTGGCTATTTTAATTTTGAATACTGAAAAACTAGTGAATTTATACAGTGACGATCAAGAAGTAATAATTTTTAATTAATTCATCATTTTTACCATGATTTTCTCAAAGTTTTACGATAACGCTTTATAATCATTACCATGAAGTTTTATAACTTTTGTTGTAACGTTTTATAAAATTTGTATAAGTAATAAATATTAAATTTTCTACAAAATTTTGACAAAAATTTAATAGAAAAATTTATGAAAAAATAATTTTAAATCATTTGATGCAATAATATTCGATAAAAGAAGAAGTATACTTTTTAATTTTCAAAGCTTGATTAGTTGTGTTTCAAAATTATATTATTGAAATATTTTGCCGTTAAATAGAAAACATGATTAAATTATTTTAAAAAATATTCATGATACTTGATTAATTTTATGAATCAGTTTTATCTCGCGTGGCGTCTATAGTATTCAACCTTACAAACCTTGCACTTTTTCTATGCTTTTTGCTGATAGTTTTTCAACGAGCACTTTGTATTTTTTCTCAACTTAATTTTCTAAATGCTCTGAATAATTTTTAAAATTTAATTCAATCATACAAGCATTATTTTAAAAATAATGGTATCATCAAAATAATTATTCTGTTTGCATTACAACTTGTTATTACAGTGTAATAATAATGTTAACACATGTTTGCACTTTCCACTTAAAGCAGCTTTACAAGAACACTGGAAATTTATAATTAATCCTCTTATACTAATTTCATTCTACAATTTATGAACTGCATTTTTCAAATCAGATTTTTCTTAACAATAAACTAGAATTTTGATAGTATCTGAAAAGACTAAAGATACTTCGTTATGCAATAATATATGATTAGAGTTAAGGAATTTTTTCGCCCGCCACGTAAATTCACTTAGAAATATTGTTTAGTTTACAAATCTACAAATTTCGGTCAATTATGGTCTAATTTTCTTAAATTGAGCTAGCAAAGGACGAAAACTATGTTGCCAATTTACGTTTAAAAAATAACGAACTAATTTTTCCACATCTTGTTTTTTTCATCAATTAATACCATCTATATCAATCCTATCGATTCGGTGGAAAAAATCCTTTAGTAACGCAATCAAGTTATCCAACACGCGTGACTCTATAGCCACGAATACCTAAAAAAAAGTATAATTCACACCTAAACACTTTTTTTTTAAGCTTTTGGGATAGCGCTTTGGAAGCACTATATCCTATTTGAAATGGTCAAAGTATAAATGGATCGTATATCTATATGCCGTATACTAAGTCGATTTAAGCTTTAAACGGAAAGGCTTTCAACGTTCATCAAACATTTAGGCCAACACATACTTTGTACAAAACTATCTAAGCTTAACAGTTTCAGATTTTTTTTGTGTTCTGATCGATTTTTCAAAAGGTTTTAATATACGCGATTTGCTTTTTTTATGAATAGTTTTGACACCATGCGTAACGTTAATAAAACAAACGTTGTCATACGGTAGTTACAGAATCATGATAATCTGAATGATCGCAGATTTGGCTTTATGGATGGTATATAAATATGCATTTGATGATTAATAGTATTGAAACATTGAGCCATAGTATTATATTAAAATTTTTATTGTTCAGAGGTATTTAATGATTTACGATAAAGGTACTGGTGATTTTGTAAGCATACCTATTTTAAATTTTTATATATTTCAGTTTTTTTAAATTTCTCCTAACAAAAAATAAAATAGTATCGATTGGTTATTAAAAAAAATTTAACATAATACAAATCTTATAAAATATGAAAGAAATGTTATACTAGAAATTTATTTAGTAATACCATTTTTTTAATTGTTTCATAAATTGAAAATTTTGAATGCTGTATACACTGATTAAAATATGTATTTTCAGAGAAAATAATTATAGAAATAATACCATATGATTACTGAAAAATTTTTAAATTCATCTTTAATCAATTAAAATATTAGATTTTATTTTGAATTGAACGAAAAAAAAGTTATTTCGTAAAAGCATTTACTATCTTTAAAAATTTTCCAACATAAAAATCAAATATTTTTTAGATGCTGTATAAAACTTATCTATTCGATGATTGATTTTTATTAAAGATACTATCATTAAAGGTTAATTAAGTTTGAAAGGATATACAACAAAACGTTATTAAAACTAATGTAAAATAAAAAAGTTCAGATTACAGTAATTTTTTCAAAGAATCTATATCTATCATCTTAGAAAATTTATTTCCGTAAATATTTTGAAATATATCTTGATATGATAAAATAGTAATCTTTATTTTTATGTTTGATGTTAAAATCAACTTATTCATCAGAATATTACATATAAAATCATTAATTTTTTTAATCATTATTTTATTACAGCTAGTTCAATTTTTTAAGGGTTGGTAGAAATCAGTTTTCACCTTTATTTTTTTAATAAAAATAGAATACTATTTGTGAAATATTCAATTTTCCTAAAATTACGAATCGATCCAATCAAAATTCAAATCTTTTAAAAATAGAAATAGTTTTTTTTTAAATATAAATATTTTGAAATTCATTTTCAATAAATTTATTTCATAAAATTACCCAATTACTATACTTATTCATGAAAAAAAATATATTTAAAATAATTAAATTTTCATTATCACCATAAGGAAATTAATTTTAATAGCTTGTTATTCACTTTAAAAAAGAAATATCGTACAAAGATTATTTCACAGGTTTTTAAATAAAAAAATTCTCATCATAACAAAAAGCTGTCGCAAAATGTTATCTTTTCAAACTTTTATTACATTTACAAAATTCAGCTTAAAGTAAAAGCTTTTAGATAGATTTCCAAATTAATTATAAAGGCTTGTATAAAGTGCACATTATAATTGAATGGTCTACTTTCGTTATTATATTCACGTTACATGATGGAATGGTATAACTTTGTTGCTTTTACTATTGATGACATGATACGATTATATTTGGAACATATGATGCGATAACACATATATTTATCGTTCATTAAGATCATTAGTGGCTCACTCGGTAGAGCGTTGGATTCGCATTCTCGAGGACTCGAGTTCGAATCCCGCTCTCGGCGGCCGATTGATACAAGCATCACTGTATAACGATACATATGCTTTGTTCACAAACGCATTGACGATCTCCGTCGCTAATTAGCATCATAATGATAGCATAAATACAGCGACGTTAATAGAAAAAAAAAAAAAAATTGTCATTCATTATTTAAATTTACAAATAAATCTTCGATTCGTCCTCGAGATACCAATGTTTGTTAATAATTTTTAGAGGTCAAAACGGGATAATTAAAAATAAAGCAAAAAATTGAAATAATTATTATTTAAGAAATTGATTAATAATTATTTTTAAGCATTAAAAAATTTAAAAAATACATTTTCTGTAATACATTTTTATTTTTGCCGATGATTTACAATTATTTTTTATTTAAAAAAACATAAAACATTCTTTCTCTGATATTGATTGAATAAACTTTAAAATTTAGAAAGTCCCAAGAATAAATTATTTAATTTATAAATATTAGTAAGATTCTTATTCTATTATTTTTAAAAATAAACTAAGCAAAAATTAAAAATATAACATTTCATGATTACTTTCTTATAAAAGAATTTGATTATGAAATAAATTAATTTATATTTTATAAACCTAAGTATTGAGAGTATTTTAAAATAAATTAATTACGACTTGTTTTCTATTCAACGTCGAAACATTTAAATAATATAATTTTTAAACTCGACTAATCAAGCTTTGAAAATTAAAAAGTACTTCTTCTATCAAATGCTAATAAATTTTCTTTTACTTAATTTTGTAAATTTTACATTATATTAACTGTAACGTTAACATTTGACATCAAATTATTCATACATTTGACATAAATGAAATTAAAATCAATAATTGAATGAAATCATCTCAAAGTCAAACATGTTAATGGAAATTTACTTGTATTCGCATTGAGAGTTTATAGAGGTATATATCTCGGAATTTAATTTGAATGTATTATTATGAAATAACCGTTAGAAAGCATCTCAAATTTCGTCATGTTATAAGAACGATTCTCGATATATGGAATATAAACGCGTATGCACATGCACATGCAAATACACAAACAATTTTACAGTTCAATCTTATATTAGAAAAGGGAATACGTTCATTTGTGATAAAACATTTATCGGCATATATGGAGCAAGTTATTTATTGAATATTGCAGAGCAATTCTCGTGTACCCTTTTTTTTACGGATTAAATTCTTTGTAGAAGGTAAGATAACTCAATAATTGACGATTTAAAATTTTTTAGTTTTACTATGCATAAACGTAGCATCAAATTGAATAATATTTTTCAGTTTATTAATTTAATTTTGTGATTGATTTCGAATATGGAAATTTATTATCGATGCTTATGTAAACAAAACAATCAAAACTTGGCTCATTCAATTTCAGATCGATAAACTTGTTATGGTTGTTTAATCGGACTGTTATTAAACATTAAACTAAAACTAAACTCATTTACGAACAAAGCTTAAATTATCAAAATTATTTATTCTATTTTTTGTTAATTAATTTTAACTCAACTATTGTACTCAATTTATTATATTTTAATTAAAATGTCAATATAATTATTATGTAATTTTATAAATATTTAGAAATTAATTAAAATCCATTGATATATAAACCTAAAGATAAATCTTCAAATAAAAATAAAATATTTTATGGCTTCTTAAATTTTACAGTCAGCGAAATATTAAAAGGATTGTTAAAAGTTAGAAGAAAATTTATACTGCGAATAAAAAGTTTATTAAGGATTTAGCGAAATTGAGTTGATATATTTCATACTCTTTATTTTGTGAAATGATTTATTTTAAAACATAATACTATATTTTATGCTTAACATTCTCAAGCAAAATTTTTTTCGACGTTTGTAAAACTTTCTTATATTAAAGTTTAATTAAACTTCGTGTCGAATTTCAGTGAGAAAAATAAAAACAAATACATATATACATCCTCACAATCACATGATAAAGACAAATAAGTCAGAAAGTTTTCGATAAGAAGACGAATATCATAAGTCTAAAAATCCTTCCCATAAAGTAGAAAAATTCTCTATACACTCGAACATAAATATGGTTTCAGCGAAACAGATATTTATGACACTTGAAAAACTTATTTTTTTTCTTCTTATTTTCTTTCCGTACGACAAAACTCTATGATATTATGGCATAACCAAAGCACTGATCCCTTAAACTTTATTTTCCTTATAAAATAAACCACAAAAGAGAATTAAGATGAAATAACAAAAAATTAGATCATAAGAGCAAATGCGAGCGAAGAATATTTTTACACTTGCGAAGTGAGGCTTAATAATATAGAAAGCTTCGATAGAAAAAAAAAGAAAAAGAAAAGAAAAAAGAAGATTGGAAACTGTCTACGCGCTTATGTTACTAATCAGAGAAAGTCTTCCTATAAGGTATATGCAAAAAGTTTTCTCTTCACATTCTGCTGTACTTGACCGTGTGTGCATCTTTAGGATTTGACAAAAGAAGCCATCCGTTGTTACTTTATTATTGTCTTGTCGTTGTTTTAAAATGACATTGAAAAAAAAATTATAAAAATACTAAACAATTATGCATCCGGAAATTTTTTTTTTGTATTTTCTTTCTTGTAAAGTTTGCTGTAATGTAGACTCGCGAAAGTATCTATGCAAATAAAGGCGAAACGCTCGTGTATGCATAGTTTGCATGAAAATTTCTATGTCGCACGACTTCATCTTAATGGTAAAGAAAAATATTTTAAGCTAATGAGAGAGGCACAGTGCGTGCATTAAAGTCGGTAAGAAAAATCAAGCAAGAATACGGGAATATTATTCACCAGATTTTTAAATATTCTTTAAATTTTATTTTCTGTTATCGTTAACTTTCCTTTTTTTTCGTTAATTAGTCGACATTAATTTTATCCATGTAATAGAATATTTAATATTTTTTGGTAATATGGACATTAATATATGGACATTAATTATCGATGAATTTCAAGAAGATTTGGGTTAAACTAGAAAACTTGTTTTGTTTTAATATTTAAACAACTTTTACTTTATTCGAAGGTAAAAAATTAAAAAAATTTTATAGTTACTACATTGTGACAATTATAAGCTGAGCTATTGATTGTTTTACTAAATATTTTTACTTTCTTTCAAGTTTTTAAAACAGTATATTTTATTGTAAAATGATTTCTTTTACACAATAAATTCTGTTTTTTAAGTATTAAAAATATATCATTATAAAATTCAATGTTTTCATTACATTAGATTAGTGTAATAAAGCAATATATTCTGAATTTAACAAATTGATGTATAATTTACAGCAGTTAAATATTTTATGTACGTGCTCAGTTAAGTTTTATTTACGAATATGTACATCAATTTGGGTATATTTAGGTACATAAAGAAAGCTTTGAGAAAATCTCTAACAAATTCATTGTGTTCTTTCGATATGTAACAGTTGTTGAAAATGTAGAAATAACTATAAAGAAAATTGAGCAGATGCTTATGTTAAATTTTTATGATGTTCTATATGTGCATAAAAATATAAGAAAAATTTAGATCATCAAGTGATATTTTATCATATTAAGTTTCGCCAGCCGCACGATTACTTTATGCTCATCCTTATAGAATTTCTTGGAAAAAATTGTACAAAATTGCATTTTAAAATTATATAGCATTTTGAAAGAAAGTGATATTTACGAGCGAAACGAATTTAATCTTTAGGCTGTATACATATGCGAGTACGTATATATTGGTGAGTAATTTCTGTATTTTGTTTTTCTTTCAAAGAAAATCCCAAATGGCAATAGCTTCGTTTGTCGGTTGTATTGTTATCGAATGGACATGAAAAATGTAAAACTCTCTCTTTCTATTTATCCATACGATTTCCCTGTCGTTGAGGCTTGTTTATAGCTTCTATTCAGGTTTACTGTGTTGACAAGTTGTTAGGAACTTCTTTGAATACTAAATCAATGATTCTGTAATCGAGTTAATTAAAAAAAAAAGATTTGAAGAAAAAATTTATACAAAAATGATGATTACTAAGAAAATTTTGGTAAAATTTTTATAAGTATATCATCAATAATGATTAAATTAAATTCATTAAAAATTAATATTTATTATGTATGAAATACATAACAAATATCTTCTATTTCAATGTATAGTTTTCATTTACAAAAAATGTACATTTTAAACAAATCTCAAGATTAGATAATCCAATAAATAAGCCCTAGTAGAAATGATTTAATTTAGTAGCTAGTTAGTAGCTAGTTAATCCTTAGTAAAAATTAATTTAATACTATTTCTTAACTTATAACCATTTTAAATGGGTAAATTTTTATTAGGGAGGTTCAATCAAAATTATTGAAAGTAAAAAACGATGTATAAAACAATACATAACTAAAAAGATAAAATTTGAAAGTATAATATTTTTGTAAGAATACAGAGAAAGCAGTATTAAAGGATGTATAGTTTGCAAATACTTAAATTGAAAAAACATAATATCTTGAAGATTATGAAAATAAGATAGAATTTGCTTTATATATTTATAATTCAACAATTCTAAAACGCTTAAGTGTATGTAAAGAAGAGGAAAATTTAGTTATTGACATTTTGACCTTACAATGAATTTCTTATACTTTCTACATACTTTCATCTTCTTTGTTAGAAATTGTTTAGTGATCGTTGTCATTACAATATCTGTATTATTAATAATATTACACTCTCTTTCAATTTTCTCAAAAAAGTTATTATTATTATAAATGGCGTTTAAGAAGGAAAGCATTTCACTTTCGAGTTTCAAGTTTTCTTCTCTATTTTTAAATTATAATTTCAACTCTAATATTTTTTTAAAGCATAAGCTAAGTCCAAAAGTTAAGAATCTTAAAAAAAATTCGTGCTTGCTTTAGAGCCGTTTAGTTTTTGAATTAATTATTCTAGAAGATTTGTACCGAAACTTCGTAAGTATTAAGATGAAAATCTTTCAATTAAAAACAAATTTTTTTCTCTAAACTTAATTTTTTCAGAAGTAATGAATGAATAATAAAAATTAAGACGGAATTCAAAGTAATATCAGCATTGATTTCCTATGCTTACTTAAAATTAAATTTTTCCATTATTTTTTGGTTCTTATTATTTGTAGCGAAAATTAAATTTTTTTACATCAAATTTTTTTTTAACAAAAAATTAATCTGAATTTTAGCATACTTCTGATAAAAACTCTTCTATAATATTTCATTAAAAATCTGTATTGCTTTAAATTGGATAGCAATTTTTTAAGCCCTTGAAATTCAAACAAAACAGCTCATAACTTTAAAAAATTAAATCTTAGATCGAATCGAGGTGGCTTCTTCCATAATTTTATATAAGAAAAAATATCCTAAAGGTAGAAGAAAATCCGAGAGCGGAAAGTGAAACGCTCACTTTGTAAGAGGATAACGAGAACTTCCCTCTCGCCTAATACTATTTCAATTATCTTTCAATTTAAAGTTTTCGAACAAACAGTGTATTAAAATGACTTTTTTTCGGAGTAAGAAAATTTGCAAAATCGAATTTTATTAAGTTCAGTTTACTAAAATTATAAATTTAAAAAGCTATCAAAAATAGAATAAAGCATGATTTATGCTTGGAAACCTAAGCAAAAGAACAACGGCACAGTTACTTGCTTTATTCTTTTATTATTGCAAATATTCTCTTTAATAAATTCACCGATTACCTTCAAATTTTGGAAAAACGTCAGAAATTGACGAATACATCGAAAGCTTCTTTCATTTTTCTTAAACAGTAAATAAATAAGAATTTAAATTAAACGTTTTCTCAAAATTTGACAATATACCTAATCGGTGAATTTATTTTAAAGAAAATAAGGACTTATAGAAGTATTAGAAAAGTGTTATCTATGTCGGTGTACAAGATCATCGTAAAAATATTTTTGTTTTATACATAAATATATATTTCATTTTTATATTTTATTTATTATACTTAAAATCAAAATTCTAAATAGGGTTATAGAAATAGTTAAAAAACGTTAATATATTATTATGTTAGAATAATGTAAAAAGTTGAACAGGAATAATAATATATATATTAATCATTCAAATTATTCCATTGCGATGTTTTGGAGAATCAGCAAATTAAATAATAATAATTCTATATAATATTGAGAAACATATTTCTATATAACATTGGAAAACTAAAATTCCCCTTTTTCCCCCACCATACTTTGAACTGATACCAAACTTCCGTAGAAAATTAAGCATTGAAAATAAATCATACCATTCAAAACCTCACATTGTTCTTGATCGTCTATAATTATTGATTAGTCTTGAGACGAATTAACATCAACACCTCAAACTCATCAAGCTTGTTTACTTGTGCAGTACGTTATTAAATATTCGAATATTATTTTCACCAGTTTTACGTAGTATCTAGTTCTACTGAAAAGTATTTTTACATTTGTGAACAATCGAAGTGATAAATTCTCAATCCAGTGCAATTAAAACTACATAAGTGCAATTTTTATAATTTTTAAAAATGCCTTCTGAAATTAGTGAGAGTGGCAATGAGGCTGATTTAGAATTGTTATTTACGAGTACGATGCTTAGCGATTATCGCACTAAGTTTAAACATTTCAAAGGTTGCTTTTTACCCGACCTTTACGAACAATTTGCTGATTCAATAAAGAATATGGAGGTTCGAGATGATGATCTTTGGCTTTGTAGTTTTCCACAAATAGGTAATATAAGTTTATGTGGTTTTTATAAAATATTTTCTCTTTTCATTTTTGATTTGTTAAAAATATTTTCTATTTCAAAATTCCTAAGTCTTATATTTAATTCTTTAATACCTATTTATCATAAATATTTTAACACTTGAAGGACCGATAAACACTTGTAAGCGTAACGGTCTGAATCGCCAACTACAAGTTGGATATCTTAAATCACATTTTAATAGTACTAATAAACTTTTGATATTTTTCAAATACTGGAGCAATAAACGCTAATTATTTAATAAGTTGATTGGATAAAAATAAATATTTGATCAAATATTTATTTAAACTAATTTATGTTGATGTATTAATAGGTACAGCATGGGCACAAGAGATGATATGGTGTATAGGAAACAATTTAAATTTTGAAGCTGCTAAAATTTTATTAAACTGCAGGTTTCCTTACTTGGAGTAAGTTTAATATTTCAAATAAACAACGATTTTTGTTAATAAGATATGACATTTTGATATTTTAATAATTTTATTCTTGCCGTTATCAAAATTTTTAATTTAACTTATAATTAAATTTCACCATTAACATTTAAAAAATCTAAACGATTTCAATTGCAATTTTCATATTTTATATTATTATTTATTGAAGTATAAAAACTAAAATATTTCATAAAAAGTGAAAAGTATCAGTTGAATATTCTTCTATGACCTATCAAACAAAAGTAATGTTACAAAGTTTTACATTTTACATTTTTATAATTTTTATTAAAATATCATTAAGTATTTTAATAAACTTAAAAATAATATTATTATGTATCATAATTAATTAAGATGAATTAAATTAAATCGTCAAAAAGATTGTAATTCTTTATAATTATTTATGATAAAGTACAAATGGCTGATTGAATTTCAATTATTTTCTTAAAAAATAGTTATTTTATTGTGATTATTTTAAAAAGTCATTTTTGATAAAATCTTTTATTTTTTTACTTTTTTTTTAAATATATTATTAATATCATCTAAAATAAATTTGCATTTTTATTAATGACAAATACTTTCATAAAAAGTACTCAGAAATTTATACATATAGAATCCGGTGATTTTTTAACAATTTTATAGATTATAGAGAAAGATTTTTAATCCAGCTGTTTCTTTAAAAATAGTTGACACTAAAATATATGTAAAAAATTCAATTTTTTATTTAGTTATGACGTCAACGCCTGTATAAAAAAAACAGTGAATCAACTATAACTTGCATCAGAAAGATCTTTAAAAATCTTAAGAGTGAATTGTATTTTTTTAACTGTATACTTGAACTGAGTTTTGTACACTTTTCTATAATGAACTTCAGTTGAGACATAAAACTTTGAAGTTTTGATAATTTTGATTATAGAGTAGCAAAAATTAATTGAAAACATTTAGTTAAAAACGTTTGAAAGTTGATGTTATTTATATCACATTTTAAATGTAAAGATAGAAGTTATAATAATTGTAATACAAAGATGGATTTTTAAACTACGAGAATATTTTTTTATTTTTGAAAGATTATTTAAAATGTCTCTTATTGGTATTGCAACTCTTCAGCTTTCCTTTTGATAAAAATAGACAGCAAAATATTTTATTTTACTATTGCAATAAATATTTTTCTAATATCACAAAATAATTGAAAATGTTAGTATTTATAAATTACTTTTAAATTAAAAAATTAATTGAACCTTCTGTGATATCTTCATAATTATAAATATACTCGAAAAATTAATTTAAAAAAATTAAAAAATTATTACATGTTTTCACAGGAAAAGCGCAATTTGGGACTACGAAAAAATGGATGAAGTATTTGATGTTCCCACAATAAACAGCGTAAAACAGATAAAAGATTTAGCAAGTCCCCGATACATTAGGACTCATCTACCTTATTGTCTATTGCCACAACAATTAACAAGTGGGAAGAAAAGACCAAAAATCATATATGTTACACAGAATCCAAAAGATGCTTGTATTACCTATTATCGAGAAAGTTTAATCTTTGATCAATTTAAGGGTAATTTAAATGACTTTTGTCGACTGTATCTTGGAGACAAAGGTGAGATATTTTGATACACATACATGCGTATATATTAGTTATGTCGTTGTAACATGTGTCAGGAACTAAAACATAAATATATAATTCACAATTCTTCTTTTCTTAGACTTGAATTTGAATAAGTGTAACCACTAATATTTTTTATAACTCATCAATTATTCACAATTAATTTTTAAAATCAACCCCATTTACCTACTGTACATATTCGACTGGATATGTGGTACGACGACATAAACATCTGTAAGCGCATCTATAATTTTTATTTATTTATAAGTGCATATATGATTTTTCGTTAATATTTTTAATTTTTATTGATTTCTGTTTATGACTAGTTGGTTATGCGCCATTTTGGGATCACATTTTTGGTTTTTGGAACAAAAAGGACCAAAAAAATGTTCTATTTTTAAAGTACGAAGAAATGAAAGATGTGAGTTTTTAGTTTTAACGAAATTTAAAATAAAGTTTAATATATTTAAAATAATGAATAATATAATTTTCTTAGGATTTATCATCAGTCATAAGAAAAACTGCTGATTTTCTTGGTAAAAACTTAGGAGATGACGGAATAAAAAAATTGGAAAATCATTTGGATTATGATAGTATGAGATACAAGCCTGCTATTCATCAGGAACACGCGATTGATTTTTGCAAAACTAAGCTGATCTATCCAGCAAAGATAGGAAAATATACGATAAATAAAGATGAAACTCTTGAATGGATAGAAAGCATGAGTGCTGAAATGATTTCAGAATTTGATAGAAAGACTGAAGAAAAACTGAGCACGACTGATTTTAGATTTTAATTATATTATTAATTTGTAAAAAATGTTCTTAAACCTTAAAGGCATCCTCACTCTAGTATAACGTTGAAGCACTCATAGGGTCGTTAAGACCCCACGGTTATAATTGTGTTATTGTGGCAAAACTTTTTAACATTTAAGTGTAAAATTTTTTTTTTGAATATTTTTCTAAGTGTCTTTTTGAGATAATTTTACTTGCAAGATAAAATTTAATTTTAAGATATTGAAAAAAATTGTGCGACTTTCAAAATTTTTATCTCTGACAATTTTAACTAAAAAATTTCCGAATACGAACAACCCAATAAGTGCCTTTAAGGGATAATAGCATTTTTAATTAAGTGCTCAGCTATAATAATTAAATTTGTAAATTTTAGCGGAAACATTAAAATTTTAGTTAAAGCTGATAATAGCAATTCACTAGAATTTTATAAGTAAAATAAGTAAAATATTAAAATAATATCAATATGACGCACAAAAAAATATAAATAAATACTTATGATTTTTAACTTATAAATATATAAATCCAATATTTTTTAGTGCTATTTTATTTTTGATTTGGAGATTGCATTTGTGTATTTATTAATTCTATTTCGATTTCTTTCAACTGTATGATAAAACTATTAACTTTGGTCAAATTTTGAGATTCATTTGATAAGTATAAGAATGCTTCGGGCTATAAACTTTTATAAATTTAATAAACATGTAACGACAAAACTTAAGTCAAAAAATATTTTTAATGTTTTCTTCTGATTATAATTATTTAAAAATTTGTGAAAAATTTGGCCAAACCAAAACTTTTAATTTTCAAAGTTATTTAAAAAAATTTCTCTAAAATTAATTTATTCTATTTGAAAAACATCATACAATTTGACAAAATTTCTTTGATTGAAGATTGTAAAAATCAGAATCAAACACAATTAAAATGGCTAATACATGCATGGTTTATATATAATTTTGAAGCAATATTTTTTTACTTCTTTCAAATATAATAATCATTGAAAGCAAAACTAAAAGTTCACAAATAAATAAGATTATCAAAAATACAAAAAAGTTTTTACTTACATTTTACTTACAGCTTCTACTACATTTTATACTATGTTCTATATAAACAATATTATTTTAATAATGTTCTAACGTACGACTTGCTCTTTGCAACGTTCCAGTAAGTTATTTCACCTTACATTATCATTTTGTTTTTTTTTTATTAAATTCTTAGATTATCCAATAATGAAATAAAAATTTCTTTTTTATAGATTTTTTTTATCAAAATAAAAAGTACATATAAACATTTTAAATTCCCATTAAATAAAATTAATTACTATACGTACAATATGCATTTAATATTGTATCAATACTCTAATTTAAACCAACTTTTGATTGAAATATTTTATTTAGCTTCATAAGGTCTTTCGTTACATCAAATCAACCTTCCAAGGGTTGGAATTCGAAGCATCGTATACATCAAAGTAAACTGATATAGGTACCACATATCATATATTTATTGTGTACAAAAGTACGCGCCACAAAGATTACCACTTAAGCGGTTTCCTGATCATCTGAAGATTAAAATAGTTCCTTTTGCTTAGCCGTAATAAACGCTTACTATGTTACATATTTATGTAATCTAAAATGTTCAAAAACATCCTTCAAATACATATATTCTTTTAAATAATACTACAAGTAATTTGAACAATTTGTAAAAAAAAAAATAACATGCATGAAAAATTTTTTTTTTAATTTCCACTTTGAAATAAAGCCGTTAAAGGCGAAATTCATAATGTATACATAGGAAATGTATGTATAACCTTTAGAATAAATGTATAAGACACAAAAGCCGCGTATATACGTGGGAATGAAAATTAATGGAGGTAAGAGGACACTTAAAGCTCTCACTTTAAATTCTCCCATAATTTCGTAATTACGAAAATTTCGAAGCACTGGACTTCTCCGAGGTTGAATTTACTCCGTCGAGAAACATAATACTCACGCTTTAGCTACAAGTTCATAATACTTGTATGTAAAATGTACTTCTAGGATTATTGCTGGATAAGAGCTTCAAGTGCTATTTTAATGTATTACGTATGTATATGAAAAAAAGGAATAACTTTATTTTTTTTATCATTTATACAGGAATTTATTTTGAAATTGATAGAAATAGGTATTTGTAATAACTTATGCGTTTATATCAAATAAATGCAATTTAAAAAAGTGTACTAGGTAGAAAAGTTTCTGATTATTTTCAATAAATTGATTAATTTTTTAATATTTGTCCATTTGTTTTTGTATCGGTTGGCTAATAATACAGTTTATGGCGTCATGATTCACGTCATCCGTTGCCTAAATAATATGGGAAATTTTAAATCATATTTTTAAGCTTAAATTCTTTTGATGTTTACTATATTAATTGTTTTAATGATTATTACAATTAGAATTATCTTAAAAAGAATTTTTCACCAAGCGTTCGCGAAAAAAATTGGCCAATAATTAATGAATTGGTCATTTTACTATCTACCTGGGTATTATATATAATAATTCAATCAACTAATATGATTTTGAAAAAAAAGTCCATTTTATATTTTTCGTGTAATTACTCGAAAAAAATTCTGAAATATTTCATATATTTATTCAATTATTAGGAGAATATTAAGTTTTCATAATTAAAGAAAAATTCATTTTATCACATTACTATTTTAAGCATTTCAAATCACTAAACATTCATAAAGTAAAATTATGTTAAAACCAACCGTGCTTGACATAACTTTTTGCGTTGAATACTAGAAACGCATAAGAATCCGCTTTAAGAAAAGTAAACAATAGTTAAAAGAGTTAGTTCGCGACATTCCTAAACATCAGAATTAACGGTATGAGAAGTCCTCAAGAGGAAATGTGATTCCTTAGATTGTTCAATTTTTGTCTTTTTATTCTTACAAAAGCTTAAAAGAAAAAAAAAGAAAAAGAATAAGAAACTTTTTCTTTTTAATGTAAAATAAGAATTAACACAAAGAAAAAAAATCCTTAAGATCTTTTTATAAATTCAATATTTAGCTCTCTTAAAATTTAAAGTAGAAAAGCGCAGCAATCTGGTATTCCCTATGCAGTTTCAAGAGATAAAAGCTCATGTCTGAAGAAGTATGAATAATTTAAAAAATACTGTTGAAGATGCAAGATGCCTAACCCTTATGACATTGATGGCTGCATACAAGAGTAAACTGAGAATACTCAATGCATTTTTGGGATATTTTTACATCAACGTTGCACGCTAAGGGTGAAATAAGAAAGTTAAAGATGAACATTTTTTTATTCAATATGAGTAAAAATATTGTATTAACAATTAAATTACACGATTGTACATAACATTTATTTTATAACTGTTGGAATATGTAAGAACGATTCGTTATTAGACAAAAATCAATGTACTTAAAATATATATTTTATTTATTTATTTCTGTAAATGCTTGAGAAGTAGTTTGCTCTTGACTATATAAGAGCATAAAACTTAAATATAATTTATATAATAAATTTTACACTTATTTCTATCCCATTTCGAATAAAAACAATAATTTAGAACTAGTTAAATTATTGCATTAAAATTAATAGTTTTTTACAATCGCGCAATTTAATTTATAACTTAATACATGTATTAGCTAAAAAAAAAATTTACTGAAATCTAAAAAGTATTTAATTAAATAGCTCTGAACAAATATTTATTTGATTAAAATAAATGTATAGTAACCCTGGAAGAAAATTGACCATATCTTAAGCATAATTGTCGGTCAACGCATGTTAAAATGACACTTATCTAGAAATTTTTTTTATATCATTTCTAGAATTTCTAGATAAGTGCCATTTTAACATTTGTTGACCAGCAATTATGCCTACAATATGGTCAATTTTCTTCCAGGGAAGTACCAAGTAAATATTTGCTTAAAAATTTATTTAAAATAAATATTTACTTTTAGTTTTAATAAATAATTATTTTAATCAAATAAATATTTGCTTAGAATTATTCAAGTATACGTTTATTTGACTTGAGTAAATTTTTTTTCAATGTTCTTTTTACAAATGTTAAAACAGTTAACAGAATGTAATCGCAATCACAGAAAAAAATAAAAAAATTTATTAACTCAAAATTGTGGAGCACTATTATTACACTGGACTTAGAATTTAATACATAATATAAAAAATATTCTGTGCATGCCGTATCTAAGAAATAAAAATCGTGCATAGCGTACGCATTCCATAATTTTCATGAGTTTATTGCACTTTTTAGATAAACATCACACGCGATAATCATCCAATTTACTTGCAAAGGATGACCAAGTTTCGCAAAGATGCATACAGTTTTGTATATGAATTTTTTTTTCTTATGCGAACAAAACTAGAAGAAAAAAAAATATATGAGCTCATCATGCAATCTTTTCTACTGAATTACGCAGTGAAAAGTTATGGTCAAGACGAGGAGTCGTATAACTTTATTCTTCTTTTTCTTTTTTTCGAATAAAACTTTAAAGTTATATCTTTTAATAAAGTTTAACTGATTGTTTATGAATCAGAAAACTTGGTTGATTAGTTCCAGTTACATAAAGTTTCAGCGATCACCTACTTTTTATTTCGTTGGAAAATGATTATTGAGGAATTTATTGATATTCATTATTCAAGGATATACCGTTTTAACTTGTATTCCGTTTTATCAAAAAATGGCTATTAGCAATTTTCTAGATCAATCCTATCTTGAATATTTCTATGCTTTTCTTCACTAACGAATATTGCTGCTATGTGAAAAAGTATTTTATTGTAGATTAATGATGGAAGTATTATGAGATAACTTTAAGTATCATGATATTAACATTTTTTCATTATTAGAAATTATAGTTTTTTTTAAAAAAGAAAAAAGAGAGATTATTCCTATTAACCATGTGAAATTATAAAGAGTTCAAAAATTTATTATCATTCCAAAATAATTTATTGTTATTTGTTCTCATAAATGTAAGTATACAGACTTAAAAAGTTTTTTTATCCATCAAAGTTATATTATCCGCAAATCTTATTCTGAAAATTCTTTCCAGAATTCCAAAAAATATTCGTGTGAAAAACCCATTCCTTATAAAAAAAGAAAAACTAAGAAAAGCTTTTGTTTTATCATATACTTACATGGTTTTCTTTTCTAGCTAAAAAACAAAAAAAAATAAATAACATACTTCGTATAAATTCCAACGCCAACTATCCATTACAGGTGAAGATGAAGAAAAAAATTCAAAATAAGAACGCATATACTCAGCTGTATAATAAACATAGATATCTTTGTCTTTCATTGAAATAATATGCAAGTTTCCTTGTATAATATCAATACTCATTAAAAATTCTTATTTCTATATATACTCTACAACATGGTTATAGATATATATATGTATATATATATATATATATATATATATATATATATATATATATATATATATATAACCGACATTGGTAAAGAAAATCATCGTTATGGCGTTACGCGCTATAAAACGTACGAAGCGTAACGATCGATTCGATTTATCTCACCTTTAAAAAAGTCACGCTTCAGATATTTCAAGAAAAGTAACATCTCATACACACATACGTTAGCGCACACACGAGTGTGAAGAGAATAAAGAAAAAAATAAGAAGAGGAGGTGTAAAATGAACGTAAAGACAAAGAAAAATTTATATGTGCGGGTAAGTATGCGTGTGTGTGAGTGGAGGCGTCGACTTTTACGGAAAGAAATCGTTAAATACGAGTACATATAGAATTTCAACTAAGAGTACACTGATTTATGCGGAAGTTGAGACTTTTTTTTTAAATAATTTGTTTTCCTACTTTACCTCCTTTTTTATAATTGAATAATAGGGTATAGCGTTGATACATGTTACAGATACAATAGATGTATTATATTTTTTTAACTTGTAAGGACCTTCACCAGATATCATGTTAAAATGATATCACAATTTTTTTTTCAATAAATTTCTTTTATAAGAAAAATGTATCTTTCTTTTATTTTACAAGTAAAAGTACTCATCGATAATAATCTATACAAATGAAATATCGATGATTATTTAAATAAATTGGTAATATTTTTGTAATCAAACTTTGACAAATGCATAAAAAAATTTGTTCAAAAGTATTACATTTCCAATATACCTTCTGTAAAATAAACCAAATAAAGATTGGACTATAGCTTGAAAATAAAATTTATATATTGGTTTACAAAGAAAGGTAACCAATCGATTAAACTCTTTTTTTTTAGATAAATGACAGGATATATATCAAAGACAAAAAATCAAGTGAAAGGGAGAAAAAACATTAGAAGAAAAGAACAAAAGAAAAAAACCAAATATAGTGAAGGGTTCGCATCTGGTTCAAAGTTTTATTAAAATTTTGCTCTCGCGCAAAAAAGTTCTTTTTTTCCAAAATTTTATTAAAATATTGAAATAAAACATTCGCACAAATTATTATATAATATTCATTGTTTGGATTAACTGTTAAAAAGTGAAAACAATATAAAATCTTGAAACTTTTCATTTTAAAAATAAAACATTCAATTAAGAATTGTATTACATCAAGTACTTGACCTAATTTCGTACGTCATTTGATATATCCTGAACAAAAAAAAATAATAAAATAAAATTAAACCCATATCAAATACAAATAACGCAGCATTTCAATATCAGTTTAAGCGAGAGCGAAACCTAAGATTGTTTTAACATTATAGGGTCGACATTACTGATTAAAAAAAATAAAAGTTAAAAAAATAAGACAACGTAACATAACACGTTTTCGTTATAAACTCAGCAGGTGAACGGTATGCAGGATAGTAGGTCGTACAATGTAAAACACGTATGTATATATATAAATCTCGTATAAACTTTTAAGAAAATACTTTCAATTGAGATCTGAAGATTTTTGGCCAATAAGGGTGAACTTCTTTTTTTGCTCATTCAAAAAAAAAGCATTTTGTTGGTCAAAAAAACTTTCATTAAAAGATTGATCGATGCATTTATGATCGTGTATTATTTGATTTATTGGTTTATTTTTCAAATGAAATGAGGAAAGTTTTATGTATATTTTAAAAGCACAATTATTCATTTATCAATTAAAAAATAAAGCACATAAAATAAGGGCATACATGACACAATTTTATTAGCATTTGATAGCACTACACGGTTAGAAATATTAACAGACACGTCTGTTAAAAACTGTTTACAGACAAAAATGTCTCTTACTTTAACAGACAAATTATTCGTGAAAAATGTAATATACATTTTAAATTGACATACTTGTGTCTGTTGACTTAACAGACATTAAGTAACAGACGAAAAAAGTTAACAGATTACACAAATGTTTTTAACCGTGTACTCTTATTTTGGGAATGGATAATGTTTTAGTAAATCTGATGTGACTATCATAGAAGTAACAGGAACATATTGAGCTTTTCTATCATTCTTAGCCTTGAGTATAAACATAGTATAAACATACTTTCAGATATTTAGTTAAGCATCGCAAACTTCATCAATATATAAATGATATTTTTCTATAGAATTATAAAAATCACTGAACTAAACATTGAAAGCGTAAAATTATAAATATTTTACTAAATCTCTAATTGTGATTTATTAATTTAATTACTCTGTCAATTAGCTATATTTACAGTTCTTCCATTTCAATTTTCTTCTTTTTGTTTTATTATATGTTAAAATTTAATAATGTTGTATGTCATGCGAGACATTAAAATTAAGAGAATTAATATAACACGTCTCATTTTTATGGGAAAGTGTAATCAGACATATGCCTGTAGTAAAAACTTTTTAGTAAAAGTTTTGAATTATTACTCGTAAATCGAAAGGATAGTTAGAGTAACGGTTTGAGTTAACTTTATACCGTTTTTTTTTCCCGGAGACTTCATGAAGAATTGTATAATGTAAGATGTACGTAATATTGAAAAATTTTAAATTAAAATTTGATTATTTTTGAACTTTTATTGATTTTTATTATATTTTATACATATTCTTATTCATTCATTATGAGTAACATAAAATCATTTTTAAATCTGGCGGTCATATGAACATCGATCCACTAAAATTCTGAAATTTTATTGATGGCATTTTTCTATAAAAATTGGCAATGAATGTCAGAAAAAAACACAATTACACGCATTTGTTTAAAACAAAAGTTCAAATAATAATATAATATTATTCAGATTTCATGAATTTTCCAATTTAGATGTCAAAATTTCAATCAGGATAGTAAAATCAATTTTTTTCAGTGCATCGATGCCAATTTCTTTTTTTAATTTATAAAAACAGTAGCCTTTCCAGTTTTTTTTCTTTGAAATTCATATATGTAACAGAGAAGATCAAAAAGTGTGAAAGATATTTTTTTACTGATTGAAAAACTTTTGTAAAAAGTGAAACAGTCTCTCCAATATTAGTAGAGTTATACTATTCCAAATCAATATTTTTTTATAAACAATGTTTGAAATGTTCTTTATCTCGAAAAGAATATTTCACTAAAAGTTTATGAAAAAAATTGGCCAAATAATTGGTAAACTGACCATATTTTTTAAATTTTATTATAAATATCAACCTTTTTACTCCTTACATCGATGTTTTGAAAAAATTAAAGAATATTCTGAAATCAATTTAGAAAAAATTTAGACTATTTCTTAAATTTTGCATTAATAGAAGATATGATGATAAACTTAAAAATATATTAGCACTGTTATATAAATTACGTACTGTACTTGTTGAATGTCAGATTGTTTAAAAATAAAACTTTAATTATTTTGAAGTTTTAATTAAAATAATAGTTCATTAATAATTTTCTTCTAAAAAAGCTAAAAATAATTAAAAAATCAATAAAATATTGAAAAAAATGTAATTTAACGGAAACCATAAAATGATTTTTCTTTTTAAATAGCATAGGCTTAAAAATTAAACAAACTGAAGCACATGTTTGTTACGAGTTTCATTAGCATAGTAAACAAATTTAACATAAATAAATAATAAAATCTTCTGTTTTACAAAAGCCCAAATGACTATATACATTTCTATCTTTACATTCCCGTTGGCTTTCTCTCATGTGTCAAGCGTATGTGTCGTTTAAACTTATATTGACATGCCAACTCGTCTTCGTCATTTTCATCTTTTCTTCTTTAAAAACTTTTTTTCTCCACCCGTAAACTTTATATTTCTTTTCCGCACTCGATGTTTATCTTCATATTTTTTTTTTGCCTTCTCTCTAATCTCATTGTACTTATCAGTTTTTACCTTGTCGCTTTGAGATTTACGCATCCTTTCTTTTTTGCAATATGCTTTATTTTTTGCTTCTTTTTCTTTTCACCTATAGTTTCCTCGTGTCGGTCGATAGTTTTCACCTCTAACGCGCATGGTGGAAGTTCCATTGAAAAGTTTTATCGAGATTTTCATACTTCAAGTGTATATCTATATTGCGCGCTTATCTACGCCAACAACTTAACCTATATTTTTCGCGTTATATGCAGCACTCTTTTATCTCAGGAAGATAAAATAAATTGAATATGTTGTTAAATTGATCAAGGATAATTAATAATCAAGGTATGCTAGAAACTTTTGTTCAACAAAATAACTATTTTTTATCTTACAGCGAATACTACTGCTGTCAAATATACTATCGTTGCGAATATTATTGTCAAGTATAATTTTTAATTTATGTAAAACAATACTGTATGTTATTAATGAATTTTCATAATTAATTAATTTTTTTATGCGAAAAATTGAGTTTATGACTAAAAATATGTTACGACTGTAAAATTCAGTAAAAACGATGTTGCAAAAATTTGTATGAATAAATTTAATGAAAAATGAATATTTTTATCTGTAATTTAACATCGTATCTCAATTAATTTTTCAATAAATCAAGTAAAATGAAATTTGACCATAGAATGAAAACATGCGATTATTCATATGGATTCATTTAACACAAAATATTAAATATATGTATAACTTTCTCTTTCTCCTTTTCCATCTTTGACATGATATTTTCAAAAATTTTATTAAATCTTGTCACCTCTTAAAATCAGCTACTTTTTCTTAAGTTATTTTTCAATCAATTACATTTTAATATAATATGGATTTTTATAATTTTTTTAACGTCAATGTATATATGCTATCATTGAGGTGCTAATTAGTTACGGAGATTATCAGCGTATTTTTTTTTAGACAAAGTACATTTGACGTACAGTGATGCTTTTATCAATCGAAAAACGACCAGAATTTAAATTCAGGCGAAATGAATCCATCACTCCACCGAATGAGCTACCTCATTTTAATCTTATATAGTTTTATTAATGAGCTTTTAAAGTATAATTCATTTACCAGAAATACCATCACAAGTGCCACGTGAAAATGAAATTGATGGCTTTAAAATGTATCATTTAAATTCGCATCATCGAATATATACTTTAATACTTTAATGTATTAAAAAATACGTAGCGTACAAGTTATTTTGATAATCATTAATTTTATTTTTTTTTGTAACGCTGAATTTTTAAGTTAAATATTTGATAGATAATAAAATATTAAAACCAAAATATAAATAAAATTATTATATTTAAAATTATAATTTTATCTTTATTACTAAATTACTATTTTATTTAGTATAATTAGAGAAAGACATTAATATAAAGCATAAATCTTCCTCAGATAATCAATACCATCCAATTAAATGATTATATATTTATGATGACTTTGAATAGAAAAAAAATTTCTCCAAATAACATAATCAAGTATATTAAAACCGACATATCTTATAATAAAAGTGCAACATCTTATAGTAAATCCATTACTCTTGTAATCATCCGTACTTTTACCCACTCTCCTCCCCTCTCAAAGTCCGTACTCCTACCTCCGTTCTCTCTTTCTCTTTAAACTCTCATATATCCTATCATCTTTTTCCTTCTCGCTCTTTCACTTACAACAAGCGGTATACCACTTCCAGTTGAATTTTTTTTTTGAGGTAATAAGAAAAAAAAGGAGAAAGAAAGAAGAAGAAAAAAGGAAAGAAAGAAATCTCTCTTTCTCCTTACTCTCCACGTGATGGTAAGGTTTAGACTTAAAGTTTTTAGCCGCAGTAGTTGTTGAACAAGCGTAACGTAAAGTATCTTAAAAGGTAAAACGCACGTGGGCGCAAAGCTGTTGTTATATATATAAAACTCCCGTATAAGAACGCGGAAAAAGGTATATAACCATAAGGTAGAATACCGTTGTATTATATGGTATGTACTGTAAGAGAAGCTCGAGAAATAAAGCCGCTATTAAAGTGTATGCGACAGTAACAGGTGCTTAGAGACAACTGTAATATTATATCTTTTGATATATTGAAATGTGGATTTTGGGATGTAATTTAGGAAATGATTTTCATGTTTGTTCTTTTTGTTTTGGTGGATTTTATTGTTGTGATTTAGTTTGTGATTTATGAGAAGAGAAATACAAGTGAGATTAAATTTAAAAATTGGTTAATGAAGAGGTCAACAAATAATATTGAAAGTAAGTACATTAGGTCTAGAAATCGATTTAAAAAATTAATAAGAACGAATAACTTTTATTTTTATTTAAGTTTATCAATTGGAAGACTAAAGATTATCTAAAGTAACTTTGAATTTATACACAAGATTTTTTTAAGGATTCATTCATAATATTTTATATACTATTTAAAGTAATTTTAGTAATTATGATGAATAACATATAGCTGAAATAAAATTTAAAGTAACTTTATATTAAATAATTGACAAAGTATAACGTTGAATATTGTTGAACAATAAAATAACTTATTATAAAATTTAATAATTAACTTGATTAAAATATATACGACCTTAAAAAGTTAGATATAAAATCATAGTAAAAGGTCGTTATATATGCGTTTAATGTTATAATGAATGAAATGTTGAAAAAATAACTTTTTTTTATTTCGCTTAGTTAAAATTGGATACAATTTGAAAATTTTTGTTTTGTACTTGAAAGAATGAAATTTCATCATTCTTTTCAAAAAATCTCGAAATATCGAATGGATTGAGTTTCACTAAACTTGATCTCATCCTCTAATTATTAATAAAAAAACAAAATCATCAAAACCTCCGTTTTCATTAAAATCAATAATTTTTAAAAATTTTTGTTTGTTATACTATATTAACCGAAACATCAAATTCAACGATATTATATTAAAAAAATACGGATTCTAAAAGATTCTATGTGCGTCTTACAATATGTATAATTTACTTTGATATAATTTGTTGAAATAATATATGAAAATAAAATTGCTGAATTTTATTTGTGATTTTTCACTATCATATCAAATTATAATATCAAACTAGCAGAACACGTATAATTATGTTTTTTACCATTTTAAATTGAATATATTGCCATTCGTGATTAATAATCGTTACCCATTTTGGACGTTTTTGCTAACGAAATCACGAATGCTTTGTAAATTACAGAATCTAATTATTTGTTAAAATAAAAATAATACTTCAATTAAATATTATAAACAATTATATTTTAAAATCATTAATTTTATATCCATAATTACTTTTTATTTTATGATGCAGTCTTATTTTAAAACTGATCAAAAAACTTTTATTGTGATGAAAGATTTTTATCATAAATTTTTTATGAGGAGATTTAAATTTGTTACAATTTTTAAGCTTTTAATATTCTATAAAATTTATAAACTGTAATTTGGCTCATAATTAATACGCGATAAAATTGCAATTGTTAATTACTTTATTGTTTTCATACAGGTCACGAGTAAAATTAAAAATGAAATTTAATATTTATAATAAATCGATGCAAAATGCTATAAACGTTTTTAAACATTCATAAGTTTTTAAAATATATACAATTCAAAGTTACACATACTGAAACTAACAAATTTTAATTTCAAGTGTATTTTTTAATTATTTAATTTTAATTATATAATACATTTAGAAAATATTAAAAATTTTTCGATATTTTAGAAACAATATAAGTTTTAAAATTATCACAGGATTCGTGAATATAAAACTAATAAGATAAAGCAACTTGCAAACATTAGCAAACAAGTTTGTTCGCTTTGTTTCTTCGTGTTTAGGAACTTGGGTTTAAAACTTAAATAGTAAAATCAAACAGAATGACAATTCTATTATTTTTAATTAAAAGCTTGAATTTTCATAACTATTTTTGAAAATGAAAAACATAATTTTTTAATTATTAAAAATAATTTTATACACAAGAAAAAATTTGAATTATATTTTATATCTTGACGATTTTGATTTACATAAATTTTTATTAATTCTACTTAGACTATTTTAATTAAACTTTAAAATAAATTTGATAATTTTATCAACATCTATTGTACATTTTGTACTTATACATTAACTTCTTGTTAATCAAAAGTTTCGTTTGTAATCTAGAGCTAGCTGTAAATATAATTTAACATATTAAGATTTTAGTTCACAGTCACAGTTAAGAAATTTGAAATTAATGAATAGTTTAAATTATTCATTCTCAAGAACAAAGTATAATCCTTTTTTTTGTATTATAATAAAAGAACAAAAAAAGGAAACAATTATTATTTTAATTTGGCTCTTGAAAACAAGCTTAAATATATAAGGTCAAATACTCGATATCTGTACCAGTAAAGTGGCAAACTTTAAACTCGGGCCATCGTAAATGCTTTCAATGATTAAGTTTATATATTAATAATGGTAATTTATTATCAGCCTAAAATAAAGTAAAAGCTTTTAATTTTGAATGTAGGTTATTAATATTTTAGTTAAAAAATAAATATTTTAAAAATATAAATTTCTGTAGACATATTCGAAAACATAAAGACAACTAATAATTAATTTTTTAAATTTAACGTCGCTGTATTTATGCTATCGCTACGATATTAATTAGCAAAGAAGATTTTCCGTGTATTTGTTAACAAAACACATGTATCACATACAGTGGTGCTTATATCAATCGGCTACCGGGACCAGGATTCGAACTCGGATCCTCGAGATTATGAATCCAACGCTTTACCGAATCAGCCACTGATACCTCTATATAATCAATTTTTATACATTCATAAAAATTGATTATATAGTTATATACACTAGTTTATCGTTTTTTAATGAATGATTTATATTTTAAATAATATATTATAAATAATTTTTATTAAAATGAATAAAAATACTTTCTTCTTTTCTATTTAATAATAGCTTAAATTAACCATCTGAATTTGACTTTAATTGTTCAAAACTTTTTTATCAACAATCATATCTAAAAAAAAAGTTTAATACTTTGTGAATATTTAACCATTAGAACGTAAAAAAAATAAAAGAGATACAAGAATTACAAAATAATTGATAACATATATAGTGTTGATGAGTTTTGGAAAAAATAATTGCTGTTTGATTATTTAAAAAACTATCGTTTCTAATGATGAATATTTTTCATCAGTTGAAATACAAATTCACAATAAAAAAGTTATGATAATGGAATTTTAAGTTACGGACATAGTTTTATCTAGCAGGGTTGCGACAATTTATTTAGACCAAAAATGTTCAAATGAATTAATATAAATTCTATAAATATAAATCTATACTCTGGACACTGTAAATTGTAAACCTTTATACTCAGAAATTTATAAACACAAAAATAAAATTATAAATTTTCATACATTAAAAAAATTATTTAAGATATAAATATACTATGCATAAAAAATACAGTAAACATTTGTTTTTTTTCGTCGCTATATTTATGCTATACTATTTTTGCGATGCTAATCAGCGACGGAGCTCGTAAGTGTGTTTATGAACAAAGCACATGCAACGTATAGTGGTACTTGTATGATTCAGCCGAGAGCGGGATTCGAACTCGAAACCTCGAGATTACGAATCTAACGCTCTACCGACTGAGCCACAGACCGGCTCAACACACAGTAAACATTATTTATGAACTAATTTACAGTTTTTATTCCTAAATAATTTTCAATTACGAATCACTATTATAATATGATCTTTAAAATTCCTACTTTGCACCCGTGTCACACAGGTACATAGTTTGTAGTAGACAAATGAATTTATAAATTCTTCTAAAACGATCATTAAATAAAGAATATTAAAAGTAACAAGACTTTTGAAGATCAACAGCTTCTTTATGTCAACAATAAAATACCTTTCTCTATCCCGTAATTTAAGCCTTACGATTTCTGTCTCATTATTCATATTTAAATTAAATACTTATTATCATTGCACAGTTAAACGATTGTCGTGACTGAAGTTTCTCCGCGACTGATTGAGCTCTCTTGTATATTCGATTAAATGATCAATCATGCAAATAATGTTTGACTATTATTATAAATGAGGCTTTGGATACATTATTTATTCTTTTTTATTTTTTATTTTCACAATAATGACTATTATTTTGTTTTATGATGTTCCGTAAATCGAAAAATTAATCAAAGTAAATTATTATTTATGATTACCAAAAAAATGACAGTAAAAAAACTTATTGAAAAATATATCGGTCATATATTGGGCACTACATCTTATTTTATCGAGTTAAGAAAAGAAAAAATCATAATAAAAATAATAAATAAATTTGAAATATAAATAATTCGATAATTGTAAAAAAATTGGCCGAGATATTCAAAATTAATAAAGCCATAAATTATAATATCGGAATATGCATACATTGCAAACAAAAATATATAAAGAAACCTGTATATTTTATAAATATTTTAAAATATAAATAATGCGATTAACGTATAAAAACAAAGATAAACACCTAATATTACAGAAACTACTTTGTGTACACAAAAAACGTAATCTACTAAATTACAGACCATCAAAGTTCTAGGTTAAGACAATTATGAAATACCGTAAATTCAGTTTAATAGTGTGACTCCCTCGTTTTATATGTACTCAATTAATAAAAATGTTCGATTTCCGTGTAAAGTAATTTATAGTTTGTCTTCTACTACAGATCTATTATTTGAAAAATTAATCTTTCTCCAAAAAATATAAATAGTTGCAAAATTGAATAGCTCAAAGCTCAATAAACTTTTGAAAAACGATAAGTTAAAATTTATGTTACAAATGTCAATATATACTAAATAGCGCTTAACTTGATTTAAATGAAGAGATACTTGTTAAAATACATAACGCTAATTACTTTTACAGAAGGAACTGTAACGCCAAACTTATGATTCGCTTCACTGAAGCAAAATAATATTCATTTTCTGGATTCACGATAGAATAGGTCATCCTCCAAACCAAAAGAATTTTCCCATGGGAGATGTAACAGTAAATATTGTAAAAATAATAGTAAAAAAAAAGAATTTAAATTCGAACGATTCTAATTGTGGAATATTTTTAATACCATTGCATACTATAATTTATGCGCATTTCAAATATCTAGCTTGATCCAATTAATGTTACAGTAACTATGTAATTTTGCATGATAAGTGAGTTTTCGAAATGGTATCACTAAAACTTCAAATTGATTTATTTTATACACGACGAAACTTCGTGGAAGATCAAATTTTATTTTATTGTATGAGTGTACTTACAAGCTTATCAAATATTTTCAAACATTAATTTTTGCTTTGACAGTAAGCAGTTTAATATAGAAACCAAAAAACAGTTACATATCTTTAATTGATACACATTAAATTTATGTAAAAAAATTAATTTCCATTCATCAACTCATAAAGAATTTCCATAATTTTTAAATAAAATAGTGTGAAAATACCTCGCTCAATCCTTCCGGTAAAAAGTAAAAAAAAACTAGAAAGAAGTATGCGCTTTCGCTCAACTGCAACGCGAAACTTCCTTGACAAATCAGGTACAGTGTTTAATTAATGTAAATTAAAAGCCATATAAGCTCGTACAATATTTTCCTGACGGTTGCCTTGACTTTCGACTGTATTAAAATCAAACTATATATATGAATGCATATATACTAAGGCGAGAGAGTTTAGTTAATTCAGTGAGCTTGAAAATGATTGCGTTTACAGGTATATGTGTTGTGTATGTGTATAAGTACACATACGAATGTGTTGAGTGTAACCTTGTTTGATTATGTTCGTGGGAAGGTAAGGTGAACGTAATGATACGCGGAAGGATGTCGTCCTAAATGGGAAAGTATGTGGAGTATTGTGTGAAATTTTTCTCGTATCTTCATTTTTTTTGTTTTAATTATGTTTTTTTTCTATCTTATGTTACTTGTGAATCGTAGGTTTATTATAAAGGAAGAGAATTTTCTTTGGGTTAATATGACGAAAAGAGCTGTTGTAACACTTTGTTAAACATGAATTTATTGTTTTATTTTTTGTTTTGGTGAGATGTACACAAAGTAAAATGGAGATGAAAAATTCATTTTAGTCAATGAATTAAGATAAATTAGAATGGAATTTTCACGTTATTAGAATAAAATGTTATTAATTATTCTATTATTAAAATTCAAGATTTTAAAAATTTCCACTCTTTTTGAATGAAAAATTCATTAAGAAGGAAGATTTTAGATTCATTAAAGGATATTTTAGAAAATAAATCTCAACATTTAGTTTATTTTGGTGAAAGAAGATTAATTAAAAAAAGTGTTTCCCGTAGAAAATTAATTTTTACCAAATTAATTATTTACAGTTTGAAAATATTTCTTTGATATAAAATAGTTTCTCTTTTATAAAAATTTTAGTTTCATCGAAAGGAATAGTTTTGAAACTTGATTAATTAATTGATCGAAAGTAGTTTTTCTAATGACATCTTGTTTGGTATTGATTTTCTTTTAATCAAAATGATAACTTGATTACGTGTTGTATAATCTTAAAGCAACATTTGAGATGGATTGATGACTGAAGTGTTACTATAATTATTTTTATAAATTTTCTGTTTGTAAAAATACTTAAAAATATAAAAATATATATAAAAATACATTATAAAATAATATATTATAAAAATACTTTAAAAGCATATATTTGATTAGAGTGAGCAAAAAATTTGAACGCAATATGTGAAAGAAATTTGCACCATGTGTGACAAAATTTTTAGAGAAAATATTTCATCCAAATAGAAAATTACAAACATAAATATAACTTTCTAGTAAAAAGTTTCAAAATTTCAAAAGTTTGAAAAACTTTCTCAGAAAATAAAAAATATGCAAATAATAATTAAAACTACAGTATAAAGTAATACCTGCTGTAAAAACAGATTAGAAAGTTTAATTAGAAGAAGAATATTAATAAAAGAAATGCTAAAAGTAATAAAAAAAAGCGATGATGGACACTATCACATAATTAAATACTTATCTGTATCGCCATCACTGGTTAATTTTTATGTTTTATTGCTTTAAATGTAACTTCTTCTGTAATGTTGTTAAGTTAATGAATAGTACAAACTTATATACTTACAAAAATATTCGTATGAATTAAAGAGCATATTTCCGTTCAAAAATTACAATGATTATAAAAGTCCAAATTCAATGGGTTGGAATTTTGATGCAAAATTAGATAAGATACGGAAAATAAAAAAAAAGCGGAATACTCCATAAATGATATAAAATTACAATGAAATAATCAATTGGAAATAAGAATTTAAAGCGAACCAAATTACATGTTTTCACGAAAAAAAACTTTGTTTTCAATTACCTTTTAACCACAGTGATTCAATCCGAACCGTAACATATTGTAAAAAAGAAAAGTATCAATGAAAAAAAACACGACTCACAATGAGGTCAACTGATTGCTTCTCACCTCGATACAAATCAAAACAAACATCGCGATATTCATGCTTCGGTTGCTATAAGATCAAATGAAAAAATTAATTCATTCAACTTTCGAAATAATGTATTCCTAAAACAAGTTACAAAAACTGATAATTTCAGAAAGATCATTGCCCGCACCAGATCCCAATATATTAAATTTCAAAAATTATGTATCGGAAGCGAAAAAAAATAAGGTGTATCATTTATTTTATTGATCTTAGATGTGTAAATTTTAGCAAGCTATAGAAAGCTACAATACATATATATTTTCTTATTTTTTTCCTATGTAGTTTCGATTTATGTAAATTACGACAGGAGCCTTTGGGCTCTAAAACCTGTCAAGAAAAATGTGGAAGATAATATCTCGTAAAAAGAAGAACGAATAAATTTCTTTCTTTACTTTTTTTTTCTTCAAATGTACCTCTTTTCCCTTTTAACCTTTAGCACATTACTTTGAACCTATACTTATCGGATTTCTAAGTTAGGGGGAAAGTTTAAAAAAAAAAAATTGTATCAGAAATCTTGAAATCACATATGTTATTTAAGGTACGTTTTGTAATTTATTTCAGTTTTTAGTACATATCACATATATTTTGGATAAATATATACGAATCGGATAACAGCATAAAGAATTTTGATCAGTTGCGTACTAAAAGAATAAAACCGAAAATCTTGAGATTACATATGTTTACTTTAAATGGGTTTTATAATTTATTCTAGTTTCGTATAACACATAATGTATTTTTGATAAATACATACGAAACAAACAGTTTTAATCAGAAAAAATTAGTTCAATAAAAAAGAAAACTGAGAAATGATACTAATTTTTCCATGTTATTAAAATGTTGTTTACTGACTATCATATTAAAAATGCGAATAGTTTCTATTTATTGAAATTTTATTAACATTCCATTCATCGATAAACATGTAATAAAACATTACTATATACACACAAATTGTTTTCTCTAATGTTTGATTTAATTAATCATGAAATTGTAATATTTATTACAAGTTAATTAAATCAACCTTAAAACTAATGAAAATTTAGTGGGAAAACAAGTAGCATATAATATGTAATATATACTTTCTAAATATTAATTCATAAATTTCATTTAAATTTACTTAAATTATCGTATGCAAATGAAAATATAAAATTTCACTTTTCTCAATCAATGTGTTTTTAATGTCTAAGCAAATTAGCTTAATCGGAACTTGCATTTTTAAAAAAATGAATAACTTGTTTTATCGTGAAAGTGAATTGAAAGAAACGAGTTTATTACATAGAGACAATTTACATAATTGATTAGAATTTTACGTAAAATACGCAAAATATAAGGAAATAAAGAACGGAAGTTCGTTTACGTTTCGCAAACTTGTTGATTATTCTTATCTTTTTTTCTAACATATTTCCTTCCTTTTTATTATAATTTTAAGAAATTCTAGAGTATTCTTCCTAAATTATGACCTTTACAACTAATTTTATTAAAATTTAAAATTGAGCATACCAATTTCTTGGGCACTCAAACGTGAGAATTTTTACATTAAGTTATATACTTCAATTTTGAAAGTTGAATCTTCTCAAGAGATCAATTGGCCTAATTTTTTGCTATCAGGATAATTTTTATCTAATTAAACTCATCTAATATTTTGGCCATTTAACGTCTACCGAAATTTTTTATATTAGAAATCTAGAAAAAAAAACGAATTATCGATTCGAAAAAACGCGAGCATTAGATGTTCATAAGAAAAGAAAGTAGTTTTACAGTTACATCCACTCGATTACACATTAGAAAGAAAAAAAAATATGAACGAATCTCGTGTGATCCTTCCTAAAAAAAAAGTAACACCGCAATCATCTCCTCAATTCCGATAAGACCAGACGGAAGAAAAGATCCTTGAGAAAGAAAGAAGTTTTAAAAAAAAGCCATCCCACATATGTATAAGAAAAAGAGAAACAAAAAAAAAAGAGTCAACGTGCGTCGCCTTATATACACGCACAAATAATTCGCACAAGAAAGAATGAAAGATAAAAAAAAAAGTAAGTGGGCCAATGCCCTGAAGCAGTAGGCCGTAGCATTGCATCAAAACGAAGAAGTTTAAACAAAAAAAAATTAAAACAGGAAAAAGAATAAACTTATTCTTTTGCCCTTTCTCTTCCGTATACATACAAGATAAGGATATATATACACTTTTTTTCATTGAAAAGAAAGTAGGAAAAACCATCAGAAGACACATTTAAGAATTTTCTTCCTTTTTTTTATTCGAAACGACCTTTTAAAACGTAAAGAGATTTATTTTGCATGATTTGGTATATGAAACATTAAAGAAAAAAAAAAACAAGAACTGTTAACGTCGATGTTTGTTGAAGAATCTAATGATTATTGCTTTAGTAGTGAATTTTTGCTTGTATTAGAGAAAACACAGAGCAAAAGAAGATGCTTTTTTCTCATATGATACTTTTTTTTCACATATTAAGTTAATGGGCACGAGTTAAGAAATGTTGAATAGTACTAACAAGGTCTTTGAGTATATCTTATATTTTATTAAGTCTGTCTGGTTGGTTGTTTAATTTTTATAAACGCTGAGTTGGCGAATGACTTGTCAGTTGTCTTTAAGGAAGTTATTATATTATAGTAAATGTTTATGGATTGCAATTTAAATCGTTTACAATTATGAAGATATAAAATAATAAAATTTATTATAGGATTACTGTATTTTATAGTATTGGAATGATAATAATTTTTATTTAATTAATTGTAATAAAAATTTTCTATAAAATTTCATGATTAAAATTAATATGATGATTAAAATTAACATGATACAAACAATAATGGAATAATTTGCGCAATGATCTCAAGTTTAATTCTCAAAATTAAATTTCTTTTAATTTAAAAAAAAAAGTATAATGCATAAATCGACAAATAATATTAAAAATCGATAAACCGTTTTTATTATTTTTAATAGCCTTTCATTGAGTTGAAATAACAAGAATCAAACCAAAATTTTAAACGCCATTTTTAACATTTAATTTACATGAATTATCCAAAAAAAAAAGAACACACCGAAAATTATAGTACCCGACAAAGTTCTACCATATTTTTAAGCCATAATTGCACTTGAATCTTGAACTTCTTTAAAAAATATAAGGAGAAAGAGAGAGAAAATAATGCATACAACTGTTAAATTTCAGGTACAGTGAGCTCTCCTTAAAAGGAGAGAAAGAGGAGGGATAAAAGGATAAAAAAAAGCAAGAAGAAGGCGACAGAAGAAAAAGAATACAAAAAAAAGACGAGAGAAAAAAGAAAATGAGCAGACGAACGGCACCGCTCGTAAGCCTAAATTCATGCGAGCGGATAAGACCAGAGAGGCCACGAAATGCTATACAAAGACTCGTATGGATTCCTGGTTCACAATTACATGTTGGTTTTACTGGTATAACTGATGATGAAGGATCTAATCCACGCATGGCATTGAGAAGGTATTGAATAGAATAATTTTTATAAACATTAAATCATACAAAATAATAATTAAAATACATTTTATCTTAGGAAAAAATAACATATCTACCATAATTGAAAAATGTAGTTCATTCATTGATTATTCGTAAAATATATTTATTGAAAATTTTATATCGCTAAGATTAAGAATAATCAATAACGTAAACTACAGTTTATAAAGAAACAGAATAAAAATATAACAGAACCAATATTTTTTTTTAATTTCAAGTATTCATGGTTTTGGTTGAATTTTAAAAAGTCCTATTGTATTTAATATTAAATATAATATTTTATGTACAAAAAATCACATGAAAATCTTTTACTCTTACAAATCTTCTATTTATAGAACATTAAAAAATTATATACCTTCTAAACGGCATATAATATTTGAGGAAACAAAAGATTCACGCTAAATTATCAAACAAGATTGTTTGTATATACTGAATAATAGTAATTTTGCATGACTTCAAACAAAAAAAAGTAAAACTTATTATTTACGGCTGTTTTCTTTTTTTTTTTCTCTTTAATGCTTTTCTTTCGCTGAGCGCTTTAATTCGAAACGCAATTATATCCATCTGACTAAAACATGCAAAAATGTAATCGCTCATTCAGAAGCACAATCTGACTATTATTCATATGTAAAAGTGTATCTTAGATACAAGATTAAAATAGATTTTTTTTAACTTCTAATATGTAAAATATGATACTTTAAGTACCCTGGTAGAAATTTGAACATTAAAAATGGTGTAAACAACAATTTATGACCATTTTTAATAGTAATATTTTGTCATGTCAATATTGGCGAATAAATGGCAATTTTTTGCTGAATCTGCAGAGCTCAAATTTTTTGGTATATTGGTTAGCATCTTATAGGCAAAAAATGCTAATATAAAAATGTTGTTAAAAATTTTTGTATTTAGCCAAAAAAATACGCATTTTAAGTAAACGGAGAGAAAAAATCAGTAACAGCTATCTAAAAATTAGGTAAACTGTGGACAACTTTTTTTGACTAGTTATATAACTTTTTAGTAATGAGTCCTTAATTTTTCAGATCATAGGTAAAATCATAACCTCACTTTTGCCACGTGGCGAGAAAATATAGATTAGTATTTATTCACATTCCTTCGTCAATGTTTATTTTTATTGGAATTTATAAAAATAAAAATAATATTAAATTTAATTAAAATAAAAATATGAAACGCAGTACGAAACGAGTATAAAAATATCGTTTTTTAAAATAATAAATGGAAAATTTTATTAATCGTTTAAAAATAACCTCTAACAATCCGATCACAACTCAAAATATACGCGCGAATATATTAACAAAAGTGATTCTATTAATGATTAATGATAACTTTAAAGAAAAAACCTTAAATGATTCTTAATAGTAATCAATTAGAGCACAATTTGATAGACTCTACTGTTAACTATCTATATTCAAATAATAGTGGATCAGACTCAACATTTTATTAGCATTTTTTAGTACTATGAAGGTTGAAAAAAACGTTTCATATTAGTTCAAATAATGGCCATAAAACATTCCTATTTTCTGCTCTTCACTTTAAAGAAATGGCCATAAAATGGTAGAAAAAGCGTTTCATTTTCTACCAGGGTATAGACATATTTAATTAAGCTATTTGTTAAATTTTAATTAAATTAAAATTTTTCGTAATTAAAGCTTTTGTAATATTTTTGTCATTATTTTATATGTAAATAATTAAAAAATAACATTTACTTAATTACATTAAAATGTAATTTATGATTTACATTAATTTATATGTGAAAATTTGTGCATTAAAAATATTTATTTTTATTATAAAATAATGTTTTGTAAAGTGAATAATTAAAGTACATAATTTTTAAAAGATCTTTATATTTTTGTTAAATGAATGAAAATACAGAAATTTCTTATAATTAACTAAACAAAATACTATATTTGGTCCCATAGTTTTTCTTGTTTTCCTTCTAAATATCACCTCACAAAGCATCGAATCACTTGTTCGTCACTTTCGAACTATCATATACTTTCCAAAGTTTGCCAATTCAACAATGTTAAAACCTCCCTCAAGATCCGCCCTCATCTTCCAATCTTCATTTACAAAACATTTTCAATCAATCTACTGCTCTAATATACATATATATTGTTAAAATTTTAGATTGATACGTTTATACGAAGGCAGGCAATATCGTGAGGCAGCGAACTTCCTGATGCGACTACCACATTATACATTGCGCGCAGCATTGCCAGACATACCGATAGACTTACTAATCGAAACATTACCCCACAGTCTTGTATTATTGGAAGCACTTTATGCAAGATTACTCGAACTTGGTATAAGGGATGCTAAAGTACTCAGGCTAGAACAATTATTGTGGAAAGTTGTTGCTCTTGTCGCTAATACGCAAGATCATTTTCATTTGAGAGCGTGGACCAGATTGTTATCTGCTCTTAATAGGTAAGATTAGTTTTAGAATTTTATTTATTAATTATTTATTTTTAACGTTTGAATGAGAACATTTTTAATGATACAGAAGAATATTTAAATTATATGTTTCTTTATTTTTTAATAAAGTGTACTTACTATGTTTAGAAAAAATTTACATTTGCATATAAAAAAAGACACATTTTTTTTTCATTTTTATTGCTAAAGAAATATTAGATATTTAGATTTAAAATTACACGTTACATTACTTAGTTTTCACGTTTCTATAAATTTATCATTTTTAAGATATGCGCTTTCTCTATACTTAAGTTTCTTACTTTTGAAGCTCTTCATACATTTTAAAAAGAAAATATTTTTCATCAACATTGTAACACTTTGAGAATTTTTGAAGTATATGTGATTCTTTTTGTTTATATTGTTTTGAAACATCAATATCGATGAATATTTTTGCTTTTACTTTGTATCTACAATGCTTGATAGCAACGCATTAGTTTATTTTATACTTTCTATTGTCATTATTTAATCATTCATTATAATAGTCATTATACTATTGAAATTTTCTCTTACTTTTTTGTTTAGTTTGATAAAAAAAAACCTATTAATTCTTAACTCAAAAGAAAATTTATTTGAAATGTTTGTAAAATAGAACTGCTGGTATTAGTTTTGTATTTCAAGCTCTTATTTTTTGCTACTGACTTTTAAGATCCCTCGAAATCCTATCCAAGATAACGTCAAATTACAAGTCTTTTTTTTTAAATCTTCTGCTTTATCATCTTTATCAAACGTAAATTTTACTCGAAATTATGCAAATGGAAAATGGAAATTTTATCCAAGAAAATCTTTTAGAAAATAAGCAACAATACATTTTTATTATTTTATCAATTTATTATGATTAGATAAAAAAAAGTACATTTGAGTTAATGCGTATTTGAAAGTATGTAATTTTACATCTTTATCATAATTTGTTTCTTATTTAAGACTTGTTTATAACCTGAGTAACTATACTAATGCTATTTTTATTTTCAAGATATGTTTGTGCAAATAAATGATCAAAGGAATGTAAATTTTCAAATTTCATCTATATAATAAAATGTTATATACAAAAAAGAGATTTTAGAATTTTTTTTTTCATTTCAATATAAATACGATTTTCAAAACAAAAAATCTTTTTTATACTTTGATCAGTCCAATTTTTACGTGTCTTAGAAATTTTACTTATAAATATTTCATAATTTTTGAATATTAAGAATATAATCCAAATTGAGATGTGAATAAATTTGGGTATGTAACAAAAACTTCAAAAACAATGTATAATAATTTTAATCTTAACTCCCAAAAGTATATGAATAAAAAATATATTATTAAAGATAAGAACTTCTACTTATATAAATATTTACATAGTTCATAATCTGAACGATAAACATATAAACAATTTTAAAAAAAACCAATTTTATATTGTATTTTTTATTAAATCATTCTTAAATTGTTAAAATTCTAATGCAAGTTAATTATTGTTAAACTCATAAAGCTATAGTTGAATCTATTATATGAAGGAGATAATGTATTTACATTCATATTCTATTATTGAATATATAAATACATAAACACGTAATATATTCTCGAATGAAAGGTTTCGATGATATCAAAATTGATTAATGGATATTAGTTAATTCTGATACCATAAAAATTTCTTTCTTACAATTCTATAACATAAGTCATAACAATTGTCATAACAATAGATCATAGATGCTTTTACTATGTTATTAATCAAAGTACCGCTAATTGACCTTATTATTTTAAATAAATGACCCAAATACTTTGATTTACTAAAATTTTATTTTATCATTGTTCTTTACATCTTTGACTAGAAAAATAATCATAAACAAAAAGAATTATTATATGGAATTTTTTCGTTAAAACAATGTAATTAAGATGGTTATGATATTCAGGATCTTACCTAGTCGAGACTTGATAAATAAAAAACAAAATGTTTTTCCATTCTTTTTAAATAATTTTTATAAAAAATGTTTGTTACATATTACTATATTTTTAATATCAATTACATTTTATTATTTAAAAAAAACTTGTGATTTACAGTTATTTTTACTAATGTTATAATCGTATCATTTTCAGTATATTTTTTTAATATTTTTTTTATTTAATGATATAACCCTGGTAGAAAATGAAACGCTTTTTCTACCATTTTATGGCCATTTCTTTAAAGTGAAGAGCAGAAAATGGGAATGTTTTATGGCCATTATTTGAACTAATATGAAACGTTTTTTTTAACCTTCATAGTGCTAAAAAATGCTAATAAAATGTTGAGTCTGATCCACTATTATTTGAATATAGATAGTTAACAGTAGAGTCTATCAAATTGTGCTCTAATTGATTACTATTAAGAATCATTTAAGGTTTTTTCTTGAAAGTTATCATTAATCATTAATAGAATCACTTTTGTTAATATGTTCGCGCGTATATTTTGAGTTGTGATCGGATTGTTAGAGGTTATTTTTAAACGATTAATAAAATTTTCCATTTATTATTTTAAAAAACGATATTTTTATACTCGTTTCGTACTGCGTTTCATATTTTTATTTTAATAAAATTTAATATTATTTTTATTTTTATAAATTCCAATAAAAATAAACATTGACGAAAGAATGTGAATAAATACTAATCTATATTTTCTCGCCACGTGGCAAAAGTGAGGTTATGATTTTACCTATGATCTGAAAAATTAAGGACTCATTACTAAAAAGTTATATAACTAGTCAAAAAAAGTTGTCCACAGTTTACCTAATTTTTAGATAGCTGTTACTGATTTTTTCTCTCCGTTTACTTAAAATGCGTATTTTTTTGGCTAAATACAAAAATTTTGAACAACATTTTTATATTAGCATTTTTTGCCTATAAGATGCTAACCAATATACCAAAAAATTTGAGCTCTGCAGATTCAGCAAAAAATTGCCATTTATTCGCCAATATTGACATGACAAAATATTACTATTGACAATGGTCATAAATTGTTGTTTACACCATTTTTAATGTTCAGATTTCTACCAGGGAACTTTTATTATCAATTCAAATTCATAACAGAAAAATCTATATTTCATTTTTGGTTAAAAAATCTATCAATTGACAAAATATAAACATAAATGTCATTTTTCTTATAAGAATTAATTCCTCTTAAATTTTATCAATCAATGATCTTATGTTTTCGTAATATCTAAAGAAAGCTTGAAACTAGGTCATCAATGGCTCAGTCAATAGAGCGATGGATTCGTAATCTCGAGGATCCGAGTGCAAATCCCGCTCTCGGCTGTGTTTTATACAAGCACCACTGTACATTACATGTACTTTTGCATAACACATTGATGACCTCCGTCGCTAATTAATATGGCAATAATAGCATAAATACAGTGACGTTAAAATTAAAAATAAATTAATTTATATATGTTGTTGTTAAAAATATAGTACTTTTTTTATTAATTTTCATCAAAGTTATGAAAAATAAATTCCTTTATTAAAAAGAATATAATAAATCTGAATTTGAAACAGAGCGGCACCAACTACGCGAGCAGCTTTAATATCACGAAGACGTGCTTTGGAGCGTGCGGTCGAAGGTCTTGGTAAACATGGTCTTGTACCTTGTAAGCCTAAGAATCACGAAAATACTGATGGATCAATATCCAACAATACAACAAATCTTGTACCATTGCTAGTTGCATTAAAAGAGGAATTAGAACAGCGTACGGAAGCTTATAAGCTTGCACTTCACAAAATTGAGAGTCTTGGCAAACACGCGGGTTTACACAAAGGTAAGATTTAAACTTTTTTCATTATTCTACATAAACGCAATATAATAGCGATTATGCGATTGTAAACTTTATCATTTAACTTTGCTTTGATGTTAATTAAAGATTGATGGATGTGGGTTAGGAGCTATGAAACTTATTTACTTATCTACAGATATATCATGTGTTTACTTTCTTTATACATATATATGTGCAAGTGTGTATAATGCATTAAAGATATTTTTACAGTTTATCTTTCAATAATTAATCTTTCGTTTTTCTTATATAAAAAAACAAACTACAATCAGATAATCGGTAATATACAAATATTTGTTTATATTTTTTAAAAAACTATATTTAAAACTAGAAATTAACAAATTAAAACGATTTTCAAATCTTCTTTCATTCTGTATTCCTAAAATCAAATTAAAGAAACTTTTAAAATCTTGCTACTTACAATCACATCTCTAATTTTAACGGTATTCCACTTTTCAACCCGTAAAAGAACAAGAAGAAAAAAGAAAAGAAAAGCAAAAAAATCCCGAGACCCTATGAATTCTAGACCACACAGCGGTACAAGTAGTTTTCTCTTTCTCTCTCTTGTCTGCCCTATAACCCACCTATATAATTAAACTAATCTAAGTTCATGTAAAAGTTCTTATGTTTTTTGTTCTTTCCTTTTTTTACTGTATGTAGGCGATCAAGGTGTGCAAGCAGCATCTCATCAACGGCAATTATCATTGAAATACAGTGAAGTGCAACAACGACTGATCGACAATCAAAGTCTTTTAAACACACTTGAAAAGACACGCGATTGTCAATTGGACGATCTTTTAACTGAATTAAAAGCAAGAGTCGAACAAGATAAAGAAGCGCTCAGACAATGGACAGCGCTTAGACGTACCGATACACAAGAATCAAATAATTTTAGCGAAAAAAATACGCCAAGTCTTGCTGCCAAATTACTTTTTTTCTCAAGAGGATGCGCACTTGCTTTACAATTGATGAATGGCGACAGTACTTTGGTAAGTTGTTAAGGAAAAAAAAAATATAAAATACAATTTTTCCGCATGAATATTTGTAGAAATTTTACTTGGAAAGAAATTTGACGCTTTTGACAAAAGTATGTTATGAAATGTCGGAGTTCTAAGTAAAGTTTTTTAAACAATTTTTTTGAATATTGTAGTTTAAGAAATAGATGAAAATGTTGCGAATGTCACAAGTTTTGAAGTAACTTTTTCCATTGTAGTATAAAAATAATCATTCATCACAAAATATTTATAATTTACAAATAAAACAAATAAAAAATTTCATGAATATTTTAAGTAATTTTATTTAGGCAATGCTATTAATAATGCTCAATAAAAATTAATAATTATTTATAATATTTAATTTTGAATAAATGAATTCAATCATTCTACAGAGCTTATATTTATATTTTTATATTTATTTTTATGAAAAAATGATAATCAATGAAATTTATAAAATAAAATGACAATAATTTTTTAATTCAACCACTCAGACAATAATTTTAAGTAAATTATTAAATAAATAATTAATTAATTAAAATCTAAAAAAATTTTAATGAAAATTGAAATAAATAATCCAATTTGTTTTTCTAAATTATATTCCACATTATTATTTGTATTAACAATAATAAAATCATATTTATAAAATAAAAACATTCATAAGTCTAGACTAAATAAATTTAACATCACCCCCATCAATAACTAAAAATAAAAAAATAAAAATAATTTAAGGAATCACGCAACAGTTAACCCAAAGATTCTACGAGGCATCGGAAAATCTGAAGCGTATATAGCCTGACATAATCTCTCGATCCAATCTAGTTTTCCATCGAATCGATTGAAACTTCAACACTATAAAAGTTTTCCTCTTCATATACTTATCCTTATACATAGACGCACATACACTCAACTAGGAGAATAAGTTGTGTAGAGAGTAATGAAATGAGGATTTCGTAAAGTGAAAATTCCTTTACCGTCTAGAATATATAAAATGACTCTATATAACATACATATATATGTATACAGGAAAGTTTTGCATATATGAGTTTCCATATGCGAAGTTTCATGAATATTGCGTATGTATGTATATGAAAACAAGTATCTCAAGAGCCCCCGCGAAGCACTAAATTACGGTAGGGTTGCTACGCTCATATCGTTTTTTTTCATACTTGTTAACTCGAGGAAGAAAGAGGAAAATGTAATCGAACCGATATTATAACCATTCTGTTTACGCGTTATACTTTTTTACGAGGCGTAAAAAAGAGGAGACGTTACACCTGTTCTTAGGTTAAATAAAAAGAATAAAAAAAGAAGTAACAAATTAACGACTCGAGATGTGAAAAAAATGAGGTGAAACTATGTGAGAAAGCGTCTAAAGATTCTTGTTTTGCAAAAAAAAAGCTTTGAGTGGAAAGAAATCTACGAATCAAGATACTTTAAAGGATCGCGTGTACTTTTTGATGACAATTAACTTTGTAAAGAGAGAGAGAAAAAATTTAATGGGATGGTTATACGTAGAAGTAGTTATTGACTCGCTTTAAATTGAAGGTATCCTTTTTTGCTTACTAAATTAGCTTACATTCGAAATTTTTTAGCGAGAAAAGTAAATATAAGTGGATAGTACATAAACATTTTTTTTCTATTCATTTTATTAAATTAATTTAATTATTGATACAATTTTATGATTAATAGTTATAAAAATCAAATTTTTATGAAAAACGTAATTATTATTCTTCCAAGAATTTAATCGAAAGTGCTATTTTACATTCCAGAGCCGGAAATAAAATGTCGCATTCTCGCACTGGGTGTTGAGAAATATAGTGTACATATTTGGGGAGGAAATTCGGTTATCTTCCAGCACGTGTTTACCTTGCGTTAGAAAACACGTTCTATAGATTGATCGAGTTTTTACTTCCTTAGATGTATATCTCGACTTTATTCTCGTGTTGCGTATGGTACTTGATATTAAATTCAAACGTAGCCACCTTATTAACTTGAAAAAACGGAATTTGAAATTTACTCTATTTTATTACCGTTTATTCGAGCTCGCACTTAAGCTCTCACAAATTAAAAAAAGTCTCATTTTCCTCCTACTTTTTGAATTAATAAATTACTTATGTATCATTTTTCAAACCAATAGTGAAACGCACAACAACTTTTAACAACATCCTGTTCTCAATGTTTTAATAATAAAAAAATCTTTTCAAATATCAAAATCCAATAACAATGGTCATGCAAAATAAAAAACATGTCTATGTTATCTGCGTTTAAAAAAGTTAAAACAGGAAAAATCTGCTTTTCGAAATACAAAATGTTTTAGTATGTGTATTATTTTTGGGAATAGAAACTTGTTTACACTTATCAAAATTTTCAATAAAACAGAAAACAATACGTGTTGCAAAATGGAAACAATGAATTATTAAAACTTTTGAGACTAACTTGATATAAAAGTTGAAATTAAAGTTTGATCTTAGTCAATGCACAAATCATTTGAAAAAATCGTTGGATTAGAATATTTACGAGAACTTAATAAATGTTATGAAAATTTAGTCTGCGTATATATAATAGTCCTTCTAAGGATTGAAATAGCTTGAATAAAAAAAAATTATTTCCAACTTCTAAAAATTAATGATTTGATAAAAATATTTATATAAAGAATAGTATTCTTAAAAAAAGGATCTTTTTACTAGAATTTACACTAAAATTGATCATTAGAAACACATTGCTAGAAATAACAACTGTTTAGAATTTTCAAGTTCATAAAATTCAATATGTCACTGAAATATTTTAACTTTCATCAAACTTTCGAATTTAATGGGACATTTCAATTTAAACATCCCAATCATCCATTAGATTAAAAACAGCCAATTAGTTATCTCGAAGAGAGCACTTTTTCTTAAAAACCAGAGAAAAGAAAAGAAAAATAATTTCAATAAATTTTCAAATTAGTTGTCACTTTGAAAATGAGCTGTCTTAGTAAGTAGTATAATTCCAGCATTATCCAGCCATGCAAGACGAAGACAAATATGCATTTTCGTTTTACAAATTTCCCTTGCCTTCTATCGCACATGAATTCTTTTCAAGACACTTTCTCTAAAAATAAGAGTCTTCAAGACTTTTCTTGTGATTTTAAGATGAAAAGAAAAAGAAAAAGTACCAAGTAAGTTCTTTAAGTTTCTTTCTTTGCAAAATAAAAAAAAAGAAGAAAAAAAATATAAAGTAAGTTGGAAGAGATTTTCACAAGTGGAAAAAAGTTTAACGTTCTTTTGTGAATGTACGTGATTGAAGATGTGAGTGCGAAGGTGGACATTGTGCAGTTATTAAAATGTCGATGGTCTTTTTATCGAAATGAAAAAAAAACTTGTTCTTCTAGTTTCTAATTATTTTCTCTTTTAAGGATCGGTTAAAGAATGTCAGGAAAATAGAATAAAATGTAAGATGAATTTATTTTCAATTTTTTAATATTATCAAATTATTTTTTAAATATTTAATTTAATAGATCCGTAATATAAATGCAATTGAAATTTATTCATTTTATTTATTTTCATGATGATAAAAATAATTTTATTCAGTCACGTAACCTTTGTTAATTTTTCTATGTACCCATTTTTTTATTAAGACAAGTTTTCAGAAAAATATTTTAGAAGTCAATAATTAAAAGTATCTAAATATAATTTAATAGAAAACATTTTTATATATCAATCATTAAATTATTCCAAACTTACTATAACCATCAAATAAGGGGAAAATATTTCTCAATTTTAAATTAAATTACGTTACGTTGGGTTATTTTCTAAAGCATTTATCTTGAAAGTACACCACCTTAATCTACTAATAAGCTATTATATTACCTAATTCTTATCTTTAAAATTGTGCTAACGAGGCGGCCAAGTATGCACTTTTGTAATATGTATGACATTTACTAGAAACTTTATAAGCATGTTTGAATCCAATGGACAAAACGACCGCAGGATTCTCTATTCCATCGTAAACGGATTCCCATTGGTACAAATAGAAAGCTTTTAAGGTACTTTAGTGAGCTGTGCAATCATCTTGCATACTTCTGTATATTGTTACTTTAGAAATTGACATCAAGAGAAACCACATTGAACTATAGTTGATTTGCTAAATACCAAAAGATCTGAATCCCCTTTGCATCAATACTTGGTATTACTTATCGAATCAGTTTATTGATTGATTGTAAGCTATGTGCACTTTGTAATTAAAAGTTATATGATGACTATTTGTAACATTGTTATAAGGAGGATGTAAAGGTTGTTAGATCTTTTATAATTAAAGATTATTCTATGGCTACTTGTAACATCGATAAACAGAATGCAAATGGCTTAAACCTTTTAGTCTTGTAAGTTATGGTTTCTAATCTTTAAAGTTTATATAAAAATTTATTTTGACTTAATCACAGTTTTAAAAATAATAATTCTAGAAGGTTCTAACGGAACTTATAAACACTCCGAATAATAGAATATTATTCAAAACTGCATGTGAAACGTTAGACTTCTCAAGTACGCACGATGTGTGAGAAGTATCTCTTTCATGCGTGCTTGACTGAGAAGCGAGAAACACTTAACTTCTTACACTCTGAGTAAGAAATAAAATGATTCTCAGACTCGCGAAAAAACGTTCGTAAAGGTGGTGCTGCTCACGCGCTGTAAATTCCTAAAAAAAATCAAAATTTTCACAATCACTTTTAAAAATAATATGTGCGACACGTGCTCAAAACTACATTTTTACATTCGTAATATTTAACATCTTCCTTTCACTTGAACGACAAACTCTACACTCTTTTCAACTCGTTCACCGCTTTTTGTACTAGTTGCTTAATGTGCTATTTCTAAAATTCTCAGTATATTAGGAAATTATTTAAGAATTAAAATATAAATTTAATCTACTATAAAATTAGCATAATTTTAGACGCATTTTCAATATTGAACATCTGCTACATCTATAAACATTTGTACCAGATCAAATATTTTGTACGCTTTTTCAGGAGTAACAAGTATATTTGTTATTATTTTAAGTGGAAAAAATATTCGTATAATCGCTTTTTTAAACTCATTTCTTCAATATTATAATTGTTCTCTTGTAATAACCAAATATGGTTATTACAAGAGAACAATTTTTAGTAGGCAATTAAAATTTTCATTTTAGGATTGAAAAAAGTTATTTTTTTGATATTTTTTAATGTTTTAAAGCAATTAAGTAAATTTAGAAAAACATGTTTTTTAACTATGCTTTCTCATAGAGTTTATTGAAATGAAAAAATTTAATGAACGTATCTTGTAGTAGTCGAATATATAACTTGTGTACAAAAATTGAAGCAAATCAATAAAATACGTTTTATATAATAATTTACTAACACAGATCTTTTATATAAACTGAAAAATATAAATTTTTATTGATACACTATTCTCTCTGTAAGAAAACAAAAGTGTAAAAAGTTTCTCAATTACCTTGTAGGTAGTTGAATATACAAATATAAAATGTCAATTTAAACTATTTTCTGTATATATAATTTGCGAAAAACTTAAAATTAAATACGTCGATTATATTTTATTTTTAATAAAATTAATTAGTCCACGTTAAAAATAATTAAAATCATAAATGGTAGACCTTATATTGACATTGACAATAACCAAAACGCAAAATATGTGTGCATGATTGTTTTTAAAATTATTAATATTTTTGACAACATATTTCATCAAAACTTAATAAATTTTAAAAGCTCCGGTAAAATAAGTTTATTATTATCCTAATATATGAATACAATTACCAAAGTCGCTGTGAGGTCGTCAGTGGCTCACTAGGTAGAGCGATGGATTCATAATCTCGAGGATTCGAGTTCGAATCCCACTCTTCGCAGCCAAGTGATACAAGCACCACTGTATACAATACATGTGCTTTGTTGACAAACACACTAAGAAACCTCCGTCGTTAATTAGCATCATAATGATAGCATAAATACAGCGACGTTAAATAAGAGAAAAATCCAAGTTGGTGTAAAATAAATTAAAAATTTTTAACGATTTACTTCAGGCAAATAATCCTATGAGAAAAATAGAAGTAAAGAAAATTTTATTTTTTATATTTTTAGAATCTTAACGGCGAGTACAATGGATGTGATTACGATGACGAAGAAGAAGAGGAAGAATCATCTAGCAGTGCTGGTTATCATACCGATGAAAGTTGTAGCCCAACACCTGAACCAACTGCAGCATCTGAAACTCTTCAAGGTTTAACTTGTCCAGATATAACAGTCGAACGGTTGCGCGAAAGATATGCAGCATTATATTCACAAGCAAATCTGCATACTCTCGATGCTTTAGACAGTCTTGAACCTCTTAAAGATGCATCTGAACTTAAAGCGAAAATTCTCTTCTCTGTTGTTGTTGTGAGTATTGTTTTGTGATATTTTTTATAAATAAATTTGATAATTTTTCTTTGTCTATTTTCTTTTGCTATTGTTGAAACTATTTAATAGATAAATCTTTTTTTATTGATTTGTTTTTTCATTTTGAGGCATTAATTTTTCAATAATTTATAGGATATTAGTGTTATAACTAAAATAAGATCATTAATGATAAATTTTTGGCATAACAAGCATTTCTTAATCTATATTTAAATATTTTACAAATTAATAATATTATTAAAAATTAAAATAATCTTTTGCATCATAATTATAAACTTCTAAGTCTTTTTTTTTTAATAATTAAATTCTGTTAAAAAATAATTTTTTTTTAGTATTTTACGTTGGTAGCCAAGATAATAATCCAATTCTATTTTTATTTTAAAATTTTTACAAATTGTTTGTTTATAAATAACATTGAAATTGTTAGAATCATTTTTTAAATCAATTTCAGTTCAATTAAATTTATAAAAAGTTTGCTTTTGATAACAAAGAAAGATTAAATTTTCATTTTACGCAGTGACTAACCAAACCGTTACATTTTGTAACCAATTATGATATTTCAATTTAAAAATTTTAACCAAATATTAAAAAAAAAAGGTTTTTTGAGTAAAACACCAACAATTACAAAAGAAATAAAACAAAACCAAAAATTGAAGAATATTCAAGCTAGCATTGTTTTTATGTTCTTTTTTTTTATTATTCGTTCCCTCTGTGTACCCTTTTTTATATTTTTTTAACTTCAATGTTTCGATGCAAAAGGAACGAATGTATACGCTTCCTTGTCGGTTGGTTATTCACTTGGAATTTCGTGTACGACAAACTGAATGATGCATGAATTGTCACGAACAATTTGTTATCTGACTGAAAAAAAAAGTTAAAAGCTTGAACGGTACGACAAAATTGAAGATTAATTTTGACATTGTGTTTGATGAAAATTTAATTGGCGTGAATTATGTTGTATTATTCAAGAAAAATTGAGATATACAAAATATTTATTTTGCGAAAATTTCTCTTTTAATTCTAGAATTGAAATTTTTTTTATCACTTGTCAATCGGTTGTTAACCATCAAAACAAAACAGTATCGCTTACTTTACTAATATTTGTCAAATAAAAAAAGTCAATCATAAAATTCATTTCACTGAAAACGAAAAAGCAATAAAAAAAAATTTTTCCACATGTACCCACTTGTTGTCGTTACATTGTTTACATTAGTAATGAGAAAACACCTACTTTTACAAAGTTTCTTAACATAACATTCTTTTAATTCTATCCCTTTATTTTTCAAGCTACTATAAGTTCTAGCATACGCTCTCCGCTTTTCTACTTTATTATATATCTTATATGAGTCTTTTTAAATAGAAAGTGTAAATATACTTGAAAAGTAAAAGAAGAGCAAGCCTTTAATAAACACTCATTTCAGTCGCTATACATACGGGCACTTTTACGGTTTTTATATATTAAAACTAGAGAAACCTTGTACGCTATAGTAACACGTGTCTTAAACAAATATTCTTTTTTATTAAAGTGCTTTTTGTACTGTGGAACGTGAAATAAATCCTTTTTGTTTGATTAGAAGCTTTTATACTGCACGCTTCTAATCTTAATATTTATAATGATGTTTTTTGTTTCTACAATGATTTAGTTTTTTAATGTTTTTACATAATGTATAATTTGAATATTGAACGCGTGGACAAAAGTTAACAATAAATAATATTTTTAAAAAAGTAATATTTCTTTGTTATTTTAATCCTTTTACAAAATGAAAGTTTTAAATATAATTTTTTTGAATGCTTTTGTGTTTTTTAAATCCCTTTTAAAAAAAATCTACGACTATTTTGTTATAATTCAGTTGTAATTAACCTGGGATTTTGTGAACTCGACAATTCACAAGAGATGACTTCATATTATTTGTATTTGCATGCATAAAAATTGAAAAGTTTGTCTTTTTTTAAAAATTATTTTCGTTAAATTAGAAGTATATAAAATTGAGTAAATTATTAAATTTTATAAAAAATTATTAAATAAACTAATAAAAATCAACTAAAAAGTTTAAATTTTAATTAAAAATAATATATTAAAAAATTTATAAAACTTAAAATAATTAAAATAATTAGAGGTCGTCAGTGGCTCACTTGGTAGAGCGTTGGATTTGTAATCTCGGGGTCCCAAGTTCGAATCTCGCTCTAAGCCGATTGTTATAAGCACCACTGTACGTTACATGTGCTGAAGTTCACAAAAACACTGAAAAGACCTCCGTCGCTAATTAACATTGCAATGATAGCATAAATACAGCAACGTTAAATAAAGTTAAAAACAAATTTAATATTTATATCATTTTCCAAGATTTTTATCTATTTAATATACATTATTTTTATAAATATATGATCGGAAAAATTGAATTTAAAAAAATCTGTACATTACATGTAATATTTTTTTATTAATCCTAATTTTTTATATCAATATAGTGGTTATGGTTAAGGTAGGATTAAAGCACTTTACGCAACATACAAGTAAAATTTACTCCTTGTAATTATGCTCACTCCACCCTCGAAAAAATTATGCGATTTTACTCCCTAGTTACTTAATTATTTACATATCCAAATAAAATTTTTTTGCTTCAGAAAACTTTTATATCATATCAAAAGTATGAAAAAAAAAACAAAAATGTTTGAATTTTTATTCAATTTCCAAGTTAATCCAAGCCTTTTCGAAACAATAAAATCAATATTACATTGTATCGAAGAATTATCTTTGACACTAATCGCTTGAGTGCATTTCATTGTCCTCGACGTTACTTTCAATTTTCGCCCATGTATTGTCAATTAAAATTCATGGTCATTTCTTTTTTCTATTTTTTTATCATCATTTTTCAAGACACAAAAATAATATAAACGATTTTTCGTTATCGATGAACACTATAGGAAAATAAAAGGATTACATTTGAATTTATAGTTTATATGATACTTTTTTGTCAATTGCTTAGATTGAATTTTCATTGTTTGAAAATAATGTTATACACAAATTTCCTCTCAACAATTCAAATCGAATAAATGGTTTTAGAAATGACTTTTCGATCGTTTCTTTTTATATAAAAACAACGTTTAATTTGCATTGCAATGGTTAAGACATTTTTTATATCAAGAACTCTTTAATTCATTCTATTTGGAGTTTACATTTGTCGAAACAATAATATTTATTCAAAGAGTTTTAGTATTACCTTCTAGTCAGCTGTCCAATACAGTAAAAAATACAGAGAAGTGTATATTTTATTTCGAAATAACATTGTACTTCTGCAGTTTAAATGATCATATTTCATTAGAATAATAAATATTATATTTTAATTATTTATTTTGAATTAAACTATAATAATGTAAATAGAATGATAGAAAGTTCTTTTTTTTAAATTTACATATTTGGGATTGCATAAATCATGTAATTTCTTTCAATACAAACAAAAATTAATAATATATTATTTAACATCTCATTGGTATTATCACTTTAGAAAAAAAAAATTAATAAAAAAAGGAAAAAAATGTTTATATAATTTATTTGTATATTTTTGCATTATTTACTAATATAAAAATAAAATAGAAAATGTTAACAAATTTCAGCAAAAATATGCAAATACTTCAAAATATACAATAGTTTTCCACTCATTTGAATATTTGACATACTTGTTGACAAATAACTTAAAAGTTTTTTCAAAAGTCCAGTGAAAAAAAGAAATTTTTAAAATAACATTGACTTTGATTTACTTCACGTTCACCTCAAGAAAAATTTATCATACTTATACTCCCTTAAGGCGCATCCAAAATTGAACAGCACTCCAATGTACATCACTTTTATACAAACTTTATCCTTCACAACAAAAATGCACTTACAATCCCCAACAAGTTTTCCTTTAAAAACTCATTCTTTCTTTCTCCCCCTTTTTTTTGATAAATATAACTTTAACATCAAAAGCTAAGCATGACATGTACATATACGACATCTCAGTAGTACTATAAAAAAAATAAGATAATCTTCGCGCTTGGTATGTCAGCAATCTGTATTTTTCAAAAGGCTTTCAAAGAAATTGAAGCTGGAAACTGTATACACTTGGAGATAGATATAGACATGTGTGTATCTGTAAACATATCGAAACATATTGATCGATTGTAAAAATTGCAGGTTTCAGATACACTTGTACAAGTCGGTTTAGTTATTGCTATCTGGGGTATATTGGAAAATTTCAAGTTAACGAATCGATGCTGCAGTTTTATTTAGTGGAAAAGATTCTATGCTATAACTGAAGCTCTCCCATAAACATTTTTTTTTTCTTATTACAGTACCTTGTTAGGTAAGACCAAGGAAAAATATAAAGTTGGAAAACCAATTTTTGAGAATTCATGTAATGTGATATTTAAGATATGTGTGTTTAGAACTTTAAATTTTTAAAACTTCAGATTAGGTAATAATATGTATAATGATATAGAAAAATTAAATTTTTTTATTTGGTTTTTAATTTTTTATGTATTTATTATATCAAATGAAATATAGTGTAAATTATAAAAATTTAAAATAATGTATTAATACAGAATGATAGGAAAATTTAATAAAAATACAAAACATATTCGATAAAATATGTTATAAATAAAACTTATATCGAATATTATAAAATAAATATAATATTCTATCGAAAAACTTTTTACTCGAAATATAAAAACTTAAATTTTGAACTTGTATTAAGTTTTTCCCGATCCATTTATTATTTTAATATGTATTATTATTGTTATAGTTATCTTGGCGGCTTGCTGGTATTTTACAAGCTTCAAGGCGTATCGAAGCGCTTAAAGTTTTGAACGGCGGTAATTCACAATCGCAAACATCTGCACCAGCAGATCTTGAAGATTGTATTAGAAGACAGCTGGCAACCGTTGGTGCACAATCAGGCGCTCGTGAAGTTGCTCATCAAGTGACAAATCAACTTGAACGCACGCTTCATGATTTTCCTTGTATTAGGTATGCAACAAAAAAACAATGTTTTCTTTTCTTTCTTTTATTTAAATGTTTGTTGAACTGCTGAAAATCAATATTTAAATTTTATGCTTACTTTTTTTTAATAAATCAATTTTTTTTAATTATTCAATTAAATTTTCAATTTAGAAAAGAACGCATTCAAATTTATTTATAATTAATATTATTCTGATTTTTTTATTTATCATATATAAAAATTTAATGTTTTTACAGAATTTTCATTTAAAATAAGTAGATTATACGCTTTTACTAACTTTGATTTAAAACAAAACCTATTTTTAAAATTACCCAAAGAGAAAATATTAAGCTTACCATTAAAACGTTAAATTAATTTCTCCAAACACGATAGAAATATTGTTTGTTCTGAAAAGTTGTTTTGAATAATGCTGCACAAGTTGAAACAAAAAGCAACATGTTATAAACGTTCTGCTACATACGTTTATCTCAAATACTTTATGTTTCCCCTAACGATATAATATGCATGTGTATATACAAAAAACATACATAAGCTTTAAATGTACAAATTTTAGTATTATAGAGCACACATGAATGAATGTAATAATGGCTTTTTGGGAGAGGTAAAGCTAAGTGTACTAAATTCTGACTATAAACTTTATACGGGGATATATGTTTTAACTGAGCCAATGATCAAAATATTAAATCTAATAGAATGTATAAATTTTCGATGTTTAAGCCAATGTATTTCATTCGTATTCATGAATTTCGAGAAAGCATTGATGGATTTGTCAAAATCATTAAAAGAGTACATGTATGATAAATCATTGAATGATATTTTGTTGTTCATATAATAATTCTGTGTATAAATATATTTTTTAATATATTAGTTTTTATATTGAAAATTGAAAAAATTGAATTCTTTATATAATATTTATTCTGATTCGTTATAATTTTTTTTAGCGTTTTAAGTAGATATCAATAAAATTTCAACTAAATATATAAATTTTAAACTTGCAAAAGGATTATTGTTAATTAAAATAAATGATGAACTATTTTAGCAGAATAAATTGTTTTACAATATAATAGCATTTCCTTTATTTCAAATGAATTTCGTCGTTTTTTTTAATTCATTATTTTATGACTGACGAAACAGGGCTAATTTGAATTTTTATTAAATATTTGCAAGTTTAGTAATAAATTAAAACATTTAATTTTTTTATTTGATATTCTACAATTTTACGTATCAAAAAATAAAACATACCGTTGCAATAAAAAATTTAATATCTTTATTAAAAACGTTTAATGTAATATTTATCTTAAAGTTTTGACGTAAATAACAATTATTAATGAAACTTTTAATAATTTACAGGAATAGTACAGAAGTGAAAAAATACGCATTATCATGTTCGCGATTAGCATGGGCATGCCTTGCGCGTACGACGCCACTTGTTCTTGATGTTGCTCAAGGTACAGAATTTAGACGTGAAATTCATGCACGCCATCATTCATCACCCAATCAAAATGGTAAAAAAATTAAAGCTGTACTGTGGCCTGGATTGAGGGAAGGATGCCAAGGGCCTTATCTTCATAGAGCTGTTGTTGTGACGTGTTAAGAAAAAAAAAATATAGTTTATTTTAATGTTTGTATAGCTAATCGATTTTCTTTTATTTCTGATGAGTACACGGAGAGAATTTTTCTAATATAAAAATTATCGTGACTGTCATTACGATCATAGGAAATTATCAGATCCTTCCAAAATTTGTCAGAATTCATTACTATAAGAAAAAAAATGTTGTTGTAATTTTTATAAAGAATTTAATAATAAATTTTATAGATAAATTTTTTCCGTTTAATTACGAAACGAGATGATGATTTGTAATTTAATGTTTTTTTTTTCATTTTATCTAGTTAATTTTAATGAATATTTTATAAGAAGCTTTTTAATATTATTAATTATTTATTCAGGAATCGAAAAAACTAAGTTGTTAAATACGAAAATAAATTTTTATAATTCTACGTTTAAAAATTCGACAGGGTGAGGTTCATGCACATAACAATTATGCACGATTTTATGGTTCACCAAATATTTTTGAATAACCATTTTGCACATGGTTTTTTTAGTTAATTAATATTAATTAATATTTAACACTAATATTTTGAAAACAATTGTTTTATCTAAATATTATGTTTTAAAAATTTTAAACATCAAATTTTATTCACAAAATATTAGGCACATTCGATACTAATTATTATTTTAACACATTAATAAAATTGAGATAAGTTTATTATACACAGCGATCATTATGCACATTCTTTATTATTAAAATTGTTTACAATATTATTTTTATCGTACACTTTAAAGTTTAATCGGAACTAAAATATGCACAGACATTTTGAACACAAATTTTAATGCACCCAAACTCGTCTAAAGTCATTGTGTAAAATATTTGTTCACAGAGTATTTATTTTTATTATAATAATACGCAATGCAGTATTTTTCGTTTGTATCCAAATTTGGCACACGTTTTGATCTATGTTACCGCTTGATCTGACGTTAGAGAGATGTCAAATGGTAAAACAGATTACTGCGATACCTAATTTCAAATTTTATTCACTTTTGAAGACTCAAATAACTTATTTTTTAAAAGGGCTATTTATTACCCTTCTCGATTGCATAAAGAATACGTAACTAAAATTGGAAACAATTAAGTTCATTAGATTTGCCATAATCTTATTTGAAATATGTAAAATTATGCAATACCAGCAAAAATATTTAACAATATTCAACAACAAGATTTCAGCTGAGGTCATCAGTGGCTCACTTGGCAGAGCTAAGGATTCGTAACTCGATGATCCGAGTTCGAATCTCAGTCTCTTCTGATTGATATGAGCACTATTGTACGTTGCATGTGTTTTACTTACAAACACGCTGAAAACTGTCGTTAAATTGAAGTATTAATCTGAGTGGTGTAACTTTCTAATCGTTATTCTTGTGTTCATTCACAGGATTTAACAAGGACAGTTTCCGATCTCCGGGAAATGGGTTTTTCTGAAACTGCCGGATATGATTCTTTGATGAGAAAAAAGTGAACCCGTGTTTTTCTTTTTGTCCAATAGGCCCCAGAGACAAAGATACAGGACATTTTTTCGCTTAATATAGTTAAAAGAAGTGCTTGAATAAATATTTAAATATCCGAGCAAATAAGACTGTTGTAGAAAAATGTATGAAAGATAAAAGAAATTACAAGTTGATTAATTTAAGTTTTGTCGCATTAGAAAAGCTTTTACTTTTAAGAAATTATGCTTAACCCTCCGTTCGTAACTATATAAATTTATGGTCACAGACCGTCACCTGGGTCATATAATGTTTTCTCTATGATAATGGCGATAAAAAAGTCTCAAAATTCTGGAATACTTATTTATTTTTTTACTGTATGGTTAAATTGTTTATTTAATGATTTATAATAAACAAAATTATTTATAAACATTTATTTATAGCGAGATATTTTACCTGAGAATTTGGCTTATGCCATTGGATAGAAAGAAACAACACAAATTCATTTTTTTCATAAATGTATCATATCTTGCAGTTTCAGCTAAATCCGTTCTCGAAAGTCAAAAATTCCCCTTGTAAGGTCAATTTTTATTAATAATAAATAAAATGACGTTTTAATCTTTATTATCGACTAACAAATTTATTTCATCCTTATTATAAAATCTCATTCGAGATCTCATGCCAAAACCTTAAAATATTGAAATCGCTTAGGTTTTCATTTTAAAATCATTTTTATGTATTATAAAACTTATACTTTTTTAATGAATTATTTAAGGGAATGTATCTCTATATTACAGTCTTCTATTTTTACTAATAAAAAGCGTAATATAGAGATATTTCAGAAAAGTTTTTAATAAATATTCAAAATTTGAAAATCTGCAAGATCGGTAACTATCTATAAATCATATACCCTATTACATCCACTTAAATTCAATTATAATATTGCATTTAAATGATTTATTAGAAAATTGTAAGCTGAATAATGCAATAAAATAATTGTGTTTTATAGCTTAAGAGTTAGAAGAGATGGCAGTTTGAATTTAAAAATAAAAATGAATACATAAAAAAGATGTCTGTTAAGGAATTTTTAAAATAAAAATCTTATTTTTTAAATATTTTAATGTATAACTGAGCAATATGTAGAAATTATGTGGATTAGTTATTCATTCTATAAATTAAGTTTGGATAAATCAATTTTTTTAATGGTGGCTTATATGCATTAAAAAAGTATCCATTACTCATCTATAAAATTATTTTTGCAATATTGATTAATTCATTGTTTCTACAAACCTAAGATATTTTGTAGGAATTTTTATTATAAATATCGCTTTTTATGAAAAAAGCCATAGAAAAGAAAGGTTAAAAAATATTTTACTTAGATAAAGTAAGTTATTGTTTGAAAAGTGTATGGAAAATTGCAGTAATAAATGTTAATTGGAATTCTATAAATATCAATTCTAACCCATACATATATACTTTTACAATGATTAAATAATTATTTTAACGCATTTATGGAGATCTGGATAAAATATAAAAAATCAAGACAAATGGATATTCAAGATAAGACTTTATCTATAACGACGATATTACATCATCTTTTTATTATATTCAATTTTTTAAAAATTAAATTGAATTTTCTTTAATTGTTCTGAAATCCTTCTTCTGCGAGTAATGTTCCTATCCACTCATTTTCAAGCTGCAGGTCGTAACCTTTGTACCAATCCTCTCCTCCCATCAAATCCGGTGATACGTAAGATATTATATGTTCTCTGCACAATGGACATTTCCTTGTAATTAAGCTACGTACACAAGTCGTGCAGACACGGTGACCGCAAGGACGTAGCTTATTCACTTTTTCGCGTCCATCGCATATAGTGCACTCTAACGAAAAGAAAAAGTATTATAATAGGTTATATATTAATAATCATTATTAATAATATTATTGTTATAATGTTATTAATAAATTAATAATACTCATTATTGTAATTATTTTGATTGATTTTATTTAATTTAAATATTTATTATATTTACTATCATAGTTTTTATTATAATTATTATTATTATTTTTATTATTATTATTATTATTATTATTATTATTATTATTATGTTTTGTTGTAGTTTTTATTATTGTTATTATTGTTGTTATTATTATTGTTATTATTATTGTTATTATAATTTATTATTATTATTATATTGTAAAAAAATGTTTTCTAATTAGAACTTAATTTAACATGACTTTATTTCATAAAATACATATTCTGAGAAAATAGTAAGTCTTGTTCATTTAATATGTGATTAAATTATTTTCTTATTGTAATTGTGTATTTATTATATTGTATTAAAGCGTGATGTATGAAATCTAAACCATAAAATTTATTAGTTATTCTATTTTTCATTCGTTGATAAAAAAGAGTGCTTTAAGCATTTGTTTTTAACTGATTAAACTATACATAATCATAACTTTTTTATTATTGACTACTAATTGATGTTATAATAATAAAGTAACAAATGAAATCAGTAATGCGTCGAGAACACCAGTAAAAAATGGTGCTATAAGCACACATATTTTACTGATAAACGTATAGACAGACACGAATTATTCTTTTACTACGGTTCAACAAAAACTGGAATCAGATGGACTAGCAAAAATGGTGCTACAAGCACACATTTTACTGACGAACGTATAAATAATCACGATTCTCTATTCTTTCACTACTGTTTAACAAAAAATGAAATCAGATGGATAAAAAGGCCAGCAAAAGTGGTGCTACAAGCACACATATTTAACTGACAAAAATATAAATAAACACAATTATTAATTCAGTTACTACTAATTAATGTAATTAGAGTTTAATTACAAAAGGATAAATATTAATTTATTTTGTAACAGTATAAAAAAAAGAATTAGACATGTATTTGGAACATCAGTAAGATAACGCCAAGCACTCATATTTAACAAACGAACGTATACATAAACACGTTTTGTTTTTTACTACTTATCAATGTAATAAAGTTTTATAACAAATGGAATCAGATGGTTTAAAAAGACCAGCAAAAATGGCGCTACAAGCACACATTTAACTGACCATTGAGAACACCAGTAAAAATGGTGCTACAAGCACACATATTTTACTGGCGAACGTATACATATTTTATTTTTTAGTACTGATTAATGTAATGAAAGTTTAATAAAAAATGGAGTCAGACGGTTTGAAAAGACCAGCAATAATGGTGCTATAAGCACACATTTAACTGACCATTGAGAGCACCAGTAAAAAATGGTGCTATAAGCACACATTTTACTGATGTGTATATACATAATCACGATTTTTTATTTTTTTACTACTAAATAATGTAATGAAAGTTTAACAACAAATAGAATCAGATAGATTGAAAAGACCATAAAAAATGGTGCTGTATGCTTAGATTTATTTGATGAATATTTACATTAATACAATTCTTTATTCTTTTACTTTTAAATAATGATATGATAGTTTAACAATAAATAAATCAATAAATTTCGTAAGTATTTCTTATTTTGACGAAGAGCTAGAAATTTAATGCAAATTAATTAAGATTCAATTAATTATTTAATAAATTTTATGGTTAGGCTCATATTAGTGTTTATTTACCGATAAATTTTCTTAATATAAAATTATAAAAATATACATATATATATATATATATATATATATATATATATATATATATATATATATATATATATATATAATATATGTAAAGCTTTAATATGTTTTCATTACTTATTATTCTTAATGAAATTATAAGACTTCAAGCTTTTGATAAAACTGATATTAGCTGAACGAAGTCATACTTAAATATCAATTTTCAAATATTAAATAGATAGGTTAAGCATAAAATACGTAATGTGATATAAAAAATAAAATCATGTTATTTTAGAAATAGTAAATAAATTATAAATAGTATATAAATATAATACCTATTTGTAGTTTTCCTATAAATAGTAATTCTAAATATATATTTATTGTTTAATACATAAATTTTGATTTTGAGTAATATAATATATAAACAGTAGTATTAATTGATCAATGTCTCAATTCTTACTAATTTAATCCTTCCAATCATTTATGTTGTGATCCGATTTTTATATAATTTGCTTTTTGTGATTTTTTATGAATAATTATCAATCATTTGCAATATTATTATACTTATTGATGTTCTGGAAACGTATAATAATAAAAAAAGTAGATGTTATTATGTAAAATTGCTTTAAACACCGAGAAACTGAAGAAAAAAATATGGAACGCTAATGCTCACCCTTTTTTTCATGAAAACTTAAAAAATTTTGTAATGCAAAATTCATTTATTTGTAATTATTGCTTTTAAAATTGATTATGCAGGAAGTTAAGAAAAAATCTTTACTTAATTAAACGTAAAGAACCAATACGCATGTGCTTAAGGTAGTACTGTCATGGATATGAGTCATTAAGAAAATCATCAGAAAATTATTTTTTACTAGTTTTTATATAAATTTCATGATAATAAATGAGAATGTAGGAAAGAGATACTTTAGGATGTAGAAAATTATTTGATAAAAATTGCAACCCATTTAGCGCAGATATTAGTGATTATAAAGAGATACAAAAAAATATCCTATAAACCAAGTAAACTTTTTTATTTTTTATCTGAATAAAATAAAGTTCAATTTGTTCCTTAGAGAATTCCAGGGGGACTTTATCAATGGAATTTCAGTGATAGCGCTTACAGTTTAAACAAAAATTCAATTGTTTATTAAATCACTGTAATTTATTATAAATAATTGTGATATACGTTCTAACTGTAAATGCTATCACTCAAATTCCATCGGTAACTCCCCCTGGAATTTTCTAAGGAACAAAATGAGCTTTGTTTCATTCAGATACGATGAAAAATAAAATTTACTTTGTTTTTAAGACATTTTATGTCTCTTTTTAATCACTAATATCTGCACCAATAAGGTTGCAATTTTTATGGAATCATTTTTCTCTGCATCCTAAAATATCCCTTTCTTACATTCTTGTACATTTTAGTTGTAAAATTCATATGAAAACTAATAAATAATTTTTTGATAATATTCTGAATGGCACATATCCATGACGGTACTACCTTAACATACACGTTTAGTCGAGATACGTTATTGTAAGTAAAACTGAAACTTCAGCGTTTTTTTTTTAATTTCTGCTACCTTCTACTACCCAGGAATGAAATATTGTCTACGTGAAGATATTTAAAAAAATAAAATTTTTTTTTGTCGATACAATATAGTACTTTTCGATATTAGTGCGTTAAATTATAAATACTCATGCTATTGATAGCCACAAGGGTTGGTGAAGCCGGCCCGAGTATTTATAATTTAACACACTAGTATCGAAAAATATTTTTTGAAATAGAGTGCGTAATATTGCACATTTGATTGCATTTCAGTATATGCAATTTTACGTTCGGCATGTCGTAAAATATATTGTTTTGTGGAAATAATAAAAAACAGTTATGATTGGCTTGTGAGTAACAATTGAAACATTGACTATATATTTACAAATATTGAATTACTTGCGCATTTTCCACCCCGACGAATTTTTTTTTTTTTTTGGTTGCATGGAGTGGTCTTGGTAATCATCTCTAACAAGCTCTTGTCCGATTGGGATCGGGCCTGCATGTGCAGCAGGGCCCTGGGTAATAGAGTCGCCTGACTCCTGATCTGCAGGCATGTCAGTGTGCTCATTAGCAATCACAACTGGGTTCTCGCCAGTAGGCATAATAGTAGCCTGGCTACTGGATACGGCAGCAGGTGCCTGTTCCGCAGGTATTCCTGTCGGTATGACAAGGTCTACGACTAAATTAATTAAGGAATTCTTGAGCATCATAATGCATTATATTACAATTATAATTAGTGATTTAGGAATATCTGAAATACCATTGCTAATGTCTTCTAAAATATCTTCTTGCTCACCGATTTGATTAATAGCATGATCAACGTTTATATTCTGTTCTAATTCAGCATCTCTAATGTTATTTTCTTCTATAAGAGAAAATGATTAAATATAAGAACAAATGTTAAATTAAAGTATCCCGAAATATCTCTATATTAAGCTTTTTATTAATTAAAAAGGCTGTAACATAAAGATTTTTTTTTTATATTCAGATTGAGTATAAAAAAATTGGAAAACTGTAATGTAGGTATTTTATATTCCCTTAAGAGTAGGCCAGAGTTGTTTTGATTATCGTCCGAAAAGTAAAAATGTTATTTTATCATAAATAAAATAATTATACTGTTTTCAAAATAAATTTTCATCGAGCGCAATTTTTTATACATACATGATTGTATAATAGATGTTTTTTTCATAAAATTCACCATATTTCAAACAAAAAATAAGTAACAGTACTTAGGTTTTAATGAACAGCTGTAGTATTATATTTTTAATTAAAAAAAGTGAATGTATTTAAAATTTTAATGCATTAGGAGAAAATTAAACAACGGATTTTCGATTCTCGGTCGGTACCGAATCTGCTCCGGCCTGCTCTTAATTATTTTTATTTTCTTCTACTTACCGATTTCTCGAATTGGTGCTTGTACGTCATTATTTCTTTCAATGACAGCTGGAACGCGACGAGGTCTACCACGTCTCCTTCTTGGAGCTTCATCATTTGCATTATTCTGTTGAGGTGCAGGTCTTCTTGCAGCTGGTGGTTCTGTAGCATTAGTTTGTGCATTTTGACGACGAGGCCGACCAGGCCTCCTCCTTGGAGCTTCAACATTCGCATTATTATTTGATCTTGCTGCCGTTGCTCTTTCAATGGGTGGACCATTGGGAAGTACTTCCAAATCTCGAACTATGTATAAATTAAATCATTAAAAAGGTCTCAGTGGCTCATTCGATAGAGTGATGGATTCATAATCTCGAGGTTCTGAGTTCGAATCCCACTCTCGGCCGATTAATACAAGCACCACTGTAGATGATACATGTGCTTTGTTTGCAAGCACACTGATAATCTTCGTCACTCATTAGCATCGCAATGATAGCATAAATACAGCGACGTTCAATAAATACAAAAAAAAATCATTAAACGCATCCAATAAGTGTTCGTTTTATCTTACCTGTGTGAGTCCTTCTTCTTATACGAATATTCCCATCGTTTTCAAATTGATTACCAGGAGCAGCATTTGCATCCATGTTATCAATTAAAAATTGAACTCCTGTAATTTCTTCATTAGCGGGATCTTCGGCTGGAACAATAAGCTCTTGATCATTTGCGCGAATATCTTCATTGTATTGCAAAACTAGAAATAATCCATTATTAATAGGTAATTATAAAAATTATCTTAATTATAATGATCTTTATGGGCATGATGGAGATTCACCCTTCTAATAATATTTTCATTCAAAGTTTATGCGTAAAAGATCAAATCAAGTTCTTTCACTATAGCGAAATTTGTTCGCACTAAACTTAAATTAATACAACCATTATGTTTGTCATTTTTAAACATAACATTTTCTTACTGTAATAAAATAAAATTAAAATTAAATTTTTTTACTGTACACGGTAAGAAAATTTTTAAGATTAAACTTGAGTGCGAAAACTCAAGGAATCCACCAAAATGTTATACATAAAAATGACAAAAATAAAAATGGTTATTTTAATTTAGTTTTAGTAGGGACAAGTCATTATTGTTTAAATAATTAATTAAAAAGATATTAATGAAATAAAACATAAATTATTCTTAGCAGCTCCGACATCCCATTAAAAGAAAATAGAATTGACTAAAAAATAGTGTTCACTTACTTCTTGCAAAGTAATACCTTCTTTGCTGAGCAATATTTGTTAGAAATTCTATAACTGTATAACTAAAAATTGATGAAGAAATAAAAATTTAATATAATGATAAATATAATATTTTATTTTTATTTTTATTTTATTTTAATTTTAATATTTTATTACAATAATAAAAGATATTAATTATAATATATGATTATGTGAAAGACTTACGCCCCAGTTTGTAACTCTTTTTCCGCATATTGGATCGCCAAGTCTGCTTGTTGAAGTTGAACCGGTCTGTTGCTAGCAATTCTGTATCCAGCCTCCACTCGTTGTAAATTTATATTATATTTTTCCATAATTTTGGATAGGTCATCTAAATAAGAAATTTTTTTTAAATTGTTGCATAATTTGTATTTTTTAAACAGTGAGTTGAAAGTTAAACTTAAATCACGCAAGGCCTTCAGTGGTTTACTCGGTAAAGTGATCTATTCAAAACTCAAGAATTCGAGTTTAAATCTCGATCTCGCACATTTATACAAGTACCACTGTATATTAGATGTGCTTTATGTTCATAAATACACTGAAAACCCTTTATCGTTAACAAACATCGCAATGATAGCAAAAATACAGCGTTGAATAAAATAAAAATAAAGTATGACATGTATAAGTATACATTCGTAGATGATAAATTTACAGTTTGTAAAGTATTTTTTACCTTAAGTTAGAAAACAAATATTTTATATAATAATTACCTAACATTTTCCATATATTCGGACGATTACCCATCGTCCTTGCAGCATGCAAATGAAAATTTTCGCAGGTATTGTTAGTTTTAACAGGTTTTAGGAATACAGAAAATATATTTGCCAATGGAAGCCAGTATGTCCGTAAATAGGTACCAAACAACTGCAACTTTTCTTTATTTGGCTCATTTCGTTGGTAAACAATATCAATTAATGACATGACATGATTGAAACCTTCATTCATCTTATCTACTGGAAGATGAGCAAGTGCGTAACTTTTTTTCTAAAATGTAGTCATAATCGACTCCAAGGTTTAGTTTTTCCCATCGTTTCGAAAGTGCCTAAGATTCAATAAAATCAATTAGTTTTAATTAAAAAATTAAAATACATTATTTAAAAATAAAGCAAAGTATTTAATGTAATATGTTATTTCGCGACAAATGAAGAAGACGTTTGTTCGGAAAAGAGAAACATTAATAACGAGGTAGATAACGAGAGATATAAAGTAAGAAGGTAAGAATACATTAAAGAGTAAAAAAAAGAGATATAAAAGACAGAGAGGAAAAAATAAAGATAGAGAGAGATTTGGTTCTGTTTGACTAAATACTTATTAGTGATTGGATAATACCTTGAGTTTTATGACTCAAAATAATTACAACAAAGGTGAAAATACAATATAACATTAGATAGTAAAAGAGTTATAAAGTATGTAGAAAACAATAATAAACATTTGAAAAAATACAGAAGCTTTATATGGTTAAGAAAAAGAAATTAATGATTACTGGAATTAGAAAAAAAATATTAATATGAACTAAAGGTGCTGAAATTCAAAGTTTAAAAGACACATCCTAATAATGCTGAAAATCAATAGGTATCTCCTGATTAACTTATCACGGTGCCGAAAAGAGACTTAGACTTTGACTTTTTATTTTCGGCTTTGTGGTTGAACCCTGTCTGGCACTAACAGCAATAATACAACGACAAATAACAATAAAAAATAAAAGGTAATGCATTTTACTTAATAACGATAACATAAAAAATTAATTCATTAAAGAAAAATAAAAATAATAGAGAGGGAAAGAGACAGTGAGAGAAAAAATAGCAGGACGGAGTTAAAAGAAATAAAGAAAAATATTTAAAACATTTGACTGAAATACCTGCTTGTAATGGAACAAGCATCCTGAAATTCGAGCTGTCGGAAATTTCAATTTAGCACTATTTATTTGTGCCTGCTCAAAATCCATTGTCACCGATGTGATATTTTCCTGCATTGTTGGTACTATTTCAAAAAGTTTATCCCAAATAGCGTTATACATTTCTTTTGTTTTACGACTTGTTATTACAAATACTGCTGGAAAACCCTAAAAATTACAATATTTTTAAATTATGAAAGTATTATGAGACAAGTAAAAAATAGACTTGTTGTACAAGAGTTATTTAATAATACTTAATTTCTTTTTCAATCATTAAGAACAGGTTGTATATCTCTCTGCTTCTCTAACCAAAAAATTATTTTTTTGTAAAAATTAATAATTGAAGCAAATAATAAGAAGATAACTCTATCTCGTATTTTTAAATCAATATTTTCTTAGATAAGAAAGAATTAATTTTTTCGATTTGTTTTCAAGAACTTTGAAATATTAAATTGTTAATCTTGACCGTTTAAAATTTTTCGTGCTTTTCTTGAAAATTATTTTTATAAAAAAAATATTCATTTTTATCATACGAAATGGGGCTTTCTTCTCATTTTTAGCTACAATTAGTGGTTTTGAAAAAAAAATTTAATTTATTGATTAAAAATGGATAGTAATATACGACTTCCTTTTGAGGTGCTCAAAAGATTAACTTTGAATTACTGGTACAAGTATAGACATTATCAAAGTTATTTCATTAAATCTATTTACATACAATATTTAAAACAATCTTTTTATCATTCATTAACAAAACATTTTAGTCAAACGTCGAATTTTTGTGATTGATTTATTGATAGAATTTGAAAAATTATTATTTTTATTGAAAAGGTATTATAATTTACTAAATAAAAATTCAATAAAAAATTTTAAAAAACAAAAATTAAATAAAATGTCGAAATTGTATTACAGCGGTTGGAACCAAATCGGTGACTTAGTTCAGTGCTTACTATAAATGCTAATAATGATTTAATTATACATTTGCACGACAAAATATAGTAATTTCTTCTAACCATAATCATAATGAATAATTTAAACTGTTACAGCAACAAAAAAATATAAAATATTGTCATAAAGCGAAAAATGCTAAATTGAAATTTATTGCATGCAAATAACAGCCGCATCGACTGTTAGATGGCATTTTTCGCTTTATGACAATATTTTATATTTTTTTGTCACTGAAACTGTTTCCAATTATTCTTTATATACATGGTTAGAGGAAATGACTATATTTTTGCAGTGCAAATGAATAAATAAATCATTATAAGCATTTATTGTAAGCATTGAACTAAGTCACCGATTTGGTTCTGACCGTCTCTTAACGTAATTTCAAATTTTGAATGTAATAAGAACTATATATGAAAAAAAATATATATGCAAGCTATAATAATAAAAAACTTTTCTATAAAATAATTCACTATGCATTAACCTCCCGATGATGTTTCTCATAACGTGAGCATGAAATTTATCATATACGTTCGATACCTATACCTTAAAAATCATAAATTCAGACACAAATAAAAATATACGTTGCTGGTTGTTGGACAAGCATAGGATATCTTGGATTCAAGGCGAACACAAAGCGAATTGTTTCTCTAAGGGGTGACAAATATGCGAAAAAAGTCAAATACACGCGCGAGAGGTTATGCATGCATGCTATTTTTTTTTCTCTTCATGTATATATTTTTTTGTTTTTTCATCCATTTGTATATGCTTGCGTATGTGTGTGTGTTTGCATGAGCGGATTATTATAAAAGTTATTAAACTAAACTTACTGAACTCATCTTTCTAAAGTGTATAATGTAAACTTGTGCGCTTCGAGGTTGCATTGGCCTTATCTGAAAAAAATTAGTTATGTATAAATGAATTATTATAAAACAAAAACATTAATATAAATAATATTTAATACATTTATTTATTTACCTTGAAAGTCCCATCGCAATACAATTGTGTGCATTTGGAAAGAGGATCCAGCATTTTATCGTTAATAAAAATTAAACCCACTGATCCATCAGTACCTGTGACAGTCCCTTTGAAAATGTTGCGATGTGGTGGATATTCAGTAAGCATTTCAGCAAGTTCTGTCAAACTTGCTGGAGTAGGAGGAACATTTTTTCTTCGAGCCTTCAGCATTTTTTGCTTGTAATGGCGATGGTAATCCAATTCAGCATGCAACGGACGATATCTTAATTTTTTATTAATGTTTAAATATACAGTATACGTAACCAAAAAAAAATATATGTGATTAATAAAAAAAGTGCTTTGGCGCAATGCTTTCTCATAGAACTCATTGAGTTAGAATAATTTGAATTTATTTTTTTAAATGCGATTTTTAAGAAAAATTAAGAAGAGAAAGAAACAGAGTGTGAGAGAGTGATTAGAAAATAGGAAGAGAGAGAGAAAGGGATAGATGATTTTCAAAATCTTTAAAATTCTCTAAAATTGTAAGTGCACTAAGAAAATTTGATTTTAAAGCTTGTTTTTTTCAGTCAGTAGCGAATAACCTGTATACAAATTTTGGAGAAAATCCATCGAGTAGCTTACGTGAAACAAAAGAAAAATGAAAATTGAAAATTTTTAAAATGCTTTAAAAATAAAACTATGCTAAGAAATTCACTTTTCAAAAGTTTTTCTTCTTTTGGCAATCGCAAAGAATTTCCATGCAAATTTTTAAGCAAATTCATCGAGTAGTTAAAAATGAAAAATCCAAATAATTTTTTTTTTAATGGCTAAAAAAATTACGCTAAGAAAACCAATTTTCAATAGCTTCTCCCCCTCCCCAGTTAGACAAAAAATAAATTGCACGCAAAACTAGAAGCAAATCCATCGAGATTTGAAATTTTATGGATCAGAAAAGATGAGACTTAAATTGAAATAAACATTAAAACTTACTTATCTTGTCCTTTTACCGAATCATAAATCTCTCGCAAAGGCGTAAATGATGAAACTGCTTGAATTTCCAACTCCTTCCAAAATTCTTCTCGTAATAAAATCAAGTTATCTCTAGGATGATTGTGTATACAATTAGTTGTATCCATTGCTTGATTTTGCAAATCATCTGTGTTCGTTACATAAATTTTTGCTCTACACCCTAACGAATTTTTCGCAACGCACCTGAAAATTTTTGCACCTCCTCTACTATCTAAATAATATACGTGGCCCAGAAAAAAATACTTTACGCTATTGGCATGCTTGCCGGGCATTTCCTGCATATTGTATAAATGCGTGTTATTAATTTAGGCGATACTATTTACATATTTTTAAAAAAAGTTTTAGTTTGAAAACAGTTTTATATATTATTAATTTTATATATATTATTTGTTTGAATTTTTATATTATGAATATTATAAATCTTTCAATATTTCACTATTCTCTGTTTATTCTAGAAGTTAAAACGTAACGACAGTAACCAAACAATATACTGAAGTTATCAAAATGTTAAGAGAATACTTTTTTCTAAAACAAATAACAGTTATTGTAAAATCTCCTTCCAAAAATATCTTTAAAAGAAACTTTTTCAAAAATTAAAAAATACTTTCAACATTATAATTTTCACTATAAATAAATTATTAGACCAAGAATAAAGTAAAAAATTGTATACAACGAAAAATAAAATTTATTCATAGATAGATAGATAGATAAACATTTATTCGTATAAATATACAAAAAGGCGTGTAACACAATGTGTAATTATAAATATTGCACTTAAACACAGATATCACAGTCAAATAGCTAATCCTAATAATACTCAAAAAGTAAGTCCCGATAAAAGCGATATCACAGAATAATACAAAGATTAAAATAATAAAAATACACGCAATAATACAATAAATTAAAAATAGTCATTCCTTATAAGTCAAAATGTTAAAATTTAAGTTTAAAAGTATAGAATAATATTTAAATAAAATAATACAATAAAAAGCGTATGCAAAAGCATACGACACAGTCAATACAATAAAATGAAACCATTCAACCATCAGTCACACAATAAATACATTCACACCTTAAGCATATATATATATGGGAGTTCCAAAAATGCGCACCTTTAACACTGAAGAAATTCCTGCCTGTTTCAGTACGCATAAAGGGCACCGCTAGCTCCTTAATTTTTCCTCTAGTAGCCGCCCTAGGTACACATCTAGTGAAGAGACCCACTAGATGCTCCGGAGTATTCATGCATACGATTTTGTACATAAGTACGGGCAAAAAATACTGTCTCCTCGTATCAGTATGCAGCCAACCTAACGCGGTTCTATAAGGAGAAACATGAGCTCCCATTCTTACACCCAATACATATCTCACACACGAATTTTGCAGTCTTTGTATCCTTCTTCTCAACTCCTGAGTAGCATCAAGTAGAGCCACCGAACAGTAATCGCGGTGCGGAAACAGCTGGGCAGTTGCAAGTTGTTTACGCAGAGCCTCCGTGGTGTACCGACGAAAAAACCGTAAAGCATATAACACTCTGTTAAATTTTTTTGTAATCATATTAATGTGTGGCTCCCAAGAAAGTTTAGAGTCAAGCACAACACCAAGGCTCGTTACAGAGTCAGAAAAAGGAATGCCGACACCTCCCCCAAGATCAATTGTCCTTGGCGCCCCGTATAAAAAGAATTAATAAACTATTACTACCAAAGACGATTCATAATAAATATAATAATAAACGAAGTCAATACAATCCTTAAACAATATATTATCATAATATGTAATCAATATTTCTTTTTTATACTACTTAATGTTCATATAAATTTCATATAATGAAAAATGAAAATTTGTTTATATTAAAAGTAGGATTTTAAAAGTTCTGCATTTGCAAAGAATTTTTTATTTTACCTCTCAAAAAATTTTATCTAATCAATATTAGATTTGACCAACTGCATTTCAAATCATGCAGGCTGACTGTACCTATCTCTCCAAATCACTTAAGAAATATTTCATGTTTACTCTAAAAATAAGCGCATACGTATTTTTTTTTGTTTTTCTATAACATCAAAAATCCATTTTTATGCACTTTTGAAAAATGGCTTACAAATTTTCAAATACTGAAAATTTTTTTTAATCGTTGTATTTTGTCTTTTACTGACATTTATGCATTAATCTAATATTTATTCAATACTATAATAGATGTTCTTTCGATTCCATCCTCTTAAAAAAAAAAACGAAAATGCAATTGTGCTTGTTGTAAAAAATGAGAAGTACATTTTTCTCAAAAAGCCATTTTTATCGTCTAAAATTTTTTTATAGATAAGTAGCCTCGAGACCTATATTTTCATCTGTATGACATTTAAAATATATTCGTTATATATATATATATATATATATATATATATATATATATATATATATATATATATATACATATATATATATATATATATAATCGATCATGAATTTTTGCCCACTTTGACAAATATCACGAAAGACTAAAATTTCAATATTATTAGGCCAATTGTAGATAGCTTAAAAATTCTTGTTAAACGTGAAAATTTATATAAAAATCTTTAAAATCCTTGGTTTTTATATCAAAAAATACGGTTCGCAACCTGTATGAAAAGGTTTTTTAAAAAACTTTTTGTTTCGTAAATGTCGCATATTCACTTTGCATATTTGTATCGAAATGTATAATTTTAAGAAAGTATACTAATTTTATATAATGAACATTTTATATCATGATTTATTTAATAATGAAAATAATTATTTATTTAAAAATAATACTTGCATTAAGCACAAAATTGAAACTTAATCTAATTACAATATCTATTTTAATAAATTATACAAACTTATAAAATTAGTATATTTTTCACTTAGGGAGCAAAAGTAAAGAATGTCTTAAATCGTATGTAAATTGTTACACAAGCTAAAGATGAGGGGGGCAAACATACGATTGAAGGCATTCTTTTCTTGCTCCCGTGATGAAAATGCGATTTTTTTTCAAAATACTACTTGGTTTTTTCGATGATAGGAAAAAAGTAGTACTTTTGGGCCAGGTGTTGAATAAATAATATTTTAATGTAAGAATATTCAGCATAAAAAGTGGACGATGATCATAATTATGAGCCAACAATCAATCATAATTATAGTCTGAGAATTAGTTATAATTATAATAACAATTATGCTGAACTATAGACAAACATAAAAAATAACCTTAAAATGCCTGCCAATAAATCATTGATCTAATTATTTAACTATTTACATTGAATCAGTAAATTTATAAATAAATGTAAAAAAATAATGAAATACAATCCTCCAAAAGTGTACACTGAAAAAAGATACGGTTTATTTAAATAACGTTTATTAACTATTATGCCAAGTCAAGATGGTTCAATTTCATCATTTAGTAAAAGTTATTAAATCATGTTTGAATAAAACGCACGAAATGATTATATTTTAACATATTTTTATTAGGTTAAAATCTCCCATTTTTACAGGCGTAACATATTTTTATTACTAAATATCTTACAATATAATGAAATATTATCCGAGATAATTTTCAATAAATTATTTGTTCATTACAATGAATTTTACAATTTTTAGGCACGACCGCTATACTGAAGGCTTTATATTAACGACATCGCGAAAAATGTAACCCTTTAAAATATGTTATTTTACATATGATAAAAAACTTATTTTTATAGCAAAATAAGACTATTACGAGGCTTCCTTAAAATGTATGTATGGATGTATGTGTGAAAAATCAAGTTTATGAATTTTCTCGACGAGTTTTTATCCAATCTGAATAATTCAAACAGGGAATTATTTTAAATAATAACACAAGTAAACGTTCCTATTTAGAAAAAATCGTTGGAAGCGTTTTTAAATAGGCGCCTTTTAAATGGTCAAAAAAATGGATTTTTGATGATAACTTGAAAAATACGATTTTTTTTTGAAAATTATATAGAATAAAAGTTATAGAATATAAATAAATTAATCTTTTTTATATTATACATTTTTCTCTAAAGTTAATATTTTTCAAATTGTTCATGAAAAATGTTGAAATCGAAGGCTTTTTAATGATAATTTGATAAATATTATTTAAAAAAAATATATATATAATATTAAAAAGATGTATCTTATTTTTTTCTATAAATTTTATTTTATATACTTTTTTTGAAAATTCGTTTTTTTCAAGTTATCACCAAAAAATTATTTCTTTAACTTCTAAAGGGATAACTGTTTTAAAACCGCTCGAACGATTTTTTTTTAAACTGCCAACATTTATTTGTATTATTGTTTTAAATCATCGCCCGTCAGAATGATTCAGATCAATAAAAACTTTATACAAAACTTTACTTTTAAGCTACTAAACTATAAAATAATTTTTTTTTCTTGTAACTTTTGATAGATTATCCTATCCAAAACTTTAAAAAGTATAAATTAATGAAAATATGTCTTTTTCACATAACATAAATTTCTAAAAAATTTATGATTTAAATTAAAAAATTCTTTTTATTGTATTTCAAATATATACAATAAATTCAAACCTCCTGTTGAAAGTTGCGGTAAAAAATACAATGAAAAAAAGAAATAAGAATAACTTTTAATGCTTTTGCGTTTATAAACGATTTGTTTTAATATTCTTGAAATATCAAATAGCGAGCGCGAAGCGCGAGCGTTTTTGGTCGTGCCTTATATGCAAGAAGCGAAGCTTTTTGCATGTTTTGCATCGCGAAGCGATGCAAGGCTCGAGGGCATTTCAGAGCTGAGCGAAGCGAAACTCTAAAAGAACCGAGGTGTGAGCCACAGCGGCTTAAAGGGCCTAGTTTACTATGAGTTGCAATTGTATTTTCTAAAATTTTAGAACAATAATAATATTTAATTCATAAGTATAGATACTGCAAGTTTAAAATAAAATCAATTGTTATATTTAATTTAAATAAATATTTTTGGATAACTTACGTTTCTGTCTCTTTATTCAATATTCAACCAATGAAAGCATGAATCCATTTACTCGTAAATGAATTAAAGGGGAATCACAATGCCATAAGCATTTATATTTAAATAAAATTAATTTCCTCTGCAATTTCAATAATTGTCTTATTATTGATAGCAGATACCCATTGGTCAACAATTTTAATCGACGCCCTTTTACCATTCGTTTTAAACTTAAGTAGCACGTAGATAGAGTTGCGTCTTCATGAATTCAAGGCCAATTGGCCTATTGCTGTTCTTATCCTTTTTTTGAGAATAAAGAGAAACAATAACGTGTATACTTGCAAGTAAACAATATGTTACTTAAAAGATTAAAAATAAAAGAAAATTTTTAATTTAATTATCCTAAAAACAAAGTATTAAATAAATATAAAAAAAATTGTATTTAATTAAAATTTTATTTTGAATAATATTGAACAATTTTAATGAAAATTATTTGTACGTTTCCATCTTACTTTTGATAATTCGTATAAACTTAGTTATTATCATAAAATAATGAACATTGGAAAACCTATTTATATTATCATTATTCATGTATAATAATAAAAATATTTTTTCTGTTATTATTAAATTTCGGTGTTTTTTTTTATTTAATTTTTTTTATCGTTGCTGTGTTTGAGCTGCCATTGCGGAACTAATTAGCGACAAAAATTTTCGTTGTATTTGTAAACAAAGCACGTAAAACGTATAGTTCTGCTATTATCAATCAGAGATCGGGATTAGAACTCGGGTTAACGAATTGCGAATCAATCGCTCTACCGAATGAGTTACCGATTTGTACGAATCAATGATGTATACAAATAGATGGCAAATAGTATACGTACGATTTGGTCGTGTTCTGATTCACACAGAATAATCTCAGTCGCGATCACAGCAGCAACTTCACCCCAGTGTGGAAAGTCTCTAAAGCTTCATCTAAATGAATGTAATGTTTATTTTTGTTTGTTATGGACGACTGTTATAAGAAAGTACCTTATATTGCAGTCTTTGAAGTTAACTATTAGAATTTTTATGTGAAATTTGTGTATCAACGATTATGAAAATTAAGTTTTAGGAAATTTCTTGAAAACTGTTTATTTTGTCTCTATAAATTTTATTAATATTATCATTATAACCGTTTTAAATAATAATTCTTTTATATTGAAACGAAAGAATTATTTATTAAAAAGTAAAAACCAATATGTTTTTGAATATAATAAAAAGATGATGTAATATCGTCGTTATAGATAAAGTCGTATCTCGAATATCCATTTGTCTTGATATTTTATATTTTATACTTCATAAATGCGTTAAAATAATTATTTAACCATTGTAAAAGTATATATGTATGGGTTAGAATTGATATTTATAGAATTCCAATTAACATTTATTACTGCAATTTTCCATACACTTTTCAAACAATAACTTACTTTATCTAAGTAAAATATTTTTTAACCTTTCTTTTCTATGGCTTTTTTCATAAAAAGCGATATTTATAATAAAAATTCCTACAAAATATCTTAGGTTTGTAGAAACAATGAATTAATCAATATTGCAAAAATAATTTTATAGATGAGTAATGGATACTTTTTTTAATGCATATAAGCCACCATTAAAAAAATTGATTTATCCAAACTTAATTTATAGAATGAATAACTAATCCACATAATTTCTACATATTGCTCAGTTATACATTAAAATATTTAAAAAAATAAGATTTTTATTTTAAAAATTCCTTAACAGACATCTTTTTTATGTATTCATTTTTATTTTTAAATTCAAACTGCCATCTCTTCTAACTCTTAAGCTATAAAACACAATTATTTTATTGCATTATTCAGCTTACAATTTTCTAATAAATCATTTAAATGCAATATTATAATTGAATTTAAGTGGATGTAATAGGGTATATGATTTATAGATAGTTACCGATCTTGCAGATTTTCAAATTTTGAATATTTATTAAAAACTTTTTCTGAAATATCTCTATATTACGCTTTTTATTAGTAAAAATAGAAGACTGTAATATAGAGATACATTCCTTAAATAATTCATTAAAAAGTATAAGTTTTATAATACATAAAAATGATTTTAAAATGAAAACCTAAGCGATTTCAATATTTTAAGGTTTTGGCATGAGATCTCGAATGAGATTTTATAATAAGGATGAAATAAATTTGTTAGTCGATAATAAAGATTAAAACGTCATTTTATTTATTATTAATAAAAATTGACCTTACAAGGGGAATTTTTGACTTTCGAGAACGGATTTAGCTGAAACTGCAAGATATGATACATTTATGAAAAAAATGAATTTGTGTTGTTTCTTTCTATCCAATGGCATAAGCCAAATTCTCAGGTAAAATATCTCGCTATAAATAAATGTTTATAAATAATTTTGTTTATTATAAATCATTAAATAAACAATTTAACCATACAGTAAAAAAATAAATAAGTATTCCAGAATTTTGAGACTTTTTTATCGCCATTATCATAGAGAAAACATTATATGACCCAGGTGACGGTCTGTGACCATAAATTTATATAGTTACGAACGGAGGGTTAAGCATAATTTCTTAAAAGTAAAAGCTTTTCTAATGCGACAAAACTTAAATTAATCAACTTGTAATTTCTTTTATCTTTCATACATTTTTCTACAACAGTCTTATTTGCTCGGATATTTAAATATTTATTCAAGCACTTCTTTTAACTATATTAAGCGAAAAAATGTCCTGTATCTTTGTCTCTGGGGCCTATTGGACAAAAAAGAAAAACACGGGTTCACTTTTTTCTCATCAAAGAATCATATCCGGCAGTTTCAGAAAAACCCATTTCCCGGAGATCGGAAACTGTCCTTGTTAAATCCTGTGAATGAACACAAGAATAACGATTAGAAAGTTACACCACTCAGATTAATACTTCAATTTAACGACAGTTTTCAGCGTGTTTGTAAGTAAAACACATGCAACGTACAATAGTGCTCATATCAATCAGAAGAGACTGAGATTCGAACTCGGATCATCGAGTTACGAATCCTTAGCTCTGCCAAGTGAGCCACTGATGACCTCAGCTGAAATCTTGTTGTTGAATATTGTTAAATATTTTTGCTGGTATTGCATAATTTTACATATTTCAAATAAGATTATGGCAAATCTAATGAACTTAATTGTTTCCAATTTTAGTTACGTATTCTTTATGCAATCGAGAAGGGTAATAAATAGCCCTTTTAAAAATAAGTTATTTGAGTCTTCAAAAGTGAATAAAATTTGAAATTAGGTATCGCAGTAATCTGTTTTACCATTTGACATCTCTCTAACGTCAGATCAAGCGGTAACATAGATCAAAACGTGTGCCAAATTTGGATACAAACGAAAAATACTGCATTGCGTATTATTATAATAAAAATAAATACTCTGTGAACAAATATTTTACACAATGACTTTAGACGAGTTTGGGTGCATTAAAATTTGTGTTCAAAATGTCTGTGCATATTTTAGTTCCGATTAAACTTTAAAGTGTACGATAAAAATAATATTGTAAACAATTTTAATAATAAAGAATGTGCATAATGATCGCTGTGTATAATAAACTTATCTCAATTTTATTAATGTGTTAAAATAATAATTAGTATCGAATGTGCCTAATATTTTGTGAATAAAATTTGATGTTTAAAATTTTTAAAACATAATATTTAGATAAAACAATTGTTTTCAAAATATTAGTGTTAAATATTAATTAATATTAATTAACTAAAAAAACCATGTGCAAAATGGTTATTCAAAAATATTTGGTGAACCATAAAATCGTGCATAATTGTTATGTGCATGAACCTCACCCTGTCAAAAATTCTTTTTTTTACAAAATAATTAGATTATTAAAATTGAATTGAAGGCTGTTCGATTTCTATTTTTCGTATGTTTAAAGTTGTTATTATAATTAGATTAAGACAATCTTTTACTTATTTTAATTAATGAGCTCTTCATTATAAATTTTATAAATTTCAACAAACTTTTCAACTTTTTATAATTTATATGGAATTGATAAAAATATCAATTAAATTTTTTTTAAAAGTTATTTTATTTAAATACTTGATTAACTGATGAAACAAAAAAAATTTTAAAAGAAAATTTAATTTAAATTGATAAATTTTATGTGTAAAAATATTGAGTAACTGTTTCTGTTTTTTTTTTCGTATGTTATTTACATTTGTAAATGTTTTTGTGAGTAAAAAAGCAATTTATTTAATTTTGCACATAAAACACGACAATACTTTAAGTAAATATTTACATAAAAATCGTTAAAAAACCTACTAATAATTTCTTGCATTTAGTGATTATCCTATGTAATTCATTTATTTTTACGAAATAACATTGTAATGTAAATAATTTTAGAAGCAAAATTATCGATACATAATTTAAAATGAAACTTTTGACTTGAAATCTTAATTTATAACCATATAACATAGATATGCTTAATGTTTATTCTATTTGAATATTCTAATTATATTTTACCGTTAATAAAGATCATTTATATTCATGTAAAGGCTGAGTTTATGTAAGGAACTGTTAGCTGGCATTACTCTTTAACATTTTCAATAATTTATATTACAAAATGATTTTTCAAACTAAGTAATTGTCAACTTTTTACTTTTGTTTCGAAACAGAGAAAAAACAGGTTAAATTTTACTTTATTTTTTATAAGTTTCGTAAATTACTTGAAAGAATAATTTACTGGAAGCTCAAAGCGTTGCCATTTAAAATAAAATAGCTGCGTAAAATATGTATTTTTTTTCTTTCTTAAGTTGCAGTAATATACATATGCTAAATTTAAGTTTACATTATATATTCAAAATATTCACATTTGTAAATTTGTATTTTAGATTTTCAATTACGTCTATTTAGTAATCGTTTTTATTAAAAATTAAACTTATATGTACACCTTTCACATATGATTATTGTGTTTTTCCATTTTGTATAATAAAAACTTGATTAAAAATGCTTTATGTGAAATTCTATACAATTACATAAAAGAGATCATATACGATTATGTATGGCTTAGGAGTCTACATGATTATATACAGTTATGAATACATTCGTATGATTGTATGCAAATAATATACGACGAAAATTAACGAACGATAGAAAAATATATAAAAGTTGGAAAAAATAAGTTTAATGACCTCTTAGGGATAAATTTTACATGAAACAAAGTGAAAGGTTTTGGTAAAAATATCAAATTTAAAGATCCCAAATTTCACTAAAAATTTAATGAAAATCATAGTATTTTTTGAAGTGCGGTTGTTCGTAGTACAATTTACATAATGAAAATTTGTAAATTATTAAAAACGAATACCTGCACTATACGTATTGCATGTATTGCAAAAAAGATAATATGTTGATTTTTTTTTATTAATCAAAACAATACGCTATTTTCCATCATTCTATCCGAAATGATACATCACTAAGAGTATCAACAAAAAGATTTACTATAATTAATAAAAAGAGAAAATTAAGAACTTTCTAAGATAAAAGTGTATATAAATGTGTATAACTAATTTGTAATTACAAGTTAACGTAATCAATCACATATAAGTTTTTGATGGATGATCAATATAACATGTATAAGTATATATAATCATACATAACTGTATCTAATAATTTTATATAGATATTATGAATAACAATGTAAACATGATCATATTTGATTATACATATTTTTATATGATGCTACGTATAATCACATAATTACATATGATTATATATAAATTATTTTTTCATGGGAACCATATAATAAATATGAAAAATATTGTTTATTTTGAATTTTTACTAAATAAATAGACATAATTTATTGTTAACTGATTGTAATCACAAATTATTACTTTACATATATAGATTTATCGTATAACAATCGCAATTTATTTAAAGTTTGATCAAAATTTATACAACTAAATCTTGCATTATTAAATATGATATAAAGGATTAGATCCAGATTTTAATAAGTTGACGTTTTGATACATTTTTATGTATAAATATTACAAAAAAATTATTTTTTTAATTTAAAAAAAAATTTTAAAGACAAGAACAAAATTCTTAAAAATAAGTTTTATCGAAAATAAGTTTCGTTTTCAAATAATAGAGTTAATTTTTTAGGAAAATTGATTTTATTTCGATAAAAGTTTATATATTATAACGATAAAAGTTTTCTCAAGATTAAAAATTGTGCTTTAATAACAGCCAATAGAAAATAATGAATATAAAATAGCAACTCTTTCACTCAACTAAGTTGAAAGAAAAAAAGGAAACTTCTTTTACAACGAGAAAGAAAAAGAAAATTCATTATCAACCGTAATTAAATTAGCGTCTTTTCGCCGCTAATAGAAATTCCTTAGAAAGCTGCTGCCGTTAATGAAACTAGACAGAATATAAGCTCTCATTTATGAAGTTAGGTTCCACTTGTTGTAATAGTGAAAGAAAATAAAAAGAAAGAACATTACTTAAAAAAAAAATTAACAAACAAGGAAGTCCATACAAAAAAAAAACAAAGAAGAAACGTTCAAGAAGCAACTCTTCATCATGACAAAGAACTATGATTAATATATCTTCTCTTTTCCTTTTTTTATATATTTTTTATACTTAATCTCACGTCGTCATTATTCTGAAGTGAAGCTAAAAGTGCAAAGGCGAAGGTACACCTTTAGAAAGAGCGAAAAAAAAGAGAGATAAAGCCTTTTGTGAGCTTCTGATAAGAGTTTCAAAATAAAGGAAAAAATGCGCGATGTTTTATCGAGCATGGAAAATCTGAATTTTCATTGAAGAAAAATAAAGGTAAGAGATTATAATCTTTAATCATCATGAAAAAGTATTAAATCCCATCGACACATTTTTATGACAACACATTAATTTATTATAGTTTTCCATGATGGTCAGTAATGCGGAACTTATAGAAAAAATTACATTTTATGAAGCTAAGAAAAAGATAGATTTAAAATTTTTCAATTTGACAAATTATGAACTAAATATTTCCTTTTTTACTATGAAATTGATCACAACCTTATATTAATAATTATCTTTAAAAATTTAATATAATAGACGAAATCATAAACAATGCAAAAGTATTGATGCGATGGGATAACAAAGACACTGACAGGTTGTCGTAGCAAGTTTCTAATAAATGTCAATCAACATTGTCTGTTTTCATATCATAGTGACATTTCCAAACCACAAATGAAAATTCTTTTTTTTTTTATATTTATAATGTTTTTTAAAGAATATCATTTCAATTTTTCGTATTGAAAGAACGTGATGAATGATGAAATTTACAAATTTAAGAATATAACTATCAACTCGATCCATTACGTAACAGAAAGAAGGAAAATGAATAGTGATAACAATAAAGATATTATGTGAAATGAAGTATGAGGCGGAAATATTTAAAATAATGAAATTCATACGATAACGAATTGTTACAGTATGAATCACTAGAGTTGGTCAAAACAGAGCGAAAGAAATATAAGCGCACAAAATAAATCTAAACGAAGAGGAAAAATATTCCTAAAATATTGATAGAGTGCATATTCCATTTAATCACTCAATGAAGTTTAATAAAGACCTTAAAACTAAGCTCGAACAAGCAACCGACTGTCGAATATAAAGTGTGATAAAAAAAGAGTACGTGCAAAAAAGAACGTAATACGCAGCGATAACAGAAAATTCTTTGCTTTCAGATGAATAATTAAGCACTATGAGAATAGCGAGTTTTAGCATGACGAATAGTATTTTTAATTTTTCGACATACAAAGTTAAAAATCAGAAAAAAAATATAATAAAATCAAGTTGAATTAGGCAGAGGAAATCAATTGCAAAAAGAGTACGTGCGAAAAAGAACGTATGGTCTCAAGGTTAACTATGGCATCCTCGAAGATAAATATCATCCAAGGGATTAGATAAGAAATTAAGGATCTGCCATTATGAAAACCTCACTCCCCAAGGAGTAGCAGATCAGAAATCAGAATCATCGGTATAAAAAATAAATTTTACTGCTTATTTTTGTTGGAAAGTAAGAAAGAGGATTTAAGAAAAAATGTATTATTCAACAAAAAATCAGAAGCGAATTTACATGTTGAACGCTCAATCATTAGCAAGCCAAGATCTCTAAATATTTTCACAATTTTCCAAGCATACAGTAGTGATTTACATACAGAAGCCGCTTACTGTCAATCCTTTAACAAACAACGCAGAGAAGCTACTAAACCAACAGACTAACAAGCGTAAAATTGTTGAAAGCGCGTTATACATGTATCGAGGGTTTTTTTTTTAGAAAAAAGCTTTTTGATATAAAGATTAGTATGGTTATTTTAATCTCATCAGAAATTTTAAGCAATTTAAATTTGAGCAGACGAAATTTAAATGAAATCAATGGAATGGAAATGTTATCAATAGGACCAAAAAGTTTATTTAACGCGATTAAACAAACTCTATATAAATTTAATCTTATAGACTCATCAATAAGATATGTAGATATACCATACGGAATTCTGTATTCTGTACCCTTCACTGAACCCAGTAAACCTAACCGCGATGGGATCGTTACGTTGTATTTTACATGATAGTCACGGTGTAAACAAATCCACGTGCAATATTTAATATCTTCTAAACCAACTGTCATCTATGGCAGAGTCCGGAGTACCAGTCTCAATGGCGACATTCTATCGAAAAGATCTTTGGACTCAGCAGTTAATCCTTATTGGTGGATTCATCTTGCTATGTACTCCCAATTATAATGGTGCTCTTGACTAACAAGGAGAGCGTTTCGGGTCACCAATTTTGCTCAAATTTTGGTTACGTTTTCTGTATAAAGAAAGCCAAAATTTTAGAAGCCAACGCTCAATATCTCTCTAGATACAGGCAATTGAAGAAAATCACTAAAAAAGTAACTAGATTTTCAAACGCTTATAGTTCCTCAGCATAGTTAGCTAGAAAGCTTGAACATTTTTCTAAATAAAACCTGAGTTAAAATCCGTTCGAAATAGTAGTTATAGCATATCGAAATATTATTTTTTTCCAAAGTTATAGCGTAATAAAGATTGGACCGAATTTCAGCTTTTATTATAAATTAATGTTTAAAACAGAAAATTCAGATCCAATCTTTATTAGCTCTAACTTTGGGAAAAATAATATTTTAAGATGTCATAGGTGCTATTTCGAAAGGATTTGAGCTCAGCTTTCATTTAAGAAAAGGTATAGGCTCCTAGCTAACAATGTTGAGGGACTATAAGCGTTTGAAAATTTAGTAACTTTTTCAGTGATTTTTTTCAATTGCCTGTAACTGGGGAAATATTGAGCTTTGGTCTCTAAAATTTTGGCTTTCTTCATGTTGCATTCACAAAACATTCCCAAAATTTGAGCAAAATCGGTGACCCGAAAGTGAAACACTCTCCTTGTAAGTCAGAACCCTTAAATATCCTCTCTATTGGGATTTCAAATGGACAGATAGTGAGGGAATTACGGCGTCGATGAATGTAGAGTTTTATTACTAAAATTCTACACTCGTAATAAATACAATGCGCGTGTTCACAACTTTCTTTAATTTTTACTTTGTTTTCTGGTGCCCATGAACTTACACGATGCAATTAATCATTCAATAATGGATTTTCATTCCTAGTAGCCTAACGCTTTGTACATTAGTAAAAACGAAGTCGGAATGTGCATTTGAGTAATCAATTGATTAGCATTCAAGTGTACGTTTGTGCACATAAGATAATTGAAACGCAATTGATGAAAATATGCACTTATATTGTGAATAGATGGCAGCCCAACAACTGCTGCATCAAATAAATTTTATGAATGCAATCAATGAATTATAACTCACTAAGTTTCTTTTTAGAGATTTTTATATTTATAAAAAATGTCTTTCACTTTAAACGATAGAACTTTGAAATAATAGCGAAATTTGTCTATCTGTAAATTATAACAATTAATATCCATCAAGAAGTATAAATGAATTTTTTTTATATGGCTGAATAAAAAGCTTAACTCTTCATAAAACAGATAAATTGCAAGAGCGATATAAAATATTTGGCATATTATTTAATGCGGTTTGATTTCATATAGCAGAATTAGTTGAAAAACTGCTCAATCTCGAATTTGAATTTATGACTGACGCATTTCGCGTTTGTGTATTGAGCCATCACGAAGCTCAATATATTTATCAAATATACATTTAAAATACGATATTTTAATTAAAATAAATAATTCCGTTATTAAAATTAAAATTAACATATTTTACAAATTTATTATAGCATAGCTTCTGAGTATGGCGAATTGCCGTTATATTCATTAAATGAATTGCTAATTATACTTCTATATATTTAAAATTATTATTTTCTATTCATTGCATAAATTTCTTTGTACTCAATATAAATGAAATTGCATAGTTGTATCTTACGTTACAATTAAAATTTTACAATAAACCAATGAAATAAAAACTTATAAAACTTGTGTATTAAAATTGCCTTAAAGTTTTTTAAAGCCCATCTTCAATAAAAATTACCACTTGAAGTGGTCAACGAAAAGAAAAGTTAGTCCTTTACAGAATTAATACAAATTGAAATGCTATGAAAAAAGTTTCATCTCTCAACACTTGGAATACTCGTGCATATACCATATAGCCTTAAAGAAAAATTCACGCTTGTGCTTTTCAACTGAAATGAAAAAAAAGCAGTGAATAAGGTACAGGAGTGTAAGAAAAAAAAGTAGAATAAAAAAAGAGAGAGAGGAGGTGGATGGTGGTGAAAAGTTTAAAGTGCTTTGCTCGTTGAAATATATGTATAACTACGTGACTGCAAGAAATAAAGTGCGCGCGTTGAAGTAGAAGAACAACCAAAGTACCCCTTTATACCTTTACCTTTTTTTTTCATACCGTACCTCCCCCCGTCGGCGAAATGTTTTCTGAAGTTACAAGATAAAACAAGCCACTCAACGTTAAAGCATCAACATTACTAACAACGCGTAAACTTGTCTCTTGGTAATAAAAAAAAATTCTTTACTTTTTTTTTTTAAACGAGTAAGGTAAAGAGGAAAAGATCCTTGAATTGTTAATACTTAATCTTTTTAATTTGTGAATTGAAGAAATAATAGAAAAAATAAACGTTACAAATTTATATTACTTTATCTTATGAATTACCTACATGTAATTGATATTAAAATGTTTTCATTCTTTTCGAAACGTTTTGAAATCTAGTTTACTTTATTGCATTTTTTCAAATACAAACAATTTTGTATTATAATTATTTTGTATATTGTTACTATAAGTCAATCAATAAAAATCATTAGGATTAGGATGTGTGCAGTTTTAGTTTTCTTCCATGAGGATCAAATTATTTCCAATCAATTTAAAAATATTATTAAAAACTTTTTTGTCGTTGAATATTAATTTTTTCTACGAGGTTTAAAACTTTACAGTGTTACTGATTTAGCACATCTTTTAAAGGAAAATTTTATAAGGTTTCTAATTTCATATAATACAATAAAAAAAAGACACATGTATTTTTATCTTTTATTCGAATGAAAATAATATTTTTTTAATAATTACCAAGTAAATACTATGAATATGTAAAATAGTATTTATCTTAAATTTTTACTTAGTATATCATTCCTAATACAACTAAGATGATAAAATTTCATTTAATTTATCGTGAATTCTCATTTTAAAGTAATTATTTACAGTATCAACCATTAATTTACTGACATCATCAACCGAAAATAATTAAAATTATCTCTGAAGCATACCTATGATACTAGAAATAAGATTACATTGGCTTCAACAATCTGAGCTATGAAATATATCATTTTTGTATTTATCATACGAGGTATTCGTATTATTTGAAAAATGTGATAAGGAGATCAAAAGATTAATTTTTTCAAATCAAAATATTATTCTCTTTTTTTGTCTCATTCAATCTTACAAGTAAAATCGATTTTAGACTTTTTTGTCTAACATAATTATGTGAAAATTATAAAATTATTTGAAAATAAAACAAAATAATTCATTTAAAATCATTAAATTGTTAATAAGTAATGAAGTTCCGAATATAAGTTATAAAATATTTATGAGAACATGCCACAGAATAAATTATAAATTGAAAAATAATTCTGTTATATACTTCTACAAGCGGATTCAAACATATTGTAAAAATTACGTTTAAAAAATGTTTGAAAGAAATATCACTTAAATCCGCTTTTATAGACAAAATGGAACAAAATTTTATGAATTTATATATATTATTTTAAGTACGTTCTTATAAGCAATTTAAAATTTATATTTTTAATTTTTAATAAATTTACATTCTTCTTATATTTAAATAAGCTGTAAATAAAAATTTGCACGAATCGATGATATAAAAAATTAAAGTTTAAATTTTTTTTAGAAATTTAACGTTTTTAAATTTTTACAACAAACTTCCATTTACTTTGATAAAATTTATATCTTTTCGCAATCGAAAACTTTCCAAACATGTTTAAATCTTTTGAGCAAAAGTTAAAAGGATTGAAGTATTCAGAAGAGTTAAAACAATAAGCAAAGTGCTAAAATCGCTTAGTCTAAACGTACACCTTATAAGATTACCTTCGGGCCAAGATAGATAACAGCAAGAAGCTTTATGGAAGGCATTCCATGCATATCTATATAAGAGGTAAATTTGACATGCGGTATGAGAGAGAACTTGATTAGACGATATATAGTCCTTTGAACTTGATGGTATTGTAGTATATATGTAATATGTATGATACATGTATATATGTATGGTATATGCATATACCTTAATAGTAGGTTGTACGCATATATATACAGAGATGTTTAGGTTTAGGTCTCTAACATTTGAGTTTGAGGAATGCAGGTTCAAAGAGGTAAGAGATTAACTCCACCACGAGGCTTTGCCTTTGTCCATCTCTCGTTGGCTTTTGTATGTACCACTTGTGTCTTGTTACTTAGCACATATACGCATATGTATGTGTGTGCGAGTGTAGATAGAAGACAAGTGCACGATTGTATGAACCTGTGCGTGTATTTATATATATGTATATAAAGAGTGGTTTGTACTAAAGCTTTATTTCCTAATGTTTTGAAAGGAATTTTAGGAAGAAAGATCATTATGTACGTTAGACTAATTAGAGGAAATTTTCTTTGTGAAATTTTCATGAAAGTTTGAGAATAGAATTGTTCGCAGGGTATTTCTATTTATCTTTCCATGTATAATTGCTATTTATAAACTGAGTAGGAGCACTTAGAAGTAATTAATAAAGTTATTTATAATCATTTTTTAAAGGAATTTTCAATCTAATTATAAATAAGCTTTCTCAGCAACTTTATTTCTATTTTAATTGAAAATATATTTTTATAAACTTCAAACAGAAATAAATCGTTGATTAAAATTAAATAAATTATTTTCAATATTGTTATATGAATTATACATTTAACAACTTATCAAATTAAACATACAACTTCAAACAACTTTGCTAATAGCTATTTGTGAAAAGACAAAATATAAACTTTCAATTGTTCAAAGTTGCACATGACTTCATTTAGACTCAAATTTTTTGTTTTGAAGTAATATATAATCCAATAATTTTTTTAAAGATTATTAAACGGCATAATTTATATTTCCTTATGATTTTAAAAATATAGCTCTACATAGAATAATCATGCAAAACTAATTTTTTGTTAACAATTTTATATTCTTAAGATAACTTTTGAAGTTCTTCTTTAGATTAAAAACGGTAAATTTGCTATCGAATAAAGCTGTGTGCATTTTAATGCAACAGAATAGTATAAAAAATTTCACAAAAGATTAAAATTTTTGCGGATTTGCCCATACACAAAAAAAATACGTTTGCGTTAGCTGTTTTGTTTACAAAAAATTCACTTTCCCGCTGGGTCGTTAAATTCATGTAAAATAAAAACAGTACAATCTACGGTCATTTGAAGTTGATTTAGCTGTTTAATAAGTAGACGGTTAAATTTTTTAAAACTTAGCTAATAGTGCAAAAAAAGAATGACTATTTTGTTAATTAATTATTCTTTTTAAAGTTGTCACTCTAATATTTTTCGCCGTCGGTAAATTTAGTTATCGGAAAAGAGATTACATTTACTGCCAAAACAGTTAAAACAATTATTTATTTTTTCCATGTATGTATATAATTATGAAATGAAAATAAAAATACATCTGATGATTATGTCTGAGAATTTATTATAAACTTCATACTTTCTATGTACATGCCTTAATATTCTCTGCCTAATACTTCATAATAGTTGAATTAACGAGTAAAAAATTATGTCGATTCGACTTAACATTTAAACCCGAGACTATTGAAGAAATTACAATTATATAGAAAAAATATCTCATCTATCCTTTACTCGCGCACAACTTTGGCAAATTTCACAATTATTTTCTTCTTATGCATTAATCTTTCGGTGGTATTTTGTTCAAAATTAATTTTGAAATTGTATATTTTCAAAATACATATAACTTTTTCTAAAAGAAAAAAGAAATATGTACAATTTTTGCTTTTATTTTCAGCACATCTCGGGCTAAATCGATGTCGACTACTTCACAAAAAATAATTAAATTTCTACTTCCGACTTTCTATACCTTTCATCTCATATCCTCCAAGTTATAATCAAAAATCTCAATTCACAATTGTAAAGCAGTCTATATAATATGCTTTCTTAAAAAAAGTGTTTACCAATAATTAGATGTTTTCACAAATTTTATCTTAAAATTTTGATATAACATATGAAAATACATAACTCTACGCAAAAACATAGCTGTTAATATGAAATATTGAAACAAATACAAATAATTTTTTCAATCACGGATCTTAGATATTTCATTCGTTATATTATAAATTTATGAAAAAAATTATCAATAGGACATTGACAATTTCAACAAAATTTATAAAAAATCTAAAATTGGTAAAACATTATATTTCAATGTTTATTTAAACATCGAATTAGCATTGACCAATGATTTATTAACAATCTAGATTTTAAAGGAATACTACGTTGTTACATTAAAGACGCAGTCTTTTCTGGCTTTTCGTTTATAGTGATTTTTACGTCACGCAGTCTTCACTGAGTAAGGAATTCCGATTTCATTGGAATCTCCAGTAATGTTTACAAGTATTAAAAAATTCATGTAAAGCTAAATAATTTGGTTATCAAAATTTTATAAATTTTTAGATTACTTGAAAACTAAAGTTTTATTTATAATAAATAATTTATTTTACATATTATTTGCTAAATAAGAGTTTTTTTTGGAAAAATAATTTGAACATTTTTTTAAAAATAATGTATTAAATACAAATAAATATTTACAACAAATTTTTTTGACAAATGAAACTTTTTTCATGATTTAAATTTTGATATAAAATTATCTCTATTACTATTTTATTTAATCAAATTATTTAGATTTTATAATTTAATAAATATAAACATTGTATAATTACTGAGTTATCTTTTTATGGAATAAAGTAGGTTTTTATCAGTTGTCTAGGTATTATAAAAAAGGTAAGCAAACAACAAAGTTTTAAATGAAATGTAAATATTTTTTTACAAACTACAGGTGATAAAAATTAAATGCAAAGTACACGAGATTTATTTCAAGATTTCAATGAGATTTTTAATAGTTACTGTAGTTTATAATATTTATAATTACAAAATTGTTTTTGCTTCAAATAACGTATATTCGTTAATTTGTTCAAAAATATTGAACAAATTTTATAGAAACGAAACATTTTGTATAATATTTCACAAATCACATGATAAATAAGACGCAAAACTAAACAAAAAAAAATTATACAAAAACAAATTAAAAATGGCAGATAGTAACTACATTCATATGTCCGGCATTAATATTGCATGAATTTTTAGGACGTCATATCATTGTATTTTTGCTAATGAAAGTGTACCTAATAAGAAAAACAAAATAGGTACTGAATGAGAAGGGATATTAATTTTATTTTCATCTTTTTCTTTTAGCAAGTCATGGAGTAAAATTGGAATAATTTTAATTGATTTAAGCCATTATCAAACATGAAAATGATGCTAGTGTACAAGCTTTCAATAGAAATTACAAAAAAACAAATCTCTTGTTTTTAAAAACATTTATAGCTTATTAAACTTCAATGTACAGAAAAGTAGCTTATACTTTTTTTGGCTAAGCAAAATAATCAAGCAAATAGAATAGAGATGGAAGATTATATTCACTTTTAAGGACTCATTGAATACTTCCTCCCAGTATGAAATTGATCCCGTTAAAAAATATACATATACATATATACGATTTTTTTATATTGATTAAGTATAGGGAATACGTTCTTGTTCACCTTTCAGTTCGTGCTTCAAGTTATATATCATCTAAGAAATTGTCGATTTAGATTTATAAATTATCTGAATGCTTAAGCGCATGTCAGATCTCATCGCATTATTAGTGGTTCCCTAACGTACTGGAACGCATTGCAGAATAATCGATACATCCTCAATAAATGAATGACAAGATTAAATGAAAAAATATCAATTTAAATTTTACATGAATTATTTTATTACAATGTGTATAAAGTTACTTTAAAATCTAAAGACTCTAATTAAAATTTAATTTTCACTGCAAATAATAAAAGATCATTTACAAATAAATTTTCATTTTAAAGGAATCAAAAATTTTTAATTATAATCATGCACAAAGTGATCAAGCACTTTAAAAATAGCAAAAATTTTAAGTTTATGCTTATTTCTATTATTACTAAAAAATTTATTAAAAAGAGTCGTTAACTGAAAAAATTCCTTTAGAGTCTAATGCAACTTTATTTTAACAGTATTGATTTATTTTACTGAAAAACTTTAAGATTAACTATTTATATACCGCTGCTGTCGTTAATATCATGCAATATAACTTACTAAGTTTATTTTAATGATGTACTTGTTACTTAAATAGTAAATTTGATAAACAAATACGTCATTGATCACCATGATAAATTATATTATTGATTTCAACGGCGGAACAATTAATTACCCAATTTATTTATGATACTTAAATTTTTGCAATAAATTATATTTATTATTAACTCAACAAACTTATAATTGATTTATAAGAATAATTATTTTAATGAATTGAAAAATATGTAAGTCATAAAAATATGACTCCATTCAAATAATCATTTACATTAATTGCAACGTATCGTTTACCCTGCAATTTCCGTTACGCTATAACACAATAACATAATTACTTTTACATGATGACACACCACTTTTTAGGTTCATCTGCCTTAACTTCTGTACTCAAACTTACATCGTGCTTTTCAAATTCGAATTTGTATGGTGTAGATATTTGCGGCCTTCTTAAACCACTGAAAGGGTATTTAAGAAGATCAAAGGAGCTGTTTAGCAAACTGTTGTTTTCTTCAATCTTTGGTTTCTTTAAAACGTTTGGACTTTCTTCGATTAGTTTACGTTTTCTATCTAAAGGTGTACCACCATTGCTAGAGGTCAATTGTGAATAGGCAGTGCGATGACGTAATATTTTGTAATCAGAAGATGAACCTTCTTCTGCTAAGGATATATTTGAGGTATTAACAAAAAGTGAACTATTCGGAGATGACTCTCTATCTCGTAGTGTTATATGCCTCATGCGACCAATAGAATTCCTTCCAGATATTTTTCTGAGAGTTTTACCAAATGTAGCGTCTTTATGAGCATATTCTGGTCGACTTTGATCAGCATTATTTTCTTCAGACTAAAATATTAAATATAAGCACATAAATAAAGCGTTTTAAATGTATCATTGAATTTTACATTTTCTATTTCTAATAACTAAACAAAACCCACAGATTAATCTTGGCTCCTGATAGAATTTAATAAAACTCTTAAAAATATTAATCAGTAAATCAATTTACTTTTACAATTTTATAAATATAGTACAGATTCTAAAAAGGGAAATCTTTTCTCACATTTTCATATAAATGATAAATTCTATCAGAAATATTTTAGCGACAGCGAAAAAAAGATTGTAATTAAATAATTTGCAAAGATATTAACAAAAAAATATGATTTATAAAAAAATATTTAAAAAGTAAAAGAATAAAATTTTATGAAATTCAATCAAAAATTATAAAAAGAAAGCTAAAGAAGCGATAAAATATAAAAAAAAAGTTTTCATACGTTTGAAACTGGAGCCATTCTGTTATAGTTGCGTCTTTTATTTTTTTTTATAGAATCTGTACACTACATTAGTCAATATATTAGTATAAATTTAAAAAATTTTTAAACTATAAAAAGTTAACTTATTTTTACCTTTTCCTTTAAGCAATCATTCAGTTTTATTTTAACGTCCTTTAGCATTATAGATGAATCATAAGATATGGCATCATGATTAGCATCCTGATTCTCAGAATCTTTATCCTTATTTTCTGATGGTGCTGTTGACTCAGTAGCTTCAGACATTTCTGAAGTTGTAGATTCAACTACATCGACTGAATAACTTTCTGTATCTGTGTGCGAATTTTCTTGTCCATCTTGAGATGAAGTTTTTGATTCATTTTGCGCAACATTTTCTTGACGAATTTCTTCAGAATCTTTTGGAACATTCTCTTCTTGTTTGTCATCTACTTCTAAATGTAAATCACATTCTTCTTCTTTTTCATTTGTATCAGAAACATCTTTTCCATTTTCTTCTGATTTGCCATTTTCTTTTATTTCATTCTGATTAGAGTTTTGATCTGAAGTTTCTTCTTTTCCATTTAATCCATTCGAATTTCCATTTTCTTGTTGACTTGATGAACTCTCAGAGTCATTTGATTCTTTCTTTTGTTCTTTACTTTCAACCTGTTCAGTTGATTCCTTATTGTCAGACTGTACAATCAAAGTCTTTTGTTTTTTTTCCGAACTTTCTGTTTCTTGTTTCATTTTTGTCATTTGGGCCTTTAGTTTTATAGGTCTAATATTTTTTTTTATTTCTTTGTTGGCAGTAATAATATTATGCCTAATTAAACGGTTCGTTGGTCCACCACTCCCCACTATCTTAACTGGACTGCGAAGTTTACTCTAAAACATATATTTCATTGATGGGTTAATTTGATTGCTTTTTATTTAAATTGAATAGAATTACAGAATTCCAATCATAATACAAATTACTGACAATACCTCAAATTCCATATGATTAATTTCAAACATTTAATTTTTTTAAATTAAATTCAGTGTGATTTAAAATTTTATTTTATGACAAAAATTATATTAAATATTCATTTTTTGTGAAAATAAAGTTATTTTATCTTTTCAATTTTCCAGGTAATATAGGGATAATTTAAACTTTTTTAACAAAACTTTCTCACTAAGTATTACAAAGAAATTTTATTTAATTAAAAATAATTTTGTTAAATAATTTTTTAATTCATTCCAATTAATAATTTTTAGTATTTTAAAAAAATTTTTTACTTGGATCAAATTTATAATGTTTTCTGGTATTTATGAAACTTAAGTAATTATATACATATCAATTATGTTTATGTATATAAGAAACTGAACTTGAATCTGTTCAAGTGTGATAAAAACAAATGTAATAGTAGCTTTATGCCTCAAAAACTAGTCTTGTTATGTAATTATATGCATGCTTTTCAATCAATGAAAATAAATATGTACATATGATTTACTCAGGTACATTCCAAATAGTTATTATTTGAAGAAAAAAAATTAGCTATAAAAATAAAATAAATAATAAAATAATATAAACAAAAAACTGAAAATTTTATAGAATAAAATCTTAATATAGGTTAAGTGTGAATTTATTAGAAAACTAAATAAAACATATGAATATTTGTGAAATTATAAATGAAAGCACAACTAACAAAACTAAAATATCACTAAGAAAATATCAATTTTAATATTTTCTTTCATAAAAATATGATATATAAAATTGTTTACCTTTATGTTACTCTGTCTTGGGTGTTGCTTTGCTGTAGTTGTACTTAACTTTGATCTGAAACACAAATAGATTACAAACTGATTAGAGCAGTATATTTCATGATAAGAATTAATATATATGAAATATGAAGCTCCGCAAGCAAAAGAATCACTGGAGGTGATGAGAGTCAATGATTACACAGATGTTAGATAAAAAAGAAAAAAGTAGTTAGAACATTTTTGTTCTACTATTTCCATATAGTCATTTTTTGACAATTGGTTTAGCTTTTCAGTCTTATCTTATACTTAATTTTACAAACCTCAAGGGAATTGTACACATACAGTATAATATGCAATACATACATATTGCTCATATAAATAGATGAATGTACTGAGCTTTTTCAGAATCAATAATTTTATTACAAATATGTGAAAATTTTTAAGTATTTTGATGTTTTGTTAGTATAAATTAAATTTTTCAATATTCAAATAAAGAACATTAAACATTATATTATAAATAATAAATTTGTTCATTCTGATAAAAGCAGTTCAATCAAATATCACCAAACTGTAAATAAATAATATATAACAAATAGTGAAAAAAAATAAAATAAACACACAAAGCATTAGTAAAAAAATATAGATCGTCATTGTGGATACTTCTTATTGGACTCTCTTTTTTGACTAAGAAATATAACAAACCTGCTGGAACTCTCGTTATCGCTTGCTTTCTCAGGTAAATTTGCATTTGAAGAAGCTTTTGGGGGATTGCTTGTAGATCTGACACTCCGTGTGTATACAACATTTCTCTCATCGCCCCCAGATCCTGTACCGTTCTTTGTTGCTTTATTCATGATTATGCAGACGTATGATTTAAAGCTGTGTTATGTATTTTTTTTTTAATTTTAGTTTTTCACTTAAAATCAAAATTTTTCACGTTGCTATAACCCAGTTGTTAGAAGCTTAAAGAATGATCGAGTCCCTTTTTTAAAGTTTTTTTTCTAAAAAAAGATTTAAATAATACAATACCGTTCAGTGAAATTTTATTATAAGATAACAGAGACTAATGCTTTACTAAGCAACTATATATGTTAGAGCAAAATGTCTCTGTCAAATCTTTGAAAGAACAAAAGATAATTAAACAAAGCTTGTATGTACAGCATTACCTCTACAACATGCTACCTACAATTGGAACTATTTAAATGTTATAATATAGATCAATTGTAAACAATTAATATTTTCAAATTAAGAAAATTTTAAAAATTATTATATATTGATTTTTTACTTTAGTTCTGACAAAAAAGTTTGACAACTTCTATAGCAGTTATTACTATAGTATGTTCCAAGAAAAATGACTCAAACAGCAACACCCTGACATAAGGATTTCGTTGTTCTCTGAAAATTCCATGGATACAAAACGCAATAAGAAAAAATATACAAACACGCACCCTAAAAATATGAAATTATGACTATGTTTAAACCCAACATCAAAATAGTTCCACAGCGACAAAAAAAACGTCTCATGCTCCGAAATATGAACTCATATTTTTAAAGTACCTCGCACCAATACATATAAGCGAAAGAATATATACATATACAAAAATAGAAAAGGGCAGAGCTTCAAAATTTCACTGCACGGTATATATTGTAATTATTTTAGCGCCATGATGTTAATTATTATGAAAGTACCTTATAATCTTTTTTTCTTGCTTAGCCCGACTTCGAAAATTTTTCGGCTCTCGTGATATTTGCGGCGTCACTTTTTCTCTCTTTCTTTCTGATTAATATATGTATATGCACACACTAGCAGTATCACAACATTATACTTTAAAGTATAAGGAAAACACTAATACGCTGTGTGCAAGCCGGCTTAATTGCTCCGACTCCGGAATCTGTCGTACGAGTATAATAAAAGTTAGTATGTAAGCACAATAAGAATGAGTAAGAGAGAGATAAAGATAAACCGTAGAACTGCCGAAGGACGCCGCCGCGTTTGGTTTTTTTTCTCTGCTTTTTGATATATATGTGTATACAGTTATAACATTCCCTTTTTTCTCCTCCACCAAGGGGGTATCGTATGTCTTCTTCCTCGAGTAACGCACGCGCAGCACTAAACTATATCTATGTAAATATATGTGTGTATATTCATGTGTATTATATATTTAACCTATAGGCCGGTTTTCCACTTTCAAATTAAAGTAAAGGAAAAAAAAATTAAATCACTTATAAAGCAAGACCACGAGAAAACACACTGATGATCTTTTTAAAGATTATAATGAATATATTTTTTTTTAATTCAAGAGATCGATCGATTCTTTACGATGAAATAAATTTTTACTGCTTCTTCAAACGTACTTTTATATTTTATTCTATTTTTCAAAATTAAATCACACATAGAGACACGAGAAACGGTATGTGGTGGGCACTCCTTCAATTGGCGCGCGTTTTTCTTTTCTCTTTATAACCACACTTATGGAAAAACAAATTCCTTTACGCGTCTCTACACACTATCTTACTTATTTAAATGCAACTTGTTATATGTATGTTTTCGTATGACTCTGATTCGTTTTTTTCCTTTTCTCTTTTATACGCTACTCTCTCTCTAACGTCTGGAACGCGTATTACAGGTTTTCTGTCCTGGATAAATGTGTGTTATGTTACTTAAATTGTAAGTATGTAAGAAAAGAAAGACAGAGAGGTAAGCGTGAAAGCGTTGGTAATGAAAGTTTGACCGAGACAAACGGTAGATTTTTCAACGTCTGGCTAACGTATACCCTTGAAGCTTCGTATTTCGTACTAAAAAGTCTATAATACCCTTGAAAAAACGCTCGACCGGCTTACTACTATAGCGCCTCCAGACGGATTACCGGCAAATATTTGCTTCCGGTATATTTTTTAAAAATATTTAAATATAAGATTTAAAGGTTATAAATATGTACTATTTCATTTAAAAATTATATGAGTATGCAACGATAGTATATTATGCACATAATAACATTATATTTTTTCATATACAAAACACCTATAAATGATCTTTTATTGCAACTTGACTTTTTGAATTCTTTTCACAACCACGTTCTGGTACACTATCGCTACCTGCTGGTTATTATGTAAAACTTTATAGCGGGATTTTAATTAAATTAAATGTTTGAATTGAATTAATGCGATTTGATTTATAGACAATTGTGCAATATTTTGTACGCATTACATACTAATAAACTAATGAATGAAAGAAAGAAGTGATTGAAATCAAATTTAATTGAAATGGCGTTCATCACATAAAAAAAAGATATTCAATTGAATATTTCTAAATTTTACGAATTATAAGGTGTAATTTTCTAACAAATTAATTAGTATGTGTACTTAATCAGCAATGTTAAGTATATGTGTATATTTCATATTCTAATTACAATAAAAATTCAAAAAAGCAAACATATTAACTGGATAAAGTTATAAAATAAAATTTTATTGAGATATGTTTAAAAATATGATGCATTTGGTCATAATCATACTGTATATTAAGCTACAAAATTATTTTATCAGGGTATTAATAATTAAAAAAAAACATGAATGTTAACATTCTAAATTATTCTTTTAAATAATAAAAAATATTTTATTCAACCTATTTTTCATTATAGTTGCCTTTGACATTTAAAAATTTGTATTACACACCATAAGTATTTAAAAAAAAATGTATCCTCTTAATAATTATTTCAATTCATTCATTCAACATAGATTAAAAATCAGATTTATAAAACAATCATTTTATAAAAATACATTTTTAAAACGTTATTTGATGAAAATAGTACATCAGCCGAGCGAGCAGTATCGAGCAAGAATATGTCGCTAATATTTATTATTTATATATAAATTAATAAATAATAAATAGATAAAATAATAAAAAAGAAATTTTACATTTGTGATCTTTGTTGTATCAATATTCAAATTAAGAATGAATATTGATACAAAATATCAATAAGTACTTTTGACTTGTTTCGCCCATCTCTGCTGTCCAGTCTATATATTTAATTGTCTTTTCTCCATTTGCACTATCTTTCTGCCTCTTTAGTAATTGATCTCCTTATTATTATTATTATTTTTTTTGTAAGTATCCGCATTAAGTAAAATCATAAAAATTTACGCGAATCTTCGCGTGGAGCTGTGCACGTATTATTTTTATTTTAAGAGACACAATAAGTGTTCATTCATTCATTATCACTGATATCTTCATCAGTCGTAAATTCGGAATGTTCGTCAGCAGCATCAACATCTTCAGCTGATTCTTCATCAGACATTTCCCATTGCGGATGCTCCGTTGGAACTGCTGCAGCTTCTTTGACGTCCAGCTGAAAAAATTTATTTAATTTATAATGCTATCGTGAATTTATTATTATGAATTTCTGTATTTACATTATTTAAATAATTTCTCAAATTACATGTTTAAAAGTAGTTGTTCATCAATTAAAAAAGTTTAAAATTTTTATTGAATTTTTAAATAATTGAATAAATTATTACGCTTCCATATTAATTTATACGTAATTAAGTTAATTATTTAAAAAATCCTAAATCGACAAAATAATAATATTGTAATAATGTGGAAGCTTGCTTAACACAACTGTCTTCACAACTTTTATAATTAAATAATATCTATATCATTAATATTGTCATACCTTAAGATCATGCATTTGATCGAAACCTAAGTACGAATCGCTTCTAAGACAGACTGTAAACGTGTAAACATTTGGCCAAAGTGGCGCAGTGAATTTTAATTGAAACTCTTCAATATCTACAAGTGAGGTAACATGTACCGGTGCAGTCAACAATGTAAGACTTTTACGATCACATATATAGACCCACCAATATTCTTGTTTAGGTTCAGGAAAATAAGGACAGTGAACTAAATGAGATCTATTGGTGCGCCCTTCAAGTACCCGATCACGTTTTGATAATCGTTGCTGGAATTTATTCCATTCTGTATCATCATCTTCTCCAACTTCAGAATCTTGATTTTTCTTATTACTAGTTTGATTCGAGCTATCTTCGTCGTCGCTACTATCACTTTTATTAGCTTCACTATCACTTTCATCTGAAGCTAGTTTATAAAACAATAAATAAAATTTATAAGTTTCGAATTATTTTCTAAATTTTATTTTATAAGACAGTAGTTTATAAAAAAACAATTTAAAATTTAAATTAAAAAATCACTTAAATGTGTAAATTGATTTAATTAAATAATGAATGATCTCACCATTATCTTTTTCCTTTGTGCTCTCCTTATCCTGCTTTTCCTCCTTGTCTTCCTTCTTATCTTTTTTAGGTTTCGGCGAAGCACTGTTTTGGTGATTAATAACACCATTTTCATGAGCCACTTTTTCAGGAACAGCTTTAGATGGAGGTGCTTTTTTATTAGGTCCTTTTTTGCCATGCGATTTCTTTTGAACTTTACGCTGTTTCAACCACGCTGGCCTTTTAGCTGTCGGCTGATTTTGTTCATCCCCTTCTTCTTTTTCCTTATCAACTTCTGATTTTTCTTCGATTAATGTTTTTTCTTTAATTGTATCATCACCAAATAGATGAGACATATCTTTGCGCGTTAGGGTTACTGTTACAGTTACAATAGCCCCCGCGGTGTATTCAGTCGAATTTTCATCATCAATAACTAAAAAAGTTTATAAAATTGATATATTTGTTCAATTATAAATATTATTTTAAAAATGACTATTCTATAAAAAGTTTGAATTACATAAGAACAGTTAAAAATAATGTATTTAATTTTTAAAATTACTATTTTAATCATTATTAATAGCTTCGTTTTATAGACATATAAATATAAAAATTTGAAAACATATAACTTATTTTACCTTCAGATCTAACTTTGAACTCAACAAAAGGCATGCCTCCTAAAACTTTCATTACATCATCAAATTCACTATCTGATAGACCACGTAAAATCGATCTTCGATCTTCTCCTTTCAACTGGGCAAATTCTTGAAGACTTTTGACCTGACATGAATTTTAATATTATTCAAGACATATAAGATAGAAAAATTTAAAATATAATAAGACGAATAAATGATATATATATATGTACACACCTTTAACCCAAGTACGAGTTATACGCGTGTGTACATGTATATATTAAAAAATAGAGTCAAGAAAAGTAAAACGTACCTTTTTGCCTTTGAAATATTTTAAATGATCTTCAGTAATATGAGGTAGTTGGAGTAAAGGATTCTTAAATTCCCAAAATGCTTGTACAATCAAGGGACAAAGTTTCATGCAATTTTCGATAGTTGTTATTGTTGGCAAGTGTTGAACTAAAATTTTAATAAATAAATAAACGAATATAAAATAAAAAAATGTAAATATAAAGATAGCAAAAATTTTTTTTTACAAACCTTGTCTAGCATAAGCTAATACAATTAACTGATTTACACAAGAAATCATTTCTTGAATTAAGTAGGGGCATTTTTTTACAATGTACTGTCTATCTTTCTCTAAAGTTTCCGGATTTAACGGAATGCGCGACAAGTGAGCGTGTATTAAAGCCCTAGCTTTAATGGAATACATTAGACAAAGTGGATATTCCCTATTCTTTTCACCTAAATTAGGTAATTGTTTAATAAGCTGTAAATAAAAAATTCAAATTAAATATATAATTAACAGTACACAATTAATAAAGTCAAATTGTGATCTACATACTGCAGGTATCTCTTCATTATCAGTTATTCTTTCAACAATATCTGCATTGTGCCTTTTTTCAAATTCAAAAGAAGCTCCAAGGACCATGATAATTCTTTTTAACGTCATCGTAGGAGTGTTGTGGAAGAAAGCATAATACATTTTTGTTGTGGCTAAGAGAACCTAAGAATATTACGACAAAGTTAGAAAATAATCATTTATATCTTGATAAAAATTCAATTTGAATAATTAATTATTTACCTGGTCACCTGTATATCGTATACTTCTGTACCACCACATACCAACAGCAGTTGGCAAGGCTAACATGAATACAAGTGCATAAGCACCCAAAACCCACATTGAATTTTCTTTTTCAACAATCCATGATGGTAATGCTATGCCAAAACCCATAGCACCTGGACCATCTGGATTACCATATTTCTCCCAGTTCTCCATTGCTTCTTTATCAGTCAAAGCTTGATAAGCTGAAAAAGAAAATCACTTTATTATTTAAAAGAATGTACTGATATTTAGAAAAATTTGTGAATGATTATTATTAAATTTTGTTTATTATTAGTTGATATTCACCTTTTGTTAATCTCATAAATGCTTTCTCATTTCCAGTCTCTTTGTCAGGATGGAGAATTAACGAAAGCTGTCTGTAAGCTTTTTTTATTGCAGTAGAGGAAGCACCCTAAAATAAAAATATTTGATTAAACCTCTTAAACCTTATAATTACATCAATAATGAGTATTCAAATACAATTAATAAAAAAATATTTCTTTTTAAATATATTTATTACTTTCCATTAGAAATTTCAAAAATTATTTATATACACCATTAAGGTTGTAATTCATGATCAATACCTAATTTAAGATTAACATGAATCTTATTAACTAAATATAAAAACATTTTTTAAAAAAAATAATTTTTATTGATCATAATTGAGAAATGGAGTTTTATTTTCTATTAAGAGTTATTTGTTTGAAAAATAAAATTTTTAAGTATTTTTTTCATTAATTTTAAGATTAGATGATATACATTGTTTGGAAAAGAAAATATTTCTAAGAAGAGTAAATGTATATTTCACTTATTGATATTTTAATTAAGTACTGAAACAAAATAAAAGATTCAAGCATATATTTATGAAAATTATTACTAAAATGGTAAAATAAAATCACATTTCTGTATAAAAGCTAAAAAGAAATATAAGGTACTTAAGTGAAAAATTTTAACTTACAGGTGCAACACCCAATATTTCATATGGATCAAAGTTAGCCATCTCATAATCAAATTGTGAGACTTTATAAGCAAGGAAGGCAAGTAATATCCATCCAAAAATGATGAGAAATTTCCTGAAAAATAAAAATAGGAATTATTTTAATTTAATATATTAAACGATAAATAAAGGAATTTATACAATTCTTGTTTAACAATTTCTATTACCTGAAAAGAATTTTAGTTTCTTTCCAAGGATCACTCTTTTGAAGAATGAGTTTTTTCTTTTTACATCCATCGCAATTGCATTCTTTTACTATCTGTTCAAGATCTAAAACATATATGAATATTTTAATTATATTTATAAATTTATGTGTTTTTAAAAAGGTATTTAACTAATTTTGATTAGTCAGCTGTTACGTTTTTTAAACGCATATTCATGACAAACGTAAAATCTTGACACAAAAATATTATCAATTAGCATTTATTTCACATTGACAGTAACTAAAATTATTTAAATTTAAAAATTGATAATAATATAATTGCTAACCTGGCTTAGGAGAACGTGGCCATAGGTAAAATGTACTTGGCACAAGTAACAATGCTAAGAATGATAGCAAAAAGTAAAAAAATGTTCCACCACTCTCGTCATATTGAAATTTTTGACCACTCATCTCTTCATTAAATATGTGAGTTTAATTGAACACGTCGTTAATAAGTACTGTTCATTAAGTATTTCTTGATATTCCGCCAGTTTTAACAAAATTATTGGCGTTTTTTAATAAAATTCTTATAGGTTAAGTACATACGCTTTCAAGATCAGACACAACAGAAGTACAGATCAGAACAGATCAGTGTAGGGTCATCACTGCTGTATAAACAAGATTGCCAACTCAGCTTATGAACGTGTAACGTAGATAAAGTACTATTTAGGAGTCGCGATGCGATGCGCGCCGCTACACAAAAATGGGATGACTTTTTCAACGGATATTGCCACGCTCGAAGGATTTGGTTAAATTTAACGAGCACAGCGCTGTGATGACAATTCAGAAAAGCTTCCTTGCAGAAAGAAGAACTTTATCTCTGTTTAACCAACATTCGAACCATATCAGTCCTTCTCTTTCTAATAATGAAGCTTCCCTTGATTGCTACGACAGCGCTGTAACTCGTTAAATTCATTTAATTCTCTGAGACGAACTTGGTAATGCTTGTTGGAAAAATTATCTTATTTTCAAGATTCTTTGTTCACTTTCCTTAATAGCACTTCCTGGTATATAACGTAAAAAATGTTTTTCCGTTATGAAATGTATTACACGTATGATCTTTTGTACTATATGTATAAGAGAAAAAATAGGGAAAACTGCATATGTCGGGAAATTCTAAAGTTTCTGCTGACACCTTTTTCTTTTATAAATAACAAAATTAATATAAAAAATACCGCTTACAATAAGTAACAATTGATTTGATTATAACTTGACTTTTTAAGAAAAAATTATAATAGTTATTAATGGTTAATAATTAATTTTCTTTGAAATATATTGTAATTTTGTTTGATAATAAAATTATTATTTATAAATTTACAATTATAATAACAGTTCGTAATGAACACAAATTCAATGAATTCATTTTTTTTACTGTGCTAATTAGCGGCGGAGGTATTTAGTGACCTTTATGAGGAAAGCACATGCAACGTATATGGTGGTGCTTGTATTAATTAATCGGTCGCCGAGAACGGGATTCGAACTTGGGACCTCGGGATTACGAATCCATACCGAGTGAGCCTCCTACGATCTCTTATGGATAAAATTAATAAATATATATTGTGATATTTAAATTATATACATATAGAAAGTTTCTCTTTAAATAGAAATTACTGAAACTTAAGATGGAACGTTCAAGTTCGCAATTTTTTTGTTCGTTAAAAGCTCTATGAATTTTTTATTCAAAAACTATTGATTTTAAAAGTACTTAGAATTCTATATTCGTTAGAAATGACATAAAAAATAGAATATATTCATGAATTTCGTGCGGATTTTAAACGAAATGTGTTAGTGCAAAATTAATTTATATGAATAATTATATTATGAAAAACTTGTGCCTATATTCATATTTGCGCATATTTTTACCACATACTTAAAGTTTCAAGATAATTATAATTTTTTATGTTCAAAGCTGCAATTTATTATGGGTCAACTAGATACAATCGCAAATTTTGATTATTCTAATACTAATATAATATTAATATGCTTTCAGATAAAAAATGTTAAAAAGTAATAGTGCGTTGAAATCTCTAGAAGATAAATAAATAAGTAATATTGATAAATAATAATGTAAACTCAATTGTACAAAAATGTATACGTGTAATTTTTTGGCGACTCACACATAAATATAATTCATTATAATTTCATTAAAAAAAAAAATTACAAGACTAAACATAGTCAAATGGTGCGAAAAACTGATTTTAGATATTCATGTGAATGTTATAAACTTTTATCTTGTTTTTCTTTTTTGAATTTACGAGAAATGGGAGTAAGAATTTAATTGTGATTAGTTGACGAATGGTCACGTGGTTGTTTTTTCATTACTACGCGATTCAATGTTGGAGCGAAATTTGAACTTTTGTTTATGTTTTTTTTTTAATATTTAATTAAATTAATTTGATGTTTTACAATCGAAGTATAAATAGAATATTTTTCATAAATTTCAAAATGTGACATAGTTTTCTTTGAATTTCAGTTCATGCTTATAGTTTTCTATTCATTATCTTCCGGATAATTTATTATAAGAGCAGTAAAGATATTAAAATAAACTTATGAATTCTTTATCATACAAGTTTATTACATTTAATTTAAGATCGACAAATATTTTTTAACAATTATTAAAAATGAAGGGTAAAAAATAAACCAATTTTTTTCTTAATTTTATTAAATAATTAAAATTCACGGTTTTATTGTTATTAATTTTTTAAATTAAAAATATATTTAATTGAAAATAAAAATTTCCTTTATTTATTTCATTACGAATCATATCAATGCTGATTGATTAATATATTTGAATAAGTTTATTTGTTAATTTTTTTTCTAAGTAAAAAGTAAACATTTAATAAATAAATATTATTTGTGCTTTATTTTAATAAATAAAATAATACTCGAATATAATTACATGTAGAACAATATCGAAGATCTTTATTATCTTATTATTTTAACCAGAAATTCAGAAATTCATTTCAGAACGCATATATTCTATACGTTATAATTTCCATTTTACTTGGAAAATGGTTTTTTATGATTTGAAAAACCATGCGTGACATGTGATGTGTTTTCGGATAGTGTTCTGTATATGTAATATAAAATAGACCTATCGAGAGGTATGTCAAAATCAGTGTATAGTTAAACATGGCTGCAAGTATTTATATTGTGTCAATTTTTTTTAAATAAATGAGAACGTAGAAAAAATTGAGTGAAATTTAAAACGATTACAACTCTTTACTTTTCACATTCAATCGAATCCATTTCTATTGTTTAGTTCATTGTCTAAAAGTGCGACCTAACATCAAAATCAAAATTTTGACACTTAACCTCAAATGAACTATCATTTTTAGCCTCTCTTGCTGTTATTTAGTTAGCAAGTGTTTAAACAAAAGTAATTAATTTTTTACTATTAACGTATAATTTATTTTTATGACCGAGAAAAGAGATTTTTTAAGAAAACATGTAGACGAAAATGGCAAATATAGTGACACAATGAAATTTCTTTATTTTTGAAAACTTTGTTGCAGTTCAAAGTAAAGAAAGTGCCATTTCTGAGCATTTTTTTAATAATTATAATTTTATTAAATATTGAAAAAAAATGCCTAAAATCAAAACAGAATTTAATCAGCACAGAGCTGCTGTGGTAGCTAGACAAATTTTTAACAATACGTATCTAAGACAGCGAGAGCTTGGTATGCGTTTTCCTATGGGCCATAGTGATCAATTTTACAAAACTTTATACACATCAATGCAACCTATCACATCATGGGATCATAGTGATAAAGTCACAAGTGCGATTCATGGTGGTGTTTTCAATTTGGAATATTCTCCAGATGGGTAAGCTTATTTGCATATTTTACAGTGATACAAAAAGTTATCTTAACTCATTCAATGTATAAATTATTAATTTTTCAAATATTCTTAGTGTGTTTGTAAATAAATTATGTCAGAATAATTGATAATTAAATTAAGTATGATTTCAATTTTGTTTATTTATAAATTACACAATTAAATTATATTTTTGTTTATAAAAAATTTATAAATATTTTTCTAGTGAAAAATTTTAAGCTCAATTTAATGTTTAATAAGTTTAATTATGTAAAAAGAAATTCTACATTAAGTAATATTTAATTAAATTTTATTAACTTGCATAAGATAATTAGTTGGAATAAAAAATTTTTTAATTAACTTTTATTATTACAGATCACTTCTATTGGCAGCTTGTGAAAAAAGAAGCATCTTGATGTTTGATCCTCTTTGTAGAAAATTGATTCATTCTATTGATAAAGCTCATGATGATTGCGTTAACGGTGCTAGGTTGGCAGATTTAAATATTTTAATTGATCATATTAGATTTAAAATTATGTGTCTGATGAAATATTTAAAAATAAATTTTTAGATTCCTTGACCAACGAGTGTTCGCAACATGTTCTGATGATAGTACGGTAGCTCTATGGGATGCCAGAAATCTCAAACAAAGGATACGAACATTACAAGGTCATTCAAACTGGGTTAAAAATATAGAATACAGTCCAAAAGATAAATTACTATTGACTAGTGGTTTCGATGGTATTATATTTACTTGGGATATTAATAGGTTAGTTTTAAATGAAACCAAATAAAATTAAATTTTTTTTTATTTAATTTTATAATTTATAAATGATTCTTTTACAGCTTTACAGAAAATAGTTGTCTTTCCACACGTGTTTTTCAAACAAATGGTCTTATGAGGACAAGATTAAGTCCTGATGCTTCTAAGATGTTGATATGTACAACTTCAGGCTATCTTATACTTATACATAATCTAAACCTTAGTACGTTAAATCAAGATTTGGCTGGATTTAAGGTACAATGTTTAATTTATTTGTTTTATTAAATTATCAATATTTGATTATACCCATAACATTTAATAATGATGTATATGTTTTATAGCCAAATATGTATCGATTAATGCAGTTATCGCAAACAACAATCCCTGTAGCTGCAAGCTTCACCCATTTGTTTTCTAACTCACGAACTCATAATCGTGTTGAATTTGTTACTGATTTCCCTAAAGGTGATGATGCAGAGGTCATTTCCAGTTTACAAGTGCATCCACATGGTTGGTGTGCACTTTCTAGAAATGTTAGTAATGGTGAAAAGTCAGAGGTAATTTATAAATTAAAATTAGAAATTTATTGTATTTTAAATATTAATTTGTTTAAATTATAATTTTATTCAAAAATATTCCACAATAAAATTTAAAACTATTATTTTTAAATAAAAGATTTTAAAATTTTATCATATCCTTACAGTGGACTTGCATTCATGATATCCAAGAACGTCCTAATTCACCAGATCCTGATCGAGATCAGAGCCAACAGCAAAAAGAAGAAAGTGAAGGATCGCCATCTTCATCACATTTTGGTGACTTTGCTGTTGAAGAATTCGATGATAATCAACCACAGCAACCATCACGTTCTGGAATAACGTCAGCTTTTGTGATTGATAGTGCCAACAGAGCCCGAATCGTTCAAACAATGACACCTGAATCATCAGGTCGTTCAGGTTCATTTAATTCTAGTGATGCTGAACAGCCAAACCGTCCTTCAAGAGTAAGTAATTGGCAAGATCAATCGGAAAGACGAGTTACAAGGTCTAGTACTGCGCATCAAAGAAACACAGCTAATAGATCAAGAGTATCAAATTTCGGAGTTGTCGTCGAAGTTGATGACGGAGATGTAGACAGTTTTTCAGCTAGGAATTTCGGTGATAGTAGATTGAGAGATGAAGATGATGAAGATGAAGAAACAAATCAAAATTATGGTAATTTTATATGTCAGTTTTGATATATATTATTCATGTATTTAAAAAATTCATATTTTGCAACTACATTAAAAGATTATTATTACAATGTTTCATTTATTTTTAAATTTAGAAGAAAAAATTATTGTTAATATTTACAAATAAAAATTTCATATTTCTCATGATTCAAGTAATAAAATTTAATTTTTAGTTGGTAGACGGACAAGTCAACGTCGAAACTCACAAAGCAATAACGAGATACAACCTCGACGGCGTAACAGTGCAGTCGAAAATGGTAACTTTTCAACAGGTAATGTAGAATTGCATGTTAATTCTACCGATGTTTGGGAAGCTTTAGTTGCAATACGAGAAGCAAGACTGAGACGCGAGAGCGAACGTGAATTTCACCTTGAAGTAGAACGTCGTGATAATCAATGGATGCCACGACAGAATAGCAGCGGTGTTAGTGTTAACATCCCAAGGTCATCGCATACGGTATGTAAACGGATACTTGAAATTTAATTATTTTTACATATTAATTGTGTTAGAAATTTTATATTATTTCAAAAAAAGATCGATGCATTGACTGATGAGTGCTTTAGCACGCGCCAAGCGATCTGCAATGTTAAATAGCATTGGCCGTGATTAGTACTTGGATGAATGACCGAGTGACCGCTTAAAGAACAACTGCGCGTCCAATCTAGATTTGCTTTGTGTAATGGTCGCTTGGGCGTGCTGAGTACATGACAATATGAGCAGGAGGTGTAAATACGGTATAGGTATTCCATATATAGTTATATAGATATTCTTGTACAAGGGCACTTAATACCGAATTTGCCATATACACCGACCCATTCGGGAGGTTTTCCTAGGTTTCATTCCATTAGGTTTGCCTATAGATTTTCCCTTATCCACAGACATTACCCTGGGTGAATGGGAAATGGGATGGGATAAAAAATATAGGGGCGGGTAAAAGATAAGAAGAATAAATAAAGGTGTGTGTAAATACTCTTGGCCTGAAATGATGACGTAAGGTAGAATTTACTAAAATATTTTTTTTTAAAAAGTTAAATAATAGATATTTATAAATTTTAATAAAATAATGTTGAATTACAAGTTAAATTTGTTAAATAAATTATACTGTGTTTAATTTTGTTACATTAATTTTAGTAAAAAGTTTCAAGTTATTATCAATATTATTTTATTTTTGTAGGTTGTAATTGTGGGCGATCGACGACCACAAAATCAAAATCGTCAAGGTACACAAATAATGTATGCAATTCCCAGAAATCATAGAATTCATCAAAACGTCCCAAGACTCACACACTATATCGAGGAGCCAAATGTTGGTTCAGGTTATATTAAGGAGCTATGTTTCTCAGCAGATGGACGGTTAATTTGTTCACCGTTTGGCAAAGGTCTGAGACTTTTAGCTTTTTCAAATCAATGCCAAGAACTTGCTGATTGTGTGCCATCTCCTAGTGTGTCTTCACAATTAGTTGAGGTGGCTTCCAGTTACAGTCACGAGGATATTGTTGTCAGTACGAAATTCTCCCCGAGGCATTGCCTCTTAGTATCTGGCTGTTTGAGCGGAAAAATAATTTGGTACCAGCCGGTAGTTTAAACGAAGCTAAAAAATTATTTTTACTATAAATTTTTTTGTCATCCGGGAAGATAGCGCAAACTATGACTTGTTAGTTTTATTGTTAATAATTGCGATATTTTGAGTATAGAAAGCTTTTGTAAATATTAATTATTTTTTTAGATAGCATTTTTAATTTATAAAGATGAATTTTTAATGTTTTTGACGGGAAGGTAGCTTATTAAAATTTCAAATTATTTTTTTTCACTTTACATTTTTTTAGCATGTCATGTCATTTTTAGTAATTACCACTAGACTAAATCATAGTTTTATGCTCTCAAAATATATTATATAACCTGAAAGTTCTTGAAAGATGAATTATTGATAAATCATTATAAACTATTAGGTATAAAATAGTACAAATTACTCTTTTTATTATAGTTCTATTTTATAGTTTTTTTTGTTATGTTTAAATACTATATTAAATGTCTCTATAAATACTTTATATTTGCATATTTCTTATAAAAAGCCTTAATGCTAGAAAATTGTTTTTGCTAGCGACTTTCAAATCTGCAAATTGTAGTTTGCGCTGTCTACTTGTTAGTTTTTCTACGAGTGTAAATTACAGGAAAAAGTTCCAAGTTAAATAACATAAGAACATTTTCATTAAATAAAAAAGAAGTTCATTAAATACAGTTGATTTTTGTTTTATAATTTATTTTTTTTTAATTTATATTAGTGACATCTACATATAATAAATAAATCAGAAATCATGTAGTTGAATTTAGCTTATCTGAAATGAATGTTTCGTATTGTTTTGTATTTGGCCATTACAACAAAATAAAAATCGTAAAAGTATTTTGGAATAAAAATATTATTATCCTTGATAGCATTATAAATATTTTGACATTCATTCATTTTTAAAAATTGGTATAAAATTTTGTTATAAAATTTTAATTCTTTTTATAAGAAATTATAAAAGTTATATAAATACATTGTTACTATAATATCAAGGTACAAAAATTTATTGGACTTTCTCTTATAATTTATCACGCTTCGTTTTATTTATTAAAATTGTATTGGAAATAAGGGAATTATCCTTCAAAAACCGATTTACTATAAAAACAAATTAAAATATAATGACAATTGTCATGTAAATAAAAATATATTTGTTAATAATATGCTTCAAGCCTTAGATACTCACAGAGACTGGAATAGTTCTGATCCTATCACAGACAAAAATCATCATATTAAATATTTAAATGTAGAAGCGTTATAAAGTGAATAAATACTTTATTTTTTCCGCTTGGACAAAAGTTTAATGCCAAATGATTAAGGCTTCATATTGCTCCAATTTATTTTTTTTATTTTTCAATTGAAGAAAAAAAAAATTTTTTTTGTATATAATTGAAAAAGAATAAAAATATTTCATAAAATTATTTTTTTTGAGATTTAAAGTATAGTTGTTAACTTTATTCTGATTAAAATGAATTATATAGTAAAATAATTAAATTAATCTTTTTATCATAATTAGACTTTATATTTGACTTCTTCAGAGAAAAAGAAATATATTTTTCGAAAAAGTAAATAAAAAGTTTACTTTATTCTGTGGTGTATATTACAGGAAATTGATAATTATTATTTTTCTTGTAAATAAGAAACGGAAAAATTTACTCGGAGCGTACGAAATCCTGTTAAAATGGTACTTAAACTGCGTTACAAAACCTTTACAATTCAAAGGTTTCGGCACTGCCTATGCAGTTTTGTACACCTTTAAAAAAAAGAAAAAAGTTAATGTAGTTCTTTCATTTTCTTCTAATTTTTATTAATGATTGTTCCTCTTTTTTGGGAGAGCGTATGACTTTTTGAAATCTTACCTTATACAAAAGAACAAATGCTTTGTAAAGATGATGAAATAAGCGAGAGAAAAAACATGCGTATTACATGGATCTGTATTGAGTGTCTTTTAAATACATTATAAGATAAGCTAGATGATAAATATAGAAGCTACAGTCCTGTACAGTAGTCAGCGTGCAAATTGTTTTATAAGGTTTGTTTGTTTTTTTTTCTTTTCTATGTATAAAATAAATGTAATAATTACAAAATTCTTGTATTTCATTAAGACCTTTTTATAATAATGTTTACTTTTATGTTATCATACTAAAATTTTTTCTTGAAATTCTATGCAGAAATATTTCTTTTTGTATATATTTTTTTATTATATTTGTTACCGTAATTATTAAAATAAATATACGTTTAACAATATAAATTAATTTTTAAAATTACAAAACTGAAGATAAGTATTCTTTTTTTTTATTTTATTGATTATTAGCAACAATATATTTGAAAATATTAAAACACTAAGAATTTGAATATAATTCAGTTTGCATTTTTTTATAATGCTGTCTAATCTACGTATTATAGTTGACAAAATTTTTTATAATAAAATGTATTAATAAAATATAAAAGTAGGAATAACAATATATTTGGTTCTTAGTTCTTACAACAGATAGAAATTTGATTTTAACTAATGAATAGAATCTTTCTGCAAAATAAAGATAATATTCTTCCTAGTAGAAAATTATTTCTTTTGAAAATAGTACATTATTGACCAAGGATGCATATTGATCATTCTCGGTGAGTGCGAACTTTTGGGGCCGAGCGTAGCGAGGCCTCGAAAGTTGCACGAGCTAGGATGATCAATATGCATCCATGGTCTAATATACTATTTTTTTGTCCCGAGGCCGAGACATTGAAAGTTTTTCCGTAGGACGCAAAATGGTCATTTTGCGGCCTAGGGCAAAAAAAATTCTTTCTATTTAAAAGGTATCTATTTCCATCACATAATTTAAATTAACACTAAATTCTTTTATTTCAAGTCAAAATCAAGTGACTAGATTTTACCTTGTATTTTCAGAGCAATAAAATATTTTTTTTAATTAAAATAGTTTTTCTGTTGCTGAAATTAAATTCAAATTTCTTTCATTTTAAGTGTTTCAAAAATATTTTAATTGACTAGGAGTAAAAAATATTTTCTTACTACTAGAACATGCGAGAACATGAATATTAAATTAGCAGATAAATTAAGATTGGATGATCATCAATCGAATATAACTAATATTAAAGAAATATATGTCAATTCATACTATAAAATAGTTTTAATTATTATATCTCTTATTTTACATAAGTATTAAAATTAAATATTTGTATTTTAATTTTGAATTCAATATTACTTGTATACATATGATGTTTTATAGGATTAATTTTCTTACTTCCATATAGCAATAATTTATCTTTTGATTTAACCAACATTTTAAATGAATTATAATATATGTGATTTAGCATTTAGCAAAATTGTAACTTTACTAAAACGCATTTAAAATTTTATAAAAGCATTAATTAACAATATGCTGGTACATAGTGGAAGAATTGATTATCGATCTTTTGAAAACCTAAAACGTCTGGTGCAGCTGTTTCAAAACTATTTGTATTAAACAATTCATATATATATGACATACAATGAGTTATGTGGATCGTGTTCAAGAGTTAAAATGCAAATACAGGTTACTTATTCTCTTTATAAATTCAGTTTACGGATTAATTTTCATATTTAGAGTCGATCAACGTTTTCACCCCAGACAAAATTTCAAAAGCACAACAGAATGTTATACGAGAGACGTGTATGTATTAATTTATGTTATGATGTAAGTGCAGCTGACGCACCGAGGATTGAGTTCCTAGAGTTTACATTTTGTTCATGATGGCAGTTGTAGGTTTTAAACTTAATTAATAAACCTTTTCGTCTCGTCTTTTGTTCAATTATGATGAAATTAAAAAAAAATTCATTTTATATTAAATATATAAATTTAAAATATATAAAACTTTCGTAAAGCTGATAAAAAATTATATTAATTTTTTTTTAAATTACAATATTTCATCGTAAGGCTGCTAGAGATTGTCAATAAGGCCAAAAATTAACATACCTTATAGTAAAATTTGCTATTATTAATATTATAATAACTATTATGTCTTATAAGAATTTTGATATTTCTAGCAAATTTTACTTTAATGCATGGTAATTTTTTGCCATAATGACAGTCTGTGGCAGCTTCACAACAAGTATCGTAATTTTTACTCTACTTTCGCTGGGTGTATAGACAACGTAGAACTAAATAAAAGCCTACTTTTTAATAGATATTTAATTTGCGATTATTAAAATTATCTAAATATAATTTAAAAGTATAAAAAATACATTTAACAGAAAGGTTTACACAATAATTTTTTTATTTATACCTGAGACTCTTAAATATATATGCAAAACATTAATCCCCCTGCGACCGGCACCAAATCGAAAAGCATGTATTTAAATGGCGAACTGGACTAGTCATCTCGTCATTGGGCGCAGGGGGGTAATTTAAGCTTATAGGCTAGCTAATATTTAACTAAAAATTGGCTTACGTTTCTCATCAGAATATGTTATGTTGAGATATAAAAATCAAATGTAAAGAAATCAAGTTTAATTAGATTAATTTACAATTTTTAAAAAAAAAGCATAATATTGAATAGATTCTGGATAGCCAAAAATTAGTATCACCTTGAGGTAAAGTATAATTGACCGTTTTAGGATCGATTCACAATATAAGAAAAACGATAAACAGATATGTATTTTTTAGGGGTGTGCAAATACTCGAATAATCGAGTCGAGTCGAGTTTTTTCTTCGAGTTCGAGTCGAGTACTCGAGATCCTTAAGTACTCGAAAAAATACGAACTACTCGAAAAAATACGAGTTACTCGAGTAATTCGAATTACTCGGATGACTCGAGTTACTCGATAGATCCGAGTAACTCGGATGGCTCGAGTTACTCGAATATAATACTCGACTTGACTCGAAGTTAGTTTAAAAGTTTTTCCAATATTCTTTCTAAATAGACGGATAAACAGAATTCACAGAAAATTAATGAAAATAAAGTGTAAAAAATTTTTTTTCGTATAAAAAAGAAATAATTACTACATAATAATATAATCTAGTTTTTCGAGTTCGAGTAGCTCGAGTCATTCGAGTTACTCGAGTCATTCGAATAACTCGAGTCATTCGAGTAACTCGAGCTATTCGAGTAACTCGAGTTATTCGAGTAGTTTATATTTTTTCGAGTAACTCGATAAATTCGAGTAACTCGAAAAGTTCGAGTTAATACTCGACTCGGACGAGCTCGAGTCGAGTCGAGTAATTTGTTCGAGTTACTCGTAGTTCGAGCTACTCGCACACCCCTAGTATTTTTGTTTATTTTATTTTTAGTCATTCAAAAAAATCCACCCGAGAAGGCTCCGTCATGTATCCTAATCAATAGAAGGCTGGTGATTAGTTGGCATGACCCGTTTAGGAGATTCTCTTGCACGTGTAAGTGCATATACATACAGTGCATAAGACTGCGGTTATCTCAACTCCTCTGGTAAAATAAAAAAATTAATAAAATACTAAAATCAATTTATAATTTCATAAAGGAGTAATATACCTATATGAAATTAAATTTTTATCACCTTTAGCATACAAGAAAGTATGTTTGTTACATAATATTCTATTCTAATAATTAGATTTGAAAATAATGACGTCTTGTAACATATTAAAAATTATTTTTAATTCAATTAAATTAATATTTATATACAATATTGAATGCATAAGATCTGCAATCAATGTGATTATTAATTTAACGTTCATGTAATTTATCAATTGTTTCTTTTATTATTTTTCTTTTTATCAATGATATACCTCCATATCAAATGAATCAAATTTATTATTTCTTATGATCACTTTATTTTTTCATTCGCTGTATATGACGAATACATATGTGTCTTTTTCTAGAATAAAAGTACCCAACTAAGGAGGAAAAAAAATTGTCAGAGGTTGTAAATATATCGTAGACCTTTTTAAATTTCATATCTTTTCGCTCCTTACTGCATGCGACAAGTATAAATGAGGTATACAGTATTATTGTATATACGTATAAGCTATATGTGTATGTACTAAAATATGTTATGCAAGCCCTCCTTCTTACTCGTCTGACGAGAAAATTAAATTTTACACGTCCAAAAGAAAATTTGTTCTCTTATTTACTTTGTTATTATTGAAATGCAATGTATATATTATATCTAAAATATATGTTTACATAATTCTAGTTTACTTGATCTTAGACAAGGTGCGTTAATATATTTAAACTTTTAATTTTTTTTTTAAACATTACACTGTAAAAAAAATTGTCAAAATTCAATTAATTATAATTAATTAATTCGTCAAAATCTGATCTCGTCGAAAATTTTTTTATTAAAATTTTAGACGCAAGTACGTAAAATTAACATGAAATTTTTTGTGAATCTAAAGTTTTTGTATACTTTTAAAAATAAAAAATTTTTGTCTAATTGTTATTCAAATTATCTCATAGTTAGAATTACACATTTTATTATTAGAAATAGTGTATTACCCTCGCAAAAAAAATTACCATCGCCAAAGCATTGCAAATACTTAGGCCAAAATATCGCCGATACTTCAGCCAAAATATCGCAGATATATCGGAGATACTTTGTGCGAAATATCGGAAATACTTTCGGCGAGCGATTGGGAATCGAGCGCCGAGCTACTCCAGTCACATTTGCCCACCCTACATGAAAATCGATAAAACTTTAAAATTTTGTGGCTCAGTGAAAAATAGCCGTAATTAAAAAATTCCGACTGGGTTTTAAAAAGAGTTTAAAAACCTTTAATTTAAGTTGAGTTGAGCAAAAAAAAATTAAAAAATGCATGCCTTATGCGTAAAAAACTAGCTAAAAAATATTCAATTTTTTTTGCCCCTATTCAAATGCCTGCCATTTTTGCGGAAATTATCGAATCATAGAAAAACAAAATGGAGGTAGAAGCTAAAGGAGTCTCCTTCAAAATGAGCTATAGAAAGCTCATTTATGATCGATTTTACGGTAGTTATGGTCATTTTTTATGAAAAAAAACGATTTTTTTAAATAGCTATTATCTCAAAAAATACGCATGATATAAAAAAATTTTTAATGAAAAAATTGTGTATTTTTGAGTCAAAAATATAAATATTTAGATTTAACTGAAATCCGAAAGGAAAAGTTTTTATTCATTTTTGATCTCATTGAAAAAAAATTCATTTATTCAATATTTATATTTTAATGAATTTAAAAAAAAAACTTTTCCTTCCGGATTTCAGTTAAATCTAAATATTTATATTTTTGACTCAAAAATAAACAATTTTTTCATTAAAAATTGCTTTCTCATAGAGAAAGCATTGTATCGATAAAAAAATTTTTTTTCTATTTTTTCATTAATTTGTACATATTTGAACTCGGTGAGTCGAAAAAGTGGTTTCCAGAAAATGTCTGTATGTGTGTGTGTGTGGTGTGTGTGCGTGTGCGTGTGCGTGTGCGTGTGCGTGTGTGTGTGTGTGTGTGTGTGTGTGTGTGTGTGTGTGTGTGTGTGTGTGTGTGTGTGTGTGTGTGTGTGGATGTATGAATTCAGTTAGTAAATTGTATCTCGAGAATCACTCGATGGATTTGCTTCTAATTTTGCATGGAATTTAGTTTTGTGACTAACTTGCTGGGAAGCTATTGATAATTGGTTCTTCTAGCGTAGTTTTCATTTTAAAGTTTAAAAAATAAAATAAAAAAATTCGATTTTTCGTTTTTTGTTTTTTTTTTGTTTACTACTCGATGAATTTGTTTCAAAATTTGCATGGAATTTATTTCTGATTGCCCGGATAAAATAAATTTTTAAAAACTGATTTTCTTAGCTTAGTTTTAATTTTAGAGCAATTTGAAATTTAAAAAAAAATGTTTCTATTTATTAAGCCAATAAAATCTTAAAAACTACTCGATGGATTTACTTCAAATTTTCCATACAATTTAATTTTTTGATGAACTGGTGCGGAAGCTATTGAGAATTGGTTTTCTTAGTGTAGTTTTTTTTTTAGAATCATTTTAAGAATTTTAAAAAAATTTCGATTTTTCATTTTTTTTGTATTTTACGTAAACTACTCGAAGAATTTGTTCGAAAATTTGTATGGAACTTAATTTCAACTGCCAAAAGTATAAAAAATTTTGTAAACTAATTTTCTTAGCGCACTTTTAATTTTAGAGCATCCCTGGTAGAAATTTGAACATTAAAAATGGTGTAAACAACAATTTATGACCATTTTCAATAGTAATATTTTGTCATGTCAATATTGGCGAATAAATGGCAATTTTTTGCTGAATCTGCAGAGCTCAAATTTTTTGGTATATTGGTTAGCATCTTATAGGCAAAAAATGCTAATATAAAAATGTTGTTAAAAATTTTTGTATTTAGCCAAAAAAATACGCATTTTAAGTAAACGGAGAGAAAAAATCAGTAACAGTTATCTAAAAATTAGGTAAACTGTGGACAACTTTTTTTGACTAGTTATATAACTTTTTAGTAATGAGTCCTTAATTTTTCAGATCATAGGTAAAATCATAACCTCACTTTTGCCACGTGGCGAGAAAATATAGATTAGTATTTATTCACATTCCTTCGTCAATGTTTATTTTTATTGGAATTTATAAAAATAAAAATAATATTAAATTTTCTTAAAATAAAAATATGAAACGCAGTACGAAACGAGTATAAAAATATCGTTTTTTAAAATAATAAATGGAAAATTTTATTAATCGTTTAAAAATAACCTCTAACAATCCGATCACAACTCAAAATATACGCGCGAATATATTAACAAAAGTGATTCTATTAATGATTAATGATAACTTTCAAGAAAAAACCTTAAATGATTCTTAATAGTAATCAATTAGAGCACAATTTGATAGACTCTACTGTTAACTATCTATATTCAAATAATAGTGGATCAGACTCAACATTTTATTAGCATTTTTTAGCACTATGAAGGTTGAAAAAAACGTTTCATATTAGTTCAAATAATGGCCATAAAACATTCCCATTTTCTGCTCTTCACTTTAAAGAAATGGCCATAAAATGGTAGAAAAAGCGTTTCATTTTCTACCAGGGATTTTGAAAATTTTTAAAAAAATTTTTATTTTTAATTTTTTTCTATTTTACGAAAACCATTTGATAGATTTGCTCCAAAATTTGTATGCAATTAATTCGCTACTGTCTGAAGAAAACAAGCTTTGGAAAACTAATTTTCTCAGCGCAGTTTTAATTTTAGAGCACTTTGAAAATTTTCAAAAAAATTTTTATTTTTCATTTATTTTCTATTTTGCGTAAACCATACTATAAATTTTCTCCAAAATTTTTATACAATTAATTCGCTATTGTCTGAAAAAAATAAGCTTTTGAAAACTAATTTTCTTAGCGTGGTTACAATTTTAGAGAATTTTAAAGATTTTAAAAAAAATTTCGATTCTTTTCTTATTTTTTTTTATTCTACGTAAAGTACTAGATAGGTTTGTTCTAAAAATTGCAGGGAAATTATTTGCGACTGCCAAAAGAAGGGAAATTTTCAAAAATTGATTTTTATAGCGTAGTTTTAATTTTAGAGGATTTTTAAAACTTTGAAAAAGAAATTTTGAAAAGAAAATGTTATTTATTTAACCAGTTAGATCTCGAAAATTACTCGATGGATTTGCTTCAAATTTTGTATACCATCTATGTTTTTGTATAACTAGACGGAAAGCTATTGAAAATTGGTATTCATAGAGTAGTTTTTTTTATAGAGCCATAAACATGAACTGTATTTATATATAAATATGATTGCATTTTATAAAGATTAGAAATTTTGTTGTCATCATTCTTTTTATTGCTACATTATATTATTTTTTCAATAGAACAAATTTTTTTGTATTACTTGATGATTTAAAATAAATTATAAATATTGAAAAAGCAAACAGCTAGCATATATGTTCGAAATTTATAAAGTACAATATGAGTAAATATTAATGTTAGACAATTTTTTAATATTAAAATCACATTTAAATAAATATAAAAAAAATTAATGAAACTCAAAGAGCTCTATGAGAAAGCATTCCGCCAAAGCACTTGGCAGCGTTTTTTTTTTATATCATGCGTATTTTTTGAGATAATACCTATTTAAAAAAATCGTTTTTTTCATAAAAAATGACCATAACTACCGTAAAATCGATCATAAATGAGCTTTCTATAGCTCATTTTGAAGGAGACTCCTTTAGCTTCTACCTCCATTTTGATTTTCTATGATTCGATAATTTCCGCAAAAATGGCAAGCATTTGAATAGGGGCAAAAAAAATTGAATATTTTTTAGCTAGTTTTTTACGCATAAGGCATGCATTTTTTAATTTTTTTTTGCTCAACTCGGCTTAAATTAAAGGTTTTTAAACCCTTTTTGAAACCCAGTCAGAATTTTTTAATTACAACTATTTTTCACTGAGCCACAAAACTTTAAAGTTTTATCGATTTTCATGTAGGGTGGGCAAATGTGGCTGGAGGGTAGTGTATGTCCATATTACCGCAAAATCATTTATTATTTCGCCAATATATCTCATCCACGGGGCTAATCCCAGATATTGCCCTTATATTGCGCATACATCGCAAAATTTTTAAATTTTACATTTTTAAACAAATTTCCCTGATGTATGGGCGATGGTTCACCGATGTAGGGAAAACTGGAGCTAGATGTCAATTTTTTTAAATTTCAATTTTTTGTGCAGAAACTATAAGATCTATAAAAAAATAAAAAACACTTGTACAAGTACTCCGCTATAGCAACATTTAAGAATTTTTTGAGAATCGAAAATCTACACTGTAAAAAAAAATTTCGGAAAATCACGTCGTTGGTCGACGATTTCAATGCGACCATGCACCGTCGAGGTTATTCAACTTCGTTCAACAGCGACACGTTAACGTGCTTTGCGTGATTTCACGTAAACTGAACACGAGATTTTTAGGTTAAATCAGTTAGATGGCGCGCTTCAACGATGTTAAATAATATCGACGTTGCATGGTCGCATTGAAATCATCGACTCGACGATGAACCATCGCCCATACATCAGGAAAATTTGTTGAAAAATGTAAAATTTAAAAATTTTGCGATGTATGCGCAATATAAGGGCAATATCTGGGATTAGCCCCGTAGAAATATATTGGCGAAATAATAAATTATTTTGCGGTAATATGGACATAGCTCGGCGCTCGATTCCCAATGGCTTGCCGAAAGTATTTCCTATATGTTCGCACAAAGTATCTCCGATATATCTGCGATGTTTCGGCTGAAGTATCGGAGATGCTTCGGCGATAGCAATTTTTTTGCGTGGGTATTCATAAACTTCTAAGTTGAAATTTTTATTTTAAAGTCTGATCAAAATCATTTATAAATTTCAACACAAAAAAATTTGTGTCTCACCTGACACATTGTGTTGAAATTATAAAAAATTTTTTACAGTTTGTTTTCTATCTGCAAATTTATGTTTATATTTTCATTCTTTTATCTTTAGAAATTTATTTTAATTGTAAAAAGTGAAAATTCAAACAATATCACTCTAAATTTAAGTTTGCTATCAAATTTTCTTCTAGGAGAAATTAAATCAATAAAAACACTAATATAGAATAAATAAAACAATTTAGAATACGGTCATTTAGTACAAATTTTTCATTAATTATGATTAGTAGTCATATGTTCATTATAAAGTCATTAGCTCATACTGTATTTATTTAAAAAAATCTTTTGAACTAAAAAACGAGTACATAAATATATTTTGTAATATAAAACATTAAATCGATTTACCTCTGGCTTTATTAATTATCTGACTTGATTTATATCAAAGTTTTTAGTTTTAATTAAAGAAATTGATTTAGAAGCAATCTTTAAAGTAAATATTTTGACCTCATTTAATTTTCTGATATTTACTCAAAACTTTGTAATTATTTTAATAGCTCCGACTGTATGTACTATTTTATTTCTGAAATAACGTTATACAAATTACTAGACGTTCATTACTCAGGTTAAATACTTTATAAAACTAAAATAATGCAAGTCATAATAATATCTAAATTAATTAATTATTATAATTTAAAATAGGTCAAATTGAATTAAAACGAATTTTTCATCTTTATTTTTCATTATTTATTTGAAAAATATTAACTTTAAATAACAATACCTACTAGATTTAAGTATATTAAATGAAATTTGTACCCATAAAAAAAAGTATTTTATTGCATAATTTTTCAGCTAAATGTGAAGTACTAAAATTCTATGAAGGAGGATAAATAATTAACGATCATTTCGTAGATCGTATTTTACTCAAAAAATTATGTGATACAATATTTTTGTAGTGAATATAAACTTTAATAACTGTACTAACATCCAATGTGTATAGACATTTTTTTGTTTTTTAAATTAATAAATTAAAATAATTAATAAAAAATATGTATAAATAAAAAATATATGTAAAAAAAAAAAAATCTTTTCTTAATTAGTATTAACATTAAAAAAATCTTTAGAAATATGTCCAACAGCTTTCTAAAATCTACATATATATATACATGTCTGTGACTGCAGATCTTTAAGCGGAAGTAGGAGGACAATGAGAAAGAGAAGTTAGTACAAAGAGCTTCTTCTTTAACACATCGATTTCCTCACTTCAAGTACATCAAAGGGGCTGTGCCCCTATATAATATATAGTATATATACGGAAGACGTACAGTCGTGTGGCGGACATTCAAAATTCTTAGCAAGTTTCGTTTAGATGCTAAGAGAAACAAGGATTTAAGGAAATACGTGGGTTAAACTATAACATAAAGGATTTTAGTTGTAGAAGTAAATGGATTTTTTTATTTTCAAACAAAATCTTTTTCGAAAGGTAAGTTTGAATATTGAAAAACTTTTTAAGGAACTTTTTTTTTTATGGTTTTTGTCTTTGTCGATATTATATTGTAAAAGTAAGCTAAGGACACAGGTTTTCTAAATTTATCCTAAAATAAATAGATAATAAAATTTTAAACAGAAAAAATTCTGAATTTAAACACTTATGATTTATATTGAAAATTACTTTACTAAATCTTTTGCAAATGTTATTTAGATTTTTTAAATTTAATTATATAGGAGTACCATTATAGCAAACTACAAATATTTTGTAATTATGCCTATGAAAAAAATTAATTTTTAATTTACATTTTTTTTATTAGATGATTAAATATTAAAATAAGATTAGGAAAAATAAGAATTATGTAATAAAAAAATGAGTTTCACATAATATTATAATTTATTGCATTAAATTTTTCAATAGAAAGTAAAAAAAATTTTTTTATTATTATTTAACGATAACAAGAAACGATAATGGAGTTTCAATTGATCACTTTGTAGTTTCAAACTTTTGGGTTTATCATCAACCTCAAGGCTATTTGTTCTACAAGTCTTCAAATGCCTACCTCTTATTAATTCAAATGACCGATGACTGCATAAATTTAAATAAAATTTTTAAAAATGCACTATTGAATTTGAAAAAGTGAAATAAAATCTTTAAGTAATATTTAATTAATAGATCTATACTCAGTTCATTAATAAATCTATAAAAGCTTGTATGTTCATTTGGTGAAAAATTAGTAACAAAATCAGAGATTTACTTTATTTGATTTAACATTTAAAATAATAAAAAATATTCATTATATCACATTTTAACAAAAGCAACTTGAATATTTTTTAAATGAACATATAGATTAATCTAAAGTGGATAATTTCCGATCTTTAAGTGCATTGTAAGTCACTTTCAGGGTTTTTCTTATCGTAAAAATAAAAATTCAGTAACATGTAAAATGATTCACCTTATTTACTTTTGTAATCGTAATCATAAACATCGAATAGCATCGTATATTATTGGGTGCTTGTGTTCAATGAATGAACTTAAAAATAAGTGGTAGTCCACGAGTCCCTCGAAGTACTTCTGCTCAACGAAACCGTAAGAATGCTAATGCTTTCTCTCGTGGGGAACGTGACGCCCCACTGTCGAAGATAACAGCTCTTTTTGTCGTGCATGTGTATTCCCACTCACGTGGCGATTTCGCTTGGCGTCATGCGAAGTACACCTCTCTACCCACAGTGGCACCACTGTTTTCCCGCAGTGGCACTCTGTGCACACGAAATGAAAAGAGTATAGTTTCGTTATCGATGGTAGTGCTTCTTTACCACTTATTTTTCAGATGAGAGAATGATTTTACGTCGATATCACCTCTTTTTGGGGTGATAAATTAAAACTATCATAAGTTGCATCATTGAATCAACAAATTTAGTTGTGATCAATATAATTAATCATACAGTTATAGCATGATTAAGAATCAATGATCTTTTATATGAAAGTGATTTACAGTGTGGGGCCTAAGAAGTTATTATACGCATGATAAAAATTGAAAAAACTAAAAAAAACCTTATATTTGCAAAAATTAATTTAAAAATGGACACCCAATTATTCTAAAATTGTTATCAGAACATTTTCTATGAAAACAGAATTTCAGGTGACAATGGGTAAAATTAATAAATAAGATCTAATTAAAATAATTCTCATAAAAAAATCAAAGTTTTTGTTGGAGTTAAAATTAAAGATATTTACAATTTTATTCATACTTAGCACAAATTGAATCTGTTTTTGATGCTTTGTAAACTAAAGAAAACCAGAACTATGGTGATCTTACAGCTTTTCAATTTAACGCTGCTGATCATAAAATTTATTTTTTTTATAGCCAAGGTACGAAAATCACATGTGACACAAAGAAGAAAAGTTATAAAAAAAATGTAATACCATAAAAAATTTAATTTCGAAAAAAAAGTAAATATAAAGAAAGGTTATATAAAAAGTAGTTTTTTTTCTTTATCTATCACATAATACTTTATTAACAAATACACTCTTCTGCACCTATGTACAATGTGACAAGTCTGCAAACTTAACAATTTCCTGTTATACTTTACTACGTCATTATTATGTTTCTTACAAATTAATTTTTTTTTACTACGACTACTAGTTTGTACGCAAGTCGTGAATTTATTTTTTTTTTCACTAATCTTTCATTGTATGTATCTGATCATTTTGTTGTACAAAGAGTTATTAAAATTTTATTCTTCACAAAATATGTGTTTGTTACTGCACCAAGTTTCTTCGTAAAAACGTATATAATTAAAAAAAAAATTAAAATCATACATATACAACGAAAGACTATATAGAGCATTTTGTATAAAAAAAGCATATAAAATAAGATTTCGATTATTCCCAAAATAATCTCTAATATAAAATACATAATTGAATTCCACTAGCAAATACAAAAAAATCTAAAAATAAAATGTAGATTATTAAATTATTATGTTTTTACGAAAAAAGCTACGTTGATTATACATTTGATTCTTAATCTTTAAAGTCTTGCTGTTAAAATAAAATTCCACCTTCCAATTTCATCAGTCAATATAAAATGGAACATCGCTATCCCGAAAAATCTTTCACCATTGTTAAAAAAAAATAATAAACGAAAGCTCATCGGTAATGAAGCGAGTTACGCATTTGTTTATTTTTCGCATGCTAAAAAGCTTATGCGATCAGGCAACGAGGAACAAGAAAGTTTAATTATCAGCATAATGATACTTCAAAGTGCATAATACAGAACAACAGTTAGAACGACATACTCGATGTTTGCTAAAATTATTTCACCTGTACTAGATTGTGAATCGTCATTTGTTAATTTGTGACCATTTTGATGATTTGATGGATTATGATCATCATGACCATTTACATCGTGGTAATGATCATGATTCGCGCTGTCTTGATGAGTATCAGGGTCGTGATCTCGTTTATAAGTTGTATCCCAATTTTCACTTTTCATTTGGGCTTGCCTTTTTGTTCGTGTTTCTGATGTATATTTTGAATTAGCAAGAGAATTTAATTCTGTTTTCGAGACTGTCGAATTTCTTCGTTTGATGAAATGTTGATTTTGATGTTCCGAACTTAGGACGGATGGATTTGAACTTGAGATCGGCACGGATGAAGGACTCGACTTTGGACTTCTTTTAGCAAGACCAGCAACAGAGGAAACAGTTGGTAAATATAAGTAAGCGTAATCTAATCTTTCTCTATCAGCAGCAGCCATTTCCATGTCATCCACATTATCCAGTTTCAATTTTGTTCTAAAGAATTGTACCTTCTTTTTGGGTGATTTTTTTACTCCGTTTCGGTCAGGTGGCGAAGGGATGAAAACCGGTTCGAAACTGTCATTATACCTTTCAGATGTTGTTTCTTTAACTTCTCCATCTCTCATCATCATTTCCGAACTTTTATCTAAATTTTTACTTTCATTTTCATTGAAATAATTTTTCTTGATGATAGGTTTAAATCCTTTTTCAATAACGATTGATCCAGGATCAAATCCTGTATTTTTTGCCGGTTTTAATAGCATTGGTCTCAAAAAACTAGCTTTATTTTCGGATGATAAAGATTCACTTTGCGCAGCTTTAGCTTCAATTTTGGCTCTATGTTGTAATTTTGGATCGATTTTAAGGAGTTTGGTCGGCTGATGGTAATAATGATGGGGGTAATGATATCCTTGTTTACTAAGAGTTTGCATTCTGGACAATATTGGTGGTTTGTAAACGGCCTTTTTCCTTTCGTAAAATACTGGTTGTCTAGACATTGATGACATTGCACTAGCACTTGTTACTTGTTGCTGTTGCTGATACATAGCCATTGAGGGAGTTATCGAAGTTGGTCGTCTAACTGCTGTTTGATAATACGAAGATGATGATGTCTGAGGTCTTCTCTGTACAATGACCATTTGAGGCGGTGGTTGAATTCTCACATTTTGCGTTTGAGTCTTGGCATAGATGACACTTGGAGCAGTGGACACGGCGTGTACCGGTACAGAATAGGAGACGCGCATCGGCGAGCCCACTACTTGATTAACCATTACTGCAGCTGGCCGTCTCATTGTATGATGATGATCTGCAATGATTTTAGAGTATTGTAAATCAGTATTAGATTCGGAATTTTGGGAATCAGTGACTGTTTCAGCGCTGCCATTGGACTCCTGATAAGCCGGGGAGGTCGACTGATGATAATGATGGTAATGATGAGGCGTATGATAATGATGATGATAATCGTTATGGTTATTTTCGCGTTGGATTATATAATTTATAGCGTCGTAAGCGAGTTTAGTAGGCGAACGACGTTGATCCTCGGTATGCTCAGCATTATGAGTATACTGCGAGGGTACAAGGGTTAGTTGTGGTTGGGAATTACGATTATAATTAAGATGATGACTATAATGATGAAGCTGATGATCGCGAAGATAAGGACCTGTTATTAGCTTGCCGGGATTATTAGTAGCTGCCAAATGTGGATGATGATTGTAATGATGAAGCTGTGGATGATGATTTCTCATGTAATCATAATCCTGAGAAGTATATTCTTGATGATTCTCGAAAAACTCTGGCGAGGGCGTTACCTTGCTTGGGCTCGCCCTTACGCTGGCGCCAGTTTCAAGATCTCCTGCTGCTTTCTGTTCACCAGTACTTGGATCTGCGATCACCTCATGCTGCTCACTAGCTGAACCTTGTGGACCACTGTCGCATCTATCATGGACGTGAATTTTCCATCCCAAATAGCGATGAGTGAAGCACTTAAATACATAATTTTTATTTTTATTATTTCTTAAGTTATAACTTTCTATTGCAAAGTGAAGCAAAAGTTCTTCTTATAATAATTTACCTGATAGTAAACAAGGTCTGGAGTATTTTCATCAGGAGTCCATTGAACGATGCCTGGTTCACCTGGGTCACAAACTAATGTTAGAGTACGTTGGTAAGCACCAAAGGAACTGAATTCATCTGCTAGTGGCTGATTCTGATCTGGTACCCAATTACAGAGACGGCCTGTACCAGTTGGTCGGACAACACCTCGTTGACGACGCACACCCGCAAATATAGTTACGTTCTGAATTTATAAAAATTATGTTATTTCATATTTTTTTACTAGAAATTATAATGTACTGTTATTTTAGAATTTAAATTTAATCGAATGCTTATTGATAAAATAAAATTTAGCGAACATCATTTTTAACGCCAGGAGGTAAATATTGAAGCTGAAGATAAGTATATAATTTTATATAAAAAAATATTATATCTGAAGAAAATGTTTATCTATAAAAGATATAAATTATAAGAAATTTTATTAACTTAATTATAATTTATTAAATACTACTATTTAAATTCTATCAACTTCAAAAACAAAATATTGAAATAAAAGAAAAAATAATAAATGAGTATGCACTATATAAAAGTTGTAAAATAAATATTTACCGCTCGTTCTTCAGGTGTTTTATGTTGATAACCACCAACAGGATCATCAGTAATATAAAAGGGATGATAGAGAGCTGGTTTATCGGGATCATCACCTCCTTCAGTAACGAAACTGTATTGTTTGCCACGCACAACGTGAATTTCCGGTATGAGCAAACCATTTATGTACCAAGAAATACCCCAGCCGACATGACCTATTTCAAATGACATCCAAAAAGTAAAAGTAATTAGACATTTTTTCAATGATTCTACTTTATAGAAAATTTTTAATTTAATGTTAATTGATGACAATATTTTTATTTTATTTTTTATAATTCAAATTTAAATAAAAAAAAAGAATACGTGTAATATTATAGTAATTTATAAATATTTTTTAGTCTTTCTAAATGATTGTGTTATTGTAATTAAATGTGTTATAAATATTACATTAAAATTATTTTTCTGGTATTGCATAAAAAACAAAAGTTTTGAAATGTTGAAAAGCAATAATTTCAATACCACAATTACAATATAAAGTTTCGTTTCTTGAATAAAAGTATAGGTGAGATTTTAATTGATAAATTAATTTTTATTAGGTAAAGCATACCTGTAATAGCAGGATAACCATGTTTACCGCCAGTTGGTCCCATCTGGGCGTAAAAAACACCATCTTCTGGCTCGAAGCATTGAATTGGTGGAATTTCCCATGCGTCGTTTCGAGGTGCTGGTGCTGGTGTTGCTGGCAACCTTGCTGGTCTTCTCGTTGTTGGGACTAACTATTTATATAAAAAAATAGATAATAATATGAATTAATTTCTTTTTGCGTAAACAGATCACTTTTTTATAAAAAATTCTTCCTCCTTTTCATAAGACAAGGATTATTTCAATTATAAATTTATAATTCGAAAAATGTTAGATAAAAGTTTTAAAGTGATTTTCTAATATAATTTTATCATTTGTATTGTATTGCTATTTGATATTATTTCACTTGAAATTTAAAGATGAAATTAATCAAGTAAGTTTCCATAGAATTGTATTTAATTTTTATATATAGTTTTTAAAAAGTACTTCATTTTATAAATTGTTTTACACACCTGACTTTCCTGATCCCTATAATGAACATTATCCGAATTCTGTTGCTGATATTGTTGGGATTGTTGAGATTGTTGAGATTGTTGAGATTGTGGCGAATGTTGATGTTGTTTTTCATGGTGTTGTTGTTGTTTAGCAGATTGTTGCTGGGGCTGATCTTGAAGTTCTGGCATAGGGCAGTTCCAAGCAGGTGGCCTACCAAATTCAATGAATTTGTCTCCTTTAAGATAATTACTATGGAAACTAACTTCACTCTTATCATTTAGTGGACCAATAGCCCAGATTATCGCTTGTGAGCCATTCGTTATTACTGGACGATCAAGTTCATCACTTGCACGAAGTGGACGCTGATAAGTTACGATACTATAACCATTTACCATCGCGGCGTTGAGTAAACGTACTGAATTTGTGCCATCCTATTAAAATAAAAAGAAAAGATAAATCAATTTTATTACTGATCTTTTGTCTTTTTATTATTCATTTGTAAATAAATAATTATTAAAATTTTTTTTTTATTTTCATTCAGTAATGTACGTTTATTTTCTCTTCATATTTAATCAATATTCAAAAGTTTTTCGGCGTGCAATAAGAAATTAATTAGAAATTTATTTTTTATACTTGATTATAATTAATGACATTAGATTTTCTCTTTAATTATTTTAGAGTAATGCAACTGACAGTAAATTTTGTCAAATATATTTCATATATGTTATAAATATAAAAACTAGGAGAATTATTAATATATTAAATCGAAATTTTCATTCGTAATCAGTAATATGCTGAAGGCATTAATTAGTGAAATGCAACGGAATCTATACATTAGCGATTATTATATATTTTTAATTTATTATTAAATAATTTACTATGAATAGAATAATAAATAAATTTTTCATAAGAAATATTTATAACAGTTCAACAACCTACTGGCCAAATATTTTTATAATATTTTTAAAATTCTAAAATTTACAATATAAAAAAATCCTATAAAAATTTTACCTGGATTTTTATATCAGGACAACTTCCGCGTTTGCCAGAGCATTGAGATTTAGCATCGAGGAAATAATCAATTGCATAACCTTGTAAGCTTTGTTTATCAACCCACGCAACAACTACATCACCTCCAACCATTACACTGCGTTTTTCGTCAGCCGATACACCAAAGGACATATATTGATTAGCATCTGTAAAATAAATAAAAAGCATGCAAACGATCAATACAGCTCAAGAATTTATTGATTTTAATTTTTTTTTAATAATGTAGAAAATTAAATAATGAATGTGTAACTATAACTATACAAAATCATGATATTATTGAAAGTTAATAATATTCTTCGGAAGGTTAATTAATAATTAATAGGAAGGTCAGTGGTATGACGAAACTGAAAAAGATATTGAATTACGAATGTATTAAATTTTTATAGGTTTCCCGTAATAATTCAAAATTATCAGTTCTTTTATTTATAAAATTTTTTTAGGATCAATTAGTTGTTACACAAGTTGTACATTAACATAATGATTTTTTTCACCTTAACAAGATTTAATACCATTTATTTAAATTTTTTTTTGTATCTGACAAAGAAATAAATATTTTACTCAACTGTATCAACTTTTCATTCATAAATTTGATAAAAAGTTTATTTTCATAAAAAGAATATCACAATAAAGCTTTAAAAATGATCTTAGGAATCATCTTCAATGAATTTTATTACTACAAAGTCATATAATCGATACATCGATATTCACCAATACATCAATTTCATCTATAGAAAGAGTATAAGCTGGTGAAAGTGTCGTATCAGTTAAACATACGTATAGACACCAATCCAACACGTGTTCGCAGTGCATGTAACAACTGCTGGTGCCAAAGGCGAATAAAAAAAAACGAAAAAAATAAAATTAAAAAAAAAAAACAGGCGCGCCGACAACGCACCTTTCTCCTCTCGACGACTTATATACATTTCGCAACGGATATAAGAGAGAGGCGATCAACGGGAACGTTATGTATCGCGATGGTATATATATATACTCTTAAAAGAATCCAGTTGAGAGTTGATATATTCCATCCTTCTTTTTTTTTATTTTGGAGATGACGTGAAACTCAGAGTGCAATATCGATTTCAGAAGATTAATGTTTGAGTAATGGATTTTGGAAAGCCTTTTTTTCGTAGCGGTCGATATAGTCTATCATACTAATCAAACTTTTTTTTCAAAATTTTTATTAATTTTTACGATTTTTGGTCAATTAAGTATTAACATTCATTGAAAATGACAATCAATCATTAGATTTTCAATCGTTTATATATTCTTAATATTTTAGGAAATTTTTTATGATTTCAGTTTCTTTCACATTTGAATATTTAACAAAATTAGTTTTTGAACGAAAATCGAAAATTTTTATCGAATTATTCACTTTAATGAATTAAAAAATAAATTGCAAATGATATAACAAGCTTTTTTTACAGCAAAAAAACACTACTAATAATAACACTATTAATAAAATATTAATTACATTAACTGCAATAATAATTTTTTTTTCTAAATTTTTTTCACGTTGCATTATTTCTAGAAAAAATTCTCCTTAAACATATTTTTTAATATAAAAATGTACTTCTATTCTATATATTAAGATAAAAAAAATTAAACATCGATGTTTTTGATAGCCAATTGAACGTCAGTATACTTTAATAAACTTTTGTTTAAAGAAGCTTTCGCATAAAAATAAAAAGAATACCAACATCTTGACATAAGCAGCTTCATAAAATAAGTTATTGCATTGCAATACGCTTGTATATTTTTTTATGCAGTCTTTTTTTTTAAAGAGAGAGCCCTGGAGCCTTTCTGCTTTGGGATTATAAAATAATCCGATTAAATTTCCAATCAAGATAATTGGTCAGATATTTCAAGCGTCGCTAGAAGATATTCGAATCATTCATGGGTATGATGATATTTTTTTTATAGCTACACTTTATAATACGCGAAGTTTCATAAAAATAAATCGCTATCAAGTAAGATTATACTTTATTAATTTTGGAATTTTTTTTTCTTAAATTAAGTTACGAATTGACGCGTCTTTTATTTTATTAACTGATTCAAAAAATTTTTTTATATCAATCTAATTATAGTCAACAATTGAGTAATTTTTTAAGTACAATTAATTTATTCAATACGCTAATTAAAAGAATTTTCCTTGAAGTTCTTTTTATTTTGAGTGAAGTGAAAATTACGAAATTAAAATTTAATTACTATTTTTAGATTATCAAATGGCTCTATTTTTCTCGAATTTCAAGTATTGATTGGTTAATATTGTTACTGTCATTGAAAATAATAAAATAAAAAATTACGAAAAAAAATTATTCCTGATAAATCAATAAAAAGTAAAATTAAAAATACAACATTTCACAGTTAATATCGACAGAATTTATAATTAATGAATCGTGATTTATAAGCCATTATAAAATAGTCATTTAATATCCGCATTAAAGATAAAAAAACAACCATAAAATATTTCTTTACACTTCCCGAATATGTACATAGAAATTACAGAAGCAACTTGCTTTTCAAACGTCAATCAATTTATTCATCTAAGGAAAAGATGAAATGACCTTTATTAATTTTTCCTTTAAACATTAATTAAGAAATAACGTAATTTTTTTTCTAAATAAAATGAGTATAATAAATCGGGTTATATAAAAAAAGGGAGTAACTATTAATGACTACATAACTCTTTCTATGACACACAGATATATATATTTGTATATATAAAAGTGAGTGTATATGTATGTGTGTAAGAAAATCGATAAGTGGCGAAAGTTTATAATACCACAACGAGTTGGCGGAGAGATAGTACTGTCTTCCGCTTTTGTGGTTCTATAGGGAGTCGAAGGTCGATTGTTAAATAGAGTAAAGACTATTGAATGCAATTTTCCGGTATGTTTTAGGTTTGAACAATGGTTCTATTCTCTCTTTCTCTCTATTTTTTCAGCAGGGTTGTTAGATAATTGTTAAGAGTTTCGAACGAGAAAATTGCTTGTATTAAAAGTGTTAGTTGATTTGGAAATAATTTTTTAATTAAATACAAATTTTTTTTGTATTTTTGAGTAAATTTTATTTAGACCAAAGTTTATTACTTACGTTCATCCACAGATTTACGTTTGATATTAATTTCTTTCCCTCGTATATAAATAGAACAGATATTCTTATAATAAAAAGTTAAACTTACCAAGTTTTCCAACAAGTTGAACAACTATACTGTCCCCAGCAACGGCCCATCTAACTTCGAACGCCAAGTTATCATCAAGGACCTCGCAATTCAGCTTTGACTAAAAGAAGAAAAAAAGAAAAAAGAAAGCGATAAATACACGGTACACAGTAACCGAGAAAAAGGAAAAAAAAATAATCAAGAGAGAAACAAGAACAGCTGTAACTTAGGTAGGGTGAAAGAAGTAAGGTAAAGTCGAAAGTTCGACAATTAGATCAAGTTAAAACTTGTAAATAGCTTAAGATTTTTTCTCATGATAATTGCAGTTTCCAGAATGCTAAAACTTAAATGCTATGTATTGTCTACAATACATGACGCATATACAACACAACTGGAATACGAGTTCAAAAGAAGGATAAAAAGTATAAGAATTGATGCTGCATGCAAACTGATTTGCAAATCATGCTGAATTAAAAAAAAAGAAAAGTGAATATCTTTGAATTGACGGGCTTTCCGATTATTGCGTGATATTTTAAAAGTATAATCCGTTTTTTAAAAATTTTTAGTGGTTAATGATGAATTTAAATTTAAAAAACGCTGCCAAGTGCTTTGGCGGAATGCTTTCTCATAGAGTTCTTTGAGTTTCATTAATTTTTTTAAATAGTAACACATTTCGTGAATACTTAGAAGTTGCGACTAATTTAAATTCATCTTTGATCAACATTAAATATATTATTCCTCTTATGAATTTCATCCAATGTTATTAATACTGTTTTGTAATTGACAAAAAAAATGAAATAATTATAATTATTAAGTTACATACAAGTTATTATATATTAAGTTCGGTTTAAAATTAACCAGAGAAAAAATAAACAGAAAAAAGAATGAAAAAGTAGGTCAACGTAAATAAATACAATAATTAGTCTAAATATATATATATTTTTTTTAATTTTTTTATTTTTACTGAAAAAATATGGTGCGACATAAAGTATAACAAAAAGTAGAAAAATATAAAAATATAAAATCGTATACAAAAATATATATTTGCAAGGTGCAAATAATCTACATTATAAAAGTTCTCCACGCTACATTGTAAAAAAATAAATGCATATCGAATGCCCTCTGAAAAGACGTTATAGAAAAATTATAAAAATATAAAAACTTCATATAAAAAAAATCTATCTCTATACCTAAAAATCTAAAAATAAAAAATATAACCTTAAAAAGAAAGAGTATAAATTATCAAGAATTAAAGCTAAAAAGCACTGGCCCTAAAGTATTCTCCTCAAACTCTCCTTATTTTTTTTCTTTTTTATCTTTTTTATTGACGTTAATCCAATAATCGATTTCTCTTATCACAGACGTGAAGATAATTAATCCTCTTCCTTTTCTTTCCGCATTTTACTTCTACTTAGGTACGTATATATTCTTTCTGTCCTCCTTTTTTTCCCTTTTTTTCCTCGCCAATACGATAAATGCTTTTAACTACCGATCGTGCAAAAAGAGTAATGTCACATTGAGTATTTACGTATAAAGTATATTAAAAAAAAAGAATAATGTTTTCTTAAATTGAGTATTTCTTCTTTTTTAGTACGTTTTACCCTGCATATGTAGGATATTGTAGCGGATCAATATTATTCGATGACAAAAATAATTGAATTGGCAATATTCTATTTTTAAAAACGGGATTTTGTTGATAAATCTCAGGGACTGTAATTATCTCAAACTGATTGGATTTTCAATGATAAAATTAAGTTTAATTTAATGAAGTGAAAATATTACATTGATGAGTTGTTCGAATTAAAAAAAAAGACAAAATAAACATCGATAATACTAGTTGAGCTGTAAGGGATAAGTCGATGTCATTAATTTATTAATTTTCAATAAATGAACTTTCTGTCGATAAATTTTATAATGAAAGTCAAGCTTGGCTTGATATTAAATTATCGTAATAAATATAAGCTTGAATTTTCAAAAATATCATATAATGGCTTAAAATATGTTTAATAATTAGTAAATACGTCATGTTTCACTTTAGAAAATTATATATCGCATATATTTTTTCATAAAAAAATTAAAGAAAAACATTCGCAATATTATATTAATATTTAAAAAAAATAGTTATCTTTCAAATTATGAACTTTAATGCTTAAATTTTCTGAGTACTTAAAAATTTTTTTAAAATGAATCTAAAATTCGTTATCAGCAAACTTTTTCAATCGCATAATGTTAAACGTAAATTTATCTCATAAATTTCAGCAACGCGTTAACAATATTCACATTTCTTGTGTCTTTTATATGCACACCTTATAAATTAACCTACTCAATGATGAATTTGCATATTATGCAAAAAAACAGAAACAATTTACATAAGCATAAGGAAATCTGACCGCATTGTAGGATAAGTAAAAAGACCATACGAAGAAGGTTTTGTTACATCTCAGACCCTATTAATAATCGGTACTCTATGTACTTTATGGCGCTACGGAAAGGTTTTGCCACTAAAGGTTTTGCTGCCGAAAGAAAACTTCTACATTAGAGATTATGATTTGAAGATGCAAATACAAGTGCTAAGAATGTTTTTATGCTCATGTGGAAAGTCATGTATAGAGTAAAGTTTTGGGTTTGGGAGAAAATTTAGTTCACTTGAATGAATTATTTTAATTTCTTTAAAAGTAGTTTGGCATAATTTTAATGAACTTGATTTAGAGTTAGAATATAGATTTTTGTTTTGTTAGAATATAAATTTTGAAGATTCAATAAAAAAGTTATCGATTGGAATTTTTAAAATTATTTTTAAACTTGTTTCCAATCGAAAGAATTTTAACTATTTTCAAAAATTTTCAAAATTTTTTATTAATTTAACTTGAACGTAAAAGAGATGCTTGTTAATTTAAAAATCAATTTGACCAATTGAATCTTCCTTTGACCTACATTTTAAAAAATTTTACGACCTTTACATATAAAAAAATGATATCAACCAATTTGTCTTTATATGGTGTCATGAGATACTGGTAATAAAAAATAGCAAATAAAAAAATTCATTACTCGTATCTGAAAACTCAAGTTTTCAACGTTTAACGATAGCTTCTACTTTAATGTAATAAATTATCAAATGCGACATCGCAATAGTAGCACCAAATAAATTGGCTATAAAGAGAAAAAAAAGAGCATAGGACAAGGAAAATTTGTACGATTACTTTGATGCAATGGTAAAACTATATCTACTTGTATGGGAAAAACTGTTGTGGAATGTTAATTGAAAATGCTGGCTCTTTTACCTTTTCTTTTTTTTTGCTCGTTTCAAGAATGTATTTCAGAATGCACGACTTCTTTTTTTATTCTTGTCGTTTCAAAAGGAGACGATGTTTTACTTGTTCATCGTTTAATTTGAATTTTATTCGTATTATTACATCTGTTTGGAGATTTATAGTCTTTCTGCATTAATTATGATTTTGTTCAGTGGTTAAAATTTAAAATCTGTTTTTTCATAAAGAAATGTATATTTTTTTAATGGATAATGTTTTTTGTTTGCCCATTTTTCAGTACCAGTATTTTTTAATTTCAATTAATTTTAATGAAATATGCTGAATTTTATCCAAATATTTAAAAATCAATAAAATAAGTTAAATCATTCAATATAAAAAATATTTTTGAAACTTTAGAAATTATTTTTAAAAAAGTACACAATTCATTTAATCCAAATTATACATAATATACAAAAATAAACATCCGTGTGAAAAGATTTATGAAAATTAAATTTTTTCTTTAAGTTTTTTTTAGATTCTTCTTAAAGTTAAACGAAAGGAGACTGTAAACTTTGTCATGAAAAAGTCGATGCGGGTCTAAAAGTGTATATGCCTATGTACACATATACGTGTCTGTGTTTGTGTGTGTGTATACGTGAAAAAAGAAAACGTGTCAACCTATATACGAGCTGCTCAGCTGTGCCAGCGGAAAATTTTGACTGTCGCGGAAAACGAATTGTTCGGGTAAAAGCGCGATTAGAGAGGCTCGCGAAAAATATTGGATTTTCTTTTTTTTGGCCTTGATACTGAACACATGCTTGTACACTTTTGTTCCTTGCTTCCTTTTTTTACTTCTTTATTTTCCGAAAAATCACTTTTTTCTTGTCATGCACGATAATTTTTTTTTTCCAAAGGTTAGATTAATGTTGGCTCGCAAAATGCTGGTGTAGTAAAAGTTTGAAATATTTTAAACTTTTTTTTTAAACTAATCAATCGATTTTCATTAACTCAATCAAGTTATGTTCTAATTTTAAAATTAAAATATTAAATTTTACGGTATTTTCAGTTACATAGAAGTATGTAAATTGTTAATGTTTCCTAAATATTTCATTAGATGCCCTTTATAACTTTGAACATTGTTACTAATTTTAGAAGAATGTCTAAGCGATATTGGATAACAAATTTTAAAAATTTCATTTTAATTCCGATACTATTTTAGTACCCTCATTGACGTTAAAGTCTGATTATAAAGTTTTACATATTGAGTATAGTTAGTGAACTAATTCTAATAGCTAGAATTTTTTATCATATGACCATATTAAGAATTAACCGGTTAAACTAATGCGGTACTACGAAAAATTTTTTAATCAAATTTTCTAAATCCAACTTTTTATAAGCCACAAATGAAAATTAAAATTTCATAAAAATCAAACAGTTCAAATTTACCGAACCGGAATCTAATTAAACAACTCAAAATTTTAAAAATTAATAAATCCAATCAGTTAATTGAAATTTTTTTTTGTAAATTATCCGCATATTTTAATACTGCACGTGATACGAATCGAGTTTTTGTTGTCCTTGATATTGTTGGAATCTCGCGTGAGCTTGTACAGGTTGATTATTATCAAATCTTCGGTGTATTGATACTGGTGTTGTCGATCCAGCAAAACCAATAAAATCACCATCATCTTGTACATTAGCTCTTAATTGATGTAATCTTGCAACAATACCATCAGCATCGATTAATGGTATATGATAATCCAATGCTGGTACTATTTGTACATTTGAGCCTTCGCGTCTTTGTAAAACTGGTCTATATGTTGTTGGACGCTCGTATTGTTGTTGTTGTAGATGTTGATATTGTTGTTGATGTTGAAGTTGATGTAGAGCATTGTTATTTGCCAATTGTGAACTTGTTGATTGGATGTTGTTGTTGTTTTGAGTGTATGCTGGTATCAAGACTTGTCCCTGCCCTCCGCGCGCATTCTGCAACACAAGGACAGAGACAGCTTGTTGTAGTATATTTTAGTGACGCGTCTCTGGGTGTTGTTTTTTTTTATTTATTTAATAGTTTTATTAATTGGACTTTTTATCAGATTTTTTGCAGATTTCTTTAAATTTTAGGATGTGTTTTTCTTGTTGTGTGGTGGAATTACTTCTGTTAGGTTTCAAAGTCCAAAGGTAATCTTCATATCTTCATACTGTCATGTACTGTCCAACGTCACTTTTATTACAGTCACTGTCAATGGATTTTAATTGATTTAATCGGATTTATAAAAAGACATTTTTTAGAAATTAAATAAATTAGTAATAATAATAATAAAATTATTTAGTGCTCATGGAGATCATTAAATTTTTTAAATCTTATATCACACTTTTCTATGTGTATATTATGATTATTGTAGTGATGTAAAATTATTTAATTGTGAAAGGTCACTATGGGATATAATTTCAAATCTATTATGTCTTATTTTAAATATTATTTGGCAAATTATAAATGGCTTAAAGAAAAGAATTTCATACAATTAAATGATAATAAAACATATGAAGTTTGAAAATATCATTAATATTATAAATATAACAAAAACTTTCCAAGACAATTAAAACGTTCAAATAAGTGTGTAAAAAATGCCAAGACTATTGATTTCTCATACGTTTACGCATATAGAAATCAGCGTTTGATGCATGCAACTGAAATTTCTCCATTCCGAATCCATAACTAAAAAAAAATTCTAAAGAACCGTAATCGTTTATTATAAACCAACAAAAAAATTAAAAGGAATGTTAAAATGAGCCATGGAAAGCTTATGTTTTTACAGTTGTAAATGAAGTACTCGCAAATGACGCGATACACGCAAAAGAGACGATATAGTTGAAAAAAAAGAGGAAAAAAAACGAAGAGAAATCGACGCTTTTGAGCTCTTCGCAAAATTTACGAGCTCGCACACGATAAGAACATCGCGTATGGAAGAAAATCTTAATGTGCATGTGTGTGTGCACGCGTGCACTAAGCCGTATAATATACTCGTTTTGTTTATATACGTATATACGTATGAGCATGTAAAATATCTAGAATTTCTACGTTTTAAAATTGCCTCGTTCATATGAAACAGTGCACCTATTTTTCTTTCTTCAAACAAAAAAAAGCACATTTCTTCTTTTGTTTTAGTAGTAAAGCAAAAATTTTACTTTATTGCCATACTCTGTCTTTTGAAGAAATAAAAAAATTTAACATTATTTAATTTTTTAAGTAGTTGCTAGATAACTTCTTTAGTTAAATAAATTTTTCAAATTCTTTTTTTAACTTCATTAGCACAGATAATAAACTAAAATTTTTTCTTAAATTCGTTGAAAAAGAACTCGTAATATCTTTCTCTTTTATTTCAATAATTAAATTAAAAATATTTTTAAGAATTAATTGTCTCCAGCTTTCTCGTATTCGGCGCATAATACACAAAGCCAAAAAAAGCAAGAAAGTTGTTCGGTCAACTTTTCACGTGCACATATGTGCACCTACATTTCCTTTTTTTCTCTTCTTTTTTTTTGGCAGGGAAGGATTCTCATATGTTGAAAGTTTACATTGAACATATGAGAGGTGCATTGCAAATGTCCAGTAGCGCGCGTCATCTTTTATCGGAAATTTTTGTACGTATATATATATATCGTTGCGGAGAGTTTGAAATTCAGTTTTTGCTTGTTGAATATCGACAAATTTTTTGAACTTCAAGAGGAGCAAATTCAATGTTTACTTTATGTAACGTATACATGCTGTTGAATATATCGTGTATGTATGGAAAAATGCAATGCTTTTAGAGGGGATCACGAGGGATTGATATATTCCCCTGGGAATGCTTGAATTTTGTTTGATTTTACAATTGAAAATTTTACTTTGTTATTAACGTATAAAATGGGTTGAGAGATTTTTTTGTGCTTCCAAATAAAGATTTTCAATACAACAGCGAATTATTTGATACTTGTATTAATGAAGGTTCAAACGCTTCTATCAGTAAAAATAGATTTTCAACATTATAATTTGAAACTTAGAAGTATTACAAAATTTACATATTTAAAAAATTTTTTCAGAAAATGAAGACGTTTCAGCGTTTATTTATTATGAAGAAAACTTTTTTCTATGTATATTATGATGTGCAGTAAAGATATGAAAATGATTAATCATAAAAGTATATTTCCCTGTGACAACTATAGACGTTGTACCATCTTAATTTTATAAAATTTATTTTTATTAAAAAACTATTCGAATCTTCTTAAAATGAGTGATATTTTTAAAATAATATATTGATGTTTAATTGATAAAATTAGATTGATAAAAATCAGAGTATTTTTACTAGTCTTAAAAAAAAATAAAGAGTTTCTAGTCTGAAGCTACTTTCAATTTCTGTTGCAGTGTCTTAATGTTCAAATATTTTTATAGCACTACACGATCATCTTTTTAACATCATAACTTTATATACTTTATTTAGAAAACGATTTTACAATTTCAAATTACTGTGAAACATCAACAAATCAAAATAAATAATTGATTGTTTATGTTTCAATGAATAATAAATAAAGTTAAATGTCATTTTATCTAATCATTTCTTTAAATAAAATTGTAAAATAAAACTTAAATACGTGCTTAAAAGCAACAAACTTTTGAAACTAATATAAACTTTTAGTCAAATATTGTTATCTAAAAACTTTCTTCTATACAATGTAAAGCACATTAATACTATATAAGAACCTGTTTCCAAGTATTTTACAAAGTTTTAGTACAATAAGATCTTTTAATTTAATTAAACTTTACCGTTACAGTTCTACATTATAGTGAAAGTAGTTCATTTTCACTTTGACAACCAAAAAAAAATTTCTCATATTCAAAAATTTTAGTTACATTATTATTATTATTTTTAAAAAAAGTACGATCTTTCTCGCGTAAAAAGACGCGGTGATAGGAAAAAGAAAAGAACAAATACGAATCCACAATCTGGCTCTTTTTTTTGTGATTTTTCTATTTCCTCGAATCGCTTTGTAACTCGCCGCGAGCCTTTGACTTTTCGATAAGAGATGAAAGATGAAGATGTGTGTACACAAAGGAAGCCAAGAAAAGTACTACTATGTCTTTGATTGCTCCCTTTTTCTAGTTCTTTTCTCAAGAATGATTTCTTGAAAAAAAATGATATATCGTTTGCTTTTCTCATGTTTATTGTATTTTTGTATAGTTTCCAGTACAAACATACATTTTTTAACAATCATTTAATAGGTATAAGAAAAATTATTTATACACAATCAAAACAATAAATGTATGGTTAACTATTACAAAAAAGAAGTAATAATAAGCTATTTACAAAAAAGTACGAAAATATTGTTATCCAAAAAGTATAGAAATCATTTTACTCAACAGGGGTATTAAAAAAAAAATTATTTCAAAATTAAATAAATTTAAAAAATGTTTTTCAATATGTCAGAGGTATTTCCAACAAAGAGATATTTATAAACGTAAAATGAAAAAAATTACAAGCTTCTCGGTAAACTGTTAAAAAATTTCAGAAATTGGCGGAATTTATCTACAAAAGCGTCCTGTGTAACAGTCATTGTATGGGTTTGGTCGTATTTAATATTTTATTTTAAATATCACGTTTACTCTCTTGAAAATAAAAAAAAATTCGAAAGAAGATACGGATATTGAAGTACTAAGAAGTATAGGATGCCTTAACTTTTTATAACTTTTTTTTGACTTCTGTTGAATGTTTGGAATAACAATGAAATTTTTCAATGTCTATTTTTAAAACAGGTTTTATAAAAATGTAAAAAATATTTTATAATATAATTTTTTTTCTTTTTCAAATAATATTATATAGAAATATTTGAATCTAAAGTTATAATTTTTAAATTGTACTTTTTTCAACTATTACATTTTAGTAACTTATCGATAATATTTTATTGTCATCAACAACTAATAAGAAAATTTATAGAATATTTTGAATTGATAAAATAACAAGTATTAATATAATAAATAAATAAAATAAATTATTAAAGTTTGGACTTTCTAATGAAATTATTGATTAAATAATGGTAAGATCAATAAAGTAGTCTTACCTGAGGTGAAATACCAAGCATTTTGAGCGACGGTGGTACATTGAGATTCTGTTGTGGAATTTGTATGTGGCCAAAATCAACGGTGAAAGCTTCGCACCATACACCAAAATGGCCAAGTTGGTGTATGGTTAAATCACCCGGTAGAGTTAGTACGATAGTCTTGTGGTCGTAGCGGCGCAGTGGCACTACCTTGCCGTTCTCGTCTGGAACGCGGATACCTTGAGGCGAGGGCGACGGACCCTGGCCAACCCAAAACTTTGCGTCTGTTAGGAATAATAATTCAATTTTTTTTGTTTATTTTTAATGGATACATTTTATATTTTTTTAAAATTCCAACTATTATATGTTTGCACCTGTTAGTTTAATCAAATTCAAGATAACGTTTCGTTTATGGTTTTTGATCCCTAGTATATAATCTTAAATATGTATTGAGCTTTTTAATAAGAAGTTGTAATATCGACGATTGAATGATAGAAGGTACTATTTTGACGATGCTTTATAAAAGATAATATTTTTACAAAAAATAATTAATTTTTTGGTCAGATTCTATTACCTTATAAATAATTAATCACAAAAATTTTGGTAGAATAATTTTTATTTACGAAAAAGCCACTTTTAAAATTTATTGAAATGGTATCTTTTAGAAAGCATCTCGATAGCATTTCTGTCACCCAACCGTTGACGTAAACTATAAGTAAAAATCTGGAATTAGTTTTACTTGACAGGTTAGGCTTAACTAAATTTAAATACGTAAAATTAAAAATAAACATGCATATCGAAAGAACAAAATAAAAAAAAAAGATTGAAAAATTGGGATCAAACGATTCGTCTAAAATTTGATTATAACACAAGAGCAGAAAATTAATGACATACATATAAGCATTTGCATATTCGAGATAATTGCACATGCTCATCCTTTTGAATTATCCCGAATTTAATTTAGCGTATATATGAGCGATTATTTTTACATTCTTATTCGGGATTACCTTAAAACAAATTTACCCCGTCATATTATCAGGTATATATTTCCTTATGGAATCGAACTGTAAACAAAGTAATGAAAGGTGCAAAGTTTTAAATGAAAGCTGTTCATTTTTTGTAAAATAACAAAATTGTTTATTGATTGTACATCTTCTCCTTCTCGTGATACTTTCGATGAAAAGTTCCTAATATTTATCTATTACAAAGCGTGATCTAATGATTGTGCAATTTTAATGTCAGTCGTGGTTTGATATTTTTTTTCTTACATTACACCTTAATTAATCTTTTTTTTCTCGACAAATTTCACAAAGTTTTATACAAAAATAAACTGTAAACACTGTTTGCATTAAAGTACAAACTATAATAAGCGTTATATAATAATTATAAAACATAATGAGTATAAAAGTTATAAAAAATAAAAAATAATCTGATTTTATATCACTACTTTTGATTATTTAAAGGTAAGAAAAAATAAAAATAAAAGATTATATGAATGGTGCTCCGTCATTTCTTCCCTTGGTGGGTTTGCCTACCTGGAGCCTCGCCGTCGTAACTGAAGCTTGGTATTAGAAGTGTTTGAGCATCGACAATAACAACTGGTTCTGAGCTAACGCCGTGAATACCACTTAAACCAGCCAATTTTTGTGGCCTCGGATAATCAAAATTACGTGGAATTTTAACATCGCCGAAGTTAACCTGCGATGGAAAACAGATTAAATAATAATATGATTTTCAAACGATTATTCTTTTAATGTACAACATTACTTTTTTAATGTTGATTGTTTTTATAATTGTTTTTATCTTTAAAATTATTTTACTATCGTATCTATAATATTCAATATAAAAGTTATTTTAGTAGATATAAAAAAATGTATAATATTGTAAAAATTTTCTTCATTCAGATTTTAATAGAATAATGATATTTTCATGAAACAATATTAAATTTTTATGAAAACGTACTAATATTTTTATTTTTATTTTATATGTTTTAAAAATTAAACATCGATTTATCGGATTGACATTATTAAAGTTGAAATTACTATTGTTAAGACTTTTTATGTACGTAAATAAATAATGCATTAAACAATATCAAATTTTACAATAAGCTTGAAATATTAATATGTATTAATTTTGTTGTTAAAATGAAAATGGTTGTAATAAATTAACTTAATACAGTATGGAACTCTTTAGTTGATGTTCCGACAGCAAGTTGACTATTCGTTTAAGTCCAGAAATTTATTAAGATATTAGGATTATCGTTAGAACTATTTTTAGAAATACTATTAATAAATTTCTAAACTTGGAAAGAACAACAAAGTTATATGGTCAACTCTACCAGAATTTTAAAAATATTTTCTATCTAAAAACGAAAACAACTTTTTTTTTTAGAAAACACCTATCAGATGAATTTTAATCTTTCTGAAACCAGTCGTAAAAAAGATTCATGCAAGAGCAAACTTATTCAATACAAAGTTTTTTTACGAATAAAAGCGATCGAAGTTGTACTTTTTAAAAATAAAATAATAAAACATGAATATTCATAATTTTCTCTCAAATTATCATGTATGATTAAATTTGGAATTAAAGTATTGACTAACAAAGACTATTATATATTTTTAAAATTCAAATTGTACACATGATTTGAAAAATAAAAATATCAAATAATTATTAGAATATTGTTGATACTTATAAGTTTTAGAAAAAATCACTGGTTAAAAAAAAAATGATCAATTTTATCACAATACATTTAATTTAACTTGGAAAATGATGTTCGTAAATAAAACAACTTATGATATTTTTTAAATTAATTTTTTTAATGATCATCGTGTTTTAAAAAATTATATTTTTTCATTATGAAAATGGTAAATTTTGACAGTTTTTGAAGAATAAAAAACTTTTCGTTGAAAATGTATATAAGTAGATGAACCTTATTCACAACTAATAATTTCATATTTTAAAGAAAAGTCCAAGGAATCGAAAATAAAATGCATTCGATGGGTATCTTCAAAAATTTTTTTTCCAATAGAGTTATGCAAAATTTTTTTGTGAAATTCCTTACATAAAATTACAAATTTGAAATTTTAATTTTTCACATTTTTCTGATTTTTTAAATATTTTTATAATAGCATTTAATGAAACTATTTTAAAATTCACTAATAAATTTTCAAGAATTTAAATTTAATCATAACTATCAGACGCAGACGCGAATATCAATTAAAGCTTACTTTATAAATAATATATATTTCTTTATGTATATATATATATATTTAAAATTTAACCTACAGTTTCCATTTAAAATCTGAACACGCTTTTGTGTCGCTTTGAAAATTTTCAGTGTCAAACCTAAAGGCCATGGATTTTCACGGTCCATTAAGACGCCTAACGAAGAATTAAAAACTTTCTTACGATATATATATATATAGAATATAAAACATTGCAAACGATAATATAATTCAATGCCCTAAACCATCCACTTCGTTATACGAGCGTATACGCACAGCATAATCCTTGATGCTTTTATATGTGTGTGTGTGTGTATAGGTGTATGTGTGCTATATATTTCCACATGTGCTCTTTTACGAGCCCCAGATGTATGGCATAGAGCTACAGCAATATAATTTCAAAAGCATAACGTTGTTGTTGCTGAGATAAGCTTGGTCACCTGGTTTATGTAATTTTTCTGTTTTCTTTTTTATCTTTAGTTTTTCTTTTACAATAGCTTCAGGTATAAAGTCTTTGTTCCAAAGATTGAAAAAGTCTTATTTATTAAAAGTATATTGAAATTGCATGTGGTTCGATTTTGATCGAATGCATAAACGATTCTTTAACTACTTAATATTATTGATTTAATTTAAATTCAAGTAGTAAATATAATTCAAGAAAATTAGATCTTTTAAAAAATTTAATTAATTTGTCTACTTACGGCGTATTCATCACAGTATACGGAGAACCATTTGATGTTGTTAAGTGTTTTGCCTTCTGGCAATGTCAGCGTAATGTCTTTCTTTCTGTAGCGCTTGAGAACATTTGTCCTGTTGGAGTTCATAATTATGTTTGCTTTTTTTATTCACTTCTAATTTATAACACAGTTGTGATTGTGTATAAGTGAGAATTTTTTAATTTGACGTTTAAGATTAAGAAAGAAAATTTTTGTAAATTTTCAAAATTAAAGGGCAATTTTTTAGCTTAACGAATTAATGAATTAAATTGAAATTTCGGAAATTGAGTATCAAATACTATATTGTTGAAACTATTCCTCGTAATTGCAATTTATAATATATAAAGTTTAAAATTAAAGTTTCATTAATTAAACTTTTACATTTTTAAAAGTTTTTGATTATAAAGTTTATATAGATATTTAAAATATATAATAAAGTTGATTCAATTTAAAAAATTTTTATTATTTTGCAATATTAATTAAAAAAATGTATAAAAAGATGATTAAATATTAATATTATTTTCAAGTTAAAATTAAAATTTAATCAATGTAATGAGAAATTAAAATCTTAATATGCTTATACTTACGTTCCTCTCTCATCGCGCACTTTAAATCCATTTTGGCCTACAACTTTAGAGTTTCCAGCATAGAAAAATGCCGCTGTAAATAAAGAAGAAAAAAATTATTTTTACAAAGATTTTTCAACATTTTTGCAATAAAATTTATATTAATTTCACAAGTAACAATTTCGCAATTTCATTTATATGTTTCTTTTTCCTCGTTTCCATGTCCTCTTAATTAAAAAGGAAAAAAAATCATAAACCTAACAGAAACAAAATTTCACTTTAAAAAGGACAATTTACTCTTTTTCTGCATACCCAAGCTAATGTTACACAATAAATAACAACTTTTACAAAATGAAAAATTAAACTTCTTTATATTATACTAAATTATTAGCTCAATTAGAGTGAAACTTCACTTTCAAAAAAATTTTTTTAAACATCACATCTTAAACCAATAAATTCCTTCTTGCTCGCTCATAATACCACTTCATAAAAGAATCATTGATCTGTCAAAAAGTTTAAAAGTACCGTAAGCTCTAACTGCGCAATCAAAAAAATTTAAAAAAAAATAAAATCATTATATACATGTATATATAACCATATAACTTTCTAGCTTCCTCTAAACGAAAAATCTTATCCTTTTTTTTTTCTCTAGACGTGCATCATTGCACCTTGAGACGAGACACAAAACATTTTAACACGCGAATTTATATTGCTTTTAACTGGTTTTCTTCCTTAAAAAAATAATAATAAAAAAAAGCTGCCGCGCGCTCAAATGCTTTAAAACGGATAATAACACTCTAAGCGAAAGTTTAGCACAAGTTTTTTTTCTTCCCCTTCTTCCTTTTTTTTTACTTATTTCGACCGACATGAAACCTAAAAGGCGAGCGATGAAAGTTATCGTGGGATTGCTTTCTTGTTTTTCTTCTTTTTTTTTCTCTCTTTTAATTCTGTGAGAATGTTAGATATGGGCGGTGGTTTCCATTCTTAAATGAATATAGAAGTTTGGTATAGTGACCGATTTTTAGTTTTACTATATTTACTTTAAATGTAATGTTTTACATGTAAGTATCATGAGAAACATTTTTTTTTATTAAACCGTTTCGTTTTCAAAGGTTGGTTGGATAAGTATTATTTTGTATTTTATTTTTAACTCTTAGCTTTATTACATGTCTAAAAGTTAAACTGTAGTATTGAATAAGAAAACTGAAATTATTCAAATTGCTATTTATTGCGTTTTATAAAATTAACATGTACGTGATTGCAAAGAAAATATGCAATGTAAGAGAACTTTTGAAATCATTATTTTTAAGACGGAAACACGAGTTTAGAGTAAATTTTTCTATTTACATTTTTTTTTTATAAACTGCCACGCACATAAAAATCAAAATATTCTGCTGTTAATTTTTAACCAAATATCAGATTTCATGTTAACTAAAAGTGAAAAAAAGAATTTAAATAAATTCCTATTAGGTACTGTTTACGTAAATTAAAATAAACAAGATTATAATTTTGTGTAACACATATAGATAATGTCAATAAAAATCAGAATTAAATCTTCGACATAAAAAAAAGGTAATAACTTTTCAGAACTGTACATTCAATACTTTAAATATCGAATAATATTATGTTTATTTCTAAAAGTAACTATTGAGTAATATGAATACATTAAAGTTTAGTGGTACACGTTTAAGTAATAAATAGTAAAAAAGATTCATTTTAAAAATAAAAAGTCATCAAGCACATTTATTTTGACTTAAAAAAAGAGGTGATCTTTATTTCTCTAAAAAAACATTAAGAAATCATTAGTGAAACAAAAAAAAAACTGTATGATTATGTAATCCAGAGATATACTCTTTTTTTAATTCATGCATATTAAAAAGGATCCATTAGCATAACTGAATCATAAGAACGAATTAAGATTTGAAATTTTTCTTTAAAATAAACTACTTGAATAAATATTTATTAATATAATCAACCTATTTTTTAAAATCTTAATTATAATCTTAAAGTATTTTTGTAAGAAATGTTTATAAAAAGAATGTTAATCGAGAAAATTAAGTAAATGAAAAATGTGAGATTTATTTTCTATTATGAATTTATATGAGTTTTCGTTTTCCAGTATTTATATTTTTATGTTTAATGCTCTAAAAAAGAAAAAGAGAGCTGAAAATGATCTCGAAACATTAGCAAAATAAAGAAATCTTGTATCTTTCAATTAATTCAATCTGAATTCTATACTGATTGAAAGTGTTACTTATTTGAGTTGCCAATTTTCTAGTAGATGTCGGATGTTTATGTTTCTAAACATAAAGTTAAACTAAAACTAAAAATCAATCATTCTAAAATTACGAAAATTTTATTCGATTTTTAAAGATTTTTTTAAAAAATCAGAGTTTATTTTGATAAATATACATCATTAATGAGAGCTTTAAATCTATTCTGCAACATACTCGTAAAATTGAAGATTATATTTTAAAAAGAACATCTGTTCAAAAGGTTCAACCCATTCAAACGCCATAGAAAAATAAAAAATTTTATGAAAATTAGCATAAAATTAAATGTTGATTGATCATAAAGGTTTTTGCTAAATGTTGCAGAATCAACAGAGAAATTCACATTAGAAAAGTTACGTTAATTAAAAAGTAATAGTGATTATTTTGAGAAATTTTTAGCAGTCGAACAAAATAACTTGTAACTTTGAAAAAATCTAGCATTAGACCAAAATAATGCGTAATTTATTCTAGTTTTATGTATACGAACATCACACTCAACAATTAGGGAAATTCGTATCGTGACCAAATGACACTCTTTTAGTAAGTTTTATGGTCCATTTACAGTTAAATAACAATTTATATACAAAACAAACAATTGATAAAATAAATTGGATTGTTAATAGTTGCTCTCAATTATTTTTCTAATTTTCAAACAAAACAACAACAACATAAAAATTTATCAATATAAAATTCAATTTACTCCACGATCAAACCACAAAATCAAATTAATTTTCCAATTTAAGAACTAAATATAATTTATTTGAATAAACGAAACAAGCAATAAAAATATCAATATAATAACTTTAATATATATTACCTGGTCCTTCGCCGTCGTAAGTAAAGTCTTTGATGAACAATGTTCTAGCATCGACAGCATAAACTTCACCGCTCACTCCATGATGAAATTGAGATAGTTTGCCAATGAGTTTTCCGTAGTATGCGGCGTTACATTGTTCTGTAATTAGAAATATAAGGGAAGATATAATTATGATTGTTTTATTATTATTATGTTTTTCTTCTTTTTATTTATTTACGTAATTTTGATATATACGTGTTTATGACATTAGATTGATTGTAATCTTGTAACATGGGCATGATAAAGTTGAGAAGAAAGAAAAGAAAAAGCCGATGGAAGTAATAAATGCTTAAGATAAATTTATAGACGTTTTAACATTCATTGATGAGCTTCTTGAATGAGAAAATAAAATATCGTCTTAGGAGTTAGAAAGCTTAATGAGTTTTTTTTCACTAAGATTTATACATTTCTTTTGTAACTTTTTTTTACAATAAATTGTGAAATAAAACGATTAATTAAAAAATTTTATTCTGCTTTGTTTTCTCTTTTATTAATGTCTTTTTTTATATTAATCATATCATTCTTAAATTATTAGCATACTTATGAATATTAAACGATAATTAAAATTAAATCATTGATTAATAACAAAATATAATGAAAAAAAATTTTTTTTCAATTTCTATTTTTATGTTTAAAACTTTCACATTTTAAAATGGAAAAGTATGAATATTATGCCGAGCATATATTAATTCATTATAAAATATAGTAAATATCACCGATTTATAACCTCCTTTTTTTTCTCACTTAAATATTTATAAGATTTATGCACTATATATTCCTTCCATCCATCAATCATCCCATAAATATATATTTTCTTAGAAAAAAAAGCTAAAATAAAATAAATGCGACCGAATGGTATTTCAATTCTAACAAGAAAATGTACTAAAGCAAATCACAAGATTGAAAAGAAGAGAAAAGGGAATAAATAAAAAAAAAAGAGAAAAGAAAAACGAAGACGAAGAAGAAGAATTACTACGAAAGAAAATCAGGGCGGAACCTCGTCTCGTTACTTGGGCCACCCGCGATTCAACCTCTCGCCAAAGTAATTAAGGGGTACTCTTTCCCATTTCTTTATCTTATTTTTTTCCTACTGTATTTTTTTTTTCTTTCTTTTCATTCTATATAATAGTTTTGGCTTTAAATCTGTAAAATGTCAATCCTTGTAAGGAGTTTGGACTTTGGTGTATAACGGTTCGCATCAATTTCACTCGTTGCAAATGCAAAACGAATGTCTTTTCTTTATCTATCTTCCTTTTTTTTTATCTCTCTTTTTCTCTTTCTTGTTAAGGATCGGAAAGAAAATGCATGAGGTTTCTTCGTTTTTTTCTTCTTTTTTTAGTGGGAAAAAGAAGAATGCGCAGGGTGAATGAAAGATGAGATTTTAAGGATAGAGAATAGAACTTTGCACGGAGACGAATTTCAATATTTTTATATTTCCCTTTTTTCTCGCTTTTAATATCACTGAATGATAATGTTATTTATTGGTGTAGTGAGAAATGGCGAGAAATGAAAGATAAAATGTAAAGAAATTTTAATTTTAATTTTCCATAATTTATGTAATAAACGAGATCTGGATTTATTTTGGAAAATGATAGTCTTTTGTTCATCTAATCACGAGAATAAACATTTGTTATCATATAATTTGTTTAATCATAAAACTTTGATCATTCGTTAAATAAGTTAAATTAACTTTAAACGTCAGTAGAAACAGACGTATATGGACAGACAAAACTAATTACTTTATTCACTTAAAAATCAATTTATTTTCAAAATTTTAATTCTAATTAACTTTGCGAATAAAAATAATACATTAACAACAATTTATAAATCTAATGACAAAAAAAAGGTTTGTTTATTTTCTAATTCTATGGAACTTTTGTTTAAAATTCTCATAAGTATTGGCCTTAGACAGTAGTTGTTATTTACTTTAAAACTGACCAGACTCTAGTTTGTTCTCAAGTCGTATATGTAGCAGATATCTAAAACACTATATTCCCGTGAGCAAAATGACTTTTCCTCGTTACGTTATATGTGTATATACTGCTGGCTTCGTTACTCCGAATCTTTTTTAATGTTTTTTTCCCTTTTTTATATATTTACGTTCTTTAATACTAATACTCGTAACGTTTTAATTACAAAAATAATCATTGGGGTTAATGAAAAGAGAGATAGATTTATTAAAATGAAAACATTTTTTAATTTTGTATTAACAGTATTCTTTAGAATAAATATAATATTGGGCGACAAAAGATTATAATAAATAATTTAAATGAAATACCATTTTCATAACTTTATATAATAGAACCTAATCTAAATGATTTTTATTTTCAATTATTATTTAATTATTATCTAATATCAGTAAAGTTTTAAACATAAACGCAGATTACCGAAAAGAAACCAGTTATGTATAATTGAGTACTTGATTAAAAAAAAAAGAAGGAAAAAAATATCAGAAACATAGTTTTCCATTTGAACCGGACACGAGCAACGTATCGCTCCCATATCCTCTAATATTAACTTATGAATACATAACCGTAGATTGGAATAAAAACAATTTAATAGAAAGTTATTATATAAAATCGTTAAAATAATTATTTTTTTTATCATCGTTTTGTAATTAAACTTTTTTATCATCCCATGTGCTTTTTATTTATTTAATTCAAAGTTTATTATGAATGTTTTTTTTAAATTACAAATAAATGAATCGCGGACGATGCGAGCCATTAATTATTGTTACCGCTAAATTAAATAATTAAACAATAAGTTCTTCAATCATAATTAGTGATAATAAGTAAACTTCTAATACCTTAATACTAAACTGATCTTTGGTTCGCAAATAGCATTATAACGTCATATCACATGGATATGTATACCCCCTTTACTCTTGAAATGCATTCGCGCTTTATAATCTTTAGGAACGCGATAATATCCTCGCACGCAACGCAACGTTTAATTAAGGCGTTTGCTATTATATACACTAACTGGTTATATGTATAAGCCTGTGTCTATATACATATACCAAAGCATCGATTAATTAGTTACTCGCTAAAGCGAAATCTGGGCCGAGCTGGCCATTTTCTATCTTACTCTATCTCTCTATTTCTCTCTTATCTATTTATCTTTCTCTTTCTCTCTCTCTCTCACTAGCTTATTGCATTGAGCTTGTACGAGGATAATTATTAATTCCCAGAAATTTTTTTTTTACATACGAGAGTTTAGTCAATATGGATTATTCGATTTACAAAGACCACGTGTGTTCCACTTTATTAATAAAAAATTTGGAATCTTCATTTTTAATTAACGATTATCAATGCAGAATTTTAAAAATTCGAACAATGAAGTTTTTTATTAAATAAACTATTTTAATTTAATTTTTATGAAGTTTATATATTGTTTAGATTTTTAAAATGTAATTGAAAGCAGATATTTTAAATTTTTTATAATAAAACAAAAATTTCATTCTTTGTTATTTTCTAATTTTATAATAATTGATTACTTTATGTCAAATATTATTTTGTAACGAAAATGTCATAAAATATGAGATTATTTGTTACACATTTAATGGAACAGCAGGTTAGTAGGCGAAAAATTCCTCGGAGTATATTAGGAAGTACGAAGGATAATTTTTGTGATAGTAAAAAGAAAATTTACAATATACCAGCTTTAAAAAATTCTGAAGTTTATGTACAAGATGACCAAGCGGCTTCGAGTACGTTAATTAATTTTATTAGCGCGTTATCAATATTATTATTTACAGGCGTCGTTATTCAAATTTTTATGACGTTTTAAAAAGATAAGCTTGAGTTTATTGAATATTTCAAATAATTACAGCATTTATTTTTTATTAAGCTTATTATTCATCGTAATTTTACTAAAAACTTTGCAAGTCCCGTAAATAGCGTTCATATTAAAATTTTTGCAGCTTTTATCGATAAATATTTTATAATGTTCATCTTTCATAATCATTAATTATTTCATTGTATTTTTGAAAATTAACTTAATAATGTTTCTTTTTTTCTTTTCGAGTTTCAATTGAAAATTGTCTACATTTTGAAATCCTGTTTTTTTAAAAAAAAGGAAAATCCAATTTTGGAAAAAGACATTGAAAAATTTTGTAGAGGTATTTGAAAATGTTCTTTATTTATTCAGAACAGCGTCTTACCTACTATTTATATCTTCTTTGAGAATTGTGTTTTATTTTTTTTTCTTAGTCTTTTTTTCAAGAAATTTTTTGTAAAGTCTCTGAATAACATTCGCAAATAAACTCTTTTGGAATTTCTAGTATTCCTCAATTCAACTAATAATTAAAATTTTATTAATTTTTTTATTAAATATGATTCTAAATAGAAAAATATTATTTTTCAAGGAAATTATTAACTTATTCAATATAATTTCATTAATTGTTCATAAAAATATTTATTCTCACATTAAAATTTCACACGATCCTCTGAAAAATACTAGTCGTTCCATTTTCTTTTTTATCGTAAAATTCTTTATTTTTTTCATTTAAAACGCATTACTCAAGTCTATCTTTAACTTCCTTCATAACACTCAAAAGAAAGTGCATAACTTATATATGTTATATTTCATTGGACTTATAGAGTACCTTGTTTCTCGCACATTTACCTAGATTCATTGCTCTCGCGCCTCTTCGCATTCCTCTCTCTTTCTTTTTTTTTTCTTTTAATCTATTTACTTTGAATGCATTTTTAGCCGCTTTTGGAAGTCGTGTTGTTGATGATTTTTTTTTGTTTTTCTTAACGTTTAGAACCGTCATTGTTTTTCACTACGTTTAGCGAGCATCAAGAGCGGAGAGATTTCGAGAGAGTGAAAATTATATATATTATACTTTGTGGATTTATTACTGTACGTTGACTTTTGTGGTTTGTATAATGCTTTTGTTAAAGTAGACTACTGCTAATGATATTTAAATCCATAATGATACGTTGAGAAATACAAAAAAAATATTCAAGATAAATTATTTATTGATGTCAATTTATTCTTGTAAAATTTGATATTACGTATATTGTTAGCTGAATTTTTTAAATTATTTTTTCAAAATTAATTAAATCATGATTACGAGATTAAAATTTTGTTGGTTACATAAAAATAATTATTTGGTTATAAAATACATTTAAATTTATATAATAAAGGAAAGATTCTTTTTAAATTTCTTTGTTGCTAACGTTATTTCCTCATCGAGCAATGTTAAAAAATTCAAGTCTTCCGACAAAAGGAAATTCGAGCCAATCAGCAGACAAAAGAAAAAATATATTGCGCATCATCAGAGCACACCGCAACCTTAATTAATTCACCACCAAATAATAACCGCCGAACTTATAAAAATCTATAAATATCATTTCTCAATGAAAGTCATTACGCGCGATTTCTCTCTACAGTCGCAGAATAAAAAAGAGAAGATAAAATTGCAAGTAATAAAGCAAATTACTATATCGCACTTACAAAAGAGATTGTTAGCAGTGAATGCCAAAAAAAGTGAAGAAAAAATAATATAAGAAACCAATCGTGATTGATTATTATGTATAATCGATCATCGTCATTCCATCACTTATTCCGACATGTACGATGAAAAGTACAAATTCACTGTCATGAATTAGATATGCTTTAACCTTGATTATTATGTATGTACGATGTGTATACATGTTTATTTTATGAATATTATTACATTAAGCATTGATTACAATGGGAGAGAAATTTTTATTCTTTAATTGATCTTTCAAATTTTTTAGGGATATGGATGGAAATTTAAAATGTGTGTTAAGTTAATGTGCGGGTTATTTATATAAGTGTGGATGATAGTGAAATCGATTTTTTAAAAACTTTAATCCACAATATTTTGCCTTTAATATAATAATTATTATTGCAAAATTTAACATCAACAACATTAATTTTGAGAGTTTAAAAATACCATTCTTTAATTATTTTATTATTTTACAATCTGTGTATTACGAAATAATCAAAACCGATGGTATCATAAATAATATTATCTTCAATCTCAAGCCTAACAATGAATAATTAGAAAAATTTTGTAATTCTACAAATAACATCGCATACAAAGTGAACACTGTAAAAATAAATTTTTATCTTCGTTTCTTCGTCTTCATCTAATAATAAATTCAATAAAAATAAAAAAAAAAAGAAAAAGGATAAACACAAGTGAAAAAAAGCAATAGCCTTACACGTCAACGTAATAAAAAAAAAAGCTTGATTCGTTTACACACTGTACAATCTATCTAAGAGAGTTCATATACAATGAATACATCTTTAACACGTGTATATATAGTATAAATGAGTCTATGAGAAAAAAATCTATACGTATATATCTATATACTCATCGTACAATCTTGTGAGAAGCTGCGAAAAATAAAAAAATTACATATGAAGAAATAAGCATAGAATGTGTCAGTGAACCCTTGACATTTCCAAGTGTGTGTATATATATATTAGAGTTCCCGCGCTCGCAAGAGTCGAAGAGTGTGTACATCTATATATACGTATGATGTAGAGGAGAAAGCAAAGGTATATAAAAGCACACATGAGCGACGTAATTGGCGGGATTCTCATTTTATATTATACGCGACGTGTATACGATACTTTGAATGTCGCAATATTAATTCGAAAGAAAAAGATCCGTATATGTACATGTATACTTTTTTTTACATATATACATGTATGCTTTATAAATCCAAATGATCGTTTCGTTTATTATACAGAGGAGAGAAGAAACGACGATCGATTACGATGACGGTGCGATGACTCTTGCGTTGCTCAGCAATTTTTCGCTTTTTTTTATATTCTCTCTCTTTTTGTAATTGATCAATGTAGTGGATATAATTTTTTAACAATGATTTGAAATTTTTTTTTCGTTGCAATTTTGAGTAATGGTATACTCTTTTTCGATTGATTAATTGACTGTTATTAGATTTATTTTTAGAGTCGTGTGTTATATATTTATGTATGCAGATATTTTTTAAATATACAATTTAAATAGCTTTTAAAAATGCATAATTAGATTTTGAATGCATAATATTTACTCATTTTTTCCGTTAATTATAATAATTCTAACTGTGCATTTTAAAATATCAAACAATCCATAACTTTAAACATTAGTTGTATATAAGTTCATGGTACTCTAACATTTAATTATTCAAATTTATGTGCAGCTTATCTTTGAAATTAATCATTAGGTTCATTAAAGTTGTAACAGATGAGATATATCGATCAATTAATAATCTTTATACAAAATAACTGTTTTAATTCAATTCTAAATCAAAGCTCATTAATAATGAAATCTTAAGTACCTCATCGCCTTTCTATTAATCATATTTCAAAATAATAAAATGAAGAACTGTATTCGTTTCGAAAGAAAACAAATTTCTTCTCCTCTTAAGCACAAATAATATCATTAATATAAAGTCAAGTCTGCGTATCAATATTTATTTTTTTAATTTTTAACCGTCATTGAATTATTTTCCATGCAAATAAGAAGAGCTTCTAATTCGAAAGTATTATTAAAACGTGATAAATATTACAGTTAAAAAAAATCCGTTCAACATAATGAAATGATATTAGTGAAGGAAAAGGAAAGCAATGACGCAAAGCAAAAATTTAAATATCCACAGGAAAAAAATCTTCTTTCAAGAAAGTACGAAAATAAAAGGGAGAGTAAACGAAATCACGTTTGGGCTAAAATTAACATTTGACTCGCAAACGATGTAAAAATTTGGTCAAAGATATTTTTTTCTATATTTGATACAAGGCAAACAGTTGTTTTATATTTTTTGAGAAATACAATTAATAAGGTTGATTGTGCTGATAAACAAAAGTTATTCTCTTTTTCTTCTTGTCTTTGTTTTTTACGTGGGTATTATAACGCTTTTTCATACGGACTTCTTATTAAAACGCCCACTGAACTCATTTAATTAAATTGTTATGTGATACAATCAGAAGAACAGAAGTAGAAATTTATCTCACAAACATAGGTCACTAGAGTTCTATTCTTAAGAAAATGGTATGGATCAAATTAATAACATTAAAATTAAGTTTTTCTGTAAGATTACAAAATTTATTAAAATTTTATATTTTTTTTTTGTTTTGTATTTTATTTTTTATTAATATACATTCATTTTATGGAATAAATTATTCGTTTAATAAGTGTAAAAAACGATTAAATTTTTTACTAAAAATCCTATTGATAATTTATATAAAAACGAAAAACCTGATATTTATTGGTTTATTTTGATCAATAATTATAATTCAAATTATCTTTATTTATTGAAGATTTTTTTCGTACTTTTATTATCTTGTTTACAAATTATATATTTTTTACCTAAATCAATATATTTCATTTCATCATTTACTTCCTTTTTTATTACACGATTAGATCATTCTTTCTTTAAATTCAACTAAATTACAATTTATTAATATTTTAATCAAATAACCTGATCCCAAAGTTGCATTATTTTTTGTTAATATTTTTTTAATAAAAAAAATTTTTTTATACTGTTGTTAAAAAAAGATTCTGTTAAATCTTACGAAATGTGTTATTTATTAGTATAATTTTTCATAAAATAAAAATAATGGGAATAATAAATTTTGAAAGAACGAAGCCGGCAGTTTATTTACTTCCCTAGTTTCAAAATTAAAACTTTATATTTCGAAAAACTTTCTTACAGCAAATAAAAAAAAGAAAAAAAAAGAAGTGGAAAATAAAAGTATAGAAAACAGAAGTAAATATATTTCTTTGACAAGTTTATTTCACAAAAATAAACGAGCTCCCTGCTAAACTACTTAGAATTAATAATTATCTTACAATTTTTTTTACGACGCAACTCTATAATTTACAACCACAAAATTTTAGTAGATTTCAAAAAAAAAAAAATCATTTTAATTTCCTTCATTGCACAAAAAGCAAAAAAAGGAGAAAAAAAATAAAGGATCCTTCACGTTATAGCAATCCCCCTAAAAAGCGTGTCAGTATCATTAAGCATCTTATTACCTCCTTCCTGCGGTGAACGCGTGCGCTCATTAACTTACATCGTTGTGAAAAAAAGAAAAGAAAGAGAAACAGAAAGAAAAATCTAACCATAGCACCTTTTATCTTTCTGACAAAAAAGAGAAGAGAAAAAAAATGAGAAAAAAAGGGAGAAAAAAGAAATGATAAGTCTTTCGTATATAATCGTGGAAAGTAATCAGCACGCGGAATGTACTGGCACGTAAGCACGATCTTTTTTTTCCTTTTTTTTTCGTTTTATTTTTTTGACTTTTCTTCCTTTACCGATAGTTCGTCACGATTTGTCGAGAGTTTTGATGATTGTTCGGTAGACGAAGATGGAAAAAAGGAGAAATGAGTTTATTTGGGATCAAATTTTTCGATTAAAAAATTAAGGACATTTTTTTTTCAACGATGATAAAAAGTCCAAAGTGTCGCTTTGTATAAAATTATTTAAAAACAAGCTTTTTGAATTTTATAATGAATATAACTTTAAAAAAAAGAAGAAAAAATAATGAGCGAATATAACTTTTGCAGTTAACACAAGTTTAGTTTATTTTTACTTTGATTTTACTGCGTTTAAATTCCATAATTGACCAAGACGAAGAAAGTAGGAAAAAGAATAATTGTAAACATAAAATCTACACGCAACATTCTTGAGTTTTTCAGAGAACGTTCGTGCATAAAAATATTTCACTTGCTTTTTTTTTAACTTTTAATTATAATCTTCATACAAAATTTACATTTTTCAAGCACTCTTTGTTTATTTTTTTTTCAATAAATTATAAATGTCTATAATTTTTGAAATTTAGAAAATTTTAAAAAAGTTACTGTCGATAAATTTGTTTTAATATTGTTTTTAAAAAGTTGAAAGTAAGGTTTTTACGCAACACTCTCTTTTTTATTTTTCGAGCTCAAGAAGATTTAAAATTTATAGTGGCAAGTTTCGATGTGAGAATCTTGCTTTTCAAACAAAATTTATCTTCCGCAACAATTTGTCAGGCCTGTTCAATCGAAGATTGACGTGCTAGGGTAAAACACATGACTTGAACAAGAGCGCGAAAAAGAAGGGAAAAAAAGTAGTAAGAAAAAGAGAATAAGGAAGAAAAAAAAAGAGGAAAGTAAAAATCGAAGAATCTGCGAAGTATATTTGGCGTGTAAAAGAAAAGTCCAAAGGGACAATCCGGATAAAAAAAGAAAGGAAGAGAGAAAAAAAAGCAAGCAGACCTATAAGGAAAAAGAAAAAGAATTGTCGGACTATTCGCTTGGAAAACTTTTTCGCGACGATTAAGCTTTTCTTCTTTTTGTTTTTTTTAACTCTTAAAGAACGTCTAAAGGAAAGAAGTTAATCACAGTTTATTTTAAGATTTTAGTTTCTTTTTCAAGGTTTAAATTTGTTTAGTATAAAGAAAATATTATTAACAAATTAATTAAATAATTCAAATTTTATTTGTAATTGTTATAACATTAATTTTTATTATAATATGAAAAAATATTAATGAACCGTCTTACTAAACGCATCCTGTAACTACTTAGGCTCAATTATTGCTTACATGTTGTAACATTTTTAATCATAAAATAAATTATTTATTAATTTTAATAATAAAATTTAAAGTACTTATTTAAAATTTTTATTATCATATTTATGTATGTGTAATAAATATTTTTTTATACTTACGTTAAAAGCTACAATTTTAAAAAATGATATCTATCAAGATTTACATAAAAATTCGGTATTCCGATACTTCATTCAAATTAATATATGTTATAAAAAAGATAAAAAATAAATTTAGAAGAAAAATATGAAAAACTTGTAAGAGAATATAATAAGTATTTTATCATATCTTATCATTAAATGACAAACTCCAAGATCTCGATCTTTGCAAATAAATAATTTCAGCGAACATTTACCTCTACTCATTAGTGCAAAAACAACTACCCACAGAAAAAAAGAGAAAAAAAAATAACAATGTATCAAAGAAACTACACTTGTCGCGGAAGTTTAATTGATTAGTCTATTATGTTTTGCTACTGCTATCGCTATACCGTCAAGGAAGAAAAAAAAAAGGCATAAGAAAAAAAATATACACGAGTGCATGTTTCGCGAAAGTCGCGCTGGCGCGAGAAATAGCAGCTAAACAGACCGGCAACATTGACACTGAACTGACTTAGCGTGCTCGTGTTTCTTAATTTACTTCCTATTTTTTTCTGCGCTTTTAAGATGCACGATTATATTTAGCTGTTTTTTTTCTCTTCTTATTTATATCTTTTCTTTTTTTTCTCTTCCTTCAAACCGTCGCGATATATTGTTTTGACTTTCTTTAAAACGCTGCTTCCTGAACTTTTCTCCGAACGAATTAAGTCTTTTGATTTCGACTTACGTAAGGCTTTTGTCAATTATAAAGAGGAAAAAAAAGAATTTCTAATTACTTTTGTATGTAGATGTAGGAAAATAAATTTATGTTCGGAAGTTACTGAATAAGATGCCTTATTGCTCTTTTCAATGATAAACAAATTATATCGAAGAAAAATTTAAAACTAAAAACAAAATTCAATCTAACTTTAAACTGCGTTTTTAAAATATTTCAATCCATGTTTATTCACTTTTTACGCATTTAAATTATGTAAACTGTCTACGATAAGAATTTCAATTTTTTTAATACTCTTTTCATTGGTTGAATTATTACTCATTACGTTCGTTTAACAAGTCGTTATTAAAATTATTTTAAAATTAATATCATTTTTAATAACCAATCTGTCCGTTAACGAAGCATATATTTCAGTGATCAATACTTAAAGAAAATTAATGTGAATATTTTATTTTCTTACCGCTCGTGCACCTAATAATTATTCTAGTCGACTGAAGATATTTTTTCTTTACTATTAACCGACTGTAAAGTAAGAGGCAATGGCAATAAACCTTAAGTACAGAACTCAATATTAATTCATAATGATTTTCTATTTATTTACCTTGGATACGAGAAAAAAAAGAAGATTCTCACGTATATAAGCATTTATGTCAAGATTTATTATCAACGCGCAATTCAGCATTACGAGCCGTTTTGTTGTAATTCAGTATTACAACACATGCTTATATAAATGAAAATAGAGATGATAAAAATTGTTATAAAAAAGAAGAAGAGTTCATTTTTATTTTTATAGAAAAAAGCGTATAATTTTACAAAAAAAAATATTGTGATTAATGTCGTTTATGCTTTTACAACTGATTTTCTCGTTTTGACGAAGCATCAAAACAATGTTTTACACTTAATTCTTTAAAATTTATAAGAACATTTTTTTCATGTTTCTTATACCGACAAAAGTCATACCTTTTCATTTTAAAATAAAAAGAAAAGAACAAGAAGAAGAAAAAGAAGAAGAAACAAGTCAACGTACTATTCCGCAAGAAAATTTCGCAAAAATTGCAGCCTTTTATTACCACAAGTTGCTGCTACTACTCTCTCCTCTTATGTAGTTATATACAAGTCGTTCGTAATAGCTAAGGTAGCGGCAAAGTGCAAGAAGTAAAAACGCGAAATCACGAAGGTAGCGAAGGTGGCTATAAGGCACGATTTAACGCTACATTTAACGCTACTAAAGTAGTTGAATTTGAGAAAATTAGCAGGTTGTATTTAGATTTTTTTTTCTTCCCTCTTTTTTTCTACTTTTGAGAGTTACTCAATAGGATTTTCACGAAAATTTTCATCTCTTTAAGAGATGCAGGTTAAAAGCAGTGTTTATTATGTCAATGATAATTGAAGTAATTTTAGAAAATTTGTTAAATTGTTAAAAATTAAAATACGTGTTTTGCAAAAATTGTATTTTTTTAAAACTTTATTATTTTATAATAATTTTGTAATGTAATTTTAAATATAATTAATGTTTTTTTCTACTTTATTATTTCTGGTTTATAAATTTTAAATTATTATTATTATGCAAATACTTTTATTAAAAATAAATTATTTAATTTTAATGTGAATAATTTAATATTATTAGGCAAATCATATAATCTTCTAAAGTATTATTATCACGGTATAATAAAATTTAATTATTTTGTACATAAATCAAAAGATATTTTTTTACTACAATATAATAAGCAAAAAAGAAAAGAGAGACAAACTCTATTTCACTCAACGAAGATCCGCTAACGCACTGGAGTGTCGCGAAAAACCATTTCACTGCATCTCAATGTTTTAGTGTTTTAAGTAACTATTAGAATTTCTCTTGATTATTTTAGATGCTTTATTTTTTTTTTAAACTCTCGCACGTAACGATTACGAGCAATTACATTTTACGGGAGCTGTTCTAAAATAAATTGTGGTATTATACTTTATTCATTTGAATATTTAATATTTATTGAAATTGCAATGATTATAACGGAGAAATTGCTGTATGCGCTTTCATTACGTACTCGTGCTAAAGATATAGTTAACGTTCCTATCGCATAATTAGGGCATCCGGTTTAAATGTCTACGTAATTTTTAAGATTTTTTTTATTCGTTTGATTTTTCTTACTAAATGATAAAAGGTTTTGTTTTTTTTTTAAATTAGAAATTTATATAGTAACAGAAAAAAAATCTAATGTTTGAGCAAACTTTGAAATGGAACGTTTCAAAAGTAAAAATAAAATAATAAAAATTTTAAAAAATAACTTTTTTGATAGAATTTTTGAAAACTTTTTAGAATGCATAAAAATTTTTTTAAATATTTAAATCAAATTTGATGGTTAAAAATAGAAATAGTAATATTATTGGCAACTTTTGCACCATATGAATTTAAGAAATTTTGTTTCATTTAAATTTCTTCTCAATATTTTCTTCACACTTTGAAAAGAGTAAATAAATTTTTAAAAATAATTCACATTATTTCAATAAAAAAGTCACAAAATTAAAAATTAAAAGTCACTCCCATGCAAAACTAACAATACATTAAAAAAAAACTTTTATTAAACAATACTTGAAAAAAAATTTAATTTAATTTAATTAACTCAAAAAAAAAAACCATAAATTTCTAATCTAAACTAAAAATATGAAAATTTAAAAATAAAAAAAAAGTAGTATTGCATATCACACTCACGGGCAGTAAAAACAAGAAGAATCGCGAAGATGACTAGACCAAGAGAACAGTGGCACCGAGCCTTTAATGGCTTAGCCGGTGTAGATGATCGCGTCATGGTGTCTTCTTGGTTACTGTCGCTTAAACTTTCAACCAAGTGTTCAAGATAGCTTATACCTTTATTTTTCCCACTACTATACTACTATATTCTCTTACTTTGAAAGCCAGTTGGGGCCTTTTAAAAAAAAAACTTCTATACATCTGTATCTTTTTCTTTCTCCCACTTACGTATACCTTTTACTTTGCCCTCTTTCTCTACTCTTAATGTTATTGCACCTTTTGCTCCTGTAACAAACATTATTCTCTCTCTATCTTTCACCGTATAAAAAATTGTATTCTTCTATCCTTTTTTTTATTTTGCAATCTCTTAAGTTTATTTACATTCGTTATTTACGTATTTGTTTATGTCGTAAAGAACACTTCTTTTTAAAGCTAAATTAAACAAAAATTTTAATCGGTTCTTTTTAGTTGATAAAAATAAAAAGTTAACTTTTTATTTTTATCAAGTTTGATTCCTAATCCAAGCTTGTAAGCTTCAAAAGAACTAAATGGTCAAATCGTTTACTAATGAACATAGACTAAATTAACTGAATACAATATTTTTTTATATTATTCATGTGAAATAGGTAGTAGTAAACATGTTTTAATTTTAATATTAGTTAAATAACGATAAGAAAATGTTAAATAAAAAAATATTGTACCGTAAATACATTACGGTATTTGAAAAATCTTGAAAAAACATTGCCTTAATTATTTTTGAAACTAATAGACCTTAAAGTTTGTCCATAAACCACTTGACCAATGAAGGTGGCGAGTATAGAATATAATTAAAAGCTACATTGAGTTACATGAGGAAAAAATATTTATGTCTATGCTAATTAGTTTTTATTTACTCTAAAATATTTGAAAAATAAACAAATAACCACATTCTATTTAGATTGGTCTTATTTTTAAAGTCGAATTAAGTGGATCAATTGCAAAAAATTTGATGTCATTTTTATTTTTCACAATATCATTAAGTTTGTTTTTATGGTTTATTGTCAGTAAGGTAATTTTTTTAAATTTTGGGTAATTTTTCAATTACGAAAAGACCGTTTGCAAAAACAACGCTTATAAAAACATCTTACAAAAGAAGAACAGTATTACTCTTCAAACTTGACTTCTCTAAAGCTTATTATAAAGTGTTTTTAAAAAGAAGTCAAAAGTTTTAATTGAAAATTTTGATGATTTTGAATAATAAAAATTGTATTATTAATAAATTTTTGAAAATAAAAATGATGATATAGATGAATTAAATCGAATATTTAAAATTTTTCAAATTTTATTTAACGTCACTTTATTTATGGAATTATTGCCATGCTAATTAGTGACGGAGGTTTCCAGTGTGCTTATAAACAAAACACATGTAAACGTTCAGTGGTGCTTGTACGATTCGACCGAGAGCGAGATTCGAACTCGGGTCCTCGAGGTTACGAATCCATCGCTCTACCGACCGAGCCACTGACGACCCCAACTCGACTAGTGTATAAATAATTTATTACAGTATTTGAATGATTTTTCTTATACATAGATTATATTCTATTCTAATATATAGATCATTTAGAATAATTATTGTATATGGTCCAAAGAACTCAATTTCGAAATATATAGCTAATTTTTCTAAAAAATTTGAAAGCAAATTTAATTAATTTATTTTTTTTTGTTTGTACGCACATACTTTATAGATTAAAATTTTATTTCCTCACAATTGCAGGAAACTCCCTTATTGCGTTTATTACATATGCGAAAATTAAATGCATTCGAACATAAATATTTTCAGAATTATTATTTTTATAATTGAGGCGTAATATTTAATAATTTACAATTTTAATATTTTCTTTAAATCTACGAATTTGATAAAATATAATAATTTAAAATGTAAAATTATTAAAAATGAAATGAATATTCCTTTTTAAAAATATCGTTTTAATAATATTTTTCATGATGCAAGAAGTTTAATGTCTCGTTTAGATATGTGTAATGAATTAGAGTATAAATTAAACGGCATAAATCAAAAGATAGAAATACACACAATGAAAATATATAAACTTTTGCAAGTTACCGTTGGCAATGTAATGCCATTAATTTCGTGACTTTTGTAACAATAATGAAAAACCATAATTATTCCTTTAGCTGACAGTTGTCCTGAATTTTGCGCAAACTCTTTTATTTAAGTGCATATACTTTGAGCATTAAATACTAAAATTACAAACGAGTCATTTAATAAAAATAACTAATGTTTCTCAGAACTTGTTACAACTAAAATAATAATTATACTTGATATTTAATTATAATCGAATTACATTGAGTAATGTAAATAGAAAAAATAATTAAATAATACTTTTTTATAGAAATTTTTTGTTAAAATTATGAAGAGGTAAGAAAAAATTTTGCAACATTGTTTCAATTTGTTACTGTAATATTTGCTTTATTTAAAAAAAATTTTTTTCATAGAAAATACGTAATTTAATAATGAAATAATTAATTCTTTCTTTCGTTTTTATATACGCAATGCATTGTATGAGCAATCGTAGGATATTTTTTTTAGTTACTACATTAATTGTACTTATGTGAAAAATGTTAAAAATATAAATTGTACGTTATTTGCAGTAATTTTCTTCCGTGTTTAAATGAAATTTACAGAAGGGAAATGAGTATAATGAATTTTTTTTTCATGTTAAAACAAGTGAAGTATTATACATAAAAGAGTTCTTCTTTATATTTTAACATAAAAATAGACGGCTACATGCAATAATTAATCTTTGTATCTACCGTTTAAAATACAAATATTAAGAAAAAGCTTGTGTTTAAATTTCAATTTTACTAAAGTTTGCATTGTTTGAAGATGGAAAAAATTATAATGCTAGAGAACTCTGAGTTTGCATAATATTATTACACGAAAAAAAACTTTTTATGGGAAATCTTTCAAAATCAGCACAAATCAAGAAAGTTTTTATAATTTAAAATTTTTTAAATTTATTTTATATTAATTTAAAAATTTTTTTAAATTTCAATGGAACAAATTTAGTAATTTAAATGAAAATTATCAATGGTCCTTAATCAATGAACTTATTTGGTCAAAAGTATTTATAATTTAATCACATGTAACAAATTTTTTTCAATATAACTATTCTGAAAAATATTTTGAGAGTACTCCTAAATATACATAATTTGCGTTCATATATTATAATGGTTAATAAAAACTAATTTCCATATTTATTTAATGATTGTGAATTAAGCAAGAGGTCATAAAAATCAAAGCACGAACTAATAATAAAATTGATCAAATAAAACCTGAAAAAAATAAAAAATTCTAAAAATTAACACCAACATCTATTTCTTAATACCCAAAGAATCGAGAATTTCATCCACTTTCAAATAGCATTGATCAGTTTTAGTTACAGCGTTGTAACATTATTGCTTGAAATAAAATGAATGATTGATTAAAATCACACTTGCACACGCGAGCCTCAACAAAAACAAGTAGAATTTTTATTCAACAATCGTCTATTTGTGTATATATTTTTCTTTCAAGCTCATTACCACTTTCCATTGACTATAATTCACCTACATATTATAACTAAAATAAGAAGTAGAGAGAAAAAAATAGACGAAATAATAACAATAACAAATGAAAAACTTCATCGAAGCGTATCGACAAGCCAAGAGTATAAGAATCAATTATGAAAATTCTCTCTTAGGATTCACTTTTACTTTGTTACAAAAACATAAATGGCATATAGTGTTAAATTGAAAACGAAAGTAACAAAGATTCAAGCAAAAAAAGAAGAAAAAAAAACATCTTCTTGACACGTTCTTGAGAAGCAATCTTGTATCTTTTGAATCGTGTCAGTGCTTCTTCGTTATTTCTTCTATTTCCCTCTCTCCTTTGCTATTTCTCTTTCTCTTTTGTTTCTTTCTCTCTTATCTTTTTAAAGCTCGAGTGGCCATGAAGGTTAGACTGATGATTGCGCTTCGCTGCATCAACATCATCATCATCATCATTATGATCATCTTACTATGGATCATCATTGACTTAAATCTAAATTGAGTTTGTAGTTAAGAAAAATATTTAATTTTATTTACTTATTAGCTGACATTCCGTAATGAATTATAATTTTTAAAGAATTTATAATAAGAAAGTGGATTTACAAGAACAATTACTCTTATAATGGTATGCCTCATAAAGTAATACACTGATTCATGCAATTAAACATATTCATGTCTTTTTTTTCTTGCACAACATAAATAAGAATAAAATTATGGCATTCACTGTACAGTTTTGAAAAAAAACGTTGTTTTGCAGATAATTTAATTCTATAAAAACTTTAAGTTATTACATCAAAAAAAATTTTGAAAAAAAGTAATATATTTTTGAAAAACATTTATTACTTTCTAATTACTTTTGCAAATTTTTTTTATTAATAAAAATTTTTTTATCGGTGACAAAAAACTGAAACTTAAAATTTTTGAATTTAAAATTTTTGAATTTTAAAAATTTAAATTTAAATTTGAATTTAATTCGAGACGTAATATATATTTTTTTGTAAATGTAATTATATATATGGATTCTTTTTAAAAATTTATTGCTTAATTTCTTGTTTAAAATTAAAGTTTTAACGACATGTAAAAAAGTAATTTTTCCTGTATAATAAAAAAACGGTAACTATGACCTTAAGAATTATAAGGTCATTCATAATAGTTCTTCCAAATGCGTTTACAACATATTCAGGAAATTATTATTTAAATATCAAAAATATTGAAAATAGCCATGTTTGAAAATTATGAAACTTATGTAAAACAAAAATGCATCAACCAAACAGAAAAATTATGACTTCACCGTTATCGAATCACTTAAAAAAATAAACAAAAAATCAACTTAATTTAATATGTGGGTTAGAATGAGAGTGGCATAAGTCACATTGACAAAAAAATTTAGTTAGCGGTATATCCAGATATTTTTTAGTATTAATAAGAGACATTTTCTGAAATATTGTGCCTTCTCTGCTCTTCTTCTTCAGTATTAAAAGCAAAGAAGGCACAACATTCTCGAAAATTAATTTATTCAATGCTAAAAATATGTCAATATATCGTCAACTAAATTTTTTTGTCTATGTGACTTATGCCACTCTCATTCTAAGCCACACAATTAATAATTGATTATATAAGTTGTTTTCAGATTATTAATATACTCACATACACATACACGAGTGCATGTGTACTTACAATCTCTAATAATAGTGAATTTTTAAATTTCTGATATTTCAAAGAATGTTCCTATAACATTATTTAAAAAACTACTGCTCTTTACTACCAGAAAGCTTCTTCTGCGAGAAGGCAATAAAAATCTAATGTACTGCAATATTACCTTTTTACAATTTAACCTCGATTATTTAAAACTACTATTTCAAAAGTGTCTTTGACGTTTTGAAGTAGAAGACCTAATTATTTCAAGAAAAGCAAAGAGGAAAAAAAAGGATAATGTTTATTCTAAGAATAAGTCTCGAGTCTGATAAACGTATATATAAGCGTCATCCATTTATTTCATCGAGACAATAGACTGCAAAATGATATAAATCGGCTTTTTAGTTTCTTCTAGTTAGCTGTAAGTAAAGAGAGAAGAAAAAATACATATATATTGTTGTTATATATTATTCTTCGTTGCGGTATAAAGTCAAAGAGTCATTTCTTGTTCATTGAACTTATCGTTCTTGCGTTATCGCTAACAAATCATTCGCATGGTCATGAAACTAAAGATTTCTTCATTTCGCGTACATATACATGTTAAATGAAAATATTCTATTTTTTCTTCTTACACAAATAAAATTATCGTTTATCAATGAAAAAGTATACATCTATTGGAATAATTAGTTTTTTGTATTAAGGACGTTAACGGAAAAAACAGTATCAATTATTGTTACATATTATTAAATAATTCTTTACCATAGTATTATCCTGGATATATAAAATAATATTAGTATACGTACGTGAGTTATACTTGTCTTTTTTCTTTTTCTAGTATTATTACAACTAGCTTAGTATATGCTATAGCTTATTCAATTTTAATTGGCTTTTTATTTTTTTATTCTCTATTACGATGCAAGAGTTATAAAGATACACGTCTCTGTAAGTAGTTCTCACAATATTGAATTGTAGAAGATTTTTTATCGGGTAGACTTTGTATACGAAATCATATGTTAGACTCTAAATTTTAATACGGAATATTGTTTATACACTAATTAATCAATTAATTAACGTATAATACATTTTTATAATCATGGCTGGAAACTACCTTAGTAATTGTTTGTAAAGAAATTAATGTAGATTGTTAAAAAGAATAACTTTTTCGCTGTTCTTAATCAATGTATGTTTTAAAAAGAATCTCATTGTATAAAATTTCAAAATATTACCGTGTCATACAAAACGCTATATTACATACGCATAAAATGATGTACATTAGAAAAAAATAGAGAAATTTTTAAAACCTACAATTTTTGCATCATTAGGGTTTAAAAAAAAACAATTGTCCAGACACTGATGATATAAACACGAGAATCAATATTGGACCTGCAAGGTACCACTGAATAACTGCTCTCTCTTTCTATTTTGTTACGCATCAGCAGTTATGGCGGCCATAATTATTTTTTTTTATAAACATTTTTCTCCTCTCTTCTTTTGCGCCATCCTTTTACACCTTTAACTTCTTTGCTTTATTTATAATACCCATTGTTATCATTCGAATTCATCAGCAAGGCATCGCTACAAGAGTCTGTATAGAAAATATTGTCCAACCTAGAAACCGCCTTGTAATAAAAGCTTGAATCTTTCGTATATGTAATTATCAAACAATTAACACTCAGATACATGCGATTTTTTCCTTGCTCATTTCTTTCTTTTTTACCGCTTTGCAAAATCTTGAGCGTAAAAAAAATAACAACGAAATAACGGTTGTTTGTTATTTTTTTTTTAATTCTTTTTTTGCATGCAATGTCCAGCTAGAGTTAATCTGCTTTTCTTAATTTGCAATTATATTAAAATAGATGTTATATTATGATGAGTATATTGCAGGCTTTCAAAGTGTGTGCTCGTTTAAATTAAATCGCTTGATTGTTAATGAAAATTTTATAATTTCGATGTTGTATACTTTAATTTGATAAATTTTGATGATTGACTGCTTTGATTACATGTTTATTATTTTTTTCTCTTCTCAATCATTTTATGGTAATATACCGTAAGACGTTTATCTTTAAAAGTGAGCAATTACAAGATTGCGAATATTATTTGTGTGAGAAGATTTTGATAGTAAAATTATTAAAGCGAAAGTGGAAGTATTTAAATTTAAATGAAAGTAAAATTAAAATATCTAAATTGCTACTGATTATTAGATTAAAATTTTTTTAGTACTTTTTTTTATCAATTTTTCAAGATAATATTACAAATTTTACATTCGAATTTTGCAATAAATTTTTTTTCTTCCATTATAAAAAAAGTAAGAAAAAGAATGATAAAATTCGAGGGAAAATGTAGTAGGTTGTGAATATTATTGTAGTTTAAAAATAAATTGTCGTCGTCGTCGTCGAAAACTTATATTATGACTTTCAAATTGTGTGGTTGCGGAACTTTATAAAGACAATGAACAATTGAAAATGAGAGAGAGAAAAAAAATTTTAGTGCTAAATCAAGATTTCTTGAAAATTTTTTAATCGTGAGATGAGCTTTCTATTCTGTTTAACTACATCTGTCACATTTTCAATTGTATTACTTTGAACCAAATTTTTATATAAATATTCAAGATTTAATTTTAAAATCTGTGCAGATATTTATTTAAATAAATATATTTCTAGTAAAAATGAAAAAAATTTTTATTTACAATAAAAAATTCTATTTTTTAACGTTCTCCATATTTCTTCATCAATATTGTAGTATATGAAATTTGATCCCATAAAATTAATATAAATTTATTTAACTAAATAAAATTAACAATATTTTTTATCGAAGCTAAATAAAAGTTTTTAGCTGGCGTAGTGAATAATCCATTTTCAATATATATTTTTTTTCGCTCTTGGTCATGCGTTTAGTGTCTGCAAAACTTTGTTTTAATTCATTTTTTATTTCGAGCCTGTTTAATCTGGTTCACTCAGCGTTGACAATTCAAAAAGGCTTTGAGAGACAATCAAACAAAAAAGTACCTGCGGCTAAATTTTAATCTACACATTTGAAAAATTAATGCGCTACGAAAAGCTTTTTTTTTTGCTTTAAATCACTTTTTTTCAATTATGCATCAATAATTATATTTTGTTTATTGATACATTTATATAAAAATAAATTGCAATGAAAATGATTTATAAAAAATTTCATTGAATACAATTTAAAAGAAAAAATGTTTATTTATGTTCTTATATATTTTGAAGAATTTTCAAAAGGAAATGCATATTAATTCATAAGGTGATTTTTGAAAGTTTTACACAAAGGCCAATTATAATTAGAGAAAATAAGAAAAAAAAAGATTCTTCACGGTCAATTGGAATGCGGTCAGTTTCCAAGGATACACGTTAAATATTCTACTTTTACCAGTTTGAAAATAGTTATTGATGAATTTTTAAAATTATTTTAATATTGCACAAACAATAATTCTACACTTGCCTGGAAAAAAATCCAAGCAAATAATCTTATTTCAAAATTTCATTGTGATGTTAAATAGTGTTAAATTTGAAAAATGTATTTCATTAAATTTTATACATTTAATACAATATTGACTTACACATATTCTAAATAATATATTGACAGGTATCACTTGAGTAAAATTCATTTAGTATTTTCGATTAAGTTTAATCTACTCTTGCGCTTTGCGAAAGTTAAGAGATGTAAGCGAGGGTGTATAGAGTATACGCGTTGACAATTCAAAGAGGATTTTTTTTTTCGAGCGAGAGAGGAAGAAGTAGGAAGGAGGGAAACCGGATGAAGCTACATGACAATGGTGGAGACAGGTAAAATGTAAAAGAGAGTTAAAAAAAAAATAAAAGTGAATGAGAGGGAGAGAGAGAGAGAGAGAAATCGCGCTTACATTTCAAGTGCAGCTAGTCGTTCAGTTGCAGTTTTCAGATAACCTAGAAAACATCGAGTACCGACGGCGAATGTATATAACACTAAAGTTTTCCTCTTTTCACTGAATTTCAATCAAACGTCGGAAACGCAACGAATTCTAGTCAATATCATTGTTGTTATATATTTATACATACACATATACATACGTATATTTTTCTCTTTTCTTTAGGAATACGATGTGTGCGAGTCGTCCTTTTTTTCGTTTCTCTTATACTTTGAAAATGGTTTTTCGCGCATTGTTAAAATACTACGTCCGTATGAGTTCATTCAGAAATTGTCCGTATGCTTATATTGTTGAATACTGTTTGTAGGGAATCGACAGGCAGACACATAAAATCATAAATTCAATGCTTCTTCATGGTATTAACAACGAAAATTTCAGTAGAAAATTATCGATTCGATTATTTAAATAGCTATACGAATAACAAAGTTATGAGTATAAGGATATTTGATATTTCGTATATATTGATTTTTTTCTACTTTTATAATTTTTATATTTTTGAAAAAATTGAATATTTGTTTTAATCTTATTATTTATGTAGAAGATAATTTGTTTGTTTATGTAAAAAAAACATTTTTTTATAATTAAATTAAAATTTTGTTGGATTTAAATTTTTATGTAAATTAATCAAATGAATCTCTTACGTAAGATTATATTTTTAGTAATTTTTTAATTAAAAAGCTCGATTTTAATAATGATGCCATATATAAATCTATATAAATTTTTTTGCTGCATATAATAATCTTGATATTATTCATGTATTTCCTGGTTACAGAAAAAAAATTAATGTATTGTTTTAGTTTTAATTTTTTTAATTTCTTGTATATATGATTAACGCATTAAACTCGGTAAACGAATAATCTTCAATCTTTAATTTATACAAAAATTTTTATTCAAACTCTTACGTAGTTTTTATGATCTCGCTACTGCAATATTATTTGACTTGCTAATCTTAAAAATTTATTTAGAATATGGCTCACTTTATCCAAAGGCTTTGAGCGTTAATCGATTGACTTGAACCATCACTTTTCGTATTGAAACTATCTATTATTACTTTAATTCTTAAGTGAAGCTAAAAGAAACACACTCCAGAGAATAGATAGTGTAACCTAAATGTATAATTTTATAAATCACTTGACAAAGTGTTTTATTATATTTTTTTTTAATTTCTGAGTTAATAGTTATTACTATTGAATTAAAAGATATTAAAAAAAAAAATTAATAAGGCATCTAAAACAATTAATAAAAATTATGTTTTTGAGTTTAAATATTACAATTAATTATATTGTTTTGAGTGGATATATTATTAAATAATGTTGCAAATACATAAAAATTTATGAATACAAAGGACAATCGATAGAAAACATTTCATGTTGACATTTGCATTTATTCAAGAAATAACTAAAAAGTTAAAGTCAAAGTTTATATGTAATTTGTAAAGAAGTCCTTTCTAACTGTAATTGCTGTGTAAGCGTTTGGAAAGAGACAAACGTGAATCTTTAAGAGGTTCAAATTTAAAATGCTTTTTTTCAGTAATTAATACTCTGTATTTATATTTATAAATAATTTATAAAACTGTTCAAACATAATTAATAATACAAATTAAAGAAAATGATTTCTAAATGTAAAATACCCAGTTATATTTTACTTTTTTTAAATGCCAATTGAAAAAAAAAACTAAATTATAGTGAATAAGGTGATATTAAAATTGTTTAATTCAATTTTCAAGAAATTCCTAAAAAGGTATTTCAGTATCTTGCGGCATTGATTTCAATTCTACCATTTATTATTTTTCTTAATGCAAGAATAAAGTATACATAAAAATCCATAACAAATTGGGGGCGTCTCTTCCTCGAGGCATCGAGAGGGAAAGTTAACAAACGTTTGATTGTGCGTTAAAGCCAGCGAAGATAGAGATAGGCTATATATACATTTCATCGGAGTTGCTCATCATGAATACACAATCCAACAATATTAACACTTTACCAAGTGGATAGTCTTGTATTATGTATATATATACATACAAAGTCTTGAACTGTCGACTAAAGATTCTTACGACATAGCAAGTTTCTATATACCGCAAAAGTGATGAGAACGTCATCACAATCGTGGAAAGGAGAGGAAAGTGCTTAAATACCCACAGATGCGAAACTTCAGCATTATAATTTTGGACGATGACAAGCTCGGCTATTAACGCTTACATACATATACAGATTGTGATTTTATTGTTTCGATAGTTTTATTTATATTTCGTTTATAATTAGAGCATATGATTTTGTTTATTTAATTTAAATCAATTATCCTGCATGGAAAATTTTTATATTATTAATTGGGTGTGTAATTTTCATTTTGTAACAAAATAGTATATCTACAGATTGATGTTAGGGTTTAAAATAGAAATAGTTTGTCTTTTTAAGTATAAAGGAAATTTAACAAGGTATTATTTAATAACAAATTTTCTAAATATCATCTTTAATACTAAAAATTTGAATTTTATACCTTAATGTATTTTTAGTGGCTACATTGGTCAAGGTCTTTTTAGACTCTGATTGATTGTACTTATAACATTCCTTTCATGATTGTTATAAGATCTTTATGTTGCTTGCATTTTTTACTTTGCCTATATATATAAAAAATAAATGTTTAAGAAACATTTGAAGTCTGACACACATCAGTTCATTGCCTAGAGGAAGATACGATGACAATGCTCCAAGCAAATGATGCATAAAAAACTTGCACTTATGACTAAAATAAAAAAAAATTTATATTATAATATGAGATTATATAATTCGGACATAAATTTTTAACAATTAGGTACTTTCAAAAGTAAGTTAATTACGTGCAAAGTAGGAAATTAAGTAATAACTAAATCTCATTTGAATTATGTTAAAATATGCATTTTTTTATATCTCTAATTATATACATATAAAAGATAATTACTGAACGCTTGTGAACTTTTGAAATAGATACAAAAAAAAAGAAACAAGAAAAGAAGAGAAAAAAAATAGTGAATTAACAAAACTCTGCATACATAAGAATACAAGTTAAGTTCGTAATCATTTCCGCGATCTTACATCGTTTGTGTGTACGATAAAGTTGCCATGAGAAGGACAATTGTGTAAAATGTATATGAATGTTAATTTTGACAAGGACAAGTTATGTTATTGTGTACACATATACATATGAAAGATATGCTTTTGGTACATGGATATATTGAAATAAGTCGTGTATGAAGAATTTCAAAGACGGAAATAATTATTTTAATATAATAGTTACAGTGTAATTTAAAATCTTATTATATGGCGAAATAGAATCGACGATGTTCATTGATAATAGAATCAGGTTCAATGCTACGAATTTTGAAAAGTAAATATATTGTCTTATAGCATTTTAAGAGTAGATCTATTTTTTTTTTAATATGAACAATAAGTTATAAAATCTATTTATATATCCATTTTAATTTGTAATTCAAAGCTAGCTACTATGAAACTAAAGGTCTTATTAATTAACATTAAACTTTTTTATACACTAAAATAATTATTATTAATTTAAAAGGGAAAATTAGTTAAAATTTTTCAAATGATTAGGAAAGTATTTAAAAACAATGCAGAGCAAATTCCATTAACGGAAAAACCTCAATCAAGCATACAATCATTAAAAAAGAAATAAAAAAAAACTCGAATGTACCACAATACATGTAAGGCCCAACCCAGTCAAGAAATTTCTCCTCTCGTAAAACATGTGTGTATATATATACGTGTATACGCGTTCAAAAAAAAAAAGTGAGTGTAGGCAGCTTGAGGAATTATAAAGCCACTTTTAGTGTCTATGTTGTCTCCTTCCTTCTCTTTCTCTTTTTCTCAGTTATAAAAAAAAAACACAACATCGAGGATCTTTATCCGAACGCACGCGAGCCTCGCTGATATTTAATACTTTCACTTGAACTCCTTGACCTGTTGGTATATACACACCTGGCCGATATATTCAACATATATATATATGTGTGTATATATATGTGTGTGTCCAAGTTAGTGTGATATATATACATATATGTATAAAGGTGCAACTAAGCGAAATCGAAGGTGCGCGCACATTGAAAGAGACTTAAACGTAATTCATTACTTTTTAACACATCGTATGTTACGACTTTGTTGCTTATTTTATTTTTTATTAAGGTAGTTTGTTAAAGTGAAATTATATTAGTAAAAGTATTTGCAAAAGTTTTTTGTATTATTTAGAAAAATTATATTTTTTGATTAACTTTAAATTAATTTTTTATTTTCCAAATTAAATATATTATTGTAGTTTAATAAAATATTTTTTGATTCATCTCTGTCATGCAATAAATTAAATTTTATGGGATTAATGACACATTAAAAAGTGAAACTTTTTTGTTGAAACAAAAAGTAAATAAAAGTTGTCAATCAAATTAAATGAGGGAATCATCATCTTGATCTTTCGTCAATTTACAAGTTTTGATAGATTGTTGAAAAGGTACTTCATCGGACATTAAAATTCCTTCACGATTTGCTTGACTATTACACAATTCGGTGAATGTAATATCATTTGCACTCAAAATCAATAACTTTCTTCTATATGATAATATTTTATTGAGTATTTATAATACGAAAATTCATGATAAAATATTAATTAATACTATTACGTTTATCTTCAAAAGACAATTAATTATTTAATTACAATATGGTAGAATTATGTCGTTAATTATTAATAATGCGACTACTTTGTAAAATCGTAAATGAAATGTCTTCTGGTACTGTAATTGAAGCTGATTTTTAAGCTGATTAAGGTCTTACTCGACGTCAGATTACTCAACTAAGAAAGAGAAGAAAAGGAAAACTATAAGGTTGATTTTTTCGCCTTTCAGTAAAATTTTAATTATATTGTTACTAAATTTCCGTTATCGTTTGTGCGATAATGTAAAATTAAAAAAAAAGAAAAAAAATTAATTAACCAGGCTCACATTAACATAATCTTATATCAATGTCAATTTACATAGCCTTGTATTCTCCAATAAATGAATTTAAAAAAAATAATATGAATTCACCGTACAACGTAGAAAAAAAAGTAAAAGGTAATCTTTCGTGAACCTTATCTTCATAACCCTCGAATAAATCAAAAAATTTCTTGAGAAAAAGAAAAGAAAAAAAAATAATCCAAATCACGAACCAATTCCAAAATATTCCCCAGTGCACTTAATCGTTCTACTTATCATATATTAGCATCAATAAATCAAGTCTAAAGGTAAAAAAAAACCTGACCTTATATATCGTATTAGATATTTCATATTTTCTTTCTCTCCTTTTCTTTTTCGAGTAACTTCCGACAGTAAGTTACATTAAGAAACGCGCAGGTAAGTTTCTTTCGTGTACGATATATAAAACTTTCCCAATAGGATCACACATTGTCGAAGACAAATCTATCTTTTACAAGCTCTCGTAAGTAACAGAAAAAAAAGGTAAAAAATAAAGAGAGATTTTAATACGATTAAAATAAATCACGCAATTCGAGCGCTATATATACACTTTCGCCTTTGCTTCTTTTTTTTTAACTTTTTTTTAACACATTGGATATGCGTATATATCCGTCCCGGCTCAAAAATAAAGAGATAGAAGGTCGATAGCCTCGGATATCTCAATTGACGAAGGTAATCTAGATATTCGAAAAAATATATTGTTTATGATCAAAAAGCAAAAAATTTTTTTGAGGATAACTTGTGCATACAAATTGCATTTGTCAAAAATTTTTTTTTTATTTTTATTTAATTTCTTTTTTTTATAATTTTGATACGTATATATGTTATCTTAATCAACAGGTAACTAAAAAGCTAATTGAAATAATACGTATGTGTACAAGTGCATTTGTACTTGTGTACGTTTGTATTTTGCAATTTGTATAATCTCTTATATATGTAATATTTTTTTTTTATATCTGCTTTTTAATAGGTAATCTTAAATTTTTTTTATTTCTTTTTATTTACATAACTAAATTAAAAATAAGAATTTACAGAAAAGTGAATTCATAATAAACTTTGTAATTAATTTAATGAATTTTATGAAAATTATCAAAAAACGTTATAAAACTTCTCTCATTAAATCTAATTCAGATTTTTACTAGTGAGACTAGTTTATATATACGTTTGACTCGATGATCGATTGATTTTTCATGCTATCGATCTTTTCTTGCTGTACATTTTTCTTTATTTTTTTTTCATTTAATGTACTATAGCTTCTGCAGAGGTGTACATAACAGAAAAAATCAGGATTACGGTATACGGTTTTATGGTTTACTGGATTTTGTTTGCTCGTTGCGTTTTGGTTGTGCGCTCTGAAAACCTCAATCGAATTATGGAAAAAAAAAACAAAAAAATTAACACGGAAAATCCTTTTAAACGGTATATTTTTTTTATTCGATGGAACCGTTCGTTTGAAAATGTTTTGATGACTGTATACATCAATTTTTTGTATTTCTTTGATAGCTGTTTATTGGATTACGTAAAAAGCATTCGATTATGATATTGAATTATTAAAATTTTTAATACAATAACAATGTGTATACAAAAAATTTGTTTTTTAATTCAACAGTCCAATTTATATCGTCATAGAAACGAATTCAAATCAGAATACCATGATGTAAATGATAGATATTATTAGAAAGTCATATTCGAAGTGAAAGTAATATTTAAAAATAAAATAAAAATTTTAAGATAAACTTCAAATATTCGGCTATTTTGGCAAAAAAAGGAAGTTGAAATTGGAGTTAAAAATCTATATTATCAAAAACTAAATTTAATTAGAAAACAGATTTTTTATAAGATAAAAATAATTTTTCATTTTAACTTTATTAATTTAAATATAAAATACATTAAAATTAAAAAGCATACGATTCTCTGCTCGAAATCAGGAAATTTAATCAGTCAAAATATTAATTGATAATCAAAATTATTATCAATTTATTATTTAAAACTGTTTTCAATATATTCTTAAATCATGGTAACATCATTTACTAAAAAATAAAAGCTTTGAACGAAACAATGAAATTTTTTTATAAATATTGAATAAAAATGCATTTCAATAAGCACTACCTTCCTTTTCTAGGAAAAAGAAAATGTGGGTATGATAAAATACCATTAGCAAGCTAATAAAGTACTAATAAACCAAACATCGATGCAACAAAGTCCGTATTATATCGATTCGCTTAATGCCTCAATATATACATTTACATATTAACACACACGCTATATAAATATAAAATTTTACAGTATATATAAAAGTATATACATACATGCATGAAATTCTCATTTATCGAGTTTGTGCATGAAACTTATTCGTGAGAAATATTAGAAGTGGAAGTGAACTAAATAAAAAAAAATAAAAAAAAATATAGAGATTTGGCTTATTTAACGTGTAGGGGGAAAACTTATGCTCTGATAAATTCTTGGTATTTTTATACCGCTCGATCAAACATCATATCGTTTCTGATGATTACGCATCTTCTGATCTACATTTAATTTTCTTAGCATCACTGATTTTTCTTTTTCATCTTATTAGGATGGGTAAAGTTGTTTTTATTTGATCTTGAATTCGTAGGATAACGATTATTTTATTTTTATATGCTTTTCTTTAACTTGCTTGGCTTCGTTTTTTTTTCTAGTATGAATGTAAAAATTTATTTTAACCAGATTTTATTTAAAATATTGTAAATATGTATTTTACGAATGTTACTTTGTTTGATTTTGTTTTGTTTAATAGTATAAATAGTATTATTGTATAAATTGCAAATCCTTGCGTAAATTTACTATTTACATATTATTGAATTGTTAATATTGTTATCTTTCATTGTTAGTATAAAATTCACATTAAAAGCAGGACCGAATTTACATTTGAGAGGCGTTGAGGTACTAAACACATGGGGGTTCCTCGTACAGCGGTTGAATTTAAGATTTTTTTTTGTATTTTTAAATTATTTTTAATTAAAAGAAAATTTCTTTATTTCATAATTTATTATAATTAAAAATTCATAAAATATTTTTATTTTTTTTTTAATTTGAAAAAAAAAAACAGTTTTATTCTGTTATCTTGCGGTAGGCAGATAAGCAAACATTAGTTAGTTAATTAAAATAAAAATCTTTAAACTCTCATATAGAAGTAAAAAAAATTCCACCTTTCCTCGCGCTATATAATCTGACCTTTCTCTTTTGACCATTGAATTTCAATATTTGATATAACAAATGATTTGTATCGGTTTCTTTAAGAACTTCCAACCTTCATCTGACGGAAAACTTTTGGATGTAAAATTTCTGAATATAATTTTCTATTCTTTATCATCGATTGCTTTATATAATTTATCATTTTTTGATTGATGGAACGGGAAGGTACCTTAAAGTTTCGAAATAACTAATTTTTCTTTAATTTTTGTATTTTAAATATAAATAAGAATAGATTCGTGAAATTTCTTGCAACAGAAAAATTGACTAATTAAATTATTTTTTTCTTCAAATTAAAAACATTGCAAAATTTTTCAAAATTATTTTTTGTGTCGTGCTTTTTTTAATCACAATATCGACATTAATTTCTAATGTTATAATTCAACGAAATCGATTGAAAAAAACAAAAATTTTTAATGAAGTTTAAACTAAAGTAACATTAAACTAAATTTTCCATAAATATTGAAAATTAAAAATAAAATTTTAAAATTCAAACGTATATCTATCTTTAAAAGTAGAGAAACCATGCTTTGTATATATTTCCCTTTTTTTTATTTTGACTTTGCTATTTGAGATGAAATACAGCATGCACATACACTTCAATACATCCTTTGAATATGCTCTGGTGAGTATCTTCTTTCACTCGGTATATAGTTGGTTTTATGCTTTTGCTTCATTTTACCCACTGTATATAACGCATTGTTGTTTGTGCTATGAATTTTCAGAAAAAAAAAACACCAACGCCAGATAATCGAGGAAAGTATACGTTGCTTTACGAATGTAAATTTTTTAACTTTTCTCTTTTTTTATCTTGGGAAAAAAAAATTTTTTTTTCGCTGCATAAAACTTTAACGTCTGGTTTATTAACATAGAAACATTATGGGCTTTAAAAATTAGTGCAAAATTTAATTTTATTGGTACGAAAGTTGTAATTGCTAGTTCAATACGAAAATTTAATTTTAATGTTTGCGCAAAGTTAAATTTGACAAAAACTAACTTTCTAATGTTGGTTTTGTGAAAATTAGTAAATGATTTTCAAGGAATAAACAACTTTTTATTCAAAAATTAATTACAGTGTTTGTTTACAAAATAATCTTTTTAATTTTATGCTCATCAAATATATCAAACAAAATTACTCGTTCTGTACTATTTCAAACAATTATTTTAAATACTGGTATTTTTCTATTTACATAAACAAATATATTTTAAATTCCATGTAATTTTTAATTAATATTTTAGTATTCATTTTTCTACAACAATTTTTCTATTTTACTCATTATCGATAAAATTCATCGTCATAAAATATTTTCGTAGGAGCGGCGGTAGCGCAGGGGCTAAGGCTCTTGGCTCGCGCTCTAGTGGACCGGGGTTCGATTCCCCGGGAAAATTTCGGAAAAATTTTTTCGAATTTTTCTGCGGGGAGTAGAACCCGGAGACCACGAAAAACTTATTTACAAAGTCCCATTGGGCAAAAATTGTGTTGTTAAAAAAGTCCCACTGGGCACAACTGGATATAAAAATATAAAAGATTTACCTGGTAATGGCCGAATGACCAAAAGCCAAAGTGCTTGTCATGGCCAATGAAAAATAATAAAGAAGAAATATTTTCGTCGAAGGTATTGATTCGTCAATTAAGGATTTTACATTAATAAATCATTTAATAAAATTTTGAATTATAACTCAAAACACATGATAATCGTTAAATTATAATTAAATTCAATAAATAAATATTATATTAGCCATTTAAGAATAGATTCTCAAAAAATAAGCATTAAAAACCGATACTCTATCGTGAGTCTTGCGCCGTTTAGAATAAAAAAAAGTATTCAGTAAACCAGCTCGACGTATACGACCATAAGAAACATGATAGAGCTTATCCCAAGATGTTTGTAGAGGAATAAATATTGAAAGGTTCCCTTTTTTTTTATAAAACTTGCATATCGAGTACCCAATACTTTATGAATTGTGCATGTAAAATTTTCTCTTGTATCTCTATGCGTAATAGAGTTTCGCGAATTTAATTTACATATTAATGCATTTGTCGCGGCTAGTCTTCTTCACTTTTTTTTATTTTACAAAAAAAAAAATAATATAAAAAATAAAAACGAAATTCCTTGCACGATGATGGAAGAGCGATAAGCATTTTTGCTCATCCTTTCGTTATAGTGTATTACGTAAACATGAAAAAAGTTGACGATCGTTTTTGATCGTAAATTGCGACTGGCGGTTTCTTCTGCATTATTATGACGTTGGCTTGAATCAGAAAGTAAAAAGTTTGAGATTAAATTTAGTCATGATTATATATATTTAATGATTTTCTTTATTATTATTTTTTTAAATAATATAAGTAAAAGTATTTAATTGAATACCAAAGAAATTTAACTTTAATTTATTTTTGTTTTTAATAAAAATTTCGAATATTTTATATTTTATCTGTTTTTTAACTTGTGAAAAAATGGTAAATGTCATATTGAGAAAATGATTTTAATGCTAATATCTTAGTAGTTTTTAATACATTTAAAAAACTATTATTTCATCAAATTTTTAATTAATCAAAAGGTTTTAATCTCAATATTAATATATTTTTAGTAAAAATCTTCTGGCATAGTCAGTTTAAAAATTGTGTGATTGTAAATAAGGTGCAATTTTTCAAAAAAAGCCTAAAAATTCAAACAAAAATAGCTCATGATTTTCAAAATATTGAGTGTTTGACCAAAAAAACGCTTTATTCATAAGAAAAAAATTTCAAATTTAAAAGAAAATCTAAGACTTAAATGTAATTCTCTTTTCTTGTTAGTTCACTGAACTATAATGAGACGAAAAAGTCAGACGATTTGCAACTTTTCGATGTTCATACACGTAATTACGTTATATGAGAGCCTGCAATCAGGCAACTCACTATACACATAAGTATTTTTAAAATATTATTGAATTTAAAAGCTTTATAATGATCTTTAAAAAAATTTTAAAGTAATCAAAATTTACTTATTATGAATTATTGTATTTTTTTTATATAATTTTAAGATTATAATAATAATTATCAAAATTTTATAATAAAAATTATAAATTAATATGATTTGTTTAATTCTTTAATTCTTTTGTAAGTAAACAGAATAATTTTGAAATATTAGTTGATGAATATAGAATTAAATGATTTGAAATCATCAATATTCATTATTATAAATGGAATAATATCCTAATATCAGTTGTAAAAAAAAGTAAAAAAAAAGTTTCATTTGCAAATATAAATTTCTTGAACATTGTTGTCGTCCTTGATTCGAAAATGGTCATTCTGATCCTGTTTCAGTAAAGTTCCATTCATAAATTTTTTATACTACCAACTATTAATTTTTTTTATTCAGCAATTATTGATTAATTGTTTTAAAAGTCAAATGGACGTGAAAAATTTTTATTTAAAAAAAAAGGCTTATATCACAATTTTTTAAAACACTATCTATCATGAGGTCATCAGTAGCTCAGTCGGTAGAGCGATGGATTTATAATCTCGAGGTACCGAGTTCGAATCCCACTCTCGGCTGATTGTTATAAGCATCACTGTACTTTACATGTGCTTTGTTCACAGCACACACTGATGACCTCGGTTGCTAATTAGCATCGCAATGATAGCTGAAATACAGTGACGTTAAATAATAAAGAATATAGAGAATTAAATTAGAGCAAAAGAAGAAAAATATTATTTATTAAATATTAGAATAATTTTTTTTTGTGCATAGATTTGTATTATCTATTTTACTAAATAATCTTTCACAAATTACGAGAGGTCATTATGAGGCTTCACAAAAGGCATTGTTTATTAACTGTAAAGAGGATTTATTTTTCAATGGGCAATTATCACTTTTTACATAGGTAAAGTAGAAAAGAAAAAAATAATGAAGAAAGTGATAAAAAAAAGTTCCTTGAAGTTCCATAAATGATCTATTTTAAAGGCTTTCTATTTCATTACCATGACCTATAATGATAAAAGGTCTCTTCTTTTGTCAAAAGCAAAAAATTTTATGCGCTTGTTAAAATCTAATTAACCGCTTAGAAGAATAAACATTTTGCGTATTAAATTTAACGATTTTGTATTTTTATTTGACTCGCCGTTTATTGTGTTAATGTATAATAGCTTTCTACGTGATTTATAAAAAAAAAGAAAGAAGTACAATCGACGTATATTGTCCAATCAGAAAAAGTTAATGACTTTCTTTTAATACTCTTTGAATTAAAATTTAAGATAAATTAAATGAAAGTTTGTATAGAGCTATTAAAATTTTAATAAAACTGTTTAATTAAATTTTATACGCATTTTCATACGAAATATATATAAAGGCAACTGAGACTTTCCAAAAAATAATGAGAAAGTTTATTATATTGATTTTATATAAATTTTTATAAAATAAATTGAATTTTACGTAAAAAGAAGATTAACTTAACTGATTAGTTGTTGCGTAAAACGCTTATTTATTTATTGATGGCTCATGTTTGTTATTGCTTTTTTTATGCATATGCATATATTCCAATTGTTTAATAGAGGATTTTCTTAAATTTTATATAACTTAATTACACTGGTGAAAATTGGGATCTTTTTTGAACACAAATCGTGCCTTAAAAATGGAATCCAAGAACACATTTTTTGTACAATAAAAATTATTTTATAAAAATAAATGCTTATAAATTATGTATAGTATTTTATAATACAAATTTATATGGAAACTTTTTAATTACTCAAAAATTACGTAGAAACATTACATATTTTATTTTCAATTTATACAGAATGTGTGTTCTTTTTACTACTTATTATATGTACTTTTTAATCTAACTACAAAGAATACAACATTTTTCACCGTGTATAGTTCAATATTTTTATTGATTAAAAAGATAAAGAAAATTAATGTGAAAAGTTAAAAAAGTTGTCAATCGTAATATAAAACAAATATTATTCTAAAAATCAAATAAATTTTAGTATCATTTGATTTCATTACTTTTAATCCAGAATAAAAAGGTAATTATTTGTTACTACAACGCAACAAGTTTTCTGCTATGAAATCAATGTTCAATCAGTATTCATTTTACAATTTACACTAGATGAATCACTCTCTTGAAAGCATCGAAAAAAAGGGTCAAATTCGTTATAACCAAAGATCAAGCATAGATTCCTATTTAAAAAAAATAAAATAACGAATTGTAAATGACTCTTGTACGATAATCACAATAAATTTAGTATCACAACTGTTAGCGACAAGTTAACATCCTTTTGGTTATCTTTTAGTTTAAATAAACGCTCGTAAAAAGAGTAAGAAAGCTCATAAAAAGCAACGTTTTCGTCAATTAAGTATAGGAAACAGAACAGGAAAAAAAAACAGACGAATGGAAATGGCATAGAGAAATCCTTTATAAAAGTAAACGATACTATGATTTCTTTTATTTTTTTCTCTTCTTACCTTCTGCGTAAACGAGAAATTGCGTTGTTGCTATAGTGATTTTAACGATGACGCGCGCATCGCTTTGGCTTTAGTGATGGTTCTATGCAATTTTGACCGTTACAATTTTATATATAATGTTGGAACATTTATCTTTTTGAACCTGTCCGAAGAAACAAGGAAGAAGAGAGAAAAGAAAAAAAGAAATAAGAGAATGAAGTCTTTTTAACGATGAAAATCTTGGTAAAATTGAGTTTGATGGTTTTCAAGCTAGCGGTTGACTTTTTAAGGGCATTTGTGATTTTCTTCGAATTGTGTTAATGAAATACATAACGTGATTATTTTGTTTTTCCACGTTATGTATGTTTATTATTGTTTGCGCGTTCCAATGCACTTGTTATCTTACGGAATCGAACTCATCAATCATTCGATAAAAATTGATTATTTAAAATTTTTAATATCGAGGATCAATTTATGTCCGTGGATGAATGTCAATCAGTAAATAAACAAAATGAGTAATTATTCTTGAATATTCGTTTTTCTTGTGATAATTTCGAAAATAATATTATGATAGGATATTTTGCAATCAACGGTAATACTGATTAATTTATGATCACTTCTTATTTATAATATTTTATTATTTTGTTAATTTTTCTTTATATATGCGATTAATTAGAATAATGATATATACAATCATTCTCATAATTTATGTGGGGACCATAATGTTAGTAATAACAGTAATTATTAATAGATAAAAATAAAAATTTGATTGCTGCAAATTTGATTTTAAAAAATTACGGAAGATAAAACACGAAAAAATTTGTAAAAGTATAAAAAATTTCAAATAATAATAAAATTTGCAAAATGAAGAATTTATCTTTTAAATGAAGCGAAAATACTTGTTCTTAAAAAGAGCATAACTTTATAGCACCTTTTACATCATTCTGCTAAATCTTCTTATTTCTTGTAATTTATTTCGTAATCTGACAGTAGGAAAAATTTTTAATCCATTATATTTCATCATCAACTTATTGTATCTTGAAGAGAAAAGGAAAACAGTCATGAAAATAAATATAAACAGACTCTAATTAGCAATATTTTTAAAAGTTATTACACTTAAATTTCTTATCTTTATTCTCTTAATTTAACTTTTACGTTTGTTTTTTTTAAGAGTTACACTACGTCATCTCCTCTTTCATATTTTATCCCAGTTATAAGTTTATCCGTACTCCCGAAACCAGTCACGATTAACTTACTCGACTACATTACTTTTCTCTTCTTTTTTTTGATTTTTTTTTCTTATATATTTTTTAAGGGTCAACGTATAAGGAATGCCAATGCAAAAGACAAAGGAAATATTCCTTGAATAAATGTGTTTACTTAGAAAAAAAGAGGCAAAAAGTACATTTTGAGCTTTAGCATCATAAATCCGGAACAATACGACATTTCGGAGAAGACAGCTATAAGTAAGACGAGTCTAAATGCTTATGAGGCTTGGAAATCTTTATTAATGATTAGATACTCAAAGTGCCTTTTTTTTCTTTAGACAAACATATATTTCAACAAAATTAGTTTTCGTGAATCATTTGTTTGTGTATTCTAAAGATTTGTATTGTATTATTGCCGTTGTATTCGTGTTGAGATTATGCAATGGCATTAATTCGAATGATTTGAATTATTGTTTCGAAGAAATGATCCAAAGATATCTTTATTTTGTTTTTTTCTTGTATGCAAGAAGGATTATAGTTGTTTTTAAATACGTTTATTAAAATGAAAAATAAACACTTGGTAGTCAAATTTAGACTAGGACTTATTTTTAAATAAAAAAAATAAAATAATACAATGCATGAGAAAAATGAAAACAGCATTTAAATTTTTGTCTTGATACACACGACTTTTTCTACTGATTATACAAAGATATAATTTGCATTTCACATCATTGTTATTCTTTTATATATGAAACGTGTTTAAATTTAGATTTTTTTAATCACTTGATTCATATTCGTAAACAATATATAAATATTATTTGAATAATAATCTAAACTTCATGTGGAATTATTATCAAAAAAACTTTTTTGTAAGTTATATAAATATTTATAATTAAAATCATAATTATTTATCGTAGTGAAATTCAATAGAATATTATTTTTTTGAAATAAATCTAATTTTAACATTTTCCTTGAAAATTGAATTTTTTCTCTTCTGCTTATTTGATTGAATTAGCCTTCGGAAAATTGAAAATTTTAGTCAACCTGTCGCACTTTCATCGCTAAAGGCTTGCTACGCAATTAGATGCTAATCAACTGGAGCATTATCTTCGGATAAACGATTAAGCTTAGTTAACTACCCATTCCTCTTTTTATTACGACAGCCTATCCATCGAGTGAAAATTGTCAACTACGTATATATATATATATATATATATATATATAGATGTGTACACACAGACACGCAAAACCTTATTACTATATTTACTCTCTTGCTTGTTTGCTCGAACGTGAAAACACTTTTTTAACGATCTCTTTACACGAGTAATGCAATGCTTACACTTGTAAAGCTTTTTTTTTAACTTTTCTTTTCTACTTACTTTTCTTAATTTTTTTTTCTTTGTTTCTTTGTATTCGTGCGCTTATTTACTTGTCTCTTTTCTTTTAAGTTTTTACTGTTATAGCAGTGGCTTCACACGTTTTGCCTGTATTCGTTAAGGCGAGTCTTTGAGTACTAAAGTTATAACCTGTTAAACACCTATACACCGTACGCTTTGTATCTCTTAACAGCGAATCTCTGGGTTATAGTACCAGGATTAATTTTGTAGTTATACACGCAGGTTATATTAATTAGAGGAAGTTAAATTTAATTACTTATGTCACTTTGATCGATAACGTTATCTATTACGTAATACAAATTTATTATTTGAAAAAAAAAGTTAAATGTTCGTTTCATTTTTACAAGCTATTTTTCATTAATCTTCAACCTAATCTTTTTTTCATTGTTATTTTTTAAAATTCTCTTTCTCTATTTCGTACAATGCTGCATATGTTTTTAGAATTTTTATCTTCTAATTGTTTAACGTTATTTTATTTACATAACCTGATGCAACTATTGCGCCACTAGTCCAGAATGGGGGTTTACAATATGTTTGTGAACGAAACATACGTAACAACATTTTAGTTGTCGATATACTTGTATGAATTTATAAAGATTAGAATTTAAACCCAAATCAACAAATGATGGATTTATTGCTTTACCGATGTACTCTCTAAAACCTTATTTTTATATTTAGATTCAAATAAAATATTATTTAAAATATAGTCAATTTTTATCTTCAGTTATTATTATAATAATTTTTTTTTAATTGAAAAAAGTAGTTTTTTTTCAATTAAATTATTCAGTTATGTATAAATATCAAAATAACAATAGCGCTTTCTTAGATTTCTTCAACTTTTGAAAACAAAATAACTTTTGACATGAATCATCAAAACAGTAAGACAGCTTATCGAAGCATCGAACTTGTTTGACAATGAACTTGACAGTAACATGAAAATCTTATATACAAAAGCAGCCACAAGTTGTTATAACGTTATACTGGCTCACTTCTCTGATCTTTTGAAATTTAGTCAGCTGTTAGTGGCGTAAACGTGATTAAAATTTTCGGCTGATAAATCCTAACTTTTGAAAACAGAAGATACAGATATTTATATATCCTTTTGTGAAATTGAGCTTTATAATTCAAAGTACTGTCGTAATGATTTTTATGCATATATTTGTAATACAATTTAACGCTGCGTATCACTCTTATTTTTTAGATTCTGTAATGTAAGTAAAAAAGATGCTTCTTCTATTTTGCTTGACATTATTTAAAATTGGATTACTAAAGTTTATTTTGAAGATACTAATGAATTGTAAATGTAAAAATTGATTTATCTTCAAAAAGGAAAAATTTAATTTACTGTACGTCCGTAACCTTATAATTATTTGCTGTAAAATTTATTCTGGTATTTAAAATCAAGTATACCTTTCGCAAATACTGCAACAATTAATCATGTAGCTTTAAAAAAAGGAATATCAATCATAAAATTTTTCTAAAAATGACATTTTTCGTAAGCAGTTATATTTTATTAAGTATTAAGAAAAAATAAAGAAAGAAAAATAAATGAAAAAGATCAATGTGACAGTAACAACTGAATCCACTTTATTTCATACATCAGCACTCAAAAGCTTTGCTACGACTTTCTTAGTTCATATACACACAGCCATACACACATTCTACATCTCATTTGAAGTCCACTCATGAAGCACTTACGTTAGAACCAAAATAAATCTCGACTTTTTTTTAACCTTACGTCTTAGCGTACAAGAGAAGAGAAAGAAAGTAAGGAAGAGAAAGAAAGAACGTTAAAATTAAGCTGCAATGGTATAACATTTTTACGATGAGAAAAGGAAATCTATCCGAACAAACTAAAAGCTCGATATATCGCTTCAAGATTAATTTCTTCTTGAATGGATATATATTGAGCTTTGATTTAAGAGATTCTCATTATATGTGTTAAAAATCGATTGCACTACAAGTGCAAGTGTATTACGAAATTAAAGTTAGGAGTAAACTGAAGAGTTCAAATATAAAAGAAAGAAGTGAGAGTAAAATACGTTAAAGATGTAAAGTAAAAAAAAGAATGATTAGATGTATGTACAAATAAAAATAAACAATAGAAGTAAATTAGAATAATATAATATAAAAGCTTTCTAAAAATATTAGGTATCAGTATTTTTAAAGTTTTTTTTATAATTCAGAACATATGTTTGCAAATATTTAAAAAAAATCTTTCAAAATTTTGGATATAACTTTTATATAATCAGTGGAATCATAATCTGAAATAGTATGAAAATCAAGTGAATGTACAATTGTCTTGCGGTACTCAGATTTTTCTACTTACTAGGGATATATACTAATATATACACATTCCAATAGGCGTAATATGTTTATTAAAATATAAAGAAAAATTGAATTGGTGTACTTTTTTAAATTTAATTTATTATCAAATATACTCAACTCTTTACGTAATTTCTTGAAATCTGCGTATTACAAAAATGATTTAAGGGGATGTAAAATGGACACTACACCTGTACTCATAAATATTCACTATCTTAACATTCTATTGAAAAATTTTCAATAAAAAATGCATTAGCTTGTAGTATGTACCATGAAGATTATTCGGTTAAATTTTTAAATAAAGTCATTCATTAGTTTTTGAGAATTTTGGGTTCCAAAATTATTTATTAACATTTTTCAATTTTGTATAGGACATCTTAAAAACTAATGATTGAATTTATTTGAAAATTTATCTAAATAATTATCATGGTACATACTACAAGCTAATGCATTTCTTTTCTGAAAATTCAGCAATAAAATGGAAAGGAAGCTAATATCTATAAGTACAGGTGTAGTGTCCGTTTTACATCTCCTTAAAGTAAAGTAGAAGATAAAAGGGCATTTTGAAAAAAAAGCAGGACAAATAAAATGAAAAAAAGTAGAAATTAGAATAGAATTTGAAAAACGATTGCTTATCATGAGCTGTTAATAATATGAAGAATCTTTTCTACAACACTATTACCAACTATTAGCCTACATCTTCTCTGTAATATAATCATTCACGACTATCGTATAAATGCAGTATATATGTAAGGTAAAAAAAAACTTTTAGTTTTTTTTTTCCTTTTTCATTTTTCAGTTTCACTACAGCGTGTAATCCTTCGTCTTCCTGGTGTATTTGTGACTTTACTGATAAATTGATGCTAATGCATTATTGTCTTTCTTTTTTATTCTTTTGCTCTTTTAGATTAAAAATGACTTGATAGAGTAGGGTCGTGAAAGTATTTGCAAAGGGTCAAGGTAGATTTTTTTTCATTGTTTAATTAATTAAATAGCTACTTTTATTATTGGAGATAGCAAAGAATTTTATCCAATTAACGGTTTAATAAAAGTCAAAGTTATATTTAGAAAAAAAAGTTATTTACCCCGTTTAACTGATTTACAGTTAATATTTAAAAATAGTTAAAAATTATCCAAGTTTTTAAATGTTTACAAAGAATTAAATAAAAAGCCAAATAAAAAATTTTATAGATTTATTTAAAAAATTTTCTTTTTGTATTTATTATTATAAATAAGCCTTAAAAAATAATATTAAATCATCTACGAAAACACGCAGATGGAATTCATAGATATAGCTTCCTTAACTCACTTGTACCCTCTATTTGTAATCTAATCGGTATGATAATCGTCTGAGCTTATTTGCTACTGTTTAGTAAGGTTCTATTGTTTCGAATGCAGCATACTAATGATTGCTACTTTATTTTTGCCCTGATAAGAATTTCTGATTCTGATTCTGAGTCGAATGATACAATTGGATTCCTTACTATTTATTTATGGAAAATTTATTTTATTTTTAGAAACCTATAAATTTTTGATAAAATGTTAAAAAAAATTTTTCTTGATATTATTTGATCTTGAAAAAAATAATATGTTGAATTTAATTTTTGATATATAATATGAAATTTATTTTATTATTTAAAGTATAAAAAAAATTTAATTAAAAGAAATTTAATTTCTCTTGGTGAGAAGTTAAAAAAAAAGTTTAGTGAAATTTGTTCGGCATACTAAGTAAAAGGAAATAGATATAGACACGTTCAAGAAACACAATTGGTTTGATTAAAATTTTTCAGTAGAGGTCGTCAGTAGCTCACTTGGTAAAGCGATAGATTCGTAATCTCGAGGTCCCGAGTTCGAATCCTGCTCTCGGCCGATTTATGCAAGCACCACTGTATATTACATGTGCTTTGTCCAAAAACACACTGACGACCTCCGTCGCTAATTAATGTCATAATGATAGCATAAATATACAGTGACGTTAAAAAAAAAAAATTTTAAAGTTCTGTCGTAGTTAGATATTTTTGAAGCTATGCTTCTTACGCGACGTTACGGCAGGGGCACTAAATGTATAAAAATCGACAGTCCCAAATGTCACCCAGCGTGAATGAACGAATACGGCACAGGATGCCATTATTGCTATCAACATACAAACATTCTTTTTTCTCTTTCTTTCTTTCCCTCTCTCCCATTCCGCTTAAGAATATGCATGTATATACACAAGTGGATGTGTATAAGAAAGATAAAGAAAAAGAGACTGCTTGTTGTAACCGGCAAAGAAGGCTAGACATAGCCCCCTCCATTCGCGGCTACCTTTATTGTACATATAAGAGAAAGAAAGAGAGAGGGAGAGAGTCAATTCTTAAAGCCGGCGGACAGAGAAGGATAGACGCAACTCTCTCTATTCTTTATGAAAAAGAAAGAGAGAGAGAGAGAGAGAGAGTCAATTCTTAAAGCCGGCGGACAGAGAAGGATAGACGTAGAATACGATGATTAAATAAATAAATTATGTAAATAATATTTATTTAATTTAAATTTTAAAATTAGTATACGTATGAAAATATGCGTTTGTATTTATAATATTATAATCTTAATATATTTTTTTGGCAAGAAATTTTTTATTTTCTCTCATTATCTTCCTCCGTTTATTAATATGTGTATATTTATATAGTTGTTATTAATTACTACATTAATAACAAAAAATGAAAATTTAATAAAATTTAATAAAATTTTTGTATTTTTCTGTTTACAATGCACATGACGAAAATTACGTTTACCTAAATATATGTTTTTTTAATAATTGATATTAATAAAAAACTACATTATTAATATATTTTTAAATACATAATACATCGAATGAAAAATAACGTTTTCACTAAAAAATTAATTATAATTTTGCAAATGTCACACTTCCTAATTTCTATGTACACGGAGAGAAATTTGGCTATACTACATTGACATGAAATATCCTTCGTAGGTTCCAAAAGAAAATACGTTATATTCACGCGATGTGAACGATAGATTAACATCTGCATATTAGCCCGTTAACAAACTTTGTTTCTATCCGAGCGAAGTCAAAACAAAAGTGAACATTGCATCATCTCATTTCAACGATGTCAACGAAACATTGACATCGTTGAAATGAAACGATGCAATGTTTACCTCTACTGTGAGATTCTCATTTTGAAAATAGAATGTATTCATTAATCCAATTTAAGGTTATAATATAAAGTTCGCAATCTACGAGTGATATTTGTTGTCAATGTAGGATAGCCAAATTTCTCTCAGTGTATATATACTGGAAGCATAGCTTCTGTCGGCCAGTCCCCACGACTGCCACTCCTGTTTTTTATTCTTAATTTAGTTATCCACTTGAAATCCTAATCCAATATAAATATTTAAATTTTTAAATTATATTAAAAAAAATAGACTTGTTTTTTTAATTTTGTAAAATAATAATTTAACAATTTGACAAGCTTAAGAAAAAAAAGTAACTTCAATCATTTTGCTCATATACTTCCTCATTTCTCTTTATCAACAACGTAACATTTACTTGGTCTCTTGCAGTTTGTTTACCCAAATACATTCCTATCCCTTTAGACTGTATCTCCATCTCTCTTTCTCATTTTCTTTCTCCGTGCATCTATCTTTCTCTGTTTGGTAGAAATTCTACGATGTGGATAAAGGATAAGAGAAATGGAATATAACGCACGTGTGCGAAAGTAACGATTCGTTGGCTTTGACTTTACCTTTCTCTTGGTTTCCTCTTACCTTTTTGGTTTAAAGCTTCTATGTCGTCCTATTTCTCTTGTGCGGTCGTAGCACTTTGTTTGTCAGCATGTGCACATTATGTTCTTCTCTTTCTATCCTTCTCTCTCCCTCTCAGTCTCTCTTTCTCTCTCTTTCTCTTAACCTTAGTAAGCATTTAACATGTCGAGAGTTTAGAATTTCATGGTGCTTAGAATTTTCAAAGTAAATTAGAAATGAAATTTTAAGGTTTATTATTTTGTTCATCTCGCAAAATATTTTATGTTAGATGGATTGAATTATTTTAAATCAAGAAGAGTGTGCGTTTAAAATTTTTAATAAAGAATTTCGAATTTATTTAACCTTTGATAGAGAGTTTGATAAAAAGAAAGGTTATTTTGGATAACGTAAAATTCATCATTTGTTTCCAAAATTATTTCCTTAAAGAGGAAATTTTGTAATAGTTGATAAAATGAATAAATAATGACACGTCTCTACTACCAAAAATGAAATGACACCTTCCTGCGACCGTCGATTTACTGTTGAAAAATAGTTAAGCCTATAAATATTGATTAAAAAATTCTTGGAGATTCTTCTTATAGAAATATTTTATGTAAATTAGCATGCGTATCATTTGAAAACCAATTCTGTTTAGTCACAGTAAACTTTTTATATTTTTCTATCTACATTAAGAATTCTGTGAGCTTTTACTTGAAATGTTATTACTGGAAACTACTTGATGGGCTACTCAAAATTTTATACATCAATTATATTTGATTGTAATAAGACTGGAAGCTGATGACAAGCGTTTTTCGTAGTGTAGTTTAAATTTCTGAGTCATTTTAACAATTTGAAAAAAAATCGATAATTCGTTTTTCGTTTTATTTTTCATAAATATATTAATATTATTTTATATAAAATTTTTGTGAATTTAAATAATGTTAAATGTGATTTCTACTCAAAACCTACTTTTGTGACGTTTGCAGTAATTTGAAAACCTTAATTTAGCACATTTATAAATTTTCTTATTTTCCCTAAATAAAATAAGATTTAATCAATTAAAATATTGGATTTTTTAGCAATTGAAAATATATTTTAATTTTTTCTAATAGAGAGCTTCAGATTTAAAAAAAAAACAATGATCAACCCGAGGTTTTTTTTTCTTCAGGTAATTTATTAATAATCTTTATGAGCACGTAATTCATCAGAAGCATATTAAAATAGTTGAATTTCTTTACAATGACAATTTTTATTCTAGAGTTTTATTTATTAATAAAAGTTAAATTAACTCAAAGTTTATTGACATACCGATATCATTAAAAACAACAGGATAAGTTCGTATCTGATAAAGTTATTCATATAAAAACATAAGGCTTATATAATTAATTAAATTGATCCGGTACATAATATTTAAATTTTTTTAACAATGATTACTGAACATATCTATAAAGTTTTATTGAAATTGGAAAATAATAATCTCATTTTATTTTTTTACAGAGCTAAAAAAAATAATTACCTATTCGTATTCATTCTTAATATCTTCTGTTCTATTGGCTTGAATAAGCTATAAAATTTTTTTAATCCAATCTCCCATGTACTTAGATGTGATAAAAAAAAATCTGAAAGCCGAAGACAGAAAAAGCGTAGTCTAGACATAAAAACGTGAAGAAAGAACAGTAAATGATAGAGAAAGTAAAAGAGACTCTGAGAATTTCATATTCAAGACGAAGAAAGAGAGAAAGAGAGATTTGTAAAATGTAAAAAAAATAAAGGGAAATGAGTATAAGGTCGAGTGCAGTAGGTGTACAATCAATTTGGTTAGACGAATCTCACATTCAATTCTGCCACATCTTATAAAGCAAGGAAATTGCATAATTTCCGCTTTTTCTTACACCTCGTTTATGTTAGAAATCACAAGTGTGTGCAGACATATTCTATACTCGATATGCGTTGTAAATGTAGTCGCTATAATTATGTCTACCTATGTGAAATTCAATATAAATGCATCGCTAAACACGTCGTCAACATATACTAACGTTGATATCCTTATATGTGGTATAACTGTGATTACGACCTTTTTCTTTCCTTTTAGTCTATGGCTTTTGAAGATAAGAAAATGCCATCCTCTTGTCCTAATGTTTGAATAGATAGAAAATAATTTTATTCTAAGCAGATTGTCAAGTTAATTGTGTAGAGAATTGAAACGGAGCTGGAATAATTTTGTTATAAAATCAATGTGGCTTGATAAGAATTGAATTTCATTCTATTTAAAGATCAAATTAATTTTGCAGTAAGTTTATCGGAAAATGTAACTTAGGAATATATAATTAAGATTAATGTTTCAAAACCTTATTACTATTTTTTAAATTTCATTATTTTTTAAAATTATTATATAAGAATGACTTATGTTTTGAGAAGCTTAAATTTAAAGACTAAAAAGAATTTTGAATCTTACATGATTGATAATATTTATAATTTTAAACAAAAATGTTTTTCTTTTAAGAAAATTTTACGGTGAATAAATAAATATATTTGTAGATTAATCCAATATAAAAATCAAAATTTTCTTTTATCGTAATAAACTAAAAATAGACATAACACGACCTACTTGATAAATTTATCCAGAATTTTATTCCTACTTTGCAAGTCAAGCTACAACATAAAAGATCTTGTTGAGACTAGTCAGCCAAGAAATGTTTCGCTTATTCCTTGATTCCGTGTGCTCGTACATGTGTCATATTGATAAAGGGGATCGTATAATGCTCTGCTTTTTGATGGAGAATCTCCACGCGATATAAAATCACATACAAATTCGTATGAGGAAAAAAACCAAACATAAAATTTAATATATCTATAGAATCGTCATTGACAATGGTTACTACGTTACTTTTATCGAAATAAACAAGTTTTATAAAATAAATATTGGCTCGAATATTTGGACAGAATATATGCGATGTTATTGGAAAAATAATACTTTGGCTGATTCATTTTTAAATATTGTGAATTTTGTTAGAATTCATATATTTTTTAAGTTTTTTTACTAATAATAAAATTTTTATGAAATTTTTATTTTTTTACTTTTATTTATAATATTCATACACTCCCTGGTAGAAAATGAAACGCTTTTTCTACCATTTTATGGCCATTTCTTTAAAGTGAAGAGCAGAAAATGGGAATGTTTTATGGCCATTATTTGAACTAATATGAAACGTTTTTTTCAACCTTCATAGTGCTAAAAAATGCTAATAAAATGTTGAGTCTGATCCACTATTATTTGAATATAGATAGTTAACAGTAGAGTCTATCAAATTGTGCTCTAATTGATTACTATTAAGAATCATTTAAGGTTTTTTCTTGAAAGTTATCATTAATCATTAATAGAATCACTTTTGTTAATATATTCGCGCGTATATTTTGAGTTGTGATCGGATTGTTAGAGGTTATTTTTAAACGATTAATCAAATTTTCCATTTATTATTTTAAAAAACGATATTTTTATACTCGTTTCGTACTGCGTTTCATATTTTTATTTTAATAAAATTTAATATTATTTTTATTTTTATCAATTCCAATAAAAATAAACATTGACGAAGGAATGTGAATAAATACTAATCTATATTTTCTCGCCACGTGGCAAAAGTGAGGTTATGATTTTACCTATGATCTGAAAAATTAAGGACTCATTACTAAAAAGTTATATAACTAGTCAAAAAAAGTTGTCCACAGTTTACCTAATTTTTAGATAACTGTTACTGATTTTTTCTCTCCGTTTACTTAAAATGCGTATTTTTTTGGCTAAATACAAAAATTTTTAACAATATTTTTATATTAGCATTTTTTGCCTATAAGATGCTAACCAGTATACCAAAAAATTTGAGCTCTGCAGATTCAGCAAAAAATTGCCATTTATTCGCCAATATTGACATGACAAAATATTACTATTGAAAATGGTCATAAATTGTTGTTCACACCATTTTTAATGTTCAAATTTCTACCAGGGCTATATTAAAAATAATAGAAATATTTATTAATTTTATTTTTGGTCATGATAAATTTTGATTTCAGTCATAATCAAAGAATATTAATCCATTAAATGCAAGACCTTTTTCCTACTTAAAAAGCGAACAATTTTTAGGTTTGATTTACTCGAAGTTCATCTAAATGCCCTTAGCAGGTTTTAAAGACCTAACGCATACATAAATCTATTTTCTGGAATGTGTCGTATATGTCATATCAGAGGTTAATGACTTTCTTGTTAGTTAAGTATTTTTGTAAAACAAAAAAATGTATTCTTTTTGAAATTTAATAAATAATATAATAATAAACTTTATATGTGTATGTATATATATACTGTAAAAACTTAACTAAAAATATGGAATAATAAGAATTGAAAAATTTTCATTTTTCTTTATTTCATATCGCTATCTCCTTGTGTGCCATCTACGACACAAAGTTTTCTCTACGTGCCTCATTAATTAGACGATCATATTAAAACAGGAAATGCGTAAAATGATATTATTTTACATGAAAATATCGTAAAGCTAAAATAATGTATAATTTTACGCTAAGAAAAAATTTTTAAAAATTAAATAATTTTGAGAGATTGATTTTTCGCATTTTTGTACTTTTTAAAATATCTGTAAAAAATGGAAAAAAAAATAATTTTAAAAATTGTACAACGTAAATGTGTTTTTCAACCAGTTCGAATTGCCTAATATTTGAATTTAATTTCTATTAGGTCTCCAGTGGCTCAGTCGGTGAAGCGATGGATTCGTAATCTCGAGGTCCCGAGTTCGAATCTCGCTCTCAGCTGAATGATACAAGCACCACTGTAAGTTTACATGTGTTTCGTTTACAAACGGACTGAAAACCTCCGCCGCTAATTAGCATCGCAATGGTTGCATGAATACAGCGACGTTAAATAAAATAAATAAAACAAAATAAATTACCTTTGCTAACACATTGAGGACATATATACTCATGTATCGGGTAAAAATATATTGATGTAAATAAATATAAATTTTTTGAATTAATTCAACAATTTTTTTAAAAAATAAAACTATAAACGCTTACAACTTGCATTTTTTGAAGCGTTAGACCGTACCATTGCGACTTTTTTTCTCATTTCTACTTTGTACTCATTTTTTTTTACCTAAAAACATATCTCAAAGTTTCGTCAAGATCTGTATGACCCGAATGCCATACACTTTTCTGGTTAGTCATTTTAATTTAATTAGTATTTTTTGGATTTCAATCAAATCCGCGGTAATCCCAGTGCTAATATTAGATTGCAACAACAACATTTAATATAAAACTAAAATGTATATATTATTATTAAAAAAAAATTACTTAACGATTGCTCCCACATCAATCTTTAAATCAGAATGAGTCCTCTCTATACCGTATTTTACTCCTTATCTAGATTTTAGTAAGGCGATACGAGTCCTCATTACTATACCGCTTGTGTTCTAGCCTTGCACGCTTGCACTAAAAATTATTTTACGTATAGCTGCCATATTAGTTACAGTAATAGCTGCGCTGAACGAAGGTACAAATAAAGTATCATCTTACTATACTTTGCCACAAAGGTGCTCTAATTACATTATTATGCTGAATTTAACAGAGATCGGTGCAGCAAGTGAGCCGATCTTTGCTCAATGCTTGACCAGGAGAGTGCATGACATTTGAGTCTCAGATTTTCTTTTTAGGTGATGCAAAAGAAACACTTCACCTGTACTTATAAGTATTCATTATCTTTTTATCTTATTGCAGAAATTCAAAAAAAGAAATGCTTTAGATTGTAGTATATACCATGAAAATTATTCTCTTAAGTCTTTGAGTAAATTCATTCCTTAGTTTTTAAGAATTTTGGATTTCTGGTACAAAATCGAAAAATGTTAATATATAATATTGGAACCCAAGATTCTCAATAGCTAATGAATGAATTTATTTAAAAATCTATAACTAAATAATCATCATGGTACATACTACAAGCTATAGCATTTCTTTCCTGATAAGTCACGTTTATTTAGTACAAAGCTCAATTTTTTTTAAATAGTGAACAGTTTTGTCTGGATTATTTTTGGAATTTACATCTGCTTTATAATCGCACAGCCTTTGATATAGTTATCCAAAATATTTTCACAAAAAATATATTAGATTTGAGATTAAAACCAACTGAAGAAAAAAGATTGTTTAAGAAGCTTAAATTTTTTAAAAGTTGTAAAGAAATCAAAATAGCGCAAATATTCAGCTGGAAATTTTAGTCTAAATTTGATTTCGATTTTCATACCTTTGCAACTTTTAAACAACTTGAGCTTTTTGAATAATTATTTTTTTGCCATTCTAACCTCAAAATCATAACTTTAATATGATTATTCGGCTATCGTGGTATAAAATATATTATGGAATGGGTGTGTAAAAGCTTTTTTACAAAACTCGTTACAACCCTCGCCTTCGGCTCGGGCTGTAAACTTCTCGTTTCGTAAATAAAGCCTTTACACACCCATTGTATAATGTACTATTTCAATTGAATAATTTTAATTTTAACTTTATAATTTTGAAAAAATTGTGCTTTTGACTCAATCGGACTCCTTTTATAAAAGAGAAAATATCTTAAAGTTTGAAGAAAATCTGAGACTCTAATGCAATGTATTCTTCTTTTGAGTCCAAACGATTTATTCTCAATTGTGCTGTTGATAGCACAGGTAACGAGTCAAACTATTTTCAGTGACTTTCTTTTCGCACGTTTTTCTTGTTTTAGATAGCCAATTATTTTATTCTATTTTTAAAAAGTTGTTATTATAGATTCTTTTACATAAACTACTTATAGAAAAATGTTAAATTCCTTATACAAAGTATTGAAAATAAGTGTCAATTGATAAAAATATTAAAGATAAGTGTATTATGTGACTTCTCCCTACTACATACTTACAAGGAAAGCTTACACCATTTAAGTTTCTAAAATACTGAAAAATAAGTTTTCCGTTAAAAAACAATCATAAGTTAAGTTAATCGTAATAAATTGAATTTGTAGCCCAATCTTTGTGTTATCTTACAACTAATTTAAATTTAATCAGAGCGGAAATGAATTGTTTAAAACACTAACACTATTATCATTTTCGATTAATTTATTCATATATCTAAGATCATTAAAAAAATAGACTTTCACAAAATATCAGTGATATCATCATCAATTATACTGTCGTTTCACTAGGTATATTTCTTCCTGAAAAAAAAAGTGAGTCGCGTGATATCTTCTACGTTAAAAAAATAAAAAGAATTCAATTGTAAGTAATATGCATATATAGAATGAAGCAGGAAAACCTGTCACGTACCAGCTGACACTAAAAATCTGATTTCCTTTTCTTTGAATTTCACGTATACGCCTAAGCACCAAATATAATTGAATTCCCGAATGCAAATATTTTCAATAGATTGGTAAAGAATTTATTTATTTTTTTAAATTTTTTTTAAAACTTTTATAATTAAAACTACCCGTTAAATCAATAAAATATTGTTCATTCATTTTATAAGCATGTTCATTAAATATTGGAAAATTTTTATATTAACGTATATTAACTTTCAGATTTTTGTTTGTTATTTTTTTTTATTTTAAATATTGAGAGCTTGCATGCAAAAAGCTTTCATTTCCTGAAGGTAAATGTGTCGATAAAGGCCCTGTGGTAAATTGAAAATGCAATTGAAAAATAAAAAAAAAATAGAGATATTATGGATGTGTCAGTGGCAGACACTTGATAACTTATTTACAATGACGTTTTTCGATATTTGGAAAATTTATAAGCTTTCTGTATAAACTACTGGAGAGCTTGAAATTTTTAAGCTTTTCGATTTTCAGTTGTATATATAAGCTATAACATGAAGCATTTTAAAATGTAAAGCCACAATCTAATACATTATGTGTTTGGATTCCATAAAAGGCTTCTGTTTTCACATAAAAATAAAAATCAAAAATAATTATTTCAACGCTTTAGATTTTTTTTTTATCAAACATAAAATATGTGGGTATAAAATTGTTGTTTACCGTTTGATTTTGAAAATCCTTTTTTTCTTTATAATGAAAATCTTTTTAAGATTAGTTTCTATACTTCCATAAGTATAATGCAAGGTCACATTGAGAATTTAGTGTTGAGCACACGTAATAAACGGTACAGTCACAAATTACCCTCGCATGTACGTACTTCAAGCGTAAAGAGGTTAACCATTCTAAAATTATTTTCGCGGTTATCCACACGGTATACTCACATATATGAACATGTACATAATATATGCGAATACTTTATTATCTTAAATTTTCTGTCTCTGTAGTGCATTAAAATATATACACACATTTTATATACTTATGCGAATTTTAAAATTCATAAAATTATCATTTTTTTAATTTATTACAAATTATTCTCCATAAAACTTCAAAAAAAAAGAATCATCAACTGCATAAAGGAAAATAAAATTTTAAAAAATATTCAAACATCTTCAACAGTTCGAAATTGCATAAATTAAGAATACTTCGAATAGAAAAGATTCAATGAAGTGATAACTATTGAGAAAAGTTTCATAGAGTAAGGAAAGAACTTCAAAATGCATAAAAATGGATGGATAGAAAAAAAATAAGAATGAGAAGAGCTAAATGGAAAAACTGAGGCAAAGGGTACTTTATTTGAAAATTGCAATATCATGACAATAATAATTGGTGAGTGAATCGAATGTTTCAAAATGATGACTAATAAAAGGAAATGAGAAATGCAAGAAAAAGGGGAAGTTAAAAAAAGAAAGATCAAAACAAAAACAAGAAATACAAAAAACTAATTATTAACAAAGAATAACTTTTATCAACAGAGAATAACTTTTGCAAAATTATAAAGCAGTCGGATAAAAAAATACACAAAACCATATCTTGATAGTTTACTTTTTAATAAAATAGCTTTTCTTTGATCACATCATTTAAATTATACTGTTGCTCCATATTCGTAATTAAAAGATGAATATGTTTACAGAATCAGTTCTTCATTTATCTATTATTTATTACGATTCATAAAATAAAATAAAAAAAGTATTGTTCATAACATTGGCTAAAATTTAAAAACTTAACTGATAGTAATTATTTTTTCAGTAAATAAGAATAATTCAAGAAAAATTTTAAAATTTTATATGTAATCGACAAAGAAGATTGATATTTTAATTCAATATAATGTGTAGAAAAAGAATTATCTTGAAGTATATAATAATTATCTTAAAAAATTTGCATTTGAACGTGTTGTTACTATAGTAAGGAAATCACAGTTGTTAGAAAAATCGATTCTTAAAGATTATTTAAAACATTAATTTCATTAAATTTTAAATAACATTATCATTTTATTACAGATGAAGATTCCCATAAAAAAATTAATACTAATAATAGGGTATTTGAGATAAGAAAATTGATAGTAAAAATTAAAGCAAGTAAAAGAAGAAAGAGAAAAGGCAAATGAGGTCTAAAATTTCGAGAACTTAAATATATAAGAGGGTAAGAAGGAGGAGTCATTGAAAAGAAGGGGATTAAGATGTAGGGGGATGAATGAGAGTAAAGGGGGAGAAGTAAAAGTAGAGGGGTAAAGAAAATTCGCACATGAGTATAAGAGAGGGTCAAAGACGGAAATGCAAAAGAAGAGGCCAATACCAAAATATCGAAGATCTAAGAAAGTTCAAAATATTGGCTACTCCCCTTTTACGAGTATTAAAACGAGAAAGATAGAGAGTGAGGATATAAATACATGTAGATATATACACATATACAATCAGGCCTTAAAAGTCAAACAAGAGGAGGATCGAGTTGAATGTGAACTAGGGCTAAACGTTATCCCTCGTAGAAAAAAAATCATGACTAACGGAAATCAAACGAAAAAGGGTAGGCTATGATAGTAAATACACAGAAAAGTTTGGTTCTGCATAAGAAAAGGGAATGAGTAGAAGTTAAATGAAAGGAAAGTAAAAGTTAGAATGAGAAAAATTTTTAGGAAAAGGAATAGAAAAATAGGATAGGGTAAGAATATCGAAAGGGAGTGGACTCCATAGGAATGATGGATGAGAATTTGTTAGAGGATAAAAATTTTGATAATAGATAAAAACCTTGTGATAAGAAAAATGATTTAGGAAAGAAGTTGAGATAGAAATCATAGATTGGAATATAGTATGGAAAAATAGAAAAAAAATAGTAAAAGTATAGCGATTAAAGTTAAGATTTATATATATTTCAAAAATTGAATGGACAAAAAGTAATAAAAATTGATGTATCAAAATTTAATAGAGGAAAAAATAACGATAAAACATAAATAATAAAAAAACAAAATAATTAATAATTGAAAAAGTTATGATTAAAAAGACTATGATTGAAAAAAAAGTTTTTTTACAGTCTAATTATTCAATAAAGATGGTGAACCAAATAATACGTGTAAGTGTAATTTCTTCATTGAAAACAAATTTACATTCAAGTAAAAAAAAAGCGCTAATAGTAATAGGAGTAGTAATAGTAGCGATAGCAATCATCACGAAGAATGGAAACTGCATTTCGGAGAGAAATTATATCATCAAAATTATAATTATAGCAAAGGTGGGATATACTTACTTTTTCAAAAGTAATAAAATTTTTAAAATATAAATTAAAATAATTTATGGAATTTTCATTTTGCACTTTGAAAATTTCATAGATTTACATGCATAATTGAAGTAATTTTATTAAATTATTCTCAAAAATCTTTTGTTAAAATAACTTACAAACAATAATTAATAAATAATACAAAAGAAAATACTTCATTTTTGAATTTCTACGAGAAAAACAAAATTTATATTACTCAAGAGAAGCGTCAGCCAAGACGGTCAAGACGGATTAAAGTTGTGAAAGTTCGTGCCCGAATTTGGTAGAATTTATTTTCTATTAAATCATTTTATTACATTTCATGATAAATTTTATCTTTGCATAAATAAAAAATATATTAGTTTTTTAAATTAAAATAAATCATTTGTCATAAAATTTTTTTTTTTGCATGTATGGTAATACATGCAACGAGAGACATGAGAAAGACATGAGAATAACATCAAGATGGGCAAGGGTTAAAGAAACTCATGAGAGAAGATACTATTATAAGTGTACTATCATAAAAAGACTTCGAAAAAACTATGCTGACATACAAAAAAAGTCCAAGTATTAATATATATTTGAACGTACACGGGCAATTTCACGTCAATACGCATAAATAGAAAATAAAAATCGCTTCTGGGAATATGTTACAAAGACATAAAAAAATTTTCTAGAAGTTAATATCAAAGCGATAAAAAATATGGAATATTGAAAATCATAATTTTTAGCTACTGTTGGCTAATTTTGAAATGAATTGTTAAATTGAAAATTATCCATTATTCGTAAAAACTTAAAACATATTTGAATATTGGAATATAATTCTTTGTTATAATTCATGACGAAATAAAAATTATTTTTTTTAAAATGAAGTAACTTACGGTATTTCACCGAGCTTGGGCCGCGGGCTATTTATTAGTAAAAGAAAAACGATGAAAATGAGCTGTTAGAAAATAAATTTACCTTGAGCGGTCTTTGGGCTTAGTAAATTATATTTTACGCCAATCAGATAAACTGAAAAATCTATTTGCAAATTAATTTAGTAAAAGATTGATGAAAATTATGATTTTCAAAGTTCCATAACTTCCGATCATTATAATGTCAACTTTCTCAAAAACTATTAGTAATTTTAGGCGCCAAAATAAAAATATTTTGAAAATTTAATAATTTTGATTTTTTGACCGCGCAAGTTGACGTGAAACGTCGCATATATGTATATATGAATGTGTGTGTGTATTTGAATGTGCATGTGAGTAAATATATACATGCACGTCTATGCAAAAGACACTATCAAAACGACAATGAGTAAAAGACAGAAGAAAGTACTATAGATATTCGAAACTCTCACTCACATGCATAGAGCGCACACGTCTATGACACACATACGTATATAGAAGCATAAGAACGGAATGGGTAAGAGAGAGAAAGCAAATAGATAACTATAAGATCAAATAGAGAAAGATAGTTATAGGAACGCCCCGCCCTCCAGTACGGGAGCGCGGGCGCGCGCGCAAAATAGCAACCCTTAGTCTGCAAAAGAGAGAAAGAGAGAGCGGGAGAAAGGGAGAAAGAGGAATATAGTATATTAAACTTGAACGAAAGAGGGAGAGAGAGAGAGAAAGTTGGGAAAAGCTTTTGTGCGCGGGCGCGTTAGGTTATATATCTAGCTAGTGCTTATGGATCGATTCCTCCTTCTCCCTTTTCACGCGGTATGTTATATGTGCTATGTATATGTACTATGCTTTTTAGCTTTCTCGTGAGCTCTGAAGCGGCTTCAGTCTGAACTCGGGTTCACTCAGTCCACGACCGTTTGACCATACGAGACGCTTTTAAACGCTTTTTATTTTATATTATAAAAAGCTTTCTCGTATATATATATATTATAAATATATACATATACATATATATATATAACAATAACAATTCGTTTTAAACTCGTTCGTCTTTAGCTCCTCCTTTTTTTCTTCTATATTTATTTATTTTTCTTCTTTGTTCGTGGCTGAAGATTGCGAAAAATAAATAAAAATTTCAAAAAATACAATAGTTATAGAATTGAAAAAAAAATAAAAATAAATAAAATAACTGTGTTTGTCTATAATCTATCGTGGTTAGTATTTGTTTGTATTTTTTTCTTGATTTCTTTTGCCTATACATCTTTATTCAGTTGTCTCTCTATCTCTTGCTCTTTTAGATATGACATAAAGTTTACGTTGAAATGAAAAAATAAAAGGGGCGCGTGTACGCACGACAAGGAGGAGAGAGGAAGCGTAAAGTGTACGTGACATTTTATCTACCTTAACGTATATACACACACTGGCTCTTCTGCTCTCTGAGCTTGCGGAAAGCTCTGTGTATAAACACACGAGCCAAGCTCCCTTTTATTTTTTACTTTTTTTTCTCTTCTTTTTCATTTCATTTTAACGTTAAAAAGAGAAAGAGAGAAAAGGAGAGAGTAAGATAGATAGTGCAAACTTGTGTATATATACATGTATAATATATATAGACACATGTATAGATATATATGTATATATACACATATGTATATAATATTCATAGAGATATTATAAACTAGTAAAATATACCTGTATAGAGGAAAAGGAGCGGACTCGTCGTTAACACCGCCGCGTTTACATCGTTTTCAAGTCTTTTTATCGGCTTCCTTGCGCTCGCGTGTATCTCTGTGTGTGCGTCTACGTGTACCACACATATATACATATAATACGTACGCGCTTAAACATATTCGCATGCACGTAAATACATATACACAAGAATAAGTAAGCAAGGTACAGAGAAAAGAAAAAAGAAGAAGAAAGAAAGAGAAAAAAAAGCGCACGCAAGGTTACCAGAGTCAGAAAAGGGGAGCGTACGCACACGCGGACTTTAAGATAGAGAGAGAAAGTAAATATAGAGAAAACGTTTGGCCGATAAAAGGAGAAGGAAAAAATAAGCACACCGGTTTCTCTCGCGACGTATCGTGAGGATTAAGGTGAGTTTTCTTTATTTTTCTTTTTTTTTTTTAAGCTTGTGTGTTTTGGTTTTTTCTTTTCTTTTCTGACCTTTATTTTCTTTTTGTATTTGCGTGTGTTTTTTTGTAAGGGATGGTTTTACCTTTTTCTTGTCTTAATTTTGTCCAAGAAATTAATTAACGAATTAATGTAGAGTTTTCACATGATTCTCGTTGTTTATCAGAAATTGTTAAGCCAGCAGATTTTCGCCTTTAGGAAATCAACTAAAGAAGATGAAGAAATTTTTTATATTTAAGTTTTATTATTTGTGTCTGTCTTGATGTATTGATTTAAGGAAATATGATTTGAAATATTCAAAAGCTTGGGATTACCAATAGTTGAAACTTTTCTTAAAACTTTCTCACGTATGTGTGTATTGAAATTTGTTTTCAATAAGCTGTAGTTTCAAAAAGTTCCTGCATTGTAAGGATTCATTTGAAATTTGTTGCGAGAATCTATACTTGTGCCAGTAACGTGTGCCAAAATAATTTATACGTTTTGTTGAAAAGAAGATTCTTTGAGAATCGGATGTTGGATTAACGTGGAACACGGTTAGCAACAAATGCTTTGGTTATTGTATGGCTTTTTCAATTTTTTTCGTTTCAATCTGAAAGATATTCGGTGAAATATAAAGAATTTTCTACCTTTATGCAAGTATAAAATCCAATAATATTTATTTAATCGATGCAATTTTATGAAACATCTAAAAGCTTAAACAGAAGAATTGAATTTTGAGTATAAACATGAATATTAATTGTACTTTTTATTTCGAATTATCAAACAAATCGTTATGAATAATTTTTGAAGATTAAGACATTAATATAAACCTAAAACATCTTGAGCATATTTTTTTATTTTAATTTTTTCCCTTCAAATTATAACAAGTAAAAAATATGAATTAAACAATCGGTTTTATAATTACATTTAGATTAACATTATCTATATTTGCAATAATTTTATACAAGATTAGAAATCTGACAATGAACACATGGGGAAACATAAATAAATTACAAAAATTTGATTACTCGTTATTAGTTATGAAAATAAAATTTAAATAACTTACGAATGAATTTGTTTTTAGAACTTTATAAATATCAAATCATTAATGATAAATTTTCTAATTTTTTTATTTGTTTTGCTCAATATTTTACAATAATCATCTTATTGGACTATAACTTTTTCGAAAAATCACAATTCTAAAGGAAAAATATGTCGATTATTCCTTGCGATGTGTTATATAAGCTTTTTCATTAGGATTTCTTTTTAAATTTTGTAACGAGAAATTTCAATTAAATTTTTTGAGAAATCAATGAATATATTTAAAAAAAATATTTTAGTAAGACTTTTATATTTGTATATAAATAAAATAATTAAAATTTCATTTCCAGATCCATGTATGAAAAATAAATTGAGAATATTCAAATTGAATATTGAATTTTACTAAGATAAAAAGTATTTCAAAATATTGCAGTAGAAAGGCTAAAAGAGGAAATTTCATTCTATATAAAAATTGTTTTTCATATAAATTTATTTTTATCAGAATAAAATGCAAGAATTCTTATCTCCCAATTACATCATATAGAAGCCATGATAACACCTGTCCAACAATTTATTTAACCATTGCTCGGTCGGTAAAAATTTCTTCTGAATCTTCGTACCTGCAAGATTTCCAATTTTCAAAAAAAGAAAGCTCAAAAGTGAAAAAAAAATTGAAAATAAAAAAAAAGAAACTAAGCCAAGTAGGCATAAAAAAGAATTCGGCGCATAATGAGGCGAGCTCTATAACTACCGTTATGCAATATATCCCTTTTTTTTACCTTACTTTAGTCTACCTCATCCCTCCCTTTTTCTTTCCCCTCTTTCCAGGCTCGATAAAATACCACGCGAAGGTTAGGTCTATTTCGTTTTCTCTCTTTCCCTATCGTCTCTTTCTATCTTTGTCTTTCGCTTAAAACTTTACTCCCCGCAGGTCGTTCATCGATTTCGCGTTGGGGTGCTAGCCGGCGGCTCACCTTTCTTGGCTGCTCCTCTCTCAGGTGCAGCAGCACCAGTATCAAGCAGCAGCAGTAGCAGTATACCAGCTTTTTCACGAGGTTTATATGCGCGCGCGCAACCGAGCATTAAACATGCCGACCAAATTTTATTTTTAAGCTTTTTTACATTATTTTTTTATTAACTATTTCTTACTCTCGTTACGAATTATTTATTGCTCCGCTGATTTTTTATAGATTTTATTCGACTTTTTACAAATCATAAAAATTTATGTATGAGTGATTTTTTTGCACGATCAAAGGTTCTGCTTTTTTTTCTTAATTGAAGTTTTGGAAAGCCAAAAAGTACGTACTTCGGTTATTTTTCATGCTTTTGAAAAAATGTTTATTTCTATATTGTGTGCAAATAATAGTATATTTCCGTAGTAAATTTATCTTATTTCAATTACTATGATAGATTTTCAACCAAATTTTTAGTATCACTAAATTTATTGATGAATTAATTTATAATTTATAGGAGATGATAAAAATATAAATTTTTGCATTAATAATAAACTTGAAATAATGAAATTCGGGGAAAAATCTAATTATCATATTTAAATATTAAAACGTAATAATGATTGAGTTCAGTTGACTTTAGGATCTTCTAATTATAAAACAATTAGTAATCCTTTAGCATTAGTAACGAGAGTACCAGGCATAAATCTACTCTTGACGTATCTACTAATGAGAATTAAAGGTCTTTAGTGGGAATATACAATTCGCTTGCTAGTATAATTATTTTATAATAATAATGAGATCTTTATTGCTCCTCATTATATATTATTAATCGATAAATATTTTTTTTTTTATAGAAAATAATAACAACTTTTGTATTTTATTGAGGGTAAAAAAGATTTTTAGTTTTTTCTATTAATTGTGATAGCTTAAATTCATTAAAATGCAATACTTTTTTTAAACATTAATTTCACACAATGGAGACGTTGAAAGTTAATAATATATGCACAAAAAAGGAAAAAAATTCAATACACTTAAATTTTAGTTAATATTTTTACGAATGAAAAGAAAAACTTGCTATGTATTTAAGTTGAAGGTATAAGTAAAGTCAAGTTTATATACGAAAATGATTATAATAGCCGTTTAGTACGTATTTTCAACGTAGATTACTTTTCCCTTGGACTTACTTGCGTTTTATCGATTGATTTATAGGCCGAATGAGGGTGCCTTTGTGCCTTGAACTTTTTTTTTCTTTTTTAAAGCGTGTCGAGAAGTTGCAATAGTTTTTCTTACCTTTTAGGCTAATAGAACCTCTTCTTATTTTTCTCCTTGACTCAAAATTAATGCCGAATTTGTGAAAAATGAAGTTTTATTTTGAAAAATTTTTATTTTTTATTTATTTGTTTATGAATTTGATACATTATTGATTGAATATTAACATCGTTCTCAATTTGGTCATACATGATCACTAATAAGTCTTACTATAATAGTTTTCAATCTGCTTTTAAATAATTTTAATTAATTATTCTAAGGTATCGAAAATGTTTATTATAGTAGAATTTAAAAATATTCTTGAGACTTGAACAGCGATAAAATAATTTTCAGCTACTAGTTCGTATCGATTATTTTGATCACCCACAAATATATAACGAACAATATTTGAATATGCAACAAGAAATTTTCAATATTCATATTTTCATAATTATCTTTCAATAACGAAAATAAAATCATAAATTGAATATATGAAAGTTAAAAAGATGGGAAAAATATGTATATTTTTATCAATTCATTTAATTATTCTACTATTCTTTTCACAAATAAATTATTTAAATATTAAATTTTCATTAAGAGTATTTACATTTTGCAACTTATGACATTATTTAAAGTTTTTAAAAAATATGTCGAGAGTTTTAATGATTCTTTAGCTTGAATTTTAGATTTCAAATAATATTAATGATTTTAGTTTTAATGAAAAAAGTTGTTTTTCTTTTAAAATATTTTCGAAAAAGTTAAAGATATCAATATACATTTTGATATTTTGTTTAAATTTATTTTTTAATTTTTCAATATAAATTTTAATTTTAATATTTTATTTTTCCTTACTTTTCGATAATTTCTTAACATTAGCTCATAATAAACTGTAAAATGATTTAAAAAAATTTTCTTATTGATACTTAAAATTTAAATAAACATTTGTTGTAATCATTAAACTGGGAATTAACATTTCAATGAAATGAATAATAATTATTTATATATAGGAGCGGCGGTAGCGTAGAGGCTAAGGCTTTTGGCTCACGCTTTAGTGGACCGGGACTCGATTCCCCGGGAAAATTTTGGAAAAAATTTTTTCGAATTTTCTTCGGGAATTAGAACCTGGAGACCACGATAAACTTGTTTACAAAGTTGCACTGGGCAAAAAAAAACTTGAATATAAAAATTTACTTACCTGGTGATGGTCGAAAGACAAAAGCCAAAGTGCTAGTCATGGCCAATAAAAATATAGAGAAAGAAGAATAAATGTTTCTGTATCGTATTTTTTTATTTTAATGAAAGTCGCTGTACTTGTATGCTAACACACTGCCATACTAATCAGCGACTGAGGTCATCAATGTGTTTGTGAACAAAGCACGTGTTACGTACAGTGATGCTTGTATAAAACGGCCGAGAGCGGGATTCGAACTCGGAACCTCAAGTTTATGAGTCCATCGCTCTACCGACTGAGCCACTGACGACCTCAATGTACATCGTATTTTGTTTCCAAAATTTGTTATTAAGGCACTATAACAAGCAATAATATTAACTTAAAGTAACATAACTTATAGATTAAAAAATTTTTATGTGAACTATTTAATTTATGACATGATTAATCTTTATTAAAATCTAAATAAATTTTTTTTTCTTAATTATTTAGTCAATACAATGAATTTTAATTTTAAAAAATTTTCTTTTCAAGAATTTTAACTCTTGGAATATTTAAGTTTTCTTTGAAGTTTTTTTTTATAGTTATTTCCCCTGAGCTTTTTGTAGAGATCATAAAAATATTGTTTTTTTTTTTTTTGTAAGAAATAGCTAGAATCTTTATATTTTTTTATTTCTTTAAAAAATTGTTTATGATATTAGAAAACATAAAAAATTCGAAGAACGTATCTTGACATATTTCCCTCGAGCTATTCTATAAGTTTATGAAGTACTTTTCATAACTGTTTGATGTTTTTTAAAGTTGTGGATTTTTCTTTATAATATTTTTTTTCTGCATCATTTATATATGTGATATAAAGATTTTTTATCACGTTAGAGTTATTTCAATTTTTTTTTATATTTAATATATCGATAAAATTTAAATAAAAAAGTTTTTCAATAGCATCATTTATATACTTGTTCAAAGAGCTGAAAAGAAAATTAAAAATTCTACGTAAGTACTGAAAATATTTTGTCTTGAAATCGTGAAAAGAAAATTATGAAAGCATTTTGGTAAATATTTGAAAATTTACTTTTTCCCCAAAATCCTCTATACATTTTCCATTTTCGAAACTTTAATAATTTTAAAATTAAAAACTTTCGATCTACTTTTTAAGAGAACCAATTAGATTTTCAAATAAAGTTTTTCGTAAACTTTTTCGGCAAAAAATCAGATTAGGAAAATTGCATTTAAAAAATTTTCAAGAGTGCTTACATGAACTTGTAAAAGTTAGTTTACTTTAAAAACGAAATCCATTTATTTTGTAAACACTTGAATTAAGTATTTGAAAAGAAGTTGTAATATAAGAAAAAAATATTTACTTATTAAAAAAAACTGTGTTAAATAATTTGGTGGATATTAAATCGTTGAAATTTTAATAATTAATTTAAGAATTAAGAAATAACGATAAAAAAATTAATCTAAACTATCAAGTTAGTACCAAAAAAGCAATCAATTAGAAAACCACTTCAATTAATCAAACTTGACCATAACAAAAATTTTCCCAAAGTACTTTCCTCGGGATTGGAACGTCGGTAAGCCCAAACGAAATAAAACAAAAAGCTCGGGGGTAACTTACTCTTTTTCTATCTCACTCTGATACTGGCTTCGTCGTGTGGTTTTCTTCTCTCATCCTTTATTCTAACATGCCGCATGCCTTTTCAGTATCTAGCGGCTTGTAGTTTAGCCGCTAGTAAAATGCTAAATAAGAGGAGAACATTATTACGAATTTACTTCTTTTTTTTTATTATTTCTACAAATTTATATTATTTAAATGAAATTAATTTTTTTTAAATAAAAATTGTAATCAAAAGAAGATTAATTTTTTATTATGAAGAAAGATACAATGAAATTTTTGATGAAATGAAAAATTCTTTTCAGTAAAGAAATTGCAGATAGTTTTTTAATTTTTATATTTGAAATCAAACGTAAAGAAACTAATTTATTTTAAAAAATTAGAAGTAGTTAATTGAATATACCAAAATTCCTATAATTTTTAATTAAAAAAATGAGATGTAAATTTAAGTTTAGATTATTTCATTACTTTTTTAATTTAAAAAAAATAAAATATGATTCCATGTTAATAATAACTCAAAAAGTTTTACAGTTAACGCTATTTTTATTAAATAAAGAAATATAAAATTTATAATAAAAACATGGTAGAACGAATTTCAGAGCATGATTGGTATATAAAGGTACAAGAAAAATTTAGTTGCACTATAAACCCAAAGTAAAAAAAGTATCAATTTACAGAGAATAGACTTCATAAAGAAGTCTTAGAAGATGAAGCCTTTTGTTGATAAATCTATACTTCTGAGTATATAGAAAATCAATACTTAAGCTCAACTATTGTTCATGTTAATAATGTTTATATTTTATTGTATGTTAGAAATTTCATGAAATTCGAAAACTTTCGAGCTTCCGTACAATTTTCAATAATTCAAAATTACGTGGCTCGAAACAATAAATCGATAGTTACAAATTAATTTAATGAAACTTCGCTATATATTACGTTTTACTGTAATAAATAGAAAAATAATAAGACAATAAAACGTGAAATATTTCTTGCGCTAAATTATAAATGATGAAACTTTTTTCTTTAGATTAAACATCTTTTTGTCTTGTAATGTGCAAGTATTAGAGATGCCTTTTTTCATTTTAAATTAAAATAGATATCAAAGTGAAAAAGAGATGCGAATATGGAAACAAAAGCTTTAAAACTACGTAAAAGCATACACACATGAAAATAAAAGCCTAAAAAAAAGTAGGTAAGAAGAGACCCAGTGCAAGAGAGAGAGATATATACAAAAATAAAGAGGGTTGCTTATAGTTAAAATAAAAAAGCTAAGCTTTAAGAATATAAGAATAGAAGAAAAAAATAAAGGGTCGCATTTCCTTATTTCCCCTTACAACATCTTTTTTCACCCCTTTCTTATTCTTCGTCAAATTTTATATATTTCCCTTTTTTTATACCATTTTTGGGGTTTGCGCTTTGCAATATTTTGAACAAACGAAATTTAATCTTAACGCTTCTTTTTTTATATATATATGTATATATGTATTCTTAAGCGCTTTATACGTCGTCGCGTCGCGTGACCTTGGCTTTCTCTCTCTCTCTCTCTTTCTCTGTGTACCACTGGCTTATCGATTTTCAACACCCAACCACTGCTTACCGACCGTGTATATAACGTTCCGTTTGTTAATGTCTGTATATGTATACGTACACATATAAATACACCGATATATATACACATATATTCGTTATATATCACACGTTAAGTTTGAAAAGAAAATCGAGGTTAAGTGTTTCTTCTACTTTTTCCTTTTTCGCTCTGTACAATATGCTTTTCTTTTTTTCCTTTTTTTTAACTTTTCTATCTCCTTTCTCTCCTGGATCCTTTAACGTTGTGTAATATGGTACTTAATGATTTTTGCATTATTTATATGTACAACCGTTAATTGTGAACTTTTATCTTACGTCAATCATTAGGAGAGGCAGTTTCATTTTATTTTTAAACATTTTTCTTACTTTCTATTTTCAAGATGTACTTTTCTCTGACAATTGTTAAAAACCAATAGTATTTTGATTTTCTCTCTATGAGATTAGTGGCTTAATGTAAATTTGGATTTTATTGAATTTAAAATTAAAATTTTTTCTGGAAATTTATATTTTTTATATTTTTAAAAGCGTAAATATAAATATATTAAAATAAAATATTTTGTAGATGCAAGTAAAATAAGAAACCAAAACTTTCAATTTATTTTTCTTTAACTTTGTATGTCATTGTATGCTTGAGAAAAAAATTTTTAAATTTATGATTTAAACTTTGATTTTTAAATATTAATGACAAGAGTATAAAATATAAAAATATAATAAAACGAATTTTCATTGGAAATTTATTTTTATATAGGTTATAATATCATTTACACGAATAAAACTTATCATTAGAAGATATAAATCTTCATTTGATATATCATTCCTTTCTTCTTTTTTACTGACTGTTCTTGATTCACCGAGAGAGACTTGATAAAGAAAACATATTTTAAATAAAATCAAACCAAAGAAAAATTTTTAAGCTTGGAAAATTCATGAAATACGTAAAAATTAATACATACGTGCACTATAAATATTATAATATTTTTAAAAATAACATAATAAAAAAGTCCTTGCTGCCTTCTATTAGCAGACAACTAGGACAATATTTATGAACTTATTTATACAAAAACTATGTCAAGTTTGTACATTCATTTGTATTGAACATATATATAACCTTCGAAAATTCATGCTAAACTTTCGTTTTTTCGTATTCATACATTGAAATTGTTTGATTTTTTTATGATTTTTTATTACGTTATTGTACGTATAGAAAATGATGATTATCATCTGCGTGAAAAAAAAAGAAAAACCTTGAAAAATGTCAATATGATTATTGTATTGTATAGGCGTTTTTAAAAAGTAGAGCAACGTTCCATTTATTTTTTATTTTATGTTATTAAAAGAAATCCTTGTTTATTTTTAGACATTTCATTATACAATCTTACGATTATTTAAAATTTAACTTAATAAGCGTGAATAGTCGATATTTATTTTTAAGATTGATTTTAAATTATTTGAACTTAACCTTGTGAGGTAAAATATAAAATTGATTTGTTCATTTTTGTGTCGAAGAAAAGAATCGTGTTACATATTTGAAAATATATTGAAAGTTAAATTGAAATATCATATGATGAAAATTTCATTTTTTCGGAAAAAATTGTAAACAATATTTTTTTCAAAAAAAATTTTACATTTTTTTCAGGATAACTGAACCAAGGTAATATTTTTCAATTAATCCATTTTTTTGCATTTGTGAAACTGAAATAAATTCGTTGAAAAATATTTGCCTTACGAAAAAATTGAGCAATAAATTGTTAATATTTGCTTCTGTATTTGGTATCTTTTTTTCCATGGCGCTCTTTTGCTAATGAAAAAATTTTCCTTTGTGAGATCAAAATATCCGACGTAAAAACGATACATACGAATACTTGGAAATAGACATATAAAACAAAAAAAATATCTTATACATAGATAGAAACTTTAACTAGGAGCGCTGTTTGAACAATTTAAATGAAAAATTTCTACGTGCATCCTACTTTTTTTTTCATTTTTCTCCACGAAAAACTTGGATAAATTTTTTAAATCAAATATGTACTGTAATCGTGTATGAAATGTGTTTTTCCATTCCAAAATTCGAGTGTGTATAAAATTTAAAATTTAGTTTTTAATCAATCTATAAATCTAAAAATCTGAATTAATATTGCTATATTTCACAATACATATTTTCTGTGAATCTTCTTTACATTTTAATTGTTTGTTTATTTTAATGTATATACATGTGTTACGATAGGTACAAACAATCTTGTAATCAAACGAAAAACTTAATTAATAAACTATCTGACCAATCATAATAATTTCTCTTAGCATTAGAAATTTTCCATATATTTTTTAAGCACTTTTTTTTCACATCGGCTCTCAAAGTCATGCGATATTCGGATATCTATTGCTTCATGTTGCGTTTGACAAATGTTAGGGTCTCACGTGTAATTAATGATGAAAGTGAGCTTTTAGATTGTAACGTGAGAAAGGAAAGAAATGGAGAATATCTAATCTTATGGTTTGCGTGAGCATGGTTTATTCCTCTCTTTAACGATCTGACCGTACATTGAGTTGATCTACTGGCTAACTTTGCTCGATTTCTTCTTTATATTCTTGGGTTTATTAAAGTATGGTCAAATCAGAAACTATGCTTCTTTTATTTTAAAAAACTAACTATGGTTTTTAGATTAAATATTAGTTAATTTTTATATTAATAAAAGTATATTTCTTAAGAAACATATTTTATTTATTACAAAACATCATAAAGCAGTTATTAGAAAATTTATATGTAATTTATCATATAAACGTTCATCGTAAGTTCAATCAAAACAGCAATTTTATAATGCGAAATCACTTATATATTGTTTGCAATGAGCCTAATGTTACATCAATGTTTCAATATATCAATTAGTTTATGTTAAAGAGCTCCATCATCATTTATACTATCGATATAAACAATACCAAATTGGCAATTATAAGCATAAATTGGTATTCAATTAAATTAGTTTACATGAGCCATGATTTACATATTTTTGCTATTCCTGATAATTATAAACATAATTATGATAAATCGATATCTGCTAATATTTAATTTTTCACGATAAAAATTTATAATCACTGTTTGATGGTGAAACTTTTTAAATTGCTAACAACTAAGGTCTTTAGTATTGCGAAAATAAAATCGATAATTTTTTTATTTTTTTCTACACTTTAGTAAACTGCCTATTACAGAATATTTCAAATGTTTGATTTGAATCAATTAACATTCAATTTCTTGTTTACAAATTTCAAGTAAAGTTAATTAAAAAAAAAAAGTTTTTCGTTCGATTTACAAAATTACAAATAAATGATTTTCGTAATAAATAAACTAATGTCGAAATATTAAAAACAAAATAATATTTTTAATTTAAATGAAAAAAGGAAATACAAATAATAAATTTGTATTCGTGATATTATTTTGTTCTGCAGATGTTTCTACAATACGATTTTTCCAATATCGAAATTTTGAATGAATTCTCGATGAATTTTCTTCAATAATAATATTTTTATGAAATTTATAAAAAATAAGATAAACATCATAACAAATTTTCCAATATCTCTTGCAAGCTTAATGGTAAAAAAACTTCAAAAGCAAAATTCAACAAAAAAACTTATCGAAAATCTTCATATACTATTCTATAAACAATCTCTTAAAAAAAGAAACCTTGCAATTTTCCACGTAAAATCTCTCCAACTTCAACACTTTAAAAAGCACTTAACCGTCATAAATACATATTATCAACACCTTACGACCACTTGCATGTTAAATAAAAAAAAAAAAAAAGAAGAAAAGGAAATTACCACGAGCACAAAGATCGTAGTTTTAGATTAAACCAGTGAGCGGCAACATTCTTTTTTTTACAGCCATCATTAGAGGAGGCATCTCTCTTCCTCTTTTTTTCAAAGTACGCCTATGTTATTTTACTAAGACCGTGACCTTCCATCGGCTCATTGTACCTTTCGTATATGTGTGTGTGTACATATAGATTTCTCGTTTCATTTTGAAAAGCTGAAGTATCAAGCTATACATGTAATGCAAGTCGATAAAGTTTAAGCAAGCAGCACAACTGCACAAGGCTAAAGCATCATTTCTTATTCACGATGGTTACCACCCCCTTGTGTGTTCTTTTACCTTTTTTTCCCTCCTTTCTTTTATTCTTTGTATATGTATATTAAGCGTACGTGTACACGTGTAAAATTTACTGAGGTTATAAGAGCTTAATGTATGGGTCTGCGCGTGGACGATGACTCTCAAAATGAGTATGCTTAACGTGTTTTCGATATGAAATCATATAATTATTTTTAGAAAGAAGATTATTATTCTTTTTTAAATATTTACAGGGAAAGAATTTGTCTATAAAAATTACGGTGACGGTCACTGCAATCGAGGGACATCGTAGAATACTATGAAAAATTATGAGACGCTAACGAAAAAATTATCAGAATTCTGTACAATTTTTACGGTAAGGTCTATAATTTTTACGGTAAAGTCTCATAATTTTTCATAGTATTCTACGATGTCCCTCGATTGTAGTGACCGTCACCGTAATTTTTATAGAAATTTTCCATTAGGGAAAATATGTATAGTTTACCATAATTTTTTGAGATGTTTATTTCATCGAAATTAATAAAGTTCAATTATGTTTGATATTTTTTGCTGAGTTAGCTGCTCAATGCCAAAATAAAAAAAAAATTTATTTTTTATTTTTATGATTATTTTTCAAGGTCACAATATTATGTTGACTTAGTTGTAATGATTAGATAAGAAAACAATTTTTTCAGCTGCAATATTACCCTTTATCTGTTCATTATATAAAGGCAAATCTAGCCTTGTTCAGACTTTATCTACTGTGTTTTATGCAAATATAATATATTTTATAATGTTATTGTCAAATTTGTATTTACTTAAAAAAGTGCTTACCTTTGAATGAAATAAAATTGTTCTTTATATTACTCCACAACCCTTTTTATGATTTCTTAAATTAAATCTGTATGAATTAGCGTTTCTTATAAATTAATGTTTAATATCTCGTAATTAAAAAAAATCTAATATAAACGTGATACAAAAGGATTTGTTAGAGAGCAAAGTAATTAGATTATGTTTAATTAATTTTTTATTTCATAAAATAACAATAAAATAACTTTTTTATATATTTTCATAAAAAAATTTAATAGAATAGCTAAACTACATTATTATGAAAAAATTTGAAAATAACCCATTGATTCTCATTTTATTCCGAACTGGTCAACATTCTCCAAAGAGCTGAGGTGACTGCTTTTGTACTATACTCTCGTAAAACGGACACTGATGGTTAGTTTCTGCTTTCTCGTCATTGAATACTAAGAGCTTAGGATACATACCGAGCTTTTGTCCACGTGTATTCATTCAGCTGCTCTAAAAACATTTACACTTATGTACGTCTATACCACATACAGACACATGCACGGATACACACATGAACACTCATATATACACAGAAATATCTACTCACACACATACGCAGATACATACAACACTTGTAAACACACATACACACACACACACACACACACAACGTGAACATACGTTGATTCATGCATATATGTACTTATACGTAGATACACACATATTCTTACGTTTTCATGCATAAACGAGACGTAGACTTACAATAACAATGACGCACAGATTCACATGCGTACAATGTATAACTATTACACACATTTATCAAAATGTGTATATGCACATACACAAAGACACAAAACCTAACAACATGATACACGACAAAACATAAAGATACAATTAACATGTAGGTCGTAGACAGTTATAACTGCATGTGTATTAATTCACATTCATACAATTACTTGGATGTGTATGTACTTATATATATATAAGAGTTTATGTATATGCAAACTCGAGAAAATATCCCGAAGGGCGTTTTGTATGTCAGAGGCGCTCTTTTGCTTTAGCTCTCGAGAATTTCAACTGATCGCTCGTTACGTCTGATGCAATTGATTAGCAATTGCCGCGTCGTGGTAGCCCGCAGCGCTCTCTCCTTTCTCCATAAATTCTATATTTGTATGTATCTATACATGTGTATAGAGATATGTACACGAGGAGTATGTGTGTGCGAATATAAGCATGTGCATAACCGTGTACGAGCGAACGCGTAGTACTACAGAGAATTTGTTTGCTTGTTTGTTTCGTTTAAATATGAGGGAAACGTGTAGCTTTTGAATAGGTAATCAGTTGGAATTTTGTTTGTACCTATGCTTCAAATGATCATTAAGCCTTTTTCAACAATTTTCAGTTTTTATTTCATTCAATAAAATTATTTTTATTCATATGCTTTATATAAAATGCACGTGGAATATTTTAATTATTTGCTTTGTTCAAAGTTTAAATGTTAAATATTTTATGCAGCTGTTTAATTTGTAATGAGTTAATTATGCACTCATTGTTTATCTTCAGGTTTGTTTATTTTGCAAGTAACTGGAAAAAGGAATAATTTTAAAATAATTTTTTTTTATTTAAGTTAGTAACATTAATAATAATTTGACAATTTCTATAATTTAAAATAATCCACTACTTCAAAGTCACTTACAAAATAATACCTTTTACAAAGTTCCCGTAAAATAGAACCTTTTTACAACCTTTTCTTAAAAGACATTATTGCCTCGTCATTGTTTTCTGTACAGTTATGTAATGGCTATGTATAACTAAGTTTCAAATATCAATAAAAAACCAATATAATAATTGACACAATCTTCAAACCATCTCTGAAATAGCAGCTCCTTGCAAATCTATTTTCAGATTTGTAAAAAAATTTAATTTTCTAAATGTTGGAAAAAAAATTTACGATCACTTAATATTTTTATTATTGTTGGTTACTGAATTTTTAATAATTTATGCTGATTAGATGAAAAAGAAATAAAGAAACAATCATCCAAAAATATTTCTTATTTATTCATATTTTTATATGAATTAAAAAATGTACATAGTTTAATATAGTGAATTAAAGTTGTTAAAAAATATTTAAAATATTTTACACAAAATAATAAAATTTGTTATTTCATTTTTCGCAAATATTTTAATCTCTAACACTTATAATATTAACATTTCATTTTTGGATGATATGATGCTTAGAGCTTCATAAATAATAAAAAAATAGAAAAGCAGTACAATGGTGGTATTAAGTCATATAATAAGCACGAAATAATCTAAACTAGCACAACTATGAGCGAGCACTTATTTCAAAACTGTTATTTCAAACTTTTAATAGCTTTCAAGCTTCGATGAAAGACCTTCTGAAAACATATAGTGTAGGGCTTCACTTATTAACATGAATTTTTTTTTTATTTTCAGTTAAAGTCAAATATTTTCATCTACTAGTTTTGTTAATTAGTCAAATTTTGTAAACACTTATATGTATATTTGAAAATATTATATGAAAAACTACTTTGGTATATTAATTTGTATTATTATGCAAATAAATCAAAGATAATTTATGATAATTTATTAACGGTTCACCTTAACCTATCTAATTTAATAGTACATTACGATACAAGTGACCTAAGTGGCACTTTATTACACGGCCGGAGTTATCGCCCGAGCGCAGCGAGGGCGATAACGTAGTGCCGTGTAATAAAGTTTCACTAAGGTCACGAGTATCGTATACTATTTTGTAGCACGTGGGACATAAATCCGCCAAATTAAATCTGTACTCTTCAAAATCAGTAATAAACAAAAGCTATGCACTCCACGAATTATAATTCAAAAAATAAAAGCGAAAACTATAAAAAACCAAACACTACGCATCCTGTGAATGATAAATCGAAAAAAAGAAAAGAAAACTATAAATAAACTAAAACTAAACACTCCATGAATGATAGATCGAAAAAGAAAAAAAAGAATATAATTTCAAAAATATACTCAAAATGTGTAATAATAATTAATTTTTATCAATATTATTGATATTATGTGAAATTGTTTGTTAAAATCATCTTCTATGAAGTCATAAATTGAAATTTTGTTTCACGTATGAATTAGCGTCGTAGGAGCGGTGAGGAGGTAACATGTTTAGTATAGCAATAGCAATCGTGTGTAGTAATAGGGGGTTCCCCGTAGCATTTTATAATACAACGCTGAAATGACTATACCTCTTCGCTTTACATGTTACGCTACTATCAATTTTAGTTTTACTCGTATCTTACTTGCTTATAATTGTTATTTAATTTGAAGAATGTTAATGTAAAAGAGTTTCAATATACTACAGCTTATTGTTATTTATGAAAATACTTTAAAAAATAATTTACATATAAAATTATTTCTTATTATATACGTACGTTACCTAAGTAAATTCATTATTGTACCGTGTAAAAAAGTGCCACCTAGGTAACAGAAAAGTGTTACCTAAGTGCGGATTTAGGTCCCGCAGTGCTATAAACTAAATTATATAGATAATCTTTCCTTTTTTTATTACTTATTCAAGGCAAACATTTGACCTTTTACATTTGCCAATTTATCAGTCAATAGTTCGATTCAGCGCGTAACGCGTAGATTATCGACTCGACCGACTTTTTCGGTCGAGTATTTTCATTAGCATTTTTCCGTAATAAAAAACGGCTAGCTTTTCCGTTCTCCCTCATTCACTTTTTTTCACCCTTACTTAAATAATAATAACGAGAGAGAAAAAAAAAGATAAATATACGCTTGTTTGATAAACAGTGAAAAAAAATTTTAAATTGCATTTTCCTTTCTTCGTTTTTTTTATTCTACCCTTCTGAATATTTGGGAAAAAATAAATAACATGTTTTATTTTATTTTCATCCGGTATATATTGCAACAAATAATCAAACAAATAAAATAGAAGTGAAAGAGCGAAAAATATAAAAAATAAAACGATGAAAAATTGTATTTTCATGGGGTAGGACGAAGCTTGTTGACTTTTTTATTATTTGAATGGTCCATTAGTTGATATTTAACGACACTGTTTATTTTTTCTCCCGGCTACAGTTTGTACGCCGACTTCCTGATATGATGGAAAAGTTATATAAAGTTATGTTTATTTTATTCTTGTTTGCTTATTAAAATTTAAAAATTCAAAATGAAAATATCTTCCTAAATTTTGTAATACAGCTTCTTAGAAAGTCACATAATGATGATTTATTATTTGTAAAAGCATAGCGAAGAAATGCTTGAATTTATAGTGCGCATGCATATATAAAATGAAATTATTTATTCGTCATTACTGCTCGATTTTGCATTTATATTTATTTGGAATTTATTTGAGGGTAACCGTACGTGTATTTATTTTATGCATGTTGAAAACGGTAACCATTTTTCATTAGCCATTTAAATGTTCGATTATTAACTAGCTCGGTCCTTTCTAAAATGTCCTTCGCGATGCAAGGCATGCAAAAAGCTTCGCTTCTTGCATATAAGGCACGACCGAAATTTGATATTTAAAGAATATCAAAATAAATCATTTGCAAACGCAAAAGCATTAAAAAGTTAATCTTATTTCTTTTTTTCATTGTATTTTTTACCGCAACTTTCAACAGGAGGTTTGAATTTATTGTATTTATTTGAAAAAACAAATTTATAATTATTTAAATTTTTCTTGTGAATTAAGTTGATTGATTTCGAAGAAATTTATGTTATGTGAAAAAGACATATTTTCATTAATTTATACTTTTTAAAGATTTAGATAGGATAATCTATCAAAAGTTACAAGAAAAAAAAATTATTTTATTGTTCAGTAGCTTAAAAGTAAAGTTTTGTATAAAGTTTTTATTTGATCTGAATCATTCCGACGGGGGATAATTTAAAACAATAATACAAATAAATGTTGGCGGTTTAAAAAAAAATCGTTTGAGCGGTTTTAAAACAGTTATCCCTTTAAAGGTTGAAGAAATGATTTTTTGGTAATAACTTGAAAAAAAGTATATGAAATAAAATTTATAGAAAAAAATAAGAGACATCTTTTTAATATTCTATATTTTTTATAAATAATATTTATCATATTATTATTAAAAAGCCTTTGATTTCAACATTTTTCATGAACAATTTTAAAAATATTAACTTTAGAGAAAAATGCTTAATATAAAAAAGATTAATTTTTTTATATTCTATAACTTTTATTCTATATACTTTAAAAAAAATCGTATTTTTCAAGTTATTACCTAAAATCCATTTTTTTGACCATTTAAAAGGCGCCAATTTAAAAACGCTTCCAACGATTTTTTTCAAAATAGGAACGTTTACTTGTGTTATTATTTAAAATAATTCTCCGTTTGAATTATTGAGATCGGATAAAAACTCTTTGAGAAAATTCATAAACTTGATTTCTCACACACATACATCCATACATACATTTTAAGGAAGCCTCGTAATAGTCTTATTTTGTTATAAAAATAAGTTTTTTATCATAAAATAACATATTTTAAAGGGTTACACTTTTCGCGATGTCGAAAATATAAGGCACTTCCGTATAGCGGTTGTGCCTAAAAATGAATTTTGTAGAATTTTTACGGCATATATACACGTATACGTGAATGTGTACAAATAAATTAAGATTAAATCACCAATTCATATGCAAACAATGCCTCTTTTATTTATTTATTATTTTTTTTTCAATTTCACGTTTATAAAAGTTAATCAAATAAAATAGCATATTTTAATTCGTAAATTTGTGAATCTGAGAATTTAAATTTAATTTATTATCTTTTAAATGGAATAATAATTAAATTCTTTTTCCCGGCGAAATTTTTAAATTGGACAAAATGAAGAAAAATTTAGTGCTATTTTATATTTTACATTTGAGCACGAATTCTAAAAATTCAAATTAATTTTTCTGTACTGTCGCTCGGGTAATATATCTAGCGAGTTGATGTAGATAATAAAACCTAATCGCCGTTTTTATTTTTAATAAAATTTTCAAACACATGATAAATATCTTATGATTTTGTCTGTATGGCGATGCTAAGTAGTTCTATTTATTATTTTAATATTAATTGAGGTTTTCAGTGGCTCGCTTGGTAGAGCGATAGATTCGTAATTTCGGGATCCCGAGTTCAAATCCCGCTCTCGGCGGTCGATTTATACAGGCACCTCTGTAATAAGTGCTTTGTTCACAAACACATTGACAATCTCCGTCGCTAATTAGCATTGCTATAATAACATAAATACAGTGACGTTAAATAAAATAAAAAAAGATATTAATTGATATAATGAAAAAATTATAGTTGCCATATATTTATTGGAGGAATTTTTTTTTATAAAACTGGTACATAACACGACGATTTACTACTCTCCTGATTACTTCATCTTGTTTATGTACACATATGCATACATATACATGCATACCTACACAAAGACATTCACACATACATAAATGAACATTTTTTTGTTCTACAGCTGCGCCGTCATCTCGCATTTTTTAACCTTTATTTTCATTCTCTACATTTTTGTAATCTTTTCATTTTTTTTCGTCGTCAGCGTTTTTTAGGGAAAAAAGTATGAGTATACAAAAAAATAAAATAAGAAATGAGAAGCGAATTATGCATTTCGTTTATGACGTACTTTCCTTTTCTGGCCAACGAAATAAATGTACAAGACTGCGTTACTTTAAAAAAAAAATGAAATAAAAAGATTCGGGTCATCTTGAGTCGACATTTAAAAAAAAAACAGAAATATTGTGACGTCGTCTGACCAAACTTTAACTTGTACTACTAGTGGATGGTAGGTTATAATGGAAGTTGCGGTTCATCTTTCACTCAACAGCTTGGCTTTTTTTCTCTCTTTCTCTCTTTTCTATTGTTTTTTTTCTCTTTCTTGTTTTGTATGATGCCTTTTAGAGTGCAAGGTCGCTCTATTTCTCTATCTCTTTCATTCTATCTCTCTAAGCTTCTTTTTTTTAGTGAAACGTGCATAGAATTCGCATTTGCGTACTTGCCACATAATGCAGTGAAAATTACTTGTCTGATGCGAGAAATATAGTCCTGAGTATTATGTGTCATGAAAAAACATTTTTTTCTTTCTCTCTATCTCTCTCTTCATAATATGAATTAAATATCTGCTCAAAATGTATCTTTTATTATAGTAAAATTATATTTCTTGCGATAAAATGTTTACTTTCTATAATTTTAATTAGTTACATAACTAAAAATATTAAAATTTCGTTTGAAATTTTTGTTTAAAATAATTAAGATTTTAATTTAGTAATTTTCATTGTAACGCAATTATTATTTTTCATTTTATTTTATTAGCTTAAAGGTTTTTAAAAATGTAAAAGTTAAAATATCGAAGATGCACTTAGTAAAAGAAATATTTTTCTGTAACAAGAAGATAAGAACGTTGAAAGTCAAAGCTAAGCTTCTTTAGTTTTCATTTTATACTGCAGCACTTTCGTAAGTAAATTAAAAAGAAGTTCTTTAATTTTATACTTTTATTTGAAAGGGATAAAAATTTATTACTTGAAAAAAAGAGATACAAAAAAACATTACTTAAATAAGAAAAATAAAACTTGGATTGTAATTACAATATCTTACTTTACTATTATTTGTATTCCTGACTCTCTTATAAAAAGTTTTTCTACAAGTGTCAATAACATATTGGTGTAAGATATTTTTATTAAATTAAATGTATGAAATATTTTTTCACGCAGCTTCAAAAGTTAGTAAAAAAGATATAAGTTTATAAGTGACGTTGAAGTTAAATCCAGCGGAGGATAATAGATATATTGAAGCTTAACTTTAAGTAAACTTCATTGTTTGTTTTACTTACAGTAAACTTATCCCAACTTTTAAAAACATTTTCCAACGTTATATGGTCTTTTAGAAAAGTTTTAAATAAAAATTTAAAAGCAATTATTCTTCACTTAAGTTATTAGCAATACATTCTTAAAATAAGCGATTTTATTAAAAAAAAGAAATCAACTTTATTGATTAAAAATTTTTGTCAAAATTCTGGCAATATTGAAATTTTTTGTTTTCCACAAAAAATATGAGTTTGAAAAATAAATTTTTAAATATTGTGCTATTTAAGTATTCATTGAAACTAAAAGTTCAGCAAAAATTTAGCTTCCCCCTCAAGAGGCAACTTTTCCACAATGTCTTTTCTGTTCGTCACATACTTTAATCTATTTTCTTTCTCTCTTTCTCCAAGCTCAGCGTAAATTCGTAAATCGAAGGCTGAAAAGGCAATTTCGCAAGTTCACCGTTAGGTAATTACTCGCCTGTATAACGTTGCAGAATGACGACGACGACAACGACGACGACGACGACGACGATGCTCTCGAAAATTGTGTTTGTAAAACGAAAAAAAAACGATTCGACAGATACATAGACAGAGAAGAAGAGAGAGAGAGAGGGAAAGAGGGAAAAACTAGGGTTAAAGTAGAGAGGAAATATAGATTGGCCGAAAATGTGGTGATAACTTTTCTTCTTCCTTCGTGTAATCGATCAATCCACAATCCCGTTTATTTTCCTTATCTTTTTGATTCTACTGTAGCTTTTTTTTCTATTTTCTTAAAATTATTTTGTCATTTTTTGCTCTTTTATTTCTATTTCATTTATTTGATTCACCTTTTACTCAACAACTTTCTTTTATTCTTCTGTACCCTTCAATTTTGTTTTGTCACTAAGAATGAATAAAGAAAAAAACCGACATGTGTGTGTACGTGTGTTTATCTTTGTTTCTTTGAGTAAAAGAAATAAATAAAATAGTATTTCTTTTGAAATGAAAAAAAAAGAAGAAATCAATGAAAACAGGACAAATGAGATTCTAGTATAAAAGTAGAATTTGAAATTATTTTTTTTTTCCTTTTCGGATTCTGTCAAGTGAATAACAACGGGAGGTTTAGTAATAAAATAAAAAAAAACTATTGTGTGCTGTCCTAATTGTATTGTTCACAATGTGACTTATAAATATTGTGAATAAAAGAAAATCTCAAAATTAATTGAAGAGCTCAGAATAACAAACAGTTACATCAAATCAACTTTGTATCTAAGCTCGACTATTTGTCACGGCTGAGCTCTTCAGTTATTAAATAATAGGAGTAGATTTATAAAAAAAATATTAACAAAATATTTATGAAAAATTGTATATTGTTTTCATGTTAATAATAATTTCTTTCTTGTTAATAATTTTACATTATTATTATATTAACTAAAAATCAAAATAATATGTTAATAAAATTATATTCTTTTTTTGTTTGTTTCAGGTGAGAATAATAAGTTTTTGGTGAATCTGTAATGCGATAGCGTAAGTTTTTATTTATGAATTTTATAATTTTTTAATACTTCATTCTATTCCTTTTATTTGAATGTTATTTAAATCTTAAAAAGAAAAACTAGATTAAATATAAATGCAAAAAAAGACGAAGAAAAAAATCAAAAGATCGTCAATAAACCGATACAAATTTTATTTATTCTCACTCATTTTTTTCTCACTTTTATATTCAGTCAGAATTGCAAGTCTCTTTCTTTTCGGAGCTTCAAAATTCAGCTTTCTCTACGATACTTCCATCCTACGCTTTGCTGCTTATATAACCCCTTCGCCTAGAAGCGCCAAGCGTGTATGCTATTCCTTTTAAAATGCAAAACGGAATTCGTACGATTTTTCTTCTTCTTCTTTTACCCTTTTTCTCTTTCTTTTCCTCTCAATTTTAGCCTAAAAAAGGGGTACCCAATAATACAACCGTTGTTTTCCTCTTTGACATGGAAATTTTCTTTTACTTTCCTTTTTTTTCATACTTTACTTTTTATTTTAATTTCTTCATTTTTTTTTTTTTTTGTTAAAAATACCTTTTGAAAAAGTCGAATTTAAAGAAGAATATAAAATGGAAATGCGATAGTATATATATGAAGCTTGAATATGAAAGTGTATTCCACACGTGCTTGCGTAGTGGCTTCATTGAAGGTGAAAATTCCATTTGTGGATAAAAGAAGAAAGGGAAAAAAAGAGAGATCATTGTCGATATGTATCACGAGAAAAATGGGAATCATTGTTCGCATGAATATTGGGAAATGCATTTATATGGAAAAGTTTAAATCAAACATAAATTTATGTCACCTTTTTTTTTCTCTAAATCTAAAGCAATCTATTTTTGAGGTTTCATTTTATATTAGTTTTTTTTGCGCATAAATTGTTATTGCGAAATAAAATAGTTTTTACGTGCCCATATGAAAAGTACTATGGAATGAATTATCAAATAAAGTGCATTAGTAAAGTTTCATTTAAAAAAGTAACATAAATAAATGAGCATTAACGTTGAGAATATACTTTTTCTTGTTTTTTCTTTGTTTTCTTAACTGAACTCATAATATTATCCTTAAGATTAATGATGTCGTAATATCACTTCTGAAAATGTACCGTAAAGCTTTATAAATCCATTCTTATTTTCAGTTTCGTTTTAATTTGCTTTAAAAAATTTTTCTTTCCTATAATTAATAATATCGCACGAAAAAAAATAAAATTCAATTACTTTTTTTTTTTAATAAAAAATTTACATAAAACATTTAAACCGATCGATATATTACTCGCTGATATAATATTATTACGATGGAAACTATAATTGCCATAGAGTTTATCTTATCAAGTCTTAATCTTGACGACTTATCGATTCTTAATTCGTTTTTTTTTATAGGTCAAACGATGTTTACTGATGTCAGATATTTTAAAATTCCCCCTTTTAAGCTAATAGTAAAGTCAATCGATTATGTATATACGTTGGAAAATTAATCCCCATTACAATAAATATAAATGGCTTTATACGATGAAACTGTAGATACTATTTAAGTCTACGTTAGTTTTGTAATAATATATTTTCAAAGGAGAATTTATTTGATTCCATTAGTCGCTGAAAATTTGAATCGATGTATCATGTTTGTGTTTGTTATAAATCAAGTATCTTGTGTGATTCAAAGTTTCGGTAATTAATAACATTTATCAAATATATACGCGTTAGAAATAAATCAGATATTATTAATTTTCTTGATATCATTTATCTTTAATGCACCTGTTTCAATATTACATTTTTTTTAAATACAAACAATATTTAAAAATTCGTTTATTTATTGAATGGGTTGATTCAAACATGTTTCATATTGTCTATAATTTAATTATTCAATGTATTATAATAAAAAATTTTTAATTGCAACTTTAATTTTAAAAAAATGACAAACAATATCTTAAGTCCTCGTAACGCTTTTACCTCTTATCGGGAAACTAGAAACAAACTTAAAAAAATAGAAAAAAACAAAACAAAACATACAAGCTACATTGTGTACAAAAGCAACATTGATCTCAAGCTTTATATATCGACCAGAGTTGTATAGTTAGAGTTTATCGGCCGCGTTCTTCTCTATCCGCAGGTATCTATCTCTAGCTAGTAACTTGTGCTGTTCAATCGAAATAGTTCGCGCTTTATGTCAAAGTAAACATGAATTAAAAGAAAAAAATCTATATACGTGTGTACGCTTTCTTTATCTTCTGATGCACATATGCTTCCTTTTAATCATCAACCAGAAATTTACTGCCAACGGTATCTCGCAATATATAATCCTGCATTACTCTATTTTTTTTCTTTCTTTTTTGTGTATTTATCTTTATATTGGCGCATGGCATACAAAGATGGTTATATGCTATTTTGTATTAAAATTTTAAACATTTTCCGAAGGATTTTAAAGTATTAATAAAATTTATTTTTCAACAAAGAGGAATTACCGAGTTCGCGGAGATTACAAATTATTGTTATTATTATTAAAATGAATTATGGATATAATATTTTTCATTTTTGTTAAAGGGTATACGTCATGCTGGTTATTCGTTAACGATATCACATTAATGTAAATAAATTACAAAAATTTACAAGATAATGTTGAACAATATAATGTTTGACGATTTTTAATGGATTATCATATTTTTCGACGTGAATCGGCTATAGAATTGAATAAAATTTTATTTTATTATTTCCTTTGATATTTTGTAAAGTTATTATATCTATGATTCTGAATTTTCGTTTTTTAAATTACGATCATGCAAATAAATATTTGCTTTGTGCTTTTATCTTCGAAATAAAATGAATAATTCTTAATTAAGTTCGTTATATCATTCTATTTTTCAATGAATATTTGTACGTTATTGACGTGAAAATCACATCCTCGTTTCTTTTACACGAGAACTTTTGACTTTGAGTTTAATACGTGTCGGAAGATTAAAATAAAAGCTACGTGTTGTTTTATAACTGAATTCTGTCAAATAAAAAATTAATCAATACGTTTTAATGAAATACATGAATTTATAAAGAGTAAAATATAGAAAATAATATTATATCAAAATATTGAAAAGAAAAGAAAAATCTCATTAAATTCAACAATAATTTAATAAATTTTCAAACAAACAAACGAAATCGTAAATTAATTAAGTTTATGTATCCTTACTTTTTTCGATGCCATTACATTGTACATAAAATAATTTAGATTAAAATCTATTCTTACATATAAGAAAAAAGAAATGAAAGAAAAATGACAAAAAAAGAAGAAGAATATAACAGAAGGGGATTAATTAGGCTGGGCTACTGATAGCTTCACTTGTAATTAGCTGATAGCCCCCACTATTTCCATCTCTTTCTTTCTCTTTGTTAGCGGCATCATTCGTCAATTCGAATTGTTCAAGCGGACAAATGAGCTTGGGTTTAAGCTATACCCATGGCAATGAACAATATAGGAAAGTATATATATATATATATATATATATATATATATATGGGAATGGGAAGGTGGAAATGCTGTACATCAATTGGCGCCCGATTCACAGTTTAACCGGATATCCGTATAGATACATAGACCACTACTATATTATCTTCTCTCTTTTATATACATATATCGTTAGATAATACCCTTTCTATTATGCTAAAATTCGAAATTTATTTTACATAGTAAAAGGGAGGATGGGAAAAATTTGAAAGAAATACCTGCATGGATAGATTCTTGCTAATTTTGCATGGATGAAATTATTGGCACTTCTGCTTCTGTTTTAGGGCTGGAAAATATTTGCATTGCCTTTTCGATATTTTTATTTAAATTTCTATATGAGCTCAAATTTCATAAAATTTTGGATCAAATAATCAGAGTAGAAAATTAAAATATTATGAAGAATTGAATAAGATTAGATTTTTTTAATTAGCATTATTTGATTAGAATAATTTCAGGAATGCTTTTGAGAGGGAAAATTGAAATTGTATCTAAGTAGTTAACAGAACATTCTTGAAATAGCTATTGCGTAAAGGATTTTAGGTATTTGTCTTTGGTATACAAAATACGCTAATTAAAACAAATCTGTTTTATTTTTCATTATCAAAAATTTTTTCATACTATCAACTCATTAAATATAATTGAAATTGTAATTTATAATATTATCATTACAGTTTGGATTTAGGCTTTTATTGTAACAAAATAATTTCATCTCGAAGCATTATTTATCATTTTCTTAACAGTTTTTGTAACATAATTTGATCGATTCTTCATAAAATTCTATTAAAAAGAAAAAGAAATTTAGGAAAAACTTGTAGTATGAAGATCTAAAAAATAAAATTTGATGAAGGTCAACAGAAGGAAGATATATGATGATTACTTTTTCTCCTTCGTCATTGTCTTTCATATTAACAAGAAAAAAAAATTGTATTTTAGTTATTTTTTCCACGTAATAATATTTCTGGAAATCTTAACTTTAAAAATATCTTATTTTCATTATAAGTAAACGAAATAACATATATACAATAATTTAGTTCGATCGATTTATAGAAAAAAAATAATAAAAGCTACATGTGAACATCAGTAATTTCTTCACGTATCTTTTTTTTGTTGATTCCTGGCCGAATCTCATATTATCCTTAATAATAATATGATGTACTATTTTTAACATAGTGAGCAAAACTTATTTATTTTCGTTCCTATCTTACATTAAAACACTATTTCATCACCATAGGCGAATATAACAATTTTGCTTATTATTTAATGCATAGACCATTTTCTTTATGAAAAATGATTTGAAAGATAGAATGAAATCACTTCGTTGGAAAAAATACTATACGTTATATAACGCATGGGCGACCAAACCGTCTCGTAAACCAATTATCTATTTCACCCTTTTTTTCCTTCTAATGACTGTAGGATCCTTAACTAGTACTCTGAGTTCCCATTGTACGATAGTGTGATTGAATATTAAAAATTGAGAGTGTCCAGATTTTTTTATAAACTCTAATAGTTCTTTGAGTCATAAAAAAGGTTTATGGTTAAAATTGCACAACTAAGAAAATGTCAATGATGGATACTTGAACCCAGGTCCTCGAACACGGCTGTATTAGCTGGAAATGTTACTTTTTTTATTAACTATTAAGTATTTTTTACAAAAATAGTACTCATAATCACGCAAATAACCAAAAGCTTAACCGCATACAATGAATCTATACAAACTAAAAATCTCTAGTATGTACATATGTTTAATCGCGTTACCTTTTGAAAAAGCACTCTTTGATGTCAATTGTATGTGGTTTATTGCACTGTCACGTGTTCATTAAGTCAACATTGCTTTACCTATTTTGCTCGCTACTAGTATAATGTGCTCTTTTAATAGGTTTATTTGAAGTTTCAAAATTTTAAAATTGAAAGTTTCAATTGATTTTGAATGGAATTCAATTAGATATACAATTAAATGATTCTGTATACATTATGTTTTTACATATATAAAATGCAAAAATCAAATAAAATTTGATTTTTTCCAAAGCTTTGATCATATTTCTATGAAAAGAGTTATACATTCAAATACACTCAAAAAATATCAATAATCTAAAAAGCCTCGAAATCACAAACTCTACTATTCCACCTCATCACCGACCTCTTTTCCAAATAAAAGCATTTTCAAATTCTTCTTTCTCTCTCTCTTTCTCTTTCTCTTTTCGCGAGACCATTCAGCTATCCTTTTTTTTGTAACTTCCTATTCGCATTCAACTCACGCTTACGTATATATATATGTTATGTTTCATACCACTACCATTTCCAATTTCTTTTTCTCGAACAAAAAAAAAGTAAAGAAATGGGAAAGAAAATCTCACACAATGGATATGTTGAATGAGAGAGTAAAAGAGAGAAGAGAAAAAAAAAGAGAGAGAGAGAGAGAAAATGGTTGGTATAATCGTATAAGGCACTCTATAGCTGCACAGTCACATTGTTGGTTTGTTATTGTAACGGATAATGGCTGTAGTCGCTAACACCCTCCTAAAGCTTCTCCTGACGCGTAAGGTCACGTGACCATTTCCTCTTACCAACGAAGATCTTACAGCTATATATATATTTTTTTACTTGCTTTTTTTTGCACTTACAACTACTTTTTTACCATTAATTTTTTTTTTTTTACTTTGGATAATGCTATATGGTGAGTAGCGTGCTTTTATCGCTCGATTATTGGGAAATCGAATGCGCACACACGCTACTTTTACTGAATTTTTTTTTTTTCAAGGAATAATGGCTTTTTAGAGTTATAAAATGTTGGAAAATCGTTGTTGTGGTAGAGAAAAAACGTATTTCAAAGTATTGTTGATATGTTGGATAAAAGTTTTATGAAATCGCATAAATGCAATATGATAAAAATAGGTTGTTCGGGTAACAATTTTTTGCTGTGCTATTGTGTAAGTTTGTTATGTCATTTTTTAATAAAATTTAAGAAACTAAAAAGAGAAAATTTATAATATCTTTTAAATAGTACAAAATGAAAATTACAATCTATTAAAAATTTTAGGACAATAAATAAATTTCAATTAGATATTAAATATGATAAACCACTTTAAATTATCATTGTATTAATTAATTTTGATTGATTTTTAAGATATTTTCATCATTATGAATTTTTGAAATTGAAAATAAGTGATATAATTAAAGATGTTTACAACATTATTTTATTATATTTTAACATTGAAAATTTTTTGAATGTTTTAGAATTGAATATATTTTTTAACATAGAAAACTTTTCTGTTAAAAAGTATCAAATTTTAATAGAACAGTTCAATCCATCTAGTATTTTAAAATAATTTCCTTAGTAAATCAAATCGAAACGATCTAGAATATTAATTCAACAGTCCTTGAAACTCATGGTCATAAATTTATTTTTTGAAGTATCACAATATTAATCCATGCAAAAACTATGAAAACTTGTCCATTGTTGAAATTTCAACAAAATCTATCCTAGACTTTAGGTCATTGAGTATACTATATACGTGCTACCGTATATTATATCAAGTGTATGTCGAAATATAGAGGATAGAAAGAGGAATGAAGTAAATTTGGCGTGACCTACATTACCGACATATTATATGTATATACATATATACCTTTATGACATAATCGGAGAAAGAGCGAAAATCCTATTAGGTAACGAGTAGAGAAGGATATATAACGATAAAAGCGCGCAAGAGAAAGAGAAAATGAAAGGTGGTTTGGATATAATTCACGCTCGCCAAAACTATCTACTATCCACTATAACAGCCCTTCTTCTCTTACGGCTTGCGTCTATGTACGTGTGTATACATGTGAGCGTGTCTGTGTGTTTGCATGTGTAGGTGTATGCGCGCGCTTGCTTGTGTATTTGTGTATGTGTGTAGTTCAGAGAGCAATGGCAAATTCTCTTCTCGGCCTAGAAACGGGCTTTTCTTAATGAGAACGAAGTGCCGATGCTTTCTATCTCTTGAACATTTTTTTTTCCTCTTCTCTCTTTTTTTTTAGGTAAAGATACCTTTACGTGCTCTTACTTAAAGGATTGATAAAAAGAAAAATGTATGAGGGCTTTTGGAGTAAGAAAAAAAAAGAAAAGTAAAAAATAAAAAAGTGAGGAAATGGGTTGGATGGAAAGCAGATTAGAATTAGAGTTAAAAGGTTTATCTTGAAGACAAGATAAATCTATTTTGCATTCTACAATGTTATTTACTAGTTGGTAACACAATTTAAAGGGTCAGAAAAGCTTCTTTTGTTTCAAGTTAACTATTCTTTCTTAAAAGATAAAATTTTTTTATATTATGTAGATTTTCAACGTTAAGAAAATTCACGTATATTTATATAAATTGATAATTAAATTAAAAATGTTATTAATTTTAAGCAGAAAAGTAAAAAAAAAATGTTTAATTTGTTTTAGAAAACTCAGCAATTTTTCTCAATGGAACATATTTCACACATTGTGCGTTGTGATATATAACGTAAATACAGTAAATCCATTAATTTAACTGCAATGACAACCGTGTTTCAATCTTTATAAATGATTAAGCACATGCTTTTACTGATAAATAAGTACAATCTATATGAGGTTAGAGCGATAAGTTACGACGATTTTTTGTACTTTATGGGATTATCAAGTGAGATATTTATTTAATTAAAATAAATGTACATTTCGCTATTTATTTAATTATGTTAAAATGTTTTTTAACTATGAGCGATATTTATCTTTGAATAATTTTGTAATTTATGTCATGATTATAGTTGCTACACAGTGTGCTAACTTCAAAGTTTTATGTTTAAAATAAAATAATCGTACCATAGCTCATTTTAAAGGTATTTGCAAAGAGGTCGTCAGTGGCTCATTTGGTAGAGCGATGGATTCATAATCTCGAGGTTCCGAGTTCGAATCCCGCTCTCGGCGGCCGATTGAAACAAGCACCGCTGTACGTTACATGTGTTTTGTTCACATACACACTGAAACGATCTCCGTCACTAATCATCTTAATGATAACATAAATACAGCGACGTTAAATTTAAATAAAAAAAGGCATCATTATTGTTTACTGCGTCTATATGGTGAAAATTAATTTTTAATAATTTATCTAGGAAATATCGCGACTTAAAAATTAAGAAAAAATTGATTTTTTCACCTCCACCGAAATTTGAACCATTTTTATGAAAACCATGAAAGGGAAATTTTACGTAGTTTGTTTTAACTAGACCTAACAATAGTTTGTTAATTTTTTTCTTAGATCCAAAATTGACTGGTATAAGATCAATCAGCCGGTAAATGGAAACTTTTTCAAGCCTCGTGAAATTTATGGTATTGCAATTGCAATAACTAACAAAATTTATTGCACTATAATTTCGCAATGTAATTATACTCTACATGCAGAAGATTGATGATAAGGAAAGCAAATGTTCAAGACTTATCTTTAATTTTGTCCGGATACTAGGTGATATCCAAGTACCGGCTCATTCATCCTATGGTGATCTTTATGCAAAATAAGCAGTTTTTTAGTTTTTCTATATTTTCTCAATTGCAAGAGCTACAAAAAAAATACCAAATGAAAAAAGTGTCTATTTTTGTCTGTAGAATAACTTCGAATAATTTCAAAATTTTCTGGTCACCAGTATATGTTTTTTAATTAATTAGATAGGAGAAATTCTAAATGAAAGATTCTATAGAAAACTTTTTATGTGTAAATATTCTTTAAATGATTTGAATTTAATTTGTATCAATTATACGTAATATTTACAGTATTATTCCAACATAATTTTATTTAATAAAGAAAACATCTCTATGATTAATCTTACTTTTATTTAAAATTCAGTAAAATTATTTTTTGTATTAATCAAAGCGAAAATAAAAAAGAATTTTTTCTCTTAATATTAAGAAACTAAAAATTGAAGTAAATATAGAAACAACTATAAGTAGAAAAAAAGTAAAAATTTATTATCTTTTTCTCTTTTTTTCAAATGCTATTTATCTTCGGAACTACAAGGAGGCAAAAACTTTTCTCATCATAGGTCCACGTGGCTCTTTCATTTTTTATTCTGTTTATTCGCATCCGCGCGACGGTTGCCGTAACGAATTTATTATGCGAGTGTTTTAGGGTAAGTCTTGCGGTCGAAGTTTTTCCATTTGCTGAAACAAACCAAAACGAAAACAAAAACTTGACAATTGAATGATACGTAATATTGAAAAATCTATGGATTAAGAATGAGATTAAAGACTTTATTTATGATGATTCGAAATAAATGGAGAAATGATCCTCTTGTAATTGCGAGTAAAAAATATGAATCGCTTTTAGATCGACATTTATACTTATTAATTGTAGTAGTTGTGTTCAACTTGTATTTTTAAGATTCTACTTACAATTTTTAATAGTTTATGAAATTACTATTACTTTTTTTTTAAATAAATAAATATACTTTTTCTGTAACAGATTCAAAATTTAAATTTAGTATCTATATTGATAATATTATTGTTTAAAAAAAATTGCATAAACGATTCTTATATATTTATATATTTTTATTTATAAATTATTGTTTTTTTTTTCATTTTATTTAATGCCGCTGTATTTACACTATCATTGCGATGTTAATTAGCGACAAAGATCGTCAGTGTGTTTATAAGCAAAGCACATATATCGTATACAGTGGTGCTTGTATCAAACGGCTGCCAAGAGCGGGATTCGCACTCGGGACCTTGAGATTACGAATCAATGGCCCTACCGAATGAGCCACTGACGACCTCATGAATCTTTGTAATTCACTTCTTTTACTTACTTTCTAATACGTAAATTTTAACATTTATATTTAATAACTTTAAAATACATATTTTATTTCATAATTCCGATATTTTATGTGAAGATTTCATTTTTTTTATATTTTAATAAGTTCGAAAAGCTATTTTAATAAATATAAGGTTTCCAAGTAGTTGAAAACCACTTACTTGTACTTTAATAGAACACAACGTCAACTTTCATTTTATACTCTTCAATATTTTTCAATATCATAAAAATTGCAATATGATAAAAAAGTTTAAAGATGCATTAATCTGACCTTTTCAATTTTAACATTAATTCGGATCTGATAAAAATTTAATCAATTCCATTTTTATTTTATAAAAAAGCCTTTTTTATTTTATCAATTCACCTGTTTTATTTCATCAAACATTAATTTGATTCCTGTCATTTTTAAAATCGTCAACTTTTCAATATTTATATACTCGTACAGTTTAAAAATAAAAATGAAATTCACTTTTTAATGTCTTTTTTTTATACATTCTTTCATAAACTGATAATGAAGTTAACATGATGCTGTGCTTTCGTTACATGCTAGTGGCGAAAGCCATGAGAAATTGCATTAAATGGATGATTGATTACATAAACACGTCGTATCAAGATACTTCAATACTCGTTTCAATTTTCTATAATACGTATAATGTAGCTTTAAAAGAAATATTTCACGTAAAGCACCAGCATTAGCTGGATGATTTATTTAGATTGGCTTAGATATTTATAAAAATGTATATACTCTTAGAAGCTCTTCTTTAAATATTTAGAGATTTCGCTCTGATTTGCATTTTTTTAATGCGGAAGTGAAAGTAACGATAACTTTTTTATTTGATATTATCAGTTGATGGATTGATTTTGAAAAAAAATATGATTTGTAAATGGGTTAATATTTGCTTTTAAATAAAATTTTAAGGTGGAATATATATTATTTATTTTAATAAGATTACAACAAAAGGATGTATTTCAAAAAATTTTTTAAATGAATTTTTAATTGAAAAATATTTCTTTTATTTAATAGTTCATAATCCTTGTATTTAATCATGTATTTTGTTAGAAATGTAAATACATTATTTTTAATAATTATTATAATTAAAATTGTTAAATAAAAACTGCATTTAAAAAAAATATTATTTTTCAAGTCAAACATAAATGTCGCTTTCGTATATATAAAACCACAAAATACTTTATAATCCACAAATCCTCTTCAGGATTAAAAAAAAAGAGAAAAAGTTAACGTATTCGAGTAAAAAGCGCATTAGTAAGTCAAAGTTAGTCAGTTGAATTTTACCGTAACGTGTCGCCTCCTCGTATCAAAACATCGTACCAATTCGCTATGGCCAAAATGTTGCGCAGGCAAAGACCAAAGAGTAAAAAAGAAAAGCTTTTTTTATACATCCCGTTGAAGATTGGATTTTCTGGATATAGAGAACAACAAGGCTTTTCACATTTGTTGTTAAACATGTTCTTTGTATAAAGACTAGTTTTTCGGTTGGTTTTTTTTTCGTTTGTTTTGTTTGTTTTTGTTTTTATTAGAGGAGAACAGAAAGAGTTTGTGGAAAAAAAGCTTGGATTTCAAAATTTTAACGGGAGCTTTTAAAAAATGATATACGAGAGTTGGAAATTTAGTTTGTTTAGTTTCTGATTTTGATGTTTTTAAAAGTAACGATTGTTCAGTTTGCATCATGAATTTCGTGTATACATGTATTTGCCTAAAAGATAATGTGATTTTGTACGTATTATAACAAAATAATAATATTTTGTAATAATTTCATTAAAATGTATTTATTTAATTATGAATAGATCTAATAAAATGAACACAAGTTTACAGGAAATGTTCGGCTAAGCAAAGTTTATGTCCAATATAGTAGAATAAAAAAAAGATAATTTTAACATAAGTGGATTAGTCCTTAATAATATCGCATGTATTAATCTATTTTTTTGTAAGACGTAATTTCTATTATTTAATTTTTTTTATAAATTCTCATCAAATACAAATTGAAAAAGTAATCTATTTTCAAGCAATTCGAAAAAACTTTATTTATTTAAATTCATCCTGTAAAAAAACTGTTTTATTTTCATTTTTCGAACATCAATTGTAGCGTAGATTTGTAAAGTCGTTATTTTGTTTGACTAAAACATATATTGAATCCTTCGATTAACTACGTAATATTCTCGGAGTTTAAACTAAAGGGAAATCGGATGCACGCCGTAGAAATGTAGAAAGTAGTAAAGATCAATGAAATCGAATGACTTTACCAATATGTGATCACAATCGACTTAAAGGGAACATAAATGCGAAATATAGGAACTGTAAAAGTCAAAGTAAACAAGGGTTTGAAATGGTAGTTTCAACTTTTGGTTAAGTAAAATATTATAGTTTTAAACTTCGATAGTAAAATCTATCGTTTGTTTACTAAATTTATGAACTTTTAATACATTATTATTGAATACTATTGTTTAATGCTTAATTAATATAACATTTTTTATCATTTAAGTTTTGTGATAAACAAATAAAACATTTGTAAATACATTTTCCAAATATTGTATCTTAAGAACCGAGTAAATAAAATTCTAAAATAAAAGTACATACTTTGCGCTTTATTTACCCCATTTTTTTGAAAAAAAAAAAAATGAAATAAAAATGAAGAAAAAAAAACTTAATAGCTTTCATAACAAAACCCCAGAATGCTCTCGCCTCATTTTGTTCGCTCATCACGAACAGGGTTTATTAGTTGGCAATAAGAGCCGTTCTCTCTTTCCTATATATTTTTTTCTTTTATATACCTATATACACTTAACCGGAACGAAGCTTCATTCGAATTCTCTTGGGAAGGGTAGATAGTATAGAATGAAAAAGAAAAAAATGAAGAAAAGAAAAAAAAATTCATATCATAGTCTTTTTTTTTCATTTTTCTAATAGAGTAATTGACCGATTGCTAGTCAATTACTCTCTGCGGCGATGCCACGATTGACGAAGCTTTATCCGATGTCGATATTGTATACTTCTTTTTTTATATTTCTCTTTTTTTTCGGCGGGCTTTTTTTATATTATGCGCTGGAATGAAATTGGAAGGCTGCTTCATTAGTGAATGTTGCGCTGAGACGAAGCTGCATGCTAATTAGCGAGAAAAAATTCAACAGCTAGGCTGGGGTATTATTATTTCTGGATTGTTTAATGCCTTTATTTTGTAAATTAATATTTCGATTAGTATTTGCCGATTAAATTGGATGTCTAATAAGGAAAAAAATTTTTTAAATAATCCCAAGGAAATACACTGCTATGGATATCGTGGAATTTTTTTTATGAATTACGCTTCAACTTTCTTTACTTAAAAATTTTTAATTAAGCGTTTGCTATATATGTAAAATTGCCGAGAATTTGCAAAAATTGAACAAAATTTTTTTTTATTTTAAACCAATTTGTGAATTAATGAAGTAAAATTAATTTCAACTTGAGAGGTAACTGTAACGGATATAAATTTTTTTCACGTGTTTCATTGGTGAGTGTAAAGATAAAAAACTATAATTATTTATATTTATTTTAAAATGAAACAATTGCAGGCACATTATGTATATTTGATATTAAATTAAGAATAGAATAATATTTGTATTATATTAATAGAAATAAATATAAAAAGCCCAAAATTACCATTTAACAAATCGTATGTTTTGATGAACGAAATATTTATGAAAATCTAACTTTAAATATTTAAATTTTAAATCTATCAGGTTTCAATAATTAGAATACGACTTTGAAAACTATAGTAAAATTTTCATTTGTGTTATTTAAGATACCTTATTAATTTACTCGAACCTTGGGTGAATTTTTGTGTTAATTTTTATTACCACATAACTTTTGAACAAATTGAATTATTTTAGAAAATTTTTTTTCCACTCCAAGTTTTGATCTTAATCTTTTATAATTATTAATTCGAAAACTGTAGAATGTTCAAGTAAATGATATTTTTTTAAAATAATATCGAGTATTATACCAAATGCATGCAGCTTCCTTCATTATTTTATGCAAGAAAAATCATTCTAATTCAATCGTGCATTTACTGTAAGTTGGATAATAAACATTCAAATCACCTATATAATTTTTTCATAAACTAAAATTTAATTAAATATCTCAAATACGTATGAAAAGTATACATACACGTAGCATGTACAATTCAGCGTTAAAATATACCAAACGTTTTATATGAAGAATAAAGTAGATCGAATTATCGTAATGAAAACAATAAACGTTAATCAGTATTCCGCAATTTGCACAATGCACTTTGTTTGGTATTAAAAGCGAAATATCAAGTGGTAATAAAATCAAGAGATATACGACGTTTCGGCAATTAGCGGGGAAAAAAAATTAATTTCTCTTGGGAAAAAACGTGTGCGAAGAAAAATAAGTGTCAATTTACTCGGCATCAGTGATCTCATATATAGGTAGATCATTGGAGCTCTTAATTGATTTTCTTGATCAATTTCTTTTTTCATCTATATTGCTGATAAAATGAATTTTTTTATTAGTTTCTTCCTTTTATTCTTTTTATTTTTTAATAAATTTAAGAGTAAAACGTTTAAAGAATTCTAAGGTGTTTTCTATTTAAAAAAAATGGTTAAGATTTGTAGATCATTAATCTTATTGAAAAATTGAAAAAGAATATTTTATTTAGCGAACATCAAACTTGTATTTCATAATTTTCACCAATGAAATTTAATCTTAAAATTTTGTATCTTCTTAAATTTTCTAAAAAAAGAAACTGATAAAGTAGTGATTTTATTAGAAGTTACGGAAAGAAAATTTTGAATAAATAAATAACTTTAAATATTCAGATCAATTTTCATTGATTATCTAATATCCAGAGAAAAAAATGAAGATAAATTCTAGAGTTGTTTTTCGTTCGCTTTGAAATCGAAACGAGAAAAATGGACGTGATCTTCAACATAGTACAGTCGAATACTCGAGAGGGTTACGAGCTTTCGGATAGTCTTCTCTCTCGCTTTTTTTCTTCTTTTTTTTCTTCTTCCTCAAGTCAGAGCAAATTCGGTCAGCTGTAATTCGCGATTTTTCAGCTCACAACTATTGACCGAGTTTGCTAAAGTTTCTTTCGAAAGTACACAAAAGTTGAGGAAGCCCAAAAGTATTCGGTCCGTCTAATAGGTGGCTTTTCGAGTTTAATTACAGTTTTTGTTTTACTTACAGATTTTATTCTTTCCCTCTGATTTTTTTTAAAACCATTTTGTAGTAATTTCAAGCTAAGACTTGGCTTAAGTTTTCAAATTTACAATTTATTACGTATTCTGCATTTTTATTAAATTTTCATCATTGCCATTCTAATAAATACAGCGATTTATTGGATAAATAATCAAAATATGTGCATTAATTTCATACCTCCTTAACATTTGAATATTCGTTTTAATATTAAAATTATTGAATGAAAATTCATCGATGCAATTGAATTTTATATTCTCTTACGTAAATAATAATGGTAAGAATTGATAAAAGATTAATGAAAAAGTATAAAAATGTTGTTGAACAATGCAAGAACTCCATCTATTTGTATCTAAATCAATATAGAACTAGGTTCAGTAATCTAAAGCCTTGTATCGATACTATCCAATATAGACCGACGTCCGGAAAATGCAACTTCATTGCAAGCTTGGCAAGTTTCCCAAGACTCCGAAATATGGGTTAGTTCCAAGTTAGGCTAACAAAAAAAACAACATACAAAATGCCGGAATACAAAGAAGAAATAGATCTGAGAAAGAAAGAGTTGAGAAAAGTATATCGAAAAATTGTGTGGTAAAATTCGCGTAAATGAAAAATTGATCGGAAAACCTTGATAATGTTTTTGTGTGCACGTGTGTGTCTCTGTGGTTCTTTGCTCCTGGGAATATCCAAAGTCTGTGTATTGGCATTGAATCCTCCTAGGGATCTTACATATATAGATTTATTTCTTTTCTCTAGCTTTTCTTTTCTTCTTGTCTTTTCCTATTTAGTTTGTCTTTCATGCTTTATTTTTTTACATCATCCTATTATTGCTAATGTTGAGAGGGAATAGAATTGATGAAAGTAGGCGAAGCTTAATCTTTGAAAGAATAAAATGCTAAATATTTGTTCAAACAGTCATCTATTTTCAGCTAAATAGTTTCAGAAATTTATTAGATTTTAAATATTTTTTTTAATACTTTGTATCTTTGCTCTTATAATTTTTAATTCTAAGTTAATCCAATCACATCTGAACATCACGAGAGATTATATTAAATCAAAATAAAATATTTTTTAAATATTTTCAATGAAATTCCATTTTTATCTCATATCGAAAATTTCCGAATTTTATTCAAAAAGAAAAACGTACTAAATTTGTATCCATTCTCGTAAACACAAACTTCTTTGGCAGCTAAATCGTAAAAAACTATAAAAAAACACTTTCGACTGATTACTTCCACGTAAAGCCTTCCTTATACTTCTTACTGGGAGAGAAAAAAAGGAATTCAAAAGACAAAATAAACTTTTATCCTTAATAAATTAACTAAGTGAACCGAACTTTGGAATATTTATTACTTTTTATTTTGTCTGAATAAATTAAAGCAAGAAATAAAATACTTTGGATAAGAATAAAAGTATCATCATGCGCAATATTTAAATAAAATTTTTGCCTACTGTATTAAATCTTATTTATACGGTGAAGTAATCTTATAATTGCATAACGAAAAATAACTTTGATATTACTTGTTTTAAAATACTATATTTTATGTTTATCATTTAATAAAACCTTTTGAATTTGAATTTTACGAAAAAATAATTTTTAAGCAACAATAAAAATCATAAATAAATGAATGACTTTATAATTATGAAAATGACATTAAAAAAAGCTGTATAAACGCGTAAAATTAAAAATTAAAGTCTTCCGAAAAAAATCATCTAACCTTTGAAAAAAAACATCATATATACCGTCCTCGCATGCAGTCCTAGAAAATCTCCGACACATATTACAGTGAAATAAACTCTTCTATCCAGTCTTTTTTTTTCAACTTCATGTATACCGTACTCTCGGACTCTTTTTTTTTGCAATCTGTTTGCGCAGCGGTGGCTCACGACAGCTGGACGCGCGCGTGTGTATATACACTCGTGGAAAAATCCTCCGTTATTAAAACTTGCGCGATTTACTAAAAAGCGCAAGAGAGAGAAAACTAGTATATACCTACTATAACTGAAACTTTTCACCGAATTTTCATGTTATGGAAAATTCTGTAGGATTAAATTTTCTTCCTTTTTTTTATTTACTTTTTTTATTTCCATGAGTTGTGTGTACGTTGAATTAAGATATTTATGTGCGTTTTGAGGAGATTAAAAATATGAGCAGATGTGATGAATTATTAGAATATTAAATTCATAATAATTTTACTACGTTATTTCGTAAATATAAAGTTCTTTTTGGTAAATGTTTGACAGTATCAGGTAAAATTAGTTCTAATCTTAGATGACTATATTTTGTTTTGTAGTACGTAGTTTAGTATTTTCATACATATCGGATAATTGGTTTTGATATGAAATCTCCGATGTTTTTTTTTGTTTTTGTTAGTATTAGAGTCATCATCAATCATCAACTTTCATTCTGTTGAAAGAATTGACATATGTCTATTAATCAATAGTCTTATGCGGAACTTCCGGAAACTTTTTTTTATGTATATATATACAAAATTTCTACTGTGAGAAGGATGAATATTTTTTTCTTGAAATCTTTTATTTTTAAAATAGAATTACAGAATTATGAACAAATTGTATAAAAAAAATTTATTATTTAAATTTATATTTGGTGAAACAAAAATTTCATCGTGTATTTTATATATACTTTTGTATTTTATAAATGAATCATAATTTATAAAAAAATAATAAAATTATTAAATCATAATTTATAATTTATTTATATGAACTATTTATAAAAGAATAAATAATAATTATTTTTCGATATAACTATTTTTTCTTGATGACCGTCGGATGGTCTTTACTTCCACGAGTATTTACGAAGGTAATAGCGAGGGTAATAGAATGTTTTTGGTTCTTTAATATCGTATTTTTCAATATACAGTACACAAAATTATTATAAAAATATTAATAATTCAAGAAAAAAATTAGATAGAGATAATAAAAATTTTTTGATGCAGAAGAGGAGCGGGTAAAAAAAAAAGAAATTTAGAACGCTACTGCAGCAAAAGGAGCGTTTTAATTTCACGGGTAGCAATTTTTATGAACGATATATCAAATTTTAGCCAGCAGATTTTTTTTTATCTTCCTCCTTAGCTTTGAGCGTGTTGCACAGTAAACTTTTAATTTTCGCTTAGTTTAAATATAATATTTCTTTAAAATTCCTCTTTATAATTGTTTTAATATTTATTTTAATTACACCTTTCACGATATTATTTCATATTTTCATAGACAATCTTTTAGAATTTTTAAGTATTAATTTCGATTTTTATTTTTGTGTTTCAGGTAAGAATATTACTTCTTTCAAATCTTCATTGTTAACATTACGTGAGTGCGTTTATTGACTTTTTTTGCGTTATCGATCCAGGTATAATGAAAATTTTTTTTATATATTTTATAATTATTCATAATGTTACAAATTCATAAAATTCATATATAAATTGAAATCTTAATTAAAAATCTTTTTTCGAGCTCATAACGATTCATCTTTATGAAAAAATAATTAAGGATGCGTTTCTTATCTCGAAATTCTTTTAACTCGCAACCATTTAAACTAATATCTGACAAATTAATTTCTAAACCCAGAGATTACGTTCACGTACAACCATCAGATTTCGTAAAATTATCCATTACAAGGCTAAATCCTAAAAAATAATAAAAAGAAAAGTACAAAGTGGTTACCGAAATTTTCATACCTTTTGAAAAATTAAAAAGAAAAAAAGAAAATCTAAGGCACGTCTTTTTTAACGAGCATATAAATCGTGCTAAGGTCTGCTCTTAACTTCTTAATAACTTTTCACGAGAGAGATTTCACGGCGAGGCTTTTTTCTTTCATATTCCAAAAATTTCAGATTCCGCGCTTGACTCGATGAAATTGCTTGCATATTTTAGACATCATGTCGTACGAACGACAAGCTCGTTATTATCATCGAGATGTTTTTTTTTAATTCTTTCTATTTTTATGGTTGGAAAAAAAACTTCAATTTGCTTATTACTGGTGTTGCAATGCTATGCGTGGTATCAGTTTTTTTCAACTATTTTCCAGTATAATGTATAAACTCTGTATTTATGACCTAGTAATGTATGATAAAATTTTTAATTAAAAAATATAGATTAGAAAAAACTTTAAATGGCGTGTTACTAACGCTGGAAAACAATACAGTGCGTAACTTTTTTTCTTTTATAGTTTATTGTATGTAATCGGTATTCATTACTCATAACCTAATAATATATTTAATCAGTTTTCTTCATACTGAAAAAAATGTTTAAATGAAAGTAAAAGTTTGTAATACTTATTATTGCAAAATAAATCAAATAATTATCTCACATTTGAATAAAATATAAAATCAATATAAATAATTAATTGTAAAACATACAGAAACATTTTTTTTTGCAATAAGTAACGAAAAGAGACGGCTAAAGAAATATTATACTATGTTTTTCATAAAACAACTAAGATTTTTATAAAGTTACTTGAGTTGTAACAACACTACCATTTATTAGTTAAATAATGCTTTTTTTGTTAAACGAACAAATTTTTCTTTTTTCATGCAACTATTTCATAATATTTAAGATTAATGAATAGCGATATACTAAAAGCAGTATTTGAAATAAAAATTTAAAAATTCATTCCTTTCACTCGTTTGAATTTTTCAATTTTTCGATCAATTCAAAGTCACTAAAAGTTCATTTCTCATTCACAAAAGAGTCAATCCTAATAGTATATTCTCTAAAACAACAGCAGCAGCAGCAGCAGTAGCATCCTTCACATGTCCATCTCATAAATTGTCTTTGACTCTTCCCTTAACCAAAATCCCTTGCGAACCAATTGTTCGAACAAAAAGCTCCTCCTCACCCTTCGTCTATATAATAACATCGGCGCCGTCTATCATGTCTTTTACAAACTCTCTTCCGTCATTCCAAGAGAGAATGAGAGAATGAGAGAGGAACCATTTTACTCATCTCCCATAAAGCCGTCAGAAAGACCTACTGAGAGGCTATGAGTTTCAGATTTTCAATATATAGGATAGAAAACCAATGTATAGACGAACATATATACATACGTGAATTAAATATATACTAGAAGAAGAGAGAGAGACAGAGAGCAAGAGAGAAACTCGAATGTGGATGTAGATATGCGCCGTTTCTGCGTCGACGGCTTATCCGTTTAATTAACGAGGACAATGGATGACGTTGGCAACGACCGAACGCCAGAGATTGCAGCACGCGCTTTCCTCTCTCTCTCTCTCTCTCTCTTTCTATCTCTCTCTCTTCCTCTATGTTATTGTCTACTCGCGTTTGCTCTTATTGATTGTCTCTCATATTCTCTCTTTCTATCTCTCTTTGGCTTTCGCGTATATGTATAAATAGAGAAAGATAGAAGAAAATCGATAAATATTTGACAGTGAGTATTTATATACGGTATTTCAATTATATTATAGACGTATATTTTATATTTCATAAAGAAAGTTTGGGTCAAAATACAAAACCATCCTTTTCAAAAAGAACATTATGGTTACAGCTTATTGTTTTATTGTCGCTTTAAGCTTTATTATCGGTGTAATGTTGAGGTAGCTGCTAAACTTATGAGTATCGAATCGAATTCTTCTTCGCTTTTTTTTACTTTATTGAGATTTATGAAAATACAGGATTTTGGTTTTGTAATTGTGTGAATAATTGATAATATTGCAAATTAATGGATTTTCCGAGTTATAAATTTTCCAAAAATTTAATTTTCTAAGTAATAAATTAAGAATTTCCATTTTACCAATAAACCTTATTTGAAATAAAACCACATGAACATTAAAAAAAGGATTTATCTCTTATAATGAAAATTTTACTCTTTTTATTTCTAATAATTTTACATGCTGAATTATGGTTTAATATTCAAGTTACAAATATTAAATCCGTTGTGATTCATGAAGATTGTAATTTTAAATAAAATCGAAACAAAATTACATTTTGCTAGAAATTATCATGCCTAAAAAGCATTATGTAATAACGATGACAAAAAAGGACAATTTTTACAAAATAATATCACTAAATTTTCAATTTAACAATCAAAAGTCGTTTAGTCTCTACATAAAAAGTAACCATCATCCCTTATGCAGACATTTAGTTTTTTTATATTACATAAAACATTACCAAAAAGCCTATTCTTGTTTTTCATCATTGAAAATAACGTCGCGGGGATTTCCCTTTCAAGTATAAGGTAAACCCAGAGAAAAGGGGAACAAGCAGCATCCAACAATGTCGTTATTGTTTACTCCTTGACAGCCCGGTAGGCGACTTGGCGATTGACGATTCTGTCACTGTTCCATTGTTGATATTCTATAGTATACAAACTGACTGCTCCTTTTGATTTGTTGAAAACAAGCAATTCCAATGCATGAATGAAGACGTGAATGGATTGTTTTGGATGGAATGAAAATATGAGTCTGATATTTCTATGATTGAATATATATTGAATAAATATTTATTTTTTGTATTATATATATATATATATATATATATATATATATATATATATATATATATATATATATATATATATATATATATATATGTAATATTTTCACTTGTTAATGTTTGATATAAAATCATGTTTAAATAAATATAGCATATTTTGTTATAAATTTTTGTATAAACACAAATTTCAATGAGAATTATGACGATATTTTAATAATAAAAGATCATTTTAACTAATGAACATCAATTAAGAACATGTTAATATTCAATTATTATAAATAATTGATATAAAATAATTTAAAGACATGAGTGATGCAAATGTACATTACAGGTGCAGTTTATTTTTCATTTTATATAAATATACAAAAATAAATGTGGTTTCAATAAATATGTGCACATTGAATATATTATTAAAATAAACATAAAGCACTTTTAATTTTGATTAAAATCAATGCATAATGTAAATAAAATTTATTCTTAATTGAGTTTTAAACATTAATTAGAAGCTGGAATCAAACAAATATTTAAGTAGAACAAATTTTTTGTTCAAAGACTGTATAGTATATACTTGTATAACTTTTCAAATATTTGCGAAAAAATTTTTATTTAAATTATTTTGCTCATAAATCTTATCGAATAAATGTTCTCTTGTTTGATATGAAAATCTATAACTAATAAAATTTAAAACGTTAGTTGATGAAAAAAAATTTAATATACTGCAAACTCCGATTTTATTAATTTTTATTGGAAATTTACACAGAAAATATTAAAAGCAAAATTCAAGATTGAATATTGCAAACTTTTTCTTACTTTTTTTTCTCGAAAATCATAGACAGATATTGTACTTGTTTTTTCGCATATGTTTTTTTTAAAGCTATGAAAATCGACGTTTATATTAATGTTTATCTTAGTCTCATAAGTTTTCTCTTTTCTATTCATTCGCGAACTATGCTTACGCAATCATTTCTATAGTACACATGAATTATAAAACTTTCCAGAATTATATTTTCACGTTTTTCAATATAATATTTAATATGCCGTATTTAGTATTTTTATAAAATGTTAAATATTCCAATGATATTGTATTTTCGTAATTAATTACTGCAATGTGATATTAAAATTTATTTTATTTTATAATTTTATTATTTTAAATATTCATTTATACGAGATAGAAAGTCATTAGATTACAATAAATTTAAATAAAGAATATTATTTGTCATGATTACATAATTTATTTACTTTTTATTATCTTCAAAGATTTATACAGTTATTTGTTTTTGTGACCAACGAATAAAATAATTATAATGTTACCGAGGTTCGCAGAGCAAAAAGTGAACAGCAAATGATAAAATTTTAAATACGAAAGCTTTTCATGCTTTTAAATATTGCGTATCCATTGTAGATAAAATGAATATTTATAAACAAAAGAGAAACTAAAGAGTGTAATATATGAAAAAATCGATGTTTATACCAATATAAGTAAATCAAATTCGAAACAATTTTTAAAACAATTAAGAAGTCAATCGAAAATTAATTAAATGAATATAAAATTTTTTTGACATATGCACAATGCACACATTGATTAACTTAAAACAAAAAACGCTGCCAAGTGCTTTGGCGGAATGCTTTCTCATAGAGCTCTTTGAGTTTCATTATTTTTTTATATTTATTTAAATGTGATTTTAATATAAAAAAATTGTCCATCATTAATATTTATTCATTTTGTACTTTATAAATTTTGAATATATATGCTAGTTGATTGCCTTTTCAACATTTTGTTTGGGTTAAATGTTAGCTTTTAAAGTGTTTAATTTTGTTGACTTTAGCTAGCCTTATACATAGGTTCGAATTTATTATTTTTGTTATCTTGTGGATATCTTTTTATCACGACTAAGCTTGGTAAATCCAAGTAGTCAATTTTAGTAACGGTAATTAAATTCAGTAGTACTATTATAAATTTTCAAGAGTAACTCAGAAAACAAAAGAAGTGATCAAAAAGCTACGCTAATAAAATTATTTATTTAAAACTTGGTTTATAAAGACAGTAGCAAATAACTTGTATACAAATTTTAGAGTAATTCTATCAAGTACTTTACGTAAAATGGAAAAATACTGAAATATGAAAATTTTTAAGAAAATTTTTAAAATTTTCTAAAAAGAAAACTACGCTAAAAAGACCGGTTTATAAAAGTTATCCTTCTTTTGGGAGATGCAAATTATTCCCATGGAAATCTCAAAGCAAACTCATCAATTAACTTACGTAAAATACAAAAAAAAAAATTAAAAATCGAAAATTTTTTCAAATTCTTAAAATGGCTCTATAATAAAAAAAATACACTATGAATACAAATTTTCTATAGCTTCCCGCCTAGTTATACAAAAACATAGATGGTATACAAAATTTGAAGCAAATCCATAGAGTAATTTTCGAGATCTAACTGGTTAAATAAATAACATTTTCTTTTCAAAATTTCTTTTTTAAAATTTAAAAATGCTCTAAAATTAAAACTACGCTATGAAAATCAATTTTTGAAAATTTCCCTTCTTTTGGCAGTCGCAAATAATTTCCCTGTAATTTTTAGAACAAATCTATCGAGTACTTTACGTAGAATAAAAAAAAATAAGAAAAGAAGAATCGATATTTTTTTTAAATCTTTAAAATTCTCTAAAATTGTAACCACGCTAAGAAAATTAGTTTCCAAAAGCTTATTTTTTCAGACAATAGCGAATTAATTGTATGAAAATTTTGGAGAAAATTTATAGTATGGTTAACGCAAAAAAGAAAATAAATGAAAAATAAAAATTTTTTAGAAAATTTTCAAAGTGCTCTAAAATTAAAACTGCACTGAGTAAATTAGTATTCCAAAGCTTGTTTTCTTCAGATAGTAGCGAATTAATTGCATACAAATTTTGGAGCAAATCAATCGAATGGTTTTCGTAAAATAGAAAAAAATTAAAAATAAAAATTTTTTAAAAAATTTTAAAAATGCTCTAAAATTAAAAGTGCGCTAAGAAAATTAGTTTACAAAATTTTTAATAATTTTGGCAGTCGAAATTAAGTTCTATACAAATTTTCGAACAAATTCTTCGAGTAGTTTACGTAAAATACAAAAAAAATGAAAAATCGAAATTTTTTAAAAATTCTTAAAATGATTCTAAAAAAAAAACTGCGCTAAGAAAACCAATTCCCAATAGCTTCCGCACCAGTTCATCAAAAAATTGAATTGTATGGAAAATTTGAAGTAAATCCATCGAGTAGTTTTTAAGATTTTATTGGCTTAACAAATAGAAACATTTTTTTCAAAAATTTCAAAATGCTCTAAAATTAAAACTGAGCTAAGAAAATCAGTTTTTGAAAATTTATTTTATCCGGGCAATCAGAAATAAATTCCATGCAAATTTTGAAGCAAATTCATCGAGTAGTAAACAAAAAAAAAACCAAAAAACAAAAAATCGAATTTTTTTTTTTTTTTTTAAAAAACTTTAAAATGAAAACTAAGCTGGAAGAACCAAATTATCAATAGCTTCCCAGCAAGTTAATCACAAAACTAAATTCCATGCAAAATTAGAAGCAAATCCATCGAGTAGTTCTCGAGATACAGTTTACTAACTGAATTCATACATCCACACACACACACACACACACACACATACATACAGACATTTTCTGGAAACCACTTTTTTCGACTCACCGAGTTCAAATATGTACAAATTAATGAAAAAATAGAAAAAAATTTTTTTTACCGATACAATGCTTTCTCTATGAGAAAGCAAAATGGAGAAATGTGATGAAATAATGTGCATGGTTTTTTAAAATTCCATTCATAATATAAATTCAAATAAATATTGTAAAATGCATAAATACGGATGTAACTTTCGCCAAATAAAGAATGGTCAAAAAGTTATCGTCAAAAATGTTACAAATTTCATGTGACTGATGGAGTTAATCGATTTGTACAGTGAACCGCTCAAATGAGTACCTCGTCTGACCAATCGCGGAATTTATCTACTGGCAAAATCAATATTTTTCGTGAATTCTAACGTCAAAACAAAATATAATTTTTAAAATAATATTTTTTTTCTGTAATTATATACACGTAAATACAAAAGAAATATTTTACTTACGTCATTAATGTACCCTTATAGGATAATTTTTCCTCTATTCAAATTTTTAAAGCTCATGAAAACTGGCCTATTTTGTAACAAACAACAGTTGTAAGCTACCGTCTTTATCTTGTTCTTTGAAACGTGATTACCAAGACCACAACATCAGTGGAATTTAGCACTTTAAGTTTATGTGTGATAACCACACTAAGTTATACTATACAACACACAGACACACAAGTTACTATCCCAGAAAGTTACCTTACAAATGGTATAGTTACCAAAACTCACTTTTGCACGAATGAACACCTACTATACTAAATATATGTTGATTAATTATGCGCGCATATACCGTGCAAGTTGTTGTTCCGCAAATTATACTTAAATAAGATGCTTTCTCAAGCAACTGACAGCTTCGATGCTTAGGATCTAAACACTCACGGATGGTTAAACGTATAAAGCGCGGCTGGTTATATTTGCAAAATTAAATTTGTTCAAAAAGAACTTTTGATTTTTGGATTATGATGTGATTATTTATTTTTGTCCTGGATTGACAAAATATTTATTGCTTTGTTGAAAATTGGTAAATATATGGAGCTGATTTATTATTTATTTTTTTTTAAACTCGGTTAAAATGTGATTTAAGATGATGTAACTGGGTACATGATTTATACATAATTATCGACTTTGTAGTTTTCTGAATTTTTCATTTTTATCCAAAAATTTTCGTGATATCTCTATGTCATGTTTTTATTATTTTAAGTTGGAAGGTACAGTATAGAGATATTTTTGAAACTTTTGGATTAAAAATAAAAACTTTGGAAAACTGTAATTTCGCTGTACATTCTCTTCAAAATTTTAAAGTTTTTTTATTCGTTATTTGAAAAATTTGTCATTTATTAGTTAATTTTTGCAGTCATTATTGTAACATAAATTAACAAATTTAATTAAAATAAATAAAAAATTATTATAAACATCTAAATTGCTCATCTGAAAATTCTTTTATCTATTTCTATTGTAAAAATATTTGGAATAATAATAATACACAAAATTTGTATAACTTTAGCATCTCGATTACACAAGTTTATTCTTACCCAGACGCTTGCAAAGTCTGATGAAAGAGGAGAAGGAATTTTCTTTTTCTTTATTTAACTGCTCGAAGTATAATAAACTCTAAAACTTAAAGGATTATAATGACAAATATTTTAAAATTTCTGATATTATTTAATAGAGTTAGATAATAAAAATAAGTTTAATAGCTATTTTAAAGCAAATTTTTAATTATCTAGGCAATTACACAGCAACTTTATTACTAAATTTCATATTGAATGAAAAACATAAAATATCGTTATAAAACTAAAAATATGGTATTATAAACCACAGATATCAACTGTTATACATCAATATATTTATATCACGTAGTGACGCGCAGCTGTTGTATACAAGATTTACGTCCAATTCAGGAGATCTTATTGTCCTTAGAAACAATTCAATTCGCTAACAATCGAGCATAAGAAATAATTCACGAATTTCATTAACATCGTTCAATTGTCCTTGAGAACAATGAAACTTTATTTTTTGCTAACTTCAAAAATTTATTTTGTATTTTTCATACTTATCTTCGTACTTATCAATGATTCAGATATTAGTAAAATTTAGAATTAATTTTTAATTAAACTATCAAAATTTAATTCGTAGCAGCGATAAACGTTCCACACCGTTGATTTATTTTTTTTTAATTATTTATTACATTTTAAATAGTTTTTGATAATTTGAACAGTGCGTGCCAAAATTATGAATCATAGAATAAATCATAGTGAAATTGTATTTATATTTTTCATTCAAATCTTATTAATCGATTTTATTAAGATTTTAATTATAATTTTCATCAAAATAATTTAACATTGAATTCGCTTTAGAAAATTAATGAATCTTAATAATTATTATCGAAATAACTTGAAATTTAGCATTAAAACCATTATATACCACAAAATCACAAAAGTTTAATAAATCATACGTTTTACTTTTTTTTTATGTTTTGCTACCATTAAGTACAAAAGAAATCTACCATACATTACTACCTTTTCCACAAAAAGAAAGATTTTTTTCTCTCTGCTTACAATTGAATTCAACGCTCCATAAAGAGCACTATGCTTCCATAATCACCACCATCTTCGCTATCTTTCAAGGCAAAAAAAAAATATAAAAGAAAATAAAGAAAAAAAAAGTGAGTGAATTCAAGATAGTACAACGAAAGACACGCATTCACGCAAGATTTTATTTTCTCTCTTTCTTTTTTCTCTTTCTCTCTCTCTGCGATGGTATGTACGTTACGGAAGTACTTAGAGTAGCGTGTCTGCCGAGACGAGACACGGAGAAGATATCTGGCCGATCGATCGCCCGATAATGGCGGAAGTCAGCCTCTTTCTTTTTCTTTCGCCGCAAGGCCGAAAGTGCCTTTTTCGGTCTATTAGAAAAAAAAGGAATGAAAAAATTGGCTGACAGTTCGGAGCGAAGTAAAAAAAATTATTTAAAAGTTATTTACATTTATGCAATTACGTATAATGTTAATTCTGAAAATTACTGCTGATGATGTTGAAATTTATTTTTACTGATTTTGTAAAAATATTTTATTGAAAAATAATTGAAAAATGATTGCATTATTGACGTAAATAAAATGCAGATAAATTGAAATTTTATTAAATTTTGTTAATAATTTTATATTATATTTCATTATTGCATCATTTCACATAAAAAGCATTTCATGAAAAAGTAATTTATTTTTTTTGACGTAATTCAAAACCTTAATGATTTTCAAAATATCTTCAAAAAAGCATTAACTATAAAACGTTTCCTCTCGCCTGTGGTAAATAGCCCGTACATTTACAACATAACCATCCTTTTTCGAATCCGTTAATGTTGCATCATCCTTTAGCACTGTAGACGAAGCAGATGCAATTTCTTTTTTTTTTTTTGCTTATACATTTTTTTTTCTCTAGTCGTATTTGGTGGAAGCATACTACTACTCGACGAAATTGCCTTAGCAAATAGCACGACTGAAAGCTTTAGGTGTGCACCATAATTTTTGCGCGCTACTTTCCTCTTCTCGTAAATGGATGAGGGGAAAGGGGAACGACGACGACGATGACGAAACCATTCTACACGCGTAAACTTTAGAAAAGTTAAAAGAGTAGCAATGGTTATATAGAAAGATAAGTTTAAATGGGTAAAAAATAGATTTGTTTTTTAGATTTTGAAAGTTTTTAATTTATGTTTCAATAAGTTGCTACCTAAGATATAAAATGAATCTATGTTAATGTTAAGAACTTTTGAAATTTAGCAATGCAAAGAAAGGAAGAAAATTTAATTTATTTATAATTGTTAATTAGATAATAAAAAGAAGGAGGAATTTCGTGATACAGTTTAATTATTGTAATCGTAAAAGAGAGAAAAAAAAGAAAAAGGTTAATTTCATTAAATAGAAAATAAAAGTAATAAAATAAAGTCTACTGAACTATTTACGCGAGAGAAACGTGAAATAAAGAAAAAAGGAAAGAAAAACAACAGTAAAGAAAATTATGTACAAGAGTTAAGAGCTTTTATCTTTTCTTCTTTTACATTAAAAATTTCACTGGCCCTTTCTCATGCTCATCTTGGAAAATAATGAACAAGACTAGTGTGTAATTGGTGTAATTTAATAAAGCTCCCTTATACTTCCCTCTACAGAGACTGATGCTTGTAATTGTTCATTCTCTTCTTTCATTATCAGTGTCAGTCTCATAGAAATGACTTTCTTTACTCAATTTTACTCTGCTCACTTAAAAAAATTTTTTTTTCCTTTCATCATTATCTTGTTTTAACAAAAAATTAATAGAACTATTTTTTCTTAAATTTTTTACACTATAAATATATTTTTTTAAGTTTATCATTTTAAATTTGTTTTAAAACCAGTAGTTACTTATGAGTGGAAGTTTTCCAGTAAAAATGATTCATGTGAATTGATAAACACGTGGGAACTTTTTATCCATCTGACGTTATTATACAGAATTGCATGCAATTTAAATCGTTTACATGAAAATTATTTTTCTGGAAAATTGTATATTCACAATGATAAATGTAGAAATTTTTTTTATTGCTTACATTATTTATAGCACGGGTTTATACATCTTATAACAAAAAAAATTCATACTGAATATATTTGTTATAAAATGTTTACAAGCTTAATAAAATATTTTGATGGTTGAAGGTTAAAAAAAATATTTTTTAATTGAATAAAGTATTATATTTTTAAAATTCTTTATTCAATTCGTTTTTACATCAAGAAAAATTGATTTTTTTAAATTTTATTTAACGTCGCTGTATTTCAGCTACCTTTACGATGCTAATTAGCGACGGAGGTTGTCAGTATATTTGTGAATAAAACAAGGGTAACGTACATTGGTGCTTGTATCAACCGGTCGAGAGCGGGATTCGAACTCGAGTCCTCGAGAATACAAATCCAACGCTCTACCGACTGAGCTATTGACGACATCATTTCTTTTACTTTATTACTGTATGCATATTTATGCAGATTAATTTTAATTTGAACCGCAAGTATCAATTCCTCAAGCAATGATAATCATCATTAAAATATGTTCGGTTTAACACATATCTATAATTAGATTTGCGCAGAAATAATTTCATAATACAATCAAATGCATAATGTCGAAAAAGTTAATGACAGTTAATGATTTATTTAATAATTTCATTATAATAATTTAGTAATAAAATTTAAAAAAATAAAATAATACAATGGTTAACAAAAAATGTATACAGAAAATTTGTTTACATTGTGCATACAGTCGATTAAATGAGATTAATTAAATAAGAAAAATGATATTACTTTTGGTGTTCAAAAAATTTTTCTTATATTATCAAAAGAGCTATTATTAAAGTTATGTCTCAATAACAAATAATTACAACTGTAAGTACCGTGAAAGTGTTAAATATTGTCGGTTTAAAATTTAAGGAAAGATTATTGGTCGATTTTTAAAAATTTAAAATAATATTAACTGATAGTATTTCGGATTAGAAATAAATTCCACATTGATAAAAAGAAAAATAAAAATCTGTGCATGTATATAAAATAAGTAGAAAATGATCTACATAAGCAGACATGATATTCGTATGTACTTTTTTAAATACTCAATATTTTTTATTAAAATATGTTATATTTATTACTCTTTATGGATTTTTAATACTGAATTTGCCAAATAATCTTATTTTTTTTAAAATTTAAAATTAAATTTAAAATTTAAAATTTTAATAAAATACAATTAAAAAGTTCTAATCACAACAAAAATACGTTCGATAAAACTTAATGCTATATAACAAACATGAAAGTAGGACGATAGTCAATAACTTTAACCTAACGATACACACACATTTATTTGGGCGCATTCGAAGGACGAAAACAAGCAGCCTTCAATTCTGTATACTGTACGTACAAGAGAAGAAAAGGTTTGTTGCGTACACCAAGGTACATATTAACATTTATCCAATAGTAATATGTTGGACCTAGACTATATAAGAGAGAAATATATGTGTACGCTACAATATCCTCTGTACATGAAAGTAGAATCATTTATTTTCCTTTGTAGCCAACGAAAATCTAAATAAGAGAGAATCAGAGAAACAGAGAGAGAGAGAGAGAGAAGGAAAGCTCAAATGATGAAATAAGAGAATAGAGTGAGATGAGATAATGGCTTTGTCAGCTAAATATGCTATGATAATTGCGCACGTTTCTATACATATATATTGCTTTATCACATATACACACATCATTGTAATACCCATATGTACGTGTACAATTATACATTCATCTCAATGTAACTATTATGTATTGTCATACATTTTGATAAGAATTTTTAAGTATTTTTAATTTGTTTTTAATGTTTTACAATTGGTCTTTGAAATAGCTGCATAATAATTTTGAAAAGATTTAGGGACAATTCATGATTATTTTTGCATTTTTCGAATTTTCTTAATTCGAACATTCGAATTTTTTAAATTTTTTATAGCGTAATCTAAATGTACACTTATCTATGGCTAAATTAGTTGATATTTTAACTATAAGAAGAAAATTATTTGAGAATTCTTTATTACGAGCATCTCTAAACGAAAAAAGTATTATATTTATATAATTTGGGAAAAGTATCACAAAATGATAAAAAATAATGTTAATAATACCTCTCAATTAAAAGTTAATTTCAGCAAAGTTCTCGCTGAGAGATCGTCAGTGGCTCAGTCGGTAGAACGATGGATTCGTAATCTCTCGAGGTTCCAAGTTCGAATCCCTCTCTCAACCGATTAATACAAGCACCAACATACGTTACATGTGCTTTGTTCACAAACACACTGATAACCTCCGCCGCTAATTAGCATCGTGATGATAGCATAAATACAATGACGTTAAATAAAAAGATCTGGACTTGCTTTTCAAGTATTAAAATCAATTTTTTTTATTTTCTTAAATTACAAACATATACTATTATTTAAGTTAAATTTTTGTCGGATAATATTACTATACCATTAATACGAGAATCACGATAAAAATGAATAGTCGAATAAGATGCGCATGCGCATCGTATATATGCATTTTAAGCTTATGTAACCCACAGGATGACACGTATGAGGATGTAAAGCGCTTTATTCAATTTTCATATATAAATACACATTTTACTGATTTTGCAATATATTTAATATATGACCTATAGAAAAAAAAAATTTTTTTGCTAGCATTCCATTCTAATGTAGTTTTTACATGCAACTAAAATAACAATTATTATTTGATTTCACTGGTTTTTTTTTAAATCTTTTTTTTATTACTGATATTTAGAATTTTCAATATTATATTACTAATATTTATAATTCTCAGTAATAAAATAATCGAATTGTGTCATTGTATTTTTCAACAGGAGTCTTAAACTTTTTAAGACTTACTGTGCTAAAACAGAAAAAACAAAAAAGAGCAATAATCATATACTAGCCAAAAATAAAAATGTTCAATACGAGTGCGCCAACAGTAATGTTTTTTGAAACTTCACAACTTTTTCTGGTTAAATCGTACTCTAATTTAATAACTTTGTTTTTATTCGTTCCTATGAAAATACTCATAGATTATTTTTTCCAAAAATTGGAACAAACTTTGTTAAACATCGAAATATAAGAAAAATTCATTTTTATGAAAATGTAGTTTCCTTTATTTTTATGATTATAATTTATTTTAGAAGATAGACACCCTTTTAAAAATTAAATTTTTTGAAAATATAAACATGTAGATAAGAAAAATATGGGTTGGTTCCCTCCGCAAATCTTTTTTTTTTATGCAGCAATAATTAGATTATATTAACCGAAAGTATCGCACAATATTTACAAAATTTCTAGTTATGTACACTTCCCTGAATATTAAAAGTATCACGAAATCATTCATATTTTTTAATCCACATACATTTACATACTTAACATAAGATAAAACCTTGAGCAAAAGTCACGTAAATAAATGAGGAGTACTTAAAACATAGAAATTTCGTATCTCTCTTTATATAGGGTTTAATATTCATGCACACATGCATTTATATATACAAAGTATAACCTAGACAATTGTCATTTTTGCATCTTCACTATATTCTCTGTTTTCTACAATTTTCTAGTGCATTAAAAGCGTATACATATACTTTTGGTGTGTACTATATACGTACTTAAATAGAAGGTCAGGGATAAATGGCGATGTTGAAAAGAGAGAAAGAGAATTAGGGGGATGCCCAGCGGGATGAATGAAGATGAAAAAAATAAAACGAAGAAGCCTTTTTCTCGTATATTTTTTAATTGTCCTTGAGCTTTTTGCGTAGATTTTTGCTTAATTGTTTTTTTTTTGGAGTGGCTTCATTTCTAGTGGCGATTGTTTTCGAAATTTATATGAAAAGCTAAGCCTGAAAGTTTTTTAATGTTAGTGTTGCATTATTTTGAAATATCCAAAATTAAAATAGAACAGTTTAATGTTTTTAAATTGCATAATTTTTAGGTTAATTTTGAAAATTTTTAAGTTGAACATTATTAGAATGTTTTATTTTGGCACTTTTTTCTAAAACGTTTAATTAACAAGCAAATAGAAGAAAGTTTAAACTTTTAAATTATTTTGAAACAATGTTTGCGTGAAATTCAAAATTTTTTAAACGTTGCGTAAAAGTTTTAATTAAATATTGCTTTTTTTTAAAGCGATGTTTACACAAACTTTTCTAGATAATTTTTAACATATTACGTTAGATTCTTTTGATTTTTTTCATTAAATCTTTCACGCACATAATGTATTTTAAAAAAGTTTTACAAAATTGTTTACACGACTTAAAAAAAAAAGAAGAGAACATTTGCCTGCTTTATTCACTATAAAATTTAATGCAGACGTTGAAAAATGAAAGCTTGCACTATAAAAAAACCAGTTTTAATTATATATTTTTAATTAAATTCCACAAAACTTTTTTTTATGAAAATACGACATAATAAAACCTTATATTATTTTATATTATATAGCAAAGAATTTTCAGTGGTCATTATAATAATAAAAATAAAAATTTTAACGCGCGAGAAAAAGAAAAGAATTAATCATACCAAAAGAATAAAAGAAAAATTCGAGCTTGTGTGCGTGAAGCTAGAGCAAGAAAAGAATATTCTTTTTAGATACAAAAAAGATGTACCAATAAAGTTAGAGAAAGATTATAATAATAAAAAGAAAAAGTAAAATTGTGAGTTACTTTGAGATCGCCTTTGTCAAGCGGTGATGTTATGTATTTACTTACTGACGTACCAAGAGAAATACAGATGCGTGTATATATATATAAATAGAAAAGTGTTGGCTTTTGTAGAGAAACACGTTTCTCTATTCTGAAGCTTATCTTTTCATCTTTTAAGCCGACTCTGTTTCATCTTTTGTTATTTTTCAAATTAACTTTTTACTTTATCAGTGCGGTCCTTTTTTCTTTTTTCATCTCGTTTTTTTTTCTCTCTACACAAAGTAGAGCGAAAGTCAGCATTGGGTGCTAGGTTGAATTTATGATACGACATAACAAACTTGGGATTTTTGTCTTTTTATAATTTTATCTTTTATTTTACCAAAGTTATATACATTTTTTTTATTAACAAAAATTGTTCGAATGTATTTGACTTTTGCAAAAAGTATATTAAATAAAAGATAGACCAGTCGACGTAATTTATTTTTTTCTTTATAAAGATACTGAAAATAAAAGTAATTTACATTGAAGTACAATTAAAAAGATGTCACACACTTGTCTTTTAAACCGTTGGAGCATGTTTCGCATTCTGCGCATTTTTTTACTAACTAGTGAAACCTTGAAAAAAAAAAAAATAGAAGAGAAATAATGAATTAGACAAAAGGTATGGTTGAAAGAAAAAAATTCCTGGGGCCATTTAGTTCGTAAATAATTTCAGCTGTTTTCCATCAGTTACACTCTTCTTCTGTTAAAGCTCACTTTTCTCTCGTTTTCTCTGGTGCTGCCTCTTTTTTTCTTTTTTTCTCTCACTTCTTTTTCATTTCGCTTTTATATTCTCGTTTTCGCAATCCGAAAATATGATTTTTTTTTTAGCTTTGAGTAACGCAGTTGAGCATCTGGTGCAACGAGCTGAAAAATGAAAACCCCGAATTGAATGATAGTTGAAAAAAAATTGTGTAATCGTTTTACATGGAAATTTTTCAACAAACAATTGTATTGTTACGTTTATTTTTTTTATAAAAATAAATTTTTTATTTAAAAAGTATTTTCTTAAAAATTACGATATTCAATGATTTTTTACTAATAACCTCGTTTATTTGATGTTTGCATAAAACGTTCATTTATACATAGTCATTCATTTTACTGTTTATTGTAACTATTTCAGTATACTAATTAATCATAGTAGCCTTAATCAATCGATACAATCAATTTGTACTTTTCTATAAGAGATGATTGTTTGATGATTTCAAAGCGAGAGGTAATTTAAACGAAGCTAACAGTAGCCATGATATTTTAGCTTTTGTATTAAGTTAAATACTCTCAATTCAATCAATGGATCCTTGGTAATCGTTATAAAAGAAAACGCTGTGTATATATTTGAAAACTATATTTTAATCAAATGAATTTTTAAACGTTAAAAAAATTCTCGATTTAAACTCTTAAACTTAATTTATCAACAACGAAAATTTTTTGCACAAATCAGTTTCTAAAACCGTTCACCGTATTTCAAGTGTAGCATGTAAAAAAAATCTTCGTAAGTAAGAGTAATAAAAAAAAAATAAGAGAAATCTTTAGAAACGGCAGAAAAGGACGAAAATTTTTGCAGCTCGGTCACGTAAAGCACAAAAATTATATCTCGCGAGCTTCAACGGCTTGAACCAATTCGAAATAAGGAAGAGAGGAAAAAAAGAACGAACGAGTGTAAAATGTCTTTGCACGCGAAAAACGTGTTGTACCAGCCGATCACGCACTGACATTTGTCATATACGATTTCTCTAAACCTTTATGCAGAAGGTGTGAATTTATTTCAGATCCTATGGTAGTACTAAAATTTATACGAATAGATGATTTTCTTTATGCTGTGATGTATTATAAAGAGAGCTCGGTTTATTGACGTAGTTTGGTTGAAAAGAATGCATGTTTTTTTTAAATAAATTTTGTGTGTTAAAAAAAATGGATTTTCAAATTTTTTAAAGATTGAAAAATGAAGATATTTTAATATGAAATACGATGAATGATTAATTTAAATTTAATTACGCACATATTTAATACCGACAGACAAATGTAATGTAATTTTATCGAATATTTCAATCTTTTAAAACAATATTATTTAAAATGAATAATTTGTTCTTTCATGAATTTTAATTGAAAAAATATAGTCTCTTGTTGCGTTATACATGAACGAAAATCTTATAACATGTAAATGTATAATATGTAAAATTACTAAAATTGATTTTAACAATGAAACATATTTGATTTTATATAAAAATTGCTTGGAATATGATGAAAATTAATATGTACATAGTAAAATTAATCTCGTACGCTTTGAATATTCACTGTATATATGACGATTTTTAGCATATATATACAGTAACCTACATAATTTCTCTCCGTGTAACAATTATTTGTCTATTCTAAATGTAACATTAAGTACACATATGTATAATTCATCAAGTTACAGACTAGAGTCAAGATAAATACTTGAACTTCTACTGTCAGTACGAATTTACTATTTCTGTTAATGACAACTCTTCAGGCCAATAGTTATTACATTCGTTTGTTGTAAAATATAGTCTTAACGCTTATTAGAATTTCACAATTCGAATTATTTTCCATTTTAAAAAAGAAAAAAATAATGATTTCTTGATTTTATGATCGTGAAATTTAGCCTTTGAACATTATAAAGTAGATTTAAGCTTTTAATGCTAGTACTTTTAACGGTTTATCTATGCGTTTCTTGGTTTTTTTACTCTCCTAAAACAACATGACGTTATAACTGAAATTTGCATTAAAATTGCTAAATTATCTCAGCTAAAATACGTACTTAAAACGAATAGTCTAGTATGATAAAATTAAAATGACAAAGATAATTACATTAATTAAGCCAAAGGAATCTCGGCTGAATTATTCTTAGATAGTCAAATAATAGACGAAATATTCAGAACTAAAGTTAAAAAGATAACTTTGCGTATACTAGAGAAACATTCATGAATTCTTTCTTATTATTTAATTAAAGTGCTCCCTACTTACCCAACATAATTTTCAATCGGGGATTCTTGACGTCATCGTAGCTTTTCAAATTACTCAAGTTTCTGCAAAATCGAGGTAGTTTATCCATATGCATGCAAGTACACTTGCTGTGTACAAGTGCATCATATGCATACTAGTGCACCTGGCGGATACAACTGCATCTGTTGTATGCAAGTGCATTTGTTTCACACAAATGCATCTAGTATAATATGAAATGATTTTTAGTTCATCTGTTCTATCAGACGGCATTCGTTGGGTAAATATTTTAAAAATTAAATTACTTTTTTTACATTTTATTATTCAGAATTAATCTTGATGCAAAATTTTAATGAGAATGCTTTTTAACAATTGAGTAAATTTAAGATTTAAAAATAAATTTCTTATGACGCAATCAGAATTTACATTAAGTAATGTTTATTTTTTGACTTTGGGTAAGAATAAAACAATCATTTATTGATTAAAATGCCTTAACACTTATGTAATTTTGCCAATTACAAATTTCATCCACATTTAAAAATTGATTATTGATATAAGATGAATTAAAGTTTATTTCCGCTTTTAATTCTAAAAATAAACAACGAAGAAATATATTTTGTATGAAATCTTTACAAATAAGAAAATTGAGAGAAATCCTTGATTCTTCTCTAAAAGCTATATTTATGGAGCTATTACTGAGTAAAGGACCATCGGTGTCTTACAAGAAATTCCTTTTATCATTTCCCTTGTAACGAATGGTTCTTCCTCACTTCTTTTCTTCTTCGTTTTTTTCTCTCTCTCTCGTTCTTTTTTTTTTCTTTTTTCCTATTACTTGTTCGCAAACCGCAAAAGATCTCACGGGATAACGCTTGCTCGTTCTTTTTAGTAATAGATGAAGTTTTGTGCAGCTTGTGATCGTCCACTTCTTTTCTTTCTTTCCTTCTTATTTTTATCTTTTTTTTTCTTATATTTTCTTTTTCTCCCCCTTCAGGGTAAAGAAAAACGATCGGTCCAGTCATTTCGCGTCTATAAAATCTGACTTGACAGTATAAAGAGTAAGAAAGATAGAAAAGTTTTTCTTATGACGGTTAAAATAACGTTGTTACGTTGTGTTAACAGATGTATGAGAGAAAGTTCTTCCCTTTTTTTTCTCCTTTCTTTTTTCCATTCTATTTCAATCAAAAGTTTTTTTATAGGCCGTATATATACTTTGTAATTTTATTATGGTGAAATTGTTATTACAAACTTTTTTAATATTTATTCATGTATTTTCTATATGAAAGAATTAAGCCTGCAGCTCTAAGTTGTATCTGAAGATTTAAATATTTCTTCTTATAAAACCAAATATAATTTTAAAAATAATTAATAATTTCATATTCTATTAAATTGAAGAGAAATCTTTTGAAAATTACAAAATTGAAAAATGTATTATTGATGTTTTTAAGTTCTAATATAAAGATATAATAAACTAAAAACGTTATTTAAATTGATCAGTCTTTTCAATTTTTTTTTTCACTTTGTTACATAATTATATGTTTAAAAAGTCTCTATTTTATCGTTGAAACTACAAACATTTGCTTTAGCAATACGATTTTGGTTCCAGCAAATTCAAATTAACATTGCTAATATCATTATCCTTTAACAATGATGCTATAACATTTTGTCTACTTTATTAAACTTTTAACATTTACTTTCTTTGAATATCCTTTAATTTACATAATACTAATCTTTTATGGTGTGCTAATATTAAATTAAACCTCATCGTTATTTCAATTTATACGAGATAATAAAAGAGAATTAGTGTAAAAAAAATAACTGAAAATGTGAAAATCTAGGTTTTGTGTAAAGATAAGAAAGCTATGTGTATAAAAAAAAATAAAAATATATTTCATTTGAAGTGAGTACCATCAGTTCTTATGGAAGCTTTAAAGCTTCAAATTTAACACCGCGAAAAAAGGATTTAATAATGTAATACGTGTTGCTACTATGTATATAGAAAAAAAAAGAAGTAGATGGAAAAATAGATGAAAAAGTAATGGAATGTATATTCGTAAGGGAGGACGAAGTATATGTGATTCGATTATGCAAGATGTTCATAACATGTATGTATATAAAGAAGGAAAAGACAAAAAAAAAGAGAAGAAGAAGAAGATTACTTTGAAACCCAAGGTCTTTTTTTATCTTTTCTTTTTGCCCACGTTGGTAGATTTTACGAGGGTAAACGAAAAAGTACGACACGGCAACGGTAACATCATCTCTATAGAATAACGTTGTAACCAGAGATCATTGAACGTCATACGTATCTCGTACTGTGGAAAAACATAGAGACAAGATAGTATAAATAAATGAAGTAATGATGGAACAAACCAATTTTTTGGCGAGTCAATTTTTTTTTCTTTTTTAGGAAAAAAAGAATAATTTGATTTAGGTGACGTGATGGTTTAAGTAAAACTGAAGGCTTTGAATTTTTAATATGAAATTCAAATGGATACTTTACAAAAAATTTTCATCAAATATGAAGTTTGATGAATTTTTCACATAAAAAAGGTTTTATGATTATAAATATTTTATTGAAAATGAAACTTAAAAATAAAAAATAATGAATATTTAAATACGTGAAAAATTAATTTTCATCTAAACGTATTGTATACAAGTAAAAAAACCAGTATCTAAAAAATACTGCTATCGTTTCCTAAAATTCCTTAAAAAGCTGATATAAATAACGAAGAAAATTACACGAGCAGGAAAGGGAAAAAAAGGTAATGAAAGTACCGTAAACACAACTAAACATAGTATAAAAAAAATAAAAAGCCTAAGAAATAAAGCAAGTACGTATATATATAAGCAAAGAATTGCAAGTCGAACATCAGAAGTCTCTTAGAAAGGTCTTCAATATTTCATGTAGTTTTTTTCCGAGGCCTTGCTTGTTCTATTTCACTTTCTTCTTTTTTTATCCTCTTTCTCTTACATTTTTTTCTCTCCCATTTATTTTATTTTTCTCTTTCTTTAACTTTTTTTTTCTTTCCATATATGCTCTTGGCCAAGGGCTTTGGCACCTTTATGTTCGTATATCCTTAAGCTTATCCTTTTTGACGTAAAGTTATGAACTTAGAAACTTCAATGGTAAGAGAATGAAAGGAAAAAAAATAAAGAATGATAAGGTACAATGAAATGAGAGAAGGAAAGATTGAGATATTGATTAAGAATAACGTAAGATGCTTCATTATTTTATTATTTAACTCTTTATATATTTCATATCTATTTAATATAAGATTACGACTTATTAATAATATGATTTTTCGTTTTTTATTAATAAAATCCAATTTGTTTCACGGGTCACATTTTGATCTGAGTACGAAAAAAAAAATTTCAAAAAAGATACATAAAAATTGTTTTTAATAAATAAAAATTTATCATTAACCATCGATTTCTCAATTAATTATTTTTAACGTTTGTAAGTTAAATTTACCAACAAAACATTATGAGTTTTTAAATTTTTGGTTAAAAATATTCATTACTATTATACATGTTAAATAAAATATTAATTAAAAAAAAAGTTGAACAAACAGTTAATATAGGGTATTAGGGAAATAAAAGCTTGTGCGCTTGCATCTTTAATCATGTAAATTGGAAATCCGAGTTGCGTGCAAGTATGTGCGTGTGTATATGTTAATGCGTACATTCAAACCTATATAAAAGTTTTCAATGAAACAAGCGGAAAATAAGTAAATAAGGCTTAAATATTAATTCCCTCCCGAATGTTTTTCACGAAGTTTCTTATACGACATATCAAAAGGTGGAAATAAACGAGGGACCTTCTACCTTCCTCAATAAAGTTCCAATAATATTTTGTTATACCTTCATACTTTATCAACTTGTCAAATTTATTTTCACTTCACGATACTCTCGTCAATGGAAAAACTTCTTTCTATTACTTTTTTCATTTATCTTTTCTTTTTGTTAAAAATAAGTTTGTTATTAATATCTTGATGTTGTGATGATACTTACATTATTAATATTATTAAACTAGAATTTGAGGAAAAAAACCAATATAACTTTACATGCAGCTCTAATTACATTTCAATTAAAAGAGGATAAATTAATATTTTAGAATCTATAATTAGAATGCAAATTATACTATAAGTATAATTTTATGATATTCACCATTCATTTATCTACATTTGAATGTTGTAAAAAAATAATATTTATTTTCAATTTTAATTAAAATAAAAAATTGATATTGAACAAAATTTCACATTTCAATTGCCATGAACTTATAAAATTTGAAATAAATTTTTCAGGCTTCAATTTTTTTACAAAATATCAATAAGTTTAAAAAATTTTCGAAAAAGCAATTCAATATCAATAAAACGTGAAATTGTATCTTCAAAGTTGTACAATATATATTTTTTCGAAATCTATATATGTTAACTGTAACATGATATAATAAAGCTGCACGTGTGCTTTTACGGTAAAGCATTTTTTTTTTCGGTGAAAGTTACAACTTTTATTCCTTTACCTCTAGGCTACTTTTCTTACGTTTATACCTTCACTATGAAATCTATATACGAGTTGCAAGTTTCATATATGATGCGTCGATGACTATGGAAAAGCTTGAAGCTCGAGCTGAAGATGTAAACACACACTGAACGTTCTTCTCTTTTTTTTACTACTTTTGCTTTCAACTTTATCCCTTTCTTGCATTTTTTTTTCTCAAATGCATGACGCAAGAGGATATAAAATATCGCATTTTTGCATATTTGTTACGATATTTTGCAGATTGAATAAAAAGATTTTTATTTAAATTTAAAATTTTTTTCATTTTATTTTATACTATTACTTTGTTTTTATTAACTAGTAATTAATTTAATTATTAGAAATTAAGAATATTAAATTTTAATTATAATAGGAATATAAACTTTGAAATCTAATATTTTTTTATTTCAATAAAATTATTAAAAATAGTAATTTAGGCAAATCAAGTGAGTCTTCCAGCTATCAATAGCAATTATCTTGATAAACATATCCCTGATAATATAAATCTGAATTTTATAAGTGTTACGATCGTTTGTAAGCGATGCGCATGCGTTAATTTGTAATAATTTTCGTACAACTGCCTCGCGATATCAATTTTTTAATTATAATATTTTTTTTTTAATTTATTAACATGCATTTTTGTTTAAAAATTCCTATTAAATGAATTTTTGTAGTTCATTCTAATTAATTAAAATCGGTAAATATTTTCAAAAATTTAATTATTGAATTATAGTTTATAAATATGAACCTTTTCAGAAACCTGAGTAAAAAAAATTATAAATAAAATTTTACTGAAATAGAAAGTAAGTATTATAAATAATGTAACCATATTTACCTTCACTATAAGTTCTAATTAAAAAATTGTATATTCTAAATTATGTCATCATAAGTTTTTATCATTGTGTATTTAGGGCTGTTGCGTTTTATAATTTGTTCAGTACTTTTGTAAAATCTAACTACTTTAAAAACTGAATAATTTTAAAGTAATAATAAATTTAACGAGGAAGAACATCATTTAAAAAACTAAATTAATCGGCTTAAAATTTACCATAAAAATGAAAAAAACCAAAGAAAAAAGTTCTTCTTTCGCTGCGCTTATCACAAATAATGCCTTGGTAAAAGAGTATAGCATTAGTTTTACATAGGCAAAAAAAGAAGCCGTCCTTCATCTATTTTTTTTTATAACAATATATCCCGAAAAAGGCTTTCCACTTTGAAAAATGTCTTTAAAACCGTATGTTGTTTCCAACTCATGAAATTGCGATTTCTCGTAAGTAAAAGGAAACAATCTAAAGTTATATATAGATAAAGCGCTTGCGCGGTACTTTTAACCTGGTCAGACCAAAGAAATGTCCTTTTCGTATAAGGAAAGAGAAATAAGAGATGTGATAGAAGAGAGAGAGAGAGAGAGAGAAAGATAAAGAACCATTAAATATCGCTTGGCGTTTCTCTTACCACGGAAATTAAAGACACTTTTGCTGCACCTGTGCATATTTGTGTGCGAACGTGGGCGTCAGAAATTTCGGGGGGATGGAATAAGCGAGAAAAGGAGAAAAGCACTAGGGCAAGAGAGAAAAGATATGGGAAAATTTATTTATTTGATAGTCTAATAAGGTCTGCGGCCGACGAAATTTGTTTGCCGAACCGCAATTGCTCATACAATATCCACTATGAGCTTGTAAAAGTAAATTAAATTTTCGTTTAAGTCGCAATTAACTCTCTACGAAACTTTTAATATTTATCATTGAATTTTCATTTTTGTCTAATTATTTTTTTTTCTTTTAATTTCAATGAAATTTTAAAATTATCAACTATAATTTTGTTTAACTTTTTTTTATAATTATCATCATATAATGCAGATTACGTAATTTAGTTTTTACGTGGGATGTTGCACGTCATATTGCATTTTTTATGAATATGACGTCAAAGCTAGTTTGAATTTAATTTTAAAAATTAAAGAAGTTCATATTAAAGCATTTCTTACTAAGAATAGATTGATGATTATTTATTCTTCGAGTTATTCATGAGCATTATACTGTTAATAAAATCTCTGGTTTATTTAAACTTCATCATTGACTCTTTTTCCAGTAGAAATATTCTAAGTATACATGTATAAAAATTTCAAGAGATTACATTATTATTTTCGAAGAAAGTGGTATAAGTCATATTGACAAAAAAATTTAGATATTTTTTAGCATTAATAAGAGACATTTTCTGAAATATTGTGCCTTCTTTGCTCTTCTCCTTCAATATTAAAAGTAAAGCAGGCATAACATTTTAGAAAATTAATGCTAAAAATATATCAATATATAGCCAACTAAATTTTTGTATCAATTTGACTTATGCCGCTCTCATTCTAACCCATACATTTAATAATTTTAGTTTTTCAATGTACGGAATCAGTCCAACCATTTAAAATTTTACTTTTGATTTCATGACCTTATTAATTATCTACGAAGAGCAGCACTGACTTTGTGTGCTCAAGAACATAGTTAGAAAAAATTTTTCTTTCATAATTACTTGATTTGATAGTTTGTTATTTAAATTTTTGTTTTATGACTTTTAAATTTCGTCCATGATAAATTTTGAATATCATTTCTCTCATGGAAGCTTGCAATAATATTTTTCTTTTTGTTGACTGGCAAGATTTCTCTTATTGCTACACTTCATGTTGCATATAGTCTCTTTTTATTACGTTTTCGCATGTCCATTATTCAAAAGTTTATCGTTCACTGAAACTTTGCTTTAAAGTTTAGTCTAACTCTATTTTTTTCTTTAATTTTATACAGCAGCTTATGCATTTCATCAATATTTCATGACCAAATATTTTGTATCAAACATATTTTGCATTTTTAACAATTCAGTTGATTTTATATATTTTACATTAACACTTTTTTTATTTCAAATCATACTGCCTAAATATTTTTACATTTTAACAAATTGACTTATATTAATAACGAAAATTCAAATTTCAACCTGACCAACAGCAAAATGCGCATAGTTCGGCTAATTCGTGAAAATTCCTTTAACGGTTCAATGGCTCTTTGGGGCGGCAAGAGAGAAAATTTACGATAATATATAACACGAGTTCGCGGAAATTAATTAAGACGAAAGTTCGGACCATAGGCAAGGCTTTTCTCCCTAGTTTGCCTTCAAATGCTCGACGCTGCACTTTGTTGAATTATACATTGGTTAAGTACATTTCAGACTTTATAGAAGTTTAGACTTTAATGTTAAGAACTTTGTTGAATTTATTTTTCAACTGAAGAATAATTATTACAAAATAATTTAATCTGGATAATAATTAATAAAGGCTAATTGACTATAAAAAATTTATTTATCTGAAGTAATTTTTAATGGGATTGGATTTAATTGTTTTTTGCTTTCTCATAGAGAAAGCATTGTATCGATTAAAAAAATTTTTTTCTATTTTTTCATTAATTTGTATATATTTGAACTCGGTGAGTCGAAAAAAGTGGTTTCCAGAAAATTTCTGTATGTATGTGTGTGTGTGTGTGTGTGTGTGTGTGTGTGTGGATGTATGAATTCAGTTAGTAAACTGTATCTCGAGAACTACTCGATGGATTTGCTTCTAATTTTGCATGGAATTTAGTTTTGTGACTAACTTGCTGGGAAGCTATTGATAATTTGGTTCTTCCAGCGTAGTTTTCATTTTAAAGTTTTTAAAAAAAAAAAAAAAAAAATTCGATTTTTCGTTTTTTGGTTTTTTATTGTTTACTACTCGATGAATTTGCTTCAAAATTTGCATGGAATTTATTTGTGATTGCCCGAATAAAATAAATTTTTAAAAACTGATTTTCTTAGCTCAGTTTTAATTTTAGAGCATTTTGAAATTTTTGAAAAAAATGTTTCTATTTATTAAGCCAATAAAATCTTAAAAACTACTCGATGGATTTACTTCAAATTTTCCATACAATTCAATTTTTTGACGAACTGGTGCGGAAGCTATTGGGAATTGGTTTTCTTAGCGCAGTTTTTTTTTTAGAATCATTTTAAGAATTTTAAAAAAATTTCGATTTTTCATTTTTTTTGTATTTTACGTAAACCACTCGAAGAATTTGTTCGAAAATTTGTATGGAACTTTATTTCGACTGCCAAAAGTATTAAAAATTTTGTAAACTAATTTTCTTAGCGCACTTTTAATTTTAGAGCATTTAAAAAATTTTTAAAAAAATTTTTATTTTTAATTTTTTTCTATTTTACGAAAACCATTTGACAGATTTGCTCCAAAATTTGTATGCAATTAATTCGCTACTATCTGAAGAAAACAAGCTTTGGAAAACTAATTTTCTCAGCGCAGTTTTAATTTTAGAGCACTTTGAAAATTTTCAAAAAAATTTTTATTTTTCATTTATTTTCTATTTTGCGTAAACCATACTATAAATTTTCTCCAAAATTTTTATACAATTAATTCGCTATTGTCTGAAAAAAATAAGCTTTTGAAAACTAATTTTCTTAGTGTGGTTGCAATTTTAGAGAATTTTAAAGATTTAAAAAAAAATTTCGATTCTTCTTTTCTTATTTTTTTTTATTCTACGTAAAGTACTCGATAGATTTGTTCTAAAAATTGCAGGGGAATTATTTGCGACTGCCAAAAGAAGGGAAATTTTCAAAAATTGATTTTCATAGCGTAGTTTTAATTTTAGAGCATTTTTAAAATTTTGAAAAAGAAATTTTGAAAAGAAAATGTTATTTATTTAACCAGTTAGATCTCGAAAATTACTCGATGGATTTGCTTCAAATTTTGTATACCATCTATGTTTTTGTATAACTAGACGGGAAGCTATTGAAAATTGGTGTTCATAGAGTAGTTTTTTTTATAGAGCCATAAACATGAACTGTATTTATGTATAAATATGATTGCATTTTATAAAGATTAGAAATTTTGTTGTCATCATTCTTTTTATTACTACATTATATCATTTTTTCAATAGAACAAATTTTTTTGTATTACTTGATGATTTAAAATAAATTATAAATGTTGAAAAAGCAAACAGCTAGCATATATGTTCGAAATTTATAAAGTACAATAAGAGTAAATATTAATGTTAGACAATTTTTAATATTAAAATCACATTTAAATAAATATAAAAAAATTAATGAAACTCAAAGAACTCTATGAGAAAGCATTCCGCCAAAGCACTTGGCAGCGTTTTTTTTATTTTTTTTTTAAATAAATTAAGGTAATAAAAAAACAGTGATAATAATATATTTAACCCTATAACTTTTATGATGTATTATTAAAAAAATGAAAAATTTCAGAAACTCATGAAAAAAGTATATAACAGTATTTTGATTTTTGAATGTATGCCACGAGTAATCTAATCTAAAGAAACATCAACAAGATTTACTTTACAAATTTACTTACATCGTTTATTTCTTGAGAATCATGGCATTTGATTAAAACCAATAATAAATACATACTTCTCCAAAACAAGATCTCAGAACAAATGAGCTAACTGTGTTAGCAAACAAGAAAAAAAACAGAGAAAAAGAAAGCCAATGATTCTCGATTCCGCGGCATAATCAATCTTTGTTAATCCCAAAATGAAGCACCATAAAATCAAGAGCGATGGATCGCTTCGAGGAAAATCTCAGGGCATCAAGACAAATTATCCCTTCTTTATACCCCTGCGTACACATGTACACATGCGCGGAATATTTGCATTGCCAAAGAGAAAACAAAGGGGCACGAAAGTGACGCAGGAAGATTTCTTAAATAACTGATTGTCCATATTCAAGTTTTCCACAGAAACGAGGAAAACTTAAGCCCTCGTGTATATCTATACTTATGTATACAGATTTGAAGATGGGAACATTAGATAAAATTGAGAGACAAAGAGAAAGAGATTCTGCATTAAAGGCTGTATAGGCCGTTAAGATAACGATGGAATTTGTCAGAACGTCTTGGTCTGTTCTATCTTTATTTGTTACTTAAGAAACTAGTTCCTCCTTTTTTTTTTCTTCCTTTATTTTCCCTTTTCTCAACGCGAATCGTAAGTTTCTTCCCTTTTTTTCAAAAAAAAAGAAATTTAGAAAGTTTTTCAATAGAAGAACTATTGGCTCGGATCCTTTTTCTTCGTTCTCTCTTTTTTTCTTCTTTTTTAAACTTAACTTTTATGCTAAGTTCCGCGAGGGAAATGGATACTTTCTTCTATAGTTGTAGCGAGAAGTAATTAGTCCGGTTCTACTTACCAATGCTGAGAATGAACTATCTCGATTGAGAAGGCAATTATTAGAAAAAGATTTGATTAAATGCGTGACTTTTGTCCAAATAGATAAGAATGCATTGACAACTATAAATTGTTAATTATATTTTATGTATTTTTACAATCAAATTAATTAAATTTTTGTATAAAAGTAGATATATATGATGAATTGTTAAAAAATAACATCATTTCATGCAGAAAAACTTTTGATATCTATTGAATATCATTAAAATCTTTTTACCAAAGTCTAAAGTTTCGAATTCAAATATCCCTGACGTTAAATCAGAATGAACAAAAAAAAAAGAAACGTAAAATCTCATGAGCTCATAAGAGCATCCGCAACGAAAATTCATTAAGCGCTCTTTTTAATAATCCAGAATCTAGAACGTCCTTCTCCTTCGAAACAGTTGAAACCGGAGGAAAAAAAATTGAAATTTTTCCTCGTGGAAAGTAAATAGAACTATTCTTTCTTTTTTTTGCCTTTCTCTTCTCCTCGATTCCGAAAACTTTTTTCTTTAATACGCAAACACACACACATATGCGTACGTGCGCGCGCGTATGTGTTTACGTGTGTGTGCACTATATTTGTCTCCATCTTTATCCAAGCAAAAACCGGCAGCAATTTCCTTTCGTCTTTCGCCTATTGCTTTTTCTCCCTATTTCTTACTATTTCTTTTGTCTCATCGTGTCCCTGCCATTTGTTTGTGCTACTTTAAACGCACTTCGTAAATTTTATCCTAACGATTTTTCTTCTGGATTTCTTCTTTTTTTCGCTTCCGGAATACACACGGTATTTTATTGGGCTACGAGAGGAACATATAAGGATGGAGGAATGAAAAAAAAGCTTTTTTTTCCTAGGATCATACCATATATATTCGGTTAGATGAGTCTTTATATTTGAGTTATTTCTTTTGGTATATTTCTTCATTCAATTTTAACTTTGATGATCTTTGCAGTTAACAAAAATGTATTTTTTTATTGGTTGAAAAAAAATCTAAAGTATGACATCTATAATCAATTTTGAACTTCTCTTATATTTATTTGATCAGCTTAAACTCCTCATAAATCACTGTGAACTTTACTAAACTATAAATAAAATTTAATTATAATTTTATTTCCCAATGTTATAATTAAATGAAAAATATTAATCTGTATTGTTGTAAAACTAATTGCAATTTATAACATTGCTATATATATAAATCTATCTTATTCAAAGGATTAACAAAAGACATTAATCCGAAGATCATACGCTCTTGAAGCTCTTCTCTCTCTTTACCATCCATCTTCTCTTGATTCATCTTTTCGTTTTCATCCCTATTCATATACAAGTAACCTGAAGACTTGTAACGAGATGTCTTTGCTTTTAACCCTTTCTCCCCCACTCCCTTTAGTATTCTCTAGTCGTTCTTGAGTTTGCTTCAAATGTACTGATTTAAACGCACGGATTCACGCTTGTTAGTTATTGAATTAAACTCCAAGACGTCGACGAATTTAACTTTAATTGTAAAAACAATTGCTCTCTCGATGCTCTTAATTTTTAGAACTTGTATCTCTTTTTATTTTCAAATCGACTCCAAGCTTACAAATAGTATTATAATTTTAGTCACGGTCGGTAATTTAAATTATATTAAATATATAAAGTGTATTTTGTTTTAGTTTAAAATAATTTGAGCTTTTTTTTTTATAAATTGATGTCGTAAATGTATATTTTTCTTTAGAAATAAATGATTCAATTTTCTTTAAACTGAACTTTCCTTTAAAAGCAATATTTTCACTCTCACCAAGTAAAAGCTTTACTTTGTAAAATTCTATAGACTAACTGTTTTAGAAAATATTACTTTCCATTAAAGTTGACTTTTCTATTTTGCAAAACGTTCAAATAAATAGAAATTTAAATCAAATTTTTGGTTATATTTGTTTTATTCTAACAAATGACGATACAATAAAATATTAAAAAATGTTCTGGTATTCCCATAAAATTAATTTAAAAATTGTTCGAATAATTTTATGTTTCTTTAATATTAACATCCCTGATTCTAAATCCTCAAGAAAAAAAATTCAGTGCAAGATTTAATCCTGACTGTCCATGTATGTTGATGGCAAGAAAGTAGTTCGTTCAAACTTAAGTAAGTCTGGACGTACAGAACATGTACTATACTCATCTTATTCATATTCTAAAGAAAAGGAATGGGAAAGCAGGAGAGAAAAGAGACAGAAATAGAAAGAGAGCGAGAGTAAGAGAAACTCCTTCGTAACAGAGTTTCTCTATGTATCCGAGTTAACTATATACTCAACCCTCGCAACTGTTGGTCGAGAGCACGAGAAATTGAACGTCGCATGAGTTCTGATTGAATTATCGAAGAAGCAAAAGGAGAGGAAAGGGTTTATATAAAGGGTATCATGGGGTAATTATGAGAAGTTACAAGCGGGCGATATCCTCCTTTTAGACAAGTTTTCAAGACTTCTGTCCTTCTAACCCTTTCTTCCTACGTTACTTTGATAATTAGACTTGATTGTCGCTTTCAGAATATTATTTAAGTGTCAATCTGTTAGAGATAGATAATAAAGGCTGGAGATTTAGAGCTTAACACTATTAGAATTTTTTTTATTTGATCTGATAGACCCAAACGTTTTCTTTTAATTGCTGTATTTTCTTAGATAAAATATTTAGGATACTTGGCGCAAAAATAAAAGTTGCATAGTAAACAAGATATTTATTTGACAATATTAATAAGTTTTTTTGTTGCCCTTATAACGGTATAATCATATATTTGTACTGCAAGAGGCAATAATATTTTTTATTCAGTATATTTAAAGTAAAATTTTGATGACATCAGTCTCCGAGACCCATATGTTGTATACTCCTCAATTTTTGCGATAACATAGATACATTTTTTTTTCAATTCAGTATGAGAAATTTAATTCCTCATGTTTGATTGCTGTTTACAAATTGACAAATCGATTCATTTCGGCAGACAATGCACAAAATTATTGACTTCGCACACCGCAAATGGTGAAAATGAAAAATAAATTGACGAAGCTACAAAAGAATTTCAATGTTAAATTTAAAAAAAAGTAAATGCACTATAAATTCTATAGTACTTAAAAGAAGTTAAATAGAGTTCTCAGTGGCTCAGTCGGTAGAGCGATGGACTCGTAATCATGAGGTTCCGAGTTCGAATCCCGCTCTCGGCTGATTTATACAAGCACCACTGGACGTTACATGTGCTTTGTTCACAACACACACTGACTATCTCCGTCGCTAATTTAGCATCACATTATAATATAAATACAGCGACGTTAAATAAAAAAAATATTGAGGATGGAATTAATTGTTGTAATGGTTCGGCTCCATGCCTAAAAATCAATTTTTTTGTGTCTGCCCTTTTATTGCGCTACCAAAAAAATAGAAAAATTCTGAAATAATTGTATTAATTCTTTATATTTCTTATTGTTGTCATATTAGATAGTTTATTTACATTTTTATAAACTAAGCCAAATAAAACTTTTTATTTTAATTATATAGATTTAATTCTTGTATTCGTGCAGGGGCGAAGGTGCACAAATAAAAGTATGATTGATTTTTTACATATCAGAGCCTACCTTTTATCTATTTATTGACACATCATTTTGTAATTTCGATATAAGGTAGTGGAACCAATTATTGATCATTTAAGGAAAAGCTTGAAAAAAAATACAAATAATTTAATTTTTAATAAATAAAATTATATAAAACCTATTTTGTTAGAAAATATAGTACTTATTTATCGCGAAAATAATTAATTTTATTCATTTTATGCAATAAATATTTTTTAATTTCTATTTTATTTTAAGCATCGTAAGAACCAATTATTGATCAGCATTTTAGGTTAGGAACCAATTATTAATCAAGGGAAGAACCATTTATTGATAACATTAAATTCTGGAAACTAGGATGCATAAATTCATTTATTTTTTAAAATAACTTTATCTTATAAAGTTAAATCTTGTACAGATATTAAATTTTATATTAAATAATAATAATTGAAACTAAAATTGCAGCCTTAAACAACATATTTAAATATAATTTAAGTATGTATACATTCATGAATACAAGGAAAACGATTCATTATTAAAATACTCAAAAATAGTGCATAGTTACTGCTTAAAACTATAAAATTTGTAATAAATTACATTTTTTTTAATCAGTCTACTTTTTCTTTTTTAATTATTTTTTTAGGCTTGATATTCTTTAATTTATCTCTAATTATTTTTTCTTCTGAAATCAAAGTTTTATTTCAGTTGACTTTTACATGACAAATTTTCAACCATCTCTAAATCTAATTGTTTAGTCTGAGCTTCTAATAATGATCGTTTTTTTTCTGATGAGTTTTCAAACGTAAATATCCTTTACTTTTTGTGTATAATGTTTTGCTAGCTTGTCTTACTTTAACTCCTCTCCTAACCTCATTTACAGCTTTTTCCATATCGAAATCATTGTTTTTCTTTGTACTGTTTTTTTCTAGAAAAAAACCAATGAAATAATAAATATAACTAATTTAACTTTATAAATATTTTATTTCTTTTAAAATAACTTGAAAAAATCATTAGAGATTCGATTATCAATAATAGGTTCCCTGTATAATTTAAGTAACCAATTGATAATCATTAAAATAAATAAGGCTTAGTTGTATAAATAAATTCGTACCTCTTTTAATTTTGCCATTTTAATGCTTTAATTTATGTATAAAGAATCCCTTTAATGAAAATATCACTCAAAAGCAAAGAAAAAATGCATTAAGTCCACTCACTGTTCTTCCGCCATTGCTTAAGCTGTTGCTCGTGCAAACACATGAAACGTAACAGACGATTTTCATGAATTTTTTTTTCAAATTTGACAAACTGAGTGAGCATAAAAACTTTTGAAATAAGTTTATCAATGCTTTATTTATTAAATATAATTTCTTTTTAATAAAAAAAAATCTTAAAACTATTTTAAAATAAATTTTTTTACAAAATTATCATTATTTGGTCCCCGATCAGTGATTGGTTCCACTACCTTAATTATTAGTTCGAACTAAAATAGTTTTTAAAGTTGGATCAAACAAGCAAAATAAAGAATTTTCAGTATTTTTTAGTTAAGTTGCTTGAAAATGAAAAATAAGGTGAATGTAACAATGAGCAATTTAAAACTATTACTACACTTTAGAAAAAAACTTTTAATCAAGCAACAGACCGTACGAGTCATTATTACAATCTCATAACAAAATAGTAAAGATTTTTCAATACATGTTTAACGAGCAATTTTTAAACGCAGACACGCTGCTCCAATGGATATAAATTATTCAGTTATTCGGTGATAAATTCTATTAAATTATTCTTTTTAAATATAAATTATTTGTTGCTGAATACCTTATAACTTTTTTAAACGTTAATTTATTATCATAACATTTGTTTAAAATCTTTGATCAAGTCGTTACATGATGTACAAAAGGTATTAAAATAATCTCATTATTACTACTTGACTCTTACTTCAACTTTAGCAAGTTGGTATGTATACATATGCGCGTGTGTGTGTGTGTGTGTTCTTACAAAGTCTCTTCTAAATACAAGTTTCTCCTTTTGCACACGCGCCTTATCGAATTGGCTATATAGTAAAAGCTACGCCAACGACAGCAGCTAAAACTCTGCTCTCGCAGTTTAGTTTCCCCATTTATTCTTGTGTGCGTGTATATGTGTGTATAAGTTACCCCACTCTGAAAAGCTATAAGCCTCATACGCTCGTTGTAACCTATTCGCTTATAGAGATGGAGAACTAAGCGAGAGTTTGACTAATTTTAAATCAAAAGGCTCCCTTTTACTAAAAGGAAATTAGTTCGTCAAAGACACAAGATAGTAAAGCTTACTTCTCTTCGTACTATAAATATATATGTATGTCAGTGTCTGTGCATCCTGTGTATGTGCATTAAGGTAGGATTTTATGAAAATGGTGCTTTTAAAATAATATTATTATCATCTTTTGTATTAGCAAGTCTGTCATGTTCATTTTGTACGTTGATTTAAAGATACCAAGTGTTGTACTGATGAAACTTAATTGATTTATTTTCTTCACAGCATATCCTAACCTTTTCTTTGATCTTTAAATTAAGAGATTAACTTTCATTTGTACATGCTTTTATTATCCAAGGTTAGAGTTTGAATTAATCTCAGTTTTCAATGCCATGCAACAATTGAGATTTGTTCATTTGATTAGAAGAAATCTGTTTACGTCCAAATTATAAAGATATGAAATTAAATACATTTATAGAATGATTTTATAACAAAATAATCATTGAAACAAATTTTTAAATTATAAAAAAATATTATGATGTCATTATTATTAATGAAGCATTTTTATTAAAAATTTAACTTTACAAAATTGTAAAGAAATTTAATACATAAAATTTAACATGATTCATACGCAAGGATATGTGTTAATATATTAATTTTCAAAAGATTCAATGAATAAAAAACTTAAAGAAATATTTATTACAAGAATAAGACATCTATTTAAAAAAAAACCATTCTACTTGAACACGAAACTGTATTAATAACCTTCTATATAAATATTACAAAAATATTGATGAAAAATTTGATAACTATTAAACAAAATTGTGATAAAAAGAAATTATTAATTCACATGAGCTGAAAACAATAACAACCAAAAGCATAAGAAATAGTTGGTAGTATTATAATTGGAGAGCATAAACTTAAGTCACTGTCAAGGCTCAGAATCCATTGCGGTTATAATAATCTTCTAAAGTAAGATTTCTCCTATATACCTTTCCCGTAATCCCGTATCGCTAATGCTCAGAGTTTCATTAGCTTTACGAACAGTTTATGTTCTTTACTCTCTCTATTATTTTCTATCGAGCTGTATTAATAAAAAAATTATGTAAACATTCGAGTTTGTCATAATTTTATAATACCAATAATTGTATTATTGTATGAAAAAATTGTTAAATTTTAATTCAAATTTACCCAAGTTAATAGATAGAGGCAGTTAAAACTGTGTGACATCACGAAAGTATTTACTTTCGTGACGTCATTTATTATGGCGCTATATATATATGAAAATTGTACTAATTTATACCGGCTATAACTTTTGCAATTCATCATATTTTGAAAAACAAAGAAATACGATTCTCTTCTTTTTTCGTATTCTACCTGATGGATATAATACATTTTTTTATTGGAAATGATATTGTTCGACTCCATCTTTTAGTTTTTTTTTCATTTTTATTTAACGTCGCTGCATTTATGCTATCATTGCTATGCTAATAGCGACGGAGATCAGATAAGAGCGGGATTCGAACTCGGATCCTCAAGATTACGAATCCATCGCTCTACCAAGTGAGCCACTGACGATCTCACTTATAAATAATGTTTTGATTAAGTTTAGTATGCGAGTAAAATAAAATTTTTAGTCTTGTAAATGATCAAAAGATTATCTTCAATAAAGACCCATGAAATATTACATATTGAATAGATGTAAAATAAATGAAAGAAATGTTCACTCGTATACTTAAGTACAAAAAAATGTCTAGTTAAATCTCTACCCATCCTTTTTTATCTTTCAATAACTTTAAACTCTTGTACGTCATTCTTAACGCATTTGCTTGACTTTCTTGATTTTTTTTTTCTTTTTTAACTCTTGCAAACTATGAAGGTTTGGTTATCGACAGTTTGAAATAACCAACAGCTAAAGTCTCTGCTAAGCCGATCAAGCCTGACCAAACTCTTCCAGCTGTAAAAGCGCTCTTAGTTTAGTTGAGAGGACAAACTATTACACTATATTGTTTACTTAAACAACTTTGTTATCATGGCAAAATATACGTCAAGAAGATGTTATAGGGATTTTCTGTATTTTTAAATTTATCGATTTTTTTATTGTTTTATAAGCGATTTTTTATTGATCGTATAAATATTATTTGTTCAAGTTTGACATTTATTCTGTTGCTGCGCATAAAGGTTATTTAATAAACATCATGAAAAATATTTTTAAAAATTATTTTTTAATAAACAATTATAATTTTAATAAGTTTTCTAAATGCAAGACTATTATTATATTATAAAACATAATATTATTAACTAGTATACTAATGAAGAATTTTTTTCCTTTCTGTTTCAGGTAAGGATAAATATGTCATATGAAATTAACATCTCTGAAAAGAATTTTACGTAAGTTTATTAACATTTTATTTTACTTAAAAAAGGGTGTAGCTCTACTTTTAAATAAAAAGATCACGTACCGCTGAGAAAATAAAAAAAAATAAATAAGAAAAAAAATTTAAGTTCACTTTATAATTACTTTAACTACGAATTCATTTTGCGCTCTTGAAAATGCTTTTCATTTAACATTACTCTTAATATAAATGTAAAAAAAAAGGAAAGAGAAAAAAAATATTCTTTCTGTATGCAATTCAATGAATATATACTTCAGCGTTCGCATAAAAACAAATTTGCGTGCAAAACATGCTTGGACTTTGTAAGTCATAAAAATCTTACTCACTAACGTCCTTTAGGAAATTTTCAATTTCAAAAGTGCCAGTAAGATAACATCGACTTTTAATATTTCCTTGAAAAGATTTTTATTACCTGTTGGAATTTTGCATAAAAGATAAATATTAAATAACAATAACAAATTCTTTGCTTTTTTTAATGCTTTGATTTTCATAATAATGGATTTTACAATACGCGCAAATATTCAATGTAAAAGATAAGAACAAAAACTGGTTAAAATCTTCAAGCTTGAAAAAGTTTTAAGCAAATTTTAGTACAATTTATTTTAAAAAATATTTAATGCCCAATGAAGATTTTTAATTGATTTATTTTTCTGCACTAATAAACGAAATTTCAAAAAATTGCATCTTTAAATTACAATAATGCAAATGATTAATGAGTCGAATAATTATATACTTATCTTTGAATATAATACAGTCTTAAAGTATAATCCAGGCTATTACAGATTTAAAGTATAATCCTGAAAATCCACATTTTTTCGTGAAAAATGTTGAAAAGTTTTATTTTTAAATGCAAATAAAGAAAGTGAAGATCCATATAAGCTAAATTGTTGAAGCTGGAAAAATTTTCAACAGCTAAATTTCGTAAAGACTTTTTTATTTTAATCTGTTTATTATCTAAATTCATAAAAATCACAAATTGCAAAGCCGTTAATATAACAAAATAACTATGTTAATACTTCCGAAATGTTTGAAAAAATATTCTAACGTATTTATTTTAAATAATCTTTTGAAATTAATTTCTTTATATTTTCTTTATCTCTTCTTTCCTTCATATTTAATAAATAGATTGAAAAAGCTTGAAGAAAAAAAGGAAATAATCATAAAGTTAATTAAAAATTAAGTGAAAAAAAGAATTCGAAAGAATTTGCAATGAAAAACATTAAGTAATACTTCTTTTACTACTATTTTGTTTATGTCAGATCCCCGTGTAATTAAAGATTTTCATTAATTTTAGAAATAAACAGACTAAAAATTCTGTGCTCCAATAATTTCAGAGTTCACGTAAGATGGTTGTTAGCCTTTTATATTATGTGAAAATGTTTATAACAAAACATTTCAAAATTTAATTTCGATATAACATCATTCATGAGAACTTAAAATTTTAGAAAATAGAGTAATTTAAAAATCAATATTAAAATTACGAATTAAATATATTATAATTTTGGTACCGTTTATTATTCGAAAATTTCAATTACATTATTTATGACATTAAACTATGCAAAATATAAATCGAATATTTAGGACGCATCTAATGTACAAGAAGTGATAAATAAAAATTTCCGTTTCTTATTCAAATTTAAAAATTCAATTATCCACTTGCCAAATTCATTATGATAAAAAAAAATGATGATTTTAATTTTCCTCACTCAATTTCTGGTATTTATATAACACGACAGATATCGAAGTTACTCTTCGTTTGGAATAAAAAAAGTAACTTCCCGTCAATTTGACGCTTACGCTCTTCAATTATTATTTATGAGCGAAACCAGCCGTTTAATGAAAATTGAACGAGCTAAAGCTATGTTGGCAGCTTGACGCTGATTAATGCATAACATGAATATATTTTTTTTACCCTCGGTTTTACTTCTCAAGAATGTGTGCGGTCTTATTTTTTATAATAATTTTTGTTCATTACTTTTTTAAATAAATTATTGAAATTTTCAACTTTTTAATTTTTATTAATATATTGTTATTGCAATATTATAACTATTTATACTTATATTTTCAATAATTATATACATTATTTTAGTAGATTATAAAATCATGAGAAATTAAGAAAAGTTGTGAATGTTTTCCTAAAGTAAATAAATAATTTTAATCACTTTAATTGATTTTTAAATTAAATAAAATTTATTAAGTTATTATCTTAGAAGAATTAGAGAATTATTTTGCTATCTTTTAATACATTTGAATCTTTATTTTCTGGTTTAAATAATTTAATTAATTTTTAATGAATATATTTTTACAATACAACAATATAAAGAAATAATTAATTGTTTTTATTGAAAACAAAATAAAGAAAAATATTCAGATACTTATAATCTGATTGCATCTTTTTTCCTTTGCGAAAGAAATTCAATTAATCGTTAAAATTATTAACTTTTCATGAAAAGTGCTTTTTTTTTATTCAGTATAATGAATGAAAAAATTTAATTATTAATTGAAGCACTTGTCATGCAAAAGTTAGTTCATTGCGGTGAAAAAAAAGATAAGTAAAGAACGAAATATCCATTTAGAAGTAAGTAAACGTAGAAAACGCCAAAGAAAGTCGTGCGAATATCTACTCCGGAAATTAAGTAGTCGCCATTTGCTTGTTGCCTTGGAAATTTAAGGAACGTGAATCTCGATTTCCACTTTTACTAATGGCTAGGGATCTGTGTTTATATACCCAAAGTGTTTCAAGCTTTTTGACCAAGAAAAAAATATAGGAAGCTTACAGCATAACACAAGTCATGACGACAATCTGCAAAACTCGAAAACTTTTATTTGTTTTAACTTTTTTTGTTTCTCTTATTTTTGTCCTTTCTTTTTGTTTGTTCCACTTTTTTATCTTATGGTTTTCATTTTAATGAATATTTCAATGAATCTCAAAAAAGTTTTTCATGTAATAACTAAAATTAATTCGATACAATCTAAACATAAATTATTTGATGTTTGAACTAATTTTTTACTTGTCAAAGTTTTCATTCTTTATAATTTTTTTTGCCCTTTGCCAATTTCAATTCAAATAATTAGTTTTGAATTCATTGTTTAATGTAATATCAATTCACAATTGGATTTCTAAAATAAAAATCATAAAATTTATTTGAAAATAATCATGGACCAAAAAATCTATTATTTTTTTTCGTTAAACATATAGATTAACTGTAAATTTAGACAGCCCACAAACATACCTTTAATTATCCTTAGTTAAACCAGAGAGGCTAGCAAAGTTTTTAGTTCTTGCAGTAGAGCCAGCTGCGCAGTAGCTCGCGTTTAACCACAGAGAAAGAGAGAGAGAAAAAGAGAGCCAGAGAAAACCTGTCGCTAATGTATGCGTATTTTATACATACATACACACACTCATACACACAAAATTCTAGCAAGTAGTAACAGCCGAGCATTGCCAGACTTTCTAGTATATTGATTACACTGAACATGTACAAATCTGTATCTGTTTTATGTGTTATTTAAATTATGCTGATGTTATTTTAATGAGATTAAAGATTTTTAAAAGTTAAAATATTAATTTTATAATCAACATAAAATTTTGCTTAAAATATTTTTTATAAAATAAATTATTATTTTATTAAATTCAAATTTCACATTTAAATTATAAGTATTGTAAAGGATTAAGTAAATTATTAATAAATTAAAATACTTTAAACGTTAAAATAAAAAAATACACAAAAATTAATCGCAGATAAATTGATTGTAACTTTGATTTCTATGATATCCTTATAATTTAATGTAACTTCATAATGTAATAAAAATAAATTTGAATCTATCTGTTCAAAGTACTCTCGACATGGTTAAATCTCGCTCTAAGATTATAATTTAACGACTTTCAGCTCGTACTTTTAACCTTTAAGATACTAAATGTACGAAATTATAGGGTCAGAGAAATTATTATCTCGTGCAAACTACTCCTATTTCATTTCCTTTTAGAAATCATTTTAATCTCAATGGGTATAACATGAAAATTTGTAACACACGAGCGATAAGAAAATTTTACTTAACGATTTACTTTGATAAAACTTTTAATAGAGACTTGATACGCTTAATATCTTATTAAGTATAATAAAATTACAAACCTTTATTTTATTTTAATTTAAAGTACATAATTAATTAGATAATTTAAATGGTGTCTTTTTAAAGTCAATTGAGATTGATTTACTTCGAATTTAAGATCACAAAAAAAGGGGAAGAAAATTACTATCATTGAGCGTTCATTTGTTTTATTTCAACTGTTAGAAGTGAGAGCTATTGCATCGTAAACTAAAATTTTACTTTACTTCATTAAAAAAAATGAATTATTTGTTCACAGTTGGGTTTAAAACGTTTGTTTTAATAAGACCATAAATTACTTTAAGTTGAAAAATTTTCTATTTTATTTGCTCGTGGAAATTGAATATCGGCTATTTTTTTATTTATTAATATTTTATAGAAGTACAAATTTAAATAAAAATCTGCAAACGATGCAAATTTCAATTGTTTTATCTAAACGATACGAATTTCAATTGTTTTAATTAAACGATTCGAATTTCAATTGTTCAAATTCGTAGAAAAAAAAATATTTTACGTTGCTAAAATTCGAAGAATGTATCTTTTCCAATAGTTTATTCTAAAACTTGGTGCCCGAAGCTCTTTTCTGTCGTATGATGTAATTAATTCAGCAGTTTTATGACTAATGTCTTTTTTTAATAATTCAGATAATAATTGAGTATAATGATGACAGTTGAAATCTGGCTCTCGCCGCGAGTAGACGTGTAGCTCTTTAACCAGACGAAACTGTAGAATTTGTGTACGCCTACGATTTGACATAATTCTTTTCTTGATGAATGCTTAGTCTTGATATTCAAAGTAAAAACCGATGCACAAATCAGATGTGTAGTGTGCTTGTGCTATAAATAATCAAATCCTGTATTTTAATCATAATGTCATAAATATTAGTAGTTTACAACAGGTGTTAGGACTTTCTTCTATAGTTATCATTCAAAGATCTACGTCAAAGTAAGAAAATGTCATTTTCATTATATCTATAAGTGAATTAAGAGACGATCATCTAGATGGAATCTAGCAGCTCACTGATTTAAATAATATGAGATATGTATCTAAGATTTTCAGTGATTTATATTTATCTAATCGATGAAAATTAAGTGTATCTACTTAAGAATACAATCGTAATGGTGAAAGATCATGGATTAATAATCAAGCCCTTAATTAACTAAAAAAAGTGTATTTAATTTCAAATATTCAACTCACAATCTCCAATAGTTCTATTGTTGGAACCTTGAAATCAAAAAGAATTGCAATTTTGTTTTAGTTCAAATTTAAGAAAGACTACATTTTGTTTTAAACCATTTGGTTTATTTTTAATTTTATAAAGAACACGGAGTCTGTCTATTTCTAATCGTAATCTAAAAGTTTCAAAAAAATCAGTAGTGAAAAAATAGGTTATTTATTTCCATAACAACTTAGCTTTTGAATAAATTAAATTTGTTTACTAAAAACGTCTACAGAGACGCCTCCACACGATTTGTGACGTAGTCTCCTGCATCGATAACAGTTATCGGTAGAGAGACAGCTGAAGTTCCGGATGACAATAAAACGTCTTTTTAAAGATTACATTATTTTAATTTCAAACTTAAAATTTAAAAATAGATTTACAATTTTTTGATAAAACTAAATTTAATAATTATTCAATGAATAAAACGCTTACAGTGTTCGGTAATATAAATTTTCGTTGTATCTATGACGATTAAAAATATTAACTAAGGTATTTTCATTTTTAAATGCACAATGTAGTTTCGAATTGTTATAAAATTTATCTAAATGGAAAAATTTATTTAGTAAAGATAAAATAGCGGGCTTCGTTGAAAAAATTGCTGGATTCGATTTTTTTGATAAGCATCTTTGTGAAATGTCTCTGAACGAAAATCGAGATGTCATCGGACGTTAAAGTAATTACATTTTGCTTCAATAAATTTTTTTTAACAAATATCAAAAATTAATTTGTTTGATTTGAAATACCTTTTTCTTTGATTTTTTGTTGATTTTAAACAAAAATAATTCTTGAGAAATTCTCTCTAAAGTAAATAATTTTCAAAATATAAAAAATTAAAAATTATAAAATAGCAAATACAACCTTTTTTCAAAATTTGAAAAAAAATTTTAAAAAATGAAAATTTTAATGTCATCAAAATTTGATTTTTATTAATTTAATTATTTTAAAGGGAAATTCATATCCAATTGTTAAAAATGTACTTTATTCAGCAAACAGTATACTTCTTTTATTTTAATATATAAACAATACATCTTTCACTTAGAAAAAAATATGACGATCTAAATAAAAGACTTATTACTTGTGATGATTTAATTCTTTTTAAATTAAAATAAAGTACATCCTGACATTCATCATTAAATTAAAAAGATAGATGTAAAAGTATTAATGCGCTGAAGCGTGACCTACTTACGTAAGATAAAAAAATGATTTGAGTTTATAAAAGACCATCAATTTCTAACAACCTGAAGCATTAAGTTAACAATGGTCATCAGTATTCAATTTGGTCTCTCAAACTCGTACGACGCCACAATTTGACACACTATGCACTCTGAATATAAAAAACACAATCAATCAAAATCAAAGCAATAAAATGCAGCTGACGAAAATTCTAAATTTAGAAAGAAAAAAGTTTGGATTTTGATATTTTAAAAGGACAATATTAAATTTTATACAATCCTCTTACAATTACGAATTATGAAAAATTTTAAGTACACTTTTTATAATAACTCATGAAAATCTTCTTAATATGTTTTAATATGAAAACAAAACAAAAAATATTAAATTTAGTAAAATCCTCTTAAAATTGTGAAAATGAAAAATTTCAAGCATAGTTTTTTTTATAATAATTCATAAAAATTTTCTGTATTTGTTTGAATCTAAAAACAAAATAAAAAATATATTTTTGACAGTTTCATTTTGTTTTATTTTATTTATTATTTATTAAGCCATTGTTATTGTTCGAAGAGACAATTTTTTTTTGTCTCCAAGAGATTTAAATGCAGTCGTGAATGAATTGTGCATGCATGGGATGTATGGATAGCATCGAAAAATTTTGGCTGTCAGGTCAGATTTATCGCAATGCTAGAGAGTGTAAGGTAAATAAATATACTGGAGACGAACGCTTTTTTTTTAAAAAAGATTATAGATGATGTAATTTCCGTAGGATGTATAGACGAGAGATAGCTCACAATTTTTTTTTTCATAGAGCTTTTATTGAATATTTTATTATATCAATCGTTTCTCTTTTTGAAGACATTCATCTAATATTTAAAGAATTATTTTTTTATTGATGGTATTATTAAAAAAATATATTGGTTCGAAATTTTATTTTTTATAAATCAAAAAATAAGTTTTAAATAAAAGACATTTAGTATTTTCAATTGCTCGACTAATTTTGTAATTTGTACACTGAAAAAAATAGTTCAATGAAATTTTCTTTGTTCAACAAGAAAAAGTAATATTTTAGCATGACCTTATGGATTTATAACAGTCACAATAGTAAAAATTGCCTTTTTGTATGAAAGAATATTTATAGGAACATTTAAAGCTTTGGAATTGAATTGTATGCCATGTAGAATTGAAAATCGTAAAAGGGAAAAATGAAAAAAAACCTTTTTTCAAAAAGTAAATTTTTCAAAATTTTCATTTTAATCTTTTACAAGTTTGATTTTTTCTTGATATTAACAACCGAGGAATATTTTTCACATTCCCAAAATTCTGAATTTAATTTATTTTAAAAATATAATAAAGCTTTTCTGCTTTAGACATTATGCTTATCATAATTTCTGATCATAGCGCAAGTCATTGGGATATCAGATATGACCTTTTTTACATTTATTCAAGAATGTTATTTGTAAACCCATAAAATAAAAATTTCACTTTCTGCAAATATATACACCATATATTGTCATTAGACTTAAAAGTAATATGTCCATAAATTAAATAGAAAATAAAATAATACATTAAAAACAATCATATTGATACAATGGTCATTTGAAAAATTAATGATAAATTTTTATGATAAACTTTAAATCTTTAATTTTAAATAAATGGATATGATGGGCATTTTAAAGTGTTTTCTGGGACAAAAAAAAACCTTTAAATCACCTACATTCTCATATCATTAAAAAATCTCATTTGTTGGTTTACATTTGGTGATAATTAAAAATGTCTATGAAATTGATTCTAATTTCCTATCGTTTGTTCCTCAAATTGTACTATTATCCTCATTTGAATTAGTTCAAACAGTCATTTGAGAAGAGTAGTTTTCAAAATAAGAATGCCAACTGTGAGAAAGTTCGATAGTCGTTGTTCGAAATATATATGGATGCTTGTACGAGGCGTAGAATTTCAAACTGCACTTTTGAAATCCTACGCCTCGTACAACGATTTTGGGAAAGTTTGCTGGCGACGAAAAGTAGATTATGATCATTTATAGTGGTACATTCAGAGAAAATTTAACAAACTAACCTTTCTTTCTAAGCTTGCCGCGACCTCGATAGATTAGTATGAAAAATTCATAGATCAGCTTTCACTGATTATAAAATAATCAGTGAAAGTTTAATTATTCATGGACTCTGTAATTTACAGTATTAGTGAGACACATTTGACTAATTTGCAAAAAATTCAAATTGTTTAAATACTACTTACAAACATTCTGTAAAACTACAAAGTCTTTGTAATTAGAAGCTTTGGATTTTTTAGATTATGTTCGGTGAATATATGTTCCTTACTAAAATAATAAATATTAAGGTGTTGTAATAGAGTATATGATTCATGCATAGTTACCGACATTGCAGTTTTCCGAAATTTTAATTTTTATTCAAAAACTTTCTGAAATATCTCTATATTTTGCTTTTTATTAGTTGAAATAGAAGGCTGTAATGTAGAGATATTTTTAAAACTTTTGGATTAAGAACCGAAAATTTGGAAAACTGTAATGTCGGTATTTTGTATTCCCTTAAAACGCACAACACTTAATAAATACTTATTTCTTTTTTATAAGAATAAAAACAAATTGTTATCTTTCAAATTATTCATAATTAAATTGTTTAAAAATCCTATATTGTTTAAAAGATAGCAAAATTTAAATTTTAGCAGTTATTGCCATTCACAACCAGTCATGTTTGCAATTACACAAACTTCGCCTTTTTTATTGAATTTTCCTTTTTTATTATTTCGCAACCTATTTATAACTAAAAACAATTATTTCTTGATTAATTCTAGTAACACAGAGTACTTTTTTATTTTATAAAATGTAATAAAACTTGGATATTTGTTAATGACAATAATAAAATAATTTAAAATTAACAAAATCCATCATAATATACATCAAATGTAAAATAATTACTGAGTTTGTAATAATACATTTGCTTGAATAATTTCGTAACAATTACGTTGCAATTACGTAGGAAAATTTGAATTTTACAAAATGCAAGCGCATGACTCATTTGAAGCTATATTATTTTCATTATTTTAATTAAAAATTCTCATTTAAAATTATGAAATTAATGTTTCACATATTAAATGTGCTAATAAATTATTGCAAAGTTAATTATGTCGTACAATAATTATGACATTTATTTACATTTATATTACCGTAATTATGATGCAATTAAAAGCGTAATTTAGAGAAAAATTCTTTGATAATATTTTAAAAATATTTTTTCACAAAGCAAAAAATATTAAAATTATTAATAAAAAATTTTTAATTATTCAATGATCTCACATAATTAAATTTGATTCGACATTAAAGTTTGACGGAGATTTTTGAAATCGTTAGTCTATAGTCTCCTTATCAATATGGATGTATTTCACGTTCTGTTGCATAATGAAGAAGTTGGTCCACACTTGACTAAAAGTCCGGCTTACAAGTGCAATTATCAATTCTGAAAACAAGCGTCTGGTTGTTTGAATGAAATTTACCACTTGAGTTTGAACTAATTAAAAAGAGAGTTTACATAGGATGCAAGCTTTTGTTTGGATCTCCACAAGATAGCTTACACAACCTTGTAATCTTCTGTACGACTAATTGTAGAAAAAGATTTTCAACTCTGATTTTTTCAACGAACAGATTTAGAAGCGTTGAATTTATTATTAGTTTGTTGAAAAAATTTTATAATTTACTCAAATCAAATATTTGAATTATTTATAAAAGTTAAATTGATAACAAAATGTAAAAATTTTTGTTTTTCTACAATGAAATAGTAAATTTAAGAATATGTTTGTAAATTAAAAAAATTTAAATTTAAAAGAAAAATTCTATTTTAAATCAGTAATCAAAAATCACGAAAATTCTTTAGATATTTATTTAAAATTTTTCAAAACTTGTTTAAAAAATATTCTTTTTTTGTATCTAACAACTTCATATTTACCAATTTCATGAATTTATAGATGAGTGAATATTTTTAATTAATCGAAGAAATACAAAGTAATTTTATATTCAAAAAGTTTTTAATTAAAATATTCCGTCCAGATGTTATATATGCATATACTTTCTTTAAATTTAATTTAAAAGTTTTGCTTTTACTTGCTAGAAAATTATTAGTGAATATTATTATATTTTTTCTTATAAGATATGAAGTTTGATTAAATTATTACTTGCAGAAAAAACTTCATAGAATCATGTATATAAAAAACAAATAGAATTGTATATAGAACAAAGAGATATTTTTTTATTTAAAAAAAGTTAATTATTGTAAAAAAATAGCAGCGGAAAATTAATACTGACCTTTTATAGCACAGTACATTTTGCTTGGGGCTTCAGTTAATTATTGTTGGTACGAGATGTAATCGATTCATCTGTAAAATAATGTTTGATATCTAACAATTTAATTAATGTACATAGCCTTATTAAGGATTTTTAATAATTCGTAAACAGATACAATACGATTTTTTTAATTAAGAAAAATTATATAATGTTTAATTAACCAAAAATAAATAGAATTTTTTTTGGTATTAAAAAATTTTTTACGCTAACTACATACCATGACAGAAAAAGAATGAATACATTCTCATTCAATGTAAAACATATCCTAGTAAACAAAAAGATAACATTTTTGCACAACGTGCCTCAGCATTTCTATGGCTTGTGTGAAAAAAGAAAAAAAATGGCTTTGCAGAAAGCCTTATCCAGGACTACTCTCTTTTTTATTAAAAAAAGAGGGTGAGAAATACAGAAATTGCACGTGCAACATATTGCACTCAATGTTTTTTTTTATCTGACTTCGAAAAACTGTAGGTTAAACCGGATGGTGCTTGTAAAGTTTGAACGTGCATGTTTTCGTGCAATTGCGGTTAGTCACAGTTCGTTATCAGAAGCTTTTTAATTGTTTCATTTTATGTGAATCCCAATTTGTTACTTTAAAAAATAAGTTTTTTATGTTGGATTTTTATTAATCTTTAGAGGATCGGTTATGGGATTTGTATTGATATTTCTCTTTAATAAATACATAAAAATGGTATCACACACATTCATTCATTATCTGTATATTAAATTTACTCGCTTCAGCTGTGGATATGAAAAATATAATTTTCCATTAGAACTAGCATTATTAGCAGTAGTAGTGTGAGAATTCATTTATTTTTTAAATTCTGAAAGAATTTTATTGATGAATTCTCATCTTACAAAAATCAATCATCTTTGTAAGGATTCATTTGTCTATTTTGTTGCGCAAAAAGATCACTTACATTTTACTCTCTACCCAGCCCAACTTGATTACATTTCGCAACAGTCCCTCAATCAATATGTTTCTGTCAAATTTCAAATAAATTTATAGAATTATTTTATAAACTCATTTTGAATATATAAATTTATAATAAAATTTTATCTGATGGCACTGCAATAGTTTAGCAACAATTACAAAAAATCTTATCAATATAACTTTCCCTGTAGCGTTAAATGTGATGAACTTTATAGCAAAAATATTTGATATCTAGTTTAATAATCTACGTATCAGAAAAAGCAGATCATAAAATAATACATATTTTAAACGTAACCTTAATTTTCCTTAGGACAATATCCTGAAAGAAAATTGAAATAAGTAATTAGTGCCTTAAGATACATTGTCAGCAGTCGCAATTGACCTCACAGTTATTTTCTCCGAAGCCATTCTCTTGGAGTAAAAAAGAAAGAAGAAAAAAAAAGATGTATCAACGTATACCATGCTTGAAAGTAAAGTCGTTTTATTTTTAATTAGTCGGGTGAATCTTCCGACCGATACACTATATACGTCTCGAGAAAATGTGTACATGAGATAATTCCAGCTGACATTGTTACAATGTTACGTCATGCTGTCTTTTCTCACTATGAGTTCTATCTTCTTGCTTATTCTTTTTCTCCATAAGGTTATTTATTTTCTCGAGTATATATTCTTTTTATTCTCGATGATGTATTATTGGCTGCTTAGTCCAAGAGCAGAACATAACGTTAGTCATTAATTTTGAGAAAAATAATATTATTTTTATATATTAATTATTCACGTGCATTTTATTGAATAGAAGAAAAGTACATGTATGTATACATATGTAAATATTACATATATGGTTTTTATTCTATATAAATACGATATTTATCTCGTACTGTATTTTTTAATTATCTTATTTTTTAAATTTCTCATAATATCCTAAAGATCTTTACAAGTTTTTACGATTCGTATCATATTTTGATGTTCTTATATATTAAATCACGTCTAATCTTTAATTTCTTTATTTTTAAATTAACTATTCGAGTTACGTAATTTTTTCATAAAATGTAATTTTAAGTTTATCTTGCGAATTCGTTTTAACCATTTTTTACATCCTCAACCGTACAATCAAATGTTGAATCAGTTAAATCATGAAACTTAGAAGAAAGACTCTAACATCATAATTTCCTCGTCTCTCTTTCTATATTAGCTTCTTTCTTTCACAAAACTCAACGATAAGTATCAAGAGACTAAAACTTTAAATCACTTCAATTATCTGAATGAAGCGTACAGTAATTTAATGTAGTAAGAGAAAACAGTAAAATTTGAGATTTAATTAGAATGTTAAAGAAGGCTTAAAAAGTGTTGGGTATAAAGTAGAAGGATAGGTATTGTGTTAAATAAATGTAAATTGAAATGGATTGCTTATCATATAGAGAAGGTTAGATTTTGTAATCAATTGTGAAAATAGGTCAAATGTATATTATCTAAAGAGTCGTTACATTCTGGATGATTTATTTGTATATTATTTAAATTATCATTTTTTTCCTTATTTTAAAAATTAGTTGAATTATAATTAAAATTTTTTTCTTGTAAAGATAACACAGAAAGATATTGCAAGAAAATATGTATTGTAATGATTATTTTATTTTTAAATTAATTTTCAATAATATACGTGATTTTTATGTCATCTTATTAATTTATTTGAACAATCATATCATAATCATTATTGTAATTAGATTAAAACAAAGTAGTTTGTTAAATTTAATTTTCAAAGATTTAAAGTCCATTCGAAATGAGTTTACAATTTACATTCAAATTACACGATTTCGTTTTATCGTCAGAAAAGTTAAAATTTACACAAAACGTAACGTTTTAAAACTGCGCTCAAAATTATAATAATATATCGTTCATATATAACATTTTTGTATATAACAATTTTGTTTTGCATTTTAAAATTTCAGTATAAATATATTATATTTTTTTAACGAGATTGATAAAAAGTATGATTACATATTAATTTAATTTATAGATAATTTTGAGATGACTGGTTTGATGCTCTATCGAAATCTTAAAAAAAATCAAATTCTAATTTATCAATTTCTGTATTTTTTAATTTTATTTAGCGTTGCTGTATTTATGCTATCATTGCGATGCTGATTAGCGACGGAGATCGTTAGCGTGTAAGTGAATAAAGCACATGTAACGTACAGTGGTGCTTGTACCAATCAGCCGCTGAGAGTGGGATTCGAACTCGGGACCTCGAGATTATGAATCTATCGCTCTACCGACTGAGCCACTGACAACCTCTAATTTCCGTATTCAAATATTATTTTATTTATATTTAATTGAAAGTAATGACAATATCGGATGATTTTTATTGATGAAAATTCAATTGATCCACCTTGAATTTTTTATTTATTTATAATTAGTTATTTTATAAATTTTATTTTTACTAAAATTTTCAATCTTTATTTTATAAAAATTGTAGTAAAAAAAAAGTTTCGAATTTTTAATAATTTACATACTAAGATTAAACCAATAATATTTATTTATAATTCTTATACATTGCTTTTAACATATTCCTTCTGTAAAAAAAAAATAAATAAATAAATTGAATTTTCTGTTTATTTTTGTCTCTATAACAAACCCTAACTTTTGCTATAAGAACATTTACTGCTAACGTTGATGTTGATTGTAAACTAACATTTACATATTATATCATCTAGGCGAATGTATTCTCTTTTTCTTTATCTCTCTCCTTTTTTATTCTATCCTTCTTTCTTTTTAAGCTCGTCAAGTTAACCGCTAAAGAAGGAAAGGAAAGTTGTTTTTACTCGTAGACGTAAAGCAAACGATATATGTAAATGAGAACGATCTTCTTACTTGCAAAGTTACCTTTACTTTTCAACGTCAAGAAACGTTTGCTACTTGTGCTTTAACTTTATGCTTTTTTTTCTTATATACTTCTACTTTCTGTTAGCGTACTTTCTTTCCCCCATCCCCTTTTCGTAGACTTTAATGTCTATGTTGGTTGGTAAATGTTAAAAGGGAGTGGATATAGTTTTTTTATTGTTATTTAGCACGTCGAAAAAGATAGCTCAAGGTCAGAAGAAAGAATTTTTTTATTTTTTTTCTTATTGAAAATAGAAAAATATTGCAAAAATATATCTGTATTTTTTCAATTTCACGGCTTCATTTTCTTTAAAAAGAGTCTATCTTGATTTGTTATTTTGCTTTTTATTTTTATGTTTTTATGTCGTTTCAAACGTGAATTTAAAAAAACAACATGTTTTCTTTCCATCTTTATAGAAAAATAATTTTTTTTTCCAATTTTAAACAACAAAAATAAATAGCATGTCATAATTTATAAAAATACAAATTTATTCATGTGTTTTATTTTATTTGCTTATAACTATAAATTAAAAAAAAAAAATTTTTATTTTAATTGTCATTAAAATAATTTACTGCAACTTTTGCAAAAGTATTTAAAGATCAAAATGGCAGGGATCATCGTATATATCTGCAAACACTTTTACTTTCGTAAACCGACAATTAACGCTACCGCTACCTAAACATTATTTTTTCTTTTACAATGTAACTTTTTTAATAGCATAACAATTACGTCCATGATCACGATTTACTCAACAAGGCATTTTACGTTGCTTTAATTGCAACTTAACCATAGAAAAAAAAAATAAGAAAAACCAACTAAATGGTTAAATAGAAGTTAAAAGAGTAACTTAAGGTATCGATTTTGCATAAAATACATTGTAAAGTTTGTTTACCTCATAAAACTTGGTTTAAATAAATATAGTGAAACTTAAAGTCACGTGTAGAACTGATGTGAATTTATACTGTTATTGTTTGCATTTCAAACAAGTTATTAGTGCAATTACATCTTGTCATATAATGCTCTGTTAACTTGCTTTCTGTGATTTTCTTTTATTTTTTTTTCTTGTTCAAAATAATGTTTTCATTATTTTTTTACAGAATTAAAGATTATAGCTGTTAAAAGTTAACTCTCGTAGAAATCAGATTTTTTTTATTAATTAGAATTATAATTAATGGTAAAAATTAAAGATTTAAGATTATTTTATTCAAATATGCCAAAAATGCTTTAAAACTATATAAAAATTGGATGAATTTTTTTAGAATAAAACTAAATTAATACAATTATTAGGACAAAAAAGTAATCCAGCAAATGATTAACAGATAATTTTTGTATTTTTTTATTGTTATTTATCTTCGCTTTATTTATGTTATCATTGCGATGCTAATTAGCGATAGAGATCGTCAGTGTGTTTGTAAACAAAGCACATATAACGTACATTGGTGCTTGTACCAATCGGCCGAGAGTGAGATTCGAACTCGGGATCTTGAGATTGCGAATCCATCGCTCTACCGACCGAGCCACTGACGGCTCAGAATAAAATTTTAATTGTTACATTTTTAATAAAACTTGCAGTAATTGAAGTTCTTGAATTGTTTAAAAAAATTTTAAGTTTATGTCATTTTTTTTTTTAATAAATAATTTATATTAACAAAAAAATATTTTATTAACATTAAAATACTTATATTCTAATATAAAAAATTACGAAAAATTGTTAAAAACTAATTTTAATGAAAAAATGAAATTTAAATAAGCAAATCTTAATTTACAAAATTACGTTAACTGCATACTTGAATCTGATGCTTATCGATAATTTGGATAATCGAACAAATCAAGTATAGTACATATATGGTAGTTGTTAGAGAAGCTATGTTACGTACACTTGCTTAACGCTAATTATGTCAAATGTTGATCACCATTCTCTTCTCATTAGCATGACTAAACGTAACAGTTGATGTTATAGCATAATAAGCGTACAATATGTTTGACTTTAATCATTACATGCAAAGTATTTTCATGATTTATGTACTTTAAATCACTTGTATTGATAAATTATTTATTAGCTTTACAAAGTTATGTTAATTAACTGTTGAATAGTACGTAATACGCCGATTTTATTTTTATATTTTTTATAAAATTTAATATTTCTTTCACGTCTAGCTAAATTTTGGACTTTTTTCCTTTTATTCCAGTAACTAATTGGATCATCAGAGAACCGCACGTACAGATCACGCTATTTACCCATGATAAATAGTATTATCATAATGTGCTACTGACTAACTGACTTAATATACACATAACAGATATAGTTGAATACTGTAACACAGTTTCGAAAATTTTCTTTATTATCTGTAATTAGTCCTATAAGCATTCTTTCTTCTAATTCCAATACGTATAACTACTTCCTTTTCTTCCAATAATAATCCTTAATAAAACCTTTTGAGATCAGATGAAGAATCTCATCCCTCGCTTTACTATCACGCTAAGTAAAGACTCTTTTCGTGTAACCATTCAGCACTGCAAAGGTCTTTCAATTCCAAATCCTAATTTTTATTATTTATATACATTTGAATGTGAACAGCTCTGGACGTCAAAAGAGTTTCACATTTATTTTTTTTAGTAAGATAATTTATTTTGAATTTTATCTAATTTTCTGTATAATTTCACGGAGGAAAATGCCCTATTAACTTTTAGTATACTGTATAGAAAAGGAGGGAGAAACTTGCATCATGAAAAGAATTACTTTTCTGAATAGCAAAATTTAGTATAACTATAGTTCTAGTAACATTTAATATAATTATAGCAAATTTTGCTGTTCAATATAGTAATTTTTTTGATAATACAAGTTTCTCCCTTCTTTCTTATACAGCATACCAAAATTTAATAGGACATTTCTCGCCGCGTTTTTACAAATAAAGTAAGCTTATAAAAATAAAATTATATTAATACAATTGTAAAACATATCTTATCATTTTATTTCTAATGATATAGCGCGTTAAAATTATATTTTCTGTATTATTGCATTTATGAGAAAAATTTTTATTCTAATATCCACGTAATAGCGGTATACATATTTATGAAATTTTAGTTTTAATAAAGTTTGAAGATTTCAAAAATTACAAAAATATTTTTGAACGATGATTCTTGAAAACCATCGTAAAATGAAACTATCTAGCAAACTTGGGTGAAATCCACATATTACTTAGAAAAAAAACATGCTTGACGTTATAATTTTTTTTCCCTTTTTTAAAAAAAAAAAATCCAATTTGCATATAGTATACATACTTTCCTCTTACATATGTTAATCGAAAAATTTTAAGTACGTTATTACCCGAAACTTCATTCCGAAAAAAAGAAAATTTATTTCATGTCTCGTAAACATCGTATTCTGGGTATCGTTAGAAAAAGAGAGAGAGAGAGAGAGAGAAAACAAGAAAATAGAAGAGAGAAAATTCGTTCTAGAAAACTTGTGCAGCTTCAGCGCGACCCAAAACGTATACAGGGCGTAATAATACGATAAACATTTTTCCGTACTTTAGGATGGTATAAACTTGATATATACGTAAGGGTTAACAGGAAATCGAATTTCCTTAAATGCATGCAACATTCGCAAAGCAATGAAAAATCATCAATTTATACACACATACATACGTAAGTATATATATTTGGCAAAAGTTTAAAAACGAAATCTTTAAGAAAAAGAGAAGTTTTAATGAAAGTAGCTTTAACGAAGTTAAGTTTGTATATATTTTTGCCGACGACAAGTAAGTTTTTATTTGTACGAATCCCAGAATCAGTTATTAGCTTATATAGCGGAGTTTTGTAAATGTAAACTTTCAAAGAGTATTTAGGAGCTACTTACAAAACAACAATATTTATGTATACGTACATATAAATAATGTAAATTTAAGAAATTTAAATAGAAAAGTAATTCTCAAATTAGATTCATTTTATATTTCAATTCAAAATGAATTATTATTTTATAATACATATACATCCTATTATAGTGAAAAATATTGCAATGAAGTAATAAATTCATTTTATTGCTTTCGTTTCATAGATAAATTTATTATTAATAATTACAGAATATTCAATTGCCCTTATATTAATGTTAGTAGTTATAAGTGTAATAATGTATTATTAATAATACGATTATTATTTCTTTGAAATTTGGCACTTGTGCGTTGCAAGTCTATTTTACTTCATCCATGCCACAATGTTATTAAATATTTGATTGAACTTTAAAAACTTAATTTACTTGCTATCAAGGTACTTGTGTAATAAATATATAAGTTTAACAGTATACCCAATATAATGTTTGTAATAAAATAGAATTGTTATTAAAAATAATAATTTTTAGTATCAGAGGCAAACAAAATTTCTTTAACAAATGTAATAATCGATTTTATAGCTATATATTTCTGGTCCATAATCCATATAAAAAAAATAAGTATTTCAAACTAAAAAGTTTTCATCCTCCCAACTAGAACAGAGTCATATATCAACCACAAAGTGTAAACCAACCCTTAAAACTTTTACACGCTCTAGTCTTGCGCGAGTGTGTCGCACTTCTAATCCTCAATGACGCGAAGAGTAGCTGCAGCGATTTTTACTCTCTAGAGTACTACCAAGAGAAAGAGGGAAAGAGTTAAAAAGGAAGAACGCGACTTACACCGCGGAAAATCGAATTTCCACTCGACCTTTTTTTTGGAAAGCTCACCACGATTCTTTTACGCTTGACCTTTTTCCTCTTTTTATTTTTATTTTTCTTTTTCTTTCCTTTTTATCATCTTCTTTTCTCGTCGTGAAAAATACTCAAGTAAATTCTTTCTTTTCTTTATTTTTCCTCTCGCGACAACAAAGCTTTTCTAATTCGATTTTAAATTTTATTTTCACGAGTAATAGTCTAATTTTAAGTGAAACAAAACTTTGCGGCTTGTTGGGAAAGTTTTGAATGTCGGGCTGGAGGTTTTGAACTGATGCTGTTAATGTAGATTTTCATCGGTAACGAGACAGATAGACTAAAAGTCAGTTTTTCTACGCTTGAGAAATTTATGAAATGAATAATTCCGTTTAATATTGATGTTGGATGATCAGTTTGTTAAAAAGTTTTTTGATGTTTCAAATCTGGTTATTCTGAATTTCCTAGTTGAATCGTTGAATTTCACTGAGCTTTAAAATTACTCAACTAATTTTAATTTGATGAACAAATTTTTTTTGTTACTCAAAATTTTTCTTTAAAGTGTGAAAGATTTATTAAAAGAGTTAAACTAATAAAAATAAAGACTAAAAATTTACAATATTAAATGCATTATATTAATATTTCACAACAATGTTTCTTTTATTCAATCAACATTTCAAAAAATTTTACAATACTCCCTTTCGTAACCTCAGCTAAAATCAATATTTGCAAAATAATTTAAAAAGTATTCGTAACATTGTAAAATATAAAGTCTAAAAATAAATAAAATTCAAATAATATTTTAATGATAATTGATATATTTTACGCCTACAAAGAAAAGTTTATCAAATCAAAACAGATAATTTTAAGCCCATATTTTTTAACCAATTATAATCGATATGATTGAATTAGATTGAATCTATTTTTTCTTAAGCATGTAATATTGTATTCATCACTTAGATTTTCAAATTTCTTATTAATAATTCAATATATCTAATCAAAAGATTGACAAGGAAAAAATCTTATTCTTTGAAATCATCTTTACCAAGCGAACTATACGTAAAAAAAAGAATTGAATAAAAAAGTTTAATTTATATTGAATTAATTCCTTCAATCATCGATAATATTTATATCTCAATTCAATAATTCGATATACATAAGTCTAGTCTTTTTACATCTCCCAACGGACAATATTCCACCTTAACCTATCACATTTTTTGTACATCTAGCTTCGCTAGATTATTCACCCCGTTATATGTTCTCTTGGGACGTCGATCTGTGTCGACAAAATGAGAAAAAAAAAGGAAAATAAGAAATAGAAAAAGAGTACACGCTTACAGTTTAAAGTCTCGTGGATTTGATCTACAAGGATTTCCGTATCCGACGCAATTTCCTAGGCAACTCCTAAGCGATCGATGTCTATATATGACGCTCCTCGATTACGCGACGGAAATGTGCGGTAAGAGATTTTATATATAAAGATATATGTACACACGTATACATACATGTATAAAGATGAGTTAGGCTAATATAGAAATCGAAGGTAAAATGATGATCGTTTCAAAGATATTTTGGTGATCACCTGTAAGCTTATGCGATTATAAGATCGGAGGCTTCTTATTTTTATCGGGATGACTTGGAACTGGGGTAATTTATAAAGACTTTTATAGGGTACATTTATTGGCTCGTAATGTTACTGTTGATGATTTATGCTGATAATATAAAAAAGAATTTTATCATCACGTCAAATAATTTTCAGCTTTACATGTTTTTTTTTTTAAATAAATTTTCTTTTTTTTGTTTTTATAATTAATATTATGAAATTAATAAATATATTATCAACTTTTAATATCGTTTCATCAATTAAAGTCTTTTAAAATCGAACATTGTATCTGGTTAAATCATTAAAATGCGCGAAGAAAATTATTTTAATAAAAGTTACAACAGTTTACAGTAAAAATGTTACATACTACCATTATGCTAAAAAATTACCAAAAACATAGCAATTTTTATTAGATTTTGGGTAAATTTTAGAATACTCCATGGTACATTTTTTCATGCATAAAGCTGTCAACATTTGTAAAGACAAAAAAAAGAGAAAATGTTGACATTGATTCTAGAGTCCAGCGCATAACCACATCAAAGTTCCAATATAATTTTCAGAAGAGGCAAAGACGTTTAAGTGAATAGTTAATAGCATTAACAACGCAAAGTGTCAAGTAGCTATATAACGTTGAACTTAAGCTCGAGAGAAATGGGGAAGAAAGAGACAGAGAGTGCTCTTTACTTTTGCGAATGGTTATATCGAACCTTTTAACGGAAATTATGATGTACAGAAACGATGCTAAAGAGAGAAATTTAAGTAGAAAGTAAATTTAAATGAATTTAATATAACGCAGCCTTTAACTTTATGATATTATACTTTTCAATAACTGCATTTCATGTCTTTTACCATAAAATGCATATGATTGCGAAGGAAATTTTAATGTCAATTTTAAAGTAATTAAAACTATAATTTTTAATGTATATTATTTAAAACTTATTATCAATTAAGGACTATAAGTTGAAAAATATTTCAATTTAACATGGCATTGTTAGATTTTATTTTTTTAGAAATAAAATGAGTATCCAGTATAGAGTCACTTTCAAATTAAAGTTGAAAATGAAATATTGTAAATAAACCATTGTACCTCTCATTCTCATACAAGAAAAACTGAAAATTTTTAAATTTATTTTTAACTCCTTTTGAGATCCCTTTGGCAATCTAAAAGTTAATGCAACGAATGGAAAATAATTCTCGAATTTCCGTTAAACTATAAACACATATTTTGTAATTAAAAATTCCATTTTCCTTATTTCATTCTACCCTTATTTGAAATTCTAAAATATACTAATTTAAAATTCAAAATAGTTTTTCGAAAAACAATTAGAAACTCATTTTCCTTTAGAACAAAGATCAATTTTTTTTTCATTATTGTTACAAATTTACATCAAACATAATATCGTTTCAACTTTCTCCATACACATATACACACATAAAATTCAGTTTTCAAAGTCTTTTGTAGAGCATTATTTCGGTTTACTTAACTCTTCATGCGTCGGCAACTATCACACAAGAGATTCAACACTCAACGGAAATTTCAGTGCTTGTAAACCGATAACTAATCTTCATGTCAGAGTAAGGGAAAGCCCTCTTTCCCCCATAGAAATTCTCGCTATCTTTATCTCTTGTTATGTGCGTATATATATGTACATACACATACACATGGGCGTCAAGTAAACTCAGACAGATAGCACATAATCGTTTGCCATCTGCATAAGCGGATTCACTCTCCAACGCTCCGCCCTATTTATGTGTGTGTGTGTGTGTGTGTATGTGCGTACTTATATGTGCGATGGCTACGTACATGTATATACGTTTTAAGTGAACGTGGGCGTGTATGTATATGTTACTACCGGGATGATGTCGTTTCATTTGTGAGAACAAAAATATGCTTGCACGCGCAGACTCTTGTACATTGGCTGACGCGAATTGCGTCACGTGGTTGTTAAACGATGCTTGCTTTGGACTGGGTTATACTGTTGAGAGTTTACAAGATATGTTTGATGAGAGACCTGTAAATTCATATTTTTTTTAGGATAGGTTAAATAAAAATTTTCAAATATTTTATTATAAATATTAAAATAAAAAAATTAATTTAATATATGAGAATTTATATGAATTTCATCAATTTAAAAGCAACAGTTTCATAAAAAATGTATATATATATATAAGAAATTGTATAAAGCGTTTATAAAAAATGCCGCTATTAAATTTGATTAAATTTTTATTTATATTGTAGTTCCTAGTGGATAGTCATATTTGTCATTCCATTTAAAATGCTGTAACAATGACAATACGTGAATTTACCCTCTCGAAAAGAGAAACATTTTTACCCAAATAGAAAAATTGTTTCTCTTTTTTTTTCATCATTGTAAAAATTTTTCGAATATACGTTTTTTTATTACAGCGGTTGGATAAAAGAAACAGTCATTTCGTTTTCATAAAAAAAGAATATTTAGGAAAATTTTCATATTTCAAAATTAATCTTTCATTTTGGATATCTAAAATGCTTTAATATTATTAAATATGCAGTACATTTCTCATTCTCTTATTTTGTCTTTTCACGAATTCAATGCCTCGTGCTGTTAAGGACGTTTCGTACGAAATGACAAGACAATCTGTCTTAGCTTTTGCTTACAATAAGATTTGTTTCGCTTTTGACATATATACATCTTCAAGTGCAAGATTATTAATTTTTGTTACAAATGAATGGCAAGAAGTAAGACATTTTCGTCGTGAAATATACAAGTGTTATTGTTAAACAAAATGCTGTCGTACGAAATTTTGTACTCATGACTTTTTTTTAATGAAAAATATGAACATTAAAAATAATGTTGAGTTTAAATGGAAAAAGTTTTGAAAAATTATGCAGAGATAAGAATTTTAAAAGAAAAAAAAATGGAAAATGTAGAAAAATATTAATGATTATGGAAGAAAGCCAAGAGTGATTTGAAACGTTATAATACAAGTAGTTTATATTTATTACAAAATATTGCAGAAATTGTATATTAAATTAATAAACCGTATCCCATTTTTTCCAGTTCTTTGAACTTTACTTTAATACCATTTTTGAAATTCTTTTTTTTAATTTTTTTTTAACGTCGCTGTATTTATGATATCAGTGCGAAGATCATCAATGTGTTTGTGAACAAAGCACATGTAAGATACAGTGCTGTTTGTAATAATTGTCTGCTTAGAGCGGGATTCAAACCGAAACTTTGAAGTTACGAATCTATCGCTCTACCGATTGAGCCACAAAATCTTATAAAAAAAAGTATTTTATTTTTGAGGATTTAATTTATCAGAAGTGATTTTTGGATTTCCTTCTAATTTTGAAATATTCTTTTTACATAAAATTATGGGAAAAAATCGTGAAATTCTATGTATACAAAATATCTATTCGTTCGAGAGTGTTTCTATACCCTTTTTTACACGGGTTCAAACTCAACAGAAGACTCGGTTGGCTGAAGAAAACTTATATTAGTTTTATTAGTATACAAAAAATTTGAAGAATTTATATCTGTTTGTCAAACTAAAATTCTTTAAAATGAAAATCTACACATGTGTAACGTAAATTAAAAAATGCAATTTAAGTTATTTATGAAAAGAGACTAATATTTTCTTTTTCTTAAATATAACAAAGAAGTCCTCAATATGTTCTATACTAAAGCAAACTATTATTTATAAATTATGTAATAAATCAAATATTATTTTCTATAGTATTAAGGAAGTACTATCGGTAGGGGAATAAACACAGAATTTTAGATGAATCTTGGCAGAAAGATTGATATGGATGTAAATAAGCCTTGGTTAAAATTTGAAAGCGATTGCCTACTTATTAGTAAAGATATTGGTATTTTTAGTTCCCATATGATGTAATGGAAAATTTTTTTTTGATTTTAAAGTTTTGCTTTATTAACAAACAGATTTTAATGAGGATTTTTTTATAAATAGAAAATCATTCGAAAAACGTATGATGCTTTCAATACCTATCAGTTACTACCTTGGAGGATAAAAATCAATTAATATTTAAGCGAAAAAAGCGATTATTGTAAGATAACATCTATAAAATAAGACATGTGGCACGCCGCAATATCGTAAATATAGACGATCATATTATATATGCAATATTTTATTTAAAACATTAAATTACTTATTTAATGTTTATTACTTATTTCTAAATAAAAAAAATTTGAACAATTTCTTACTCGTCTAATTTCATATCGATAGTACTTTTCAAAGTACATCTGTTCAACAAATAAAAAAATTCTTAAAACTGCCCAAAAACATATCCTAAAATTTTTTTCTAATTTTATTTTATTTAACGTTGCTGTATTTATGCTATTATTGCGATACTAATTAGCAACGGAGGTCGTTTCAGTGTGTTTGTGAATAAAGCACATTTAATGTACAGTGGTGCTTGGTGTCAATCAGCCGCTCAGAGCGGTATTCGAACTCGGAACCTCGAGATTACGAATCCATCGCTCTACCGACTGAGCCACTGACGATCTCTTTTGAAATCCTATTTGCAGAAAGTATTTTATTTTTGAGGATTTAATTTGGAAGAAAAGCACATCATATGTGATTTTTGGATTTTCTTCTAATTTTGGAATATTCTTTTTACATAAAATTATGAAAAAAAATCGTAAGATTCGTTTAACGTAATATATATAAATATATATAATAAAAAATTATTAATTACATGAACTAAATTTTTAAAATAAAAAAAAATTCCATTTTTAAAAATTCATAATTTCTTACTGATTATTCTAGAAGATCTTTACTAGAAGCATGTAAAAAATGAGATAAAAATCTTATACTTAGAAAAAATTAAAATAATTAAAACAAAATTTAGAATAAAACTCAGAATTTAATTACTATGCACATTTCAAACTCATTTTTCATTAATTTTGTTCCTTCATGACAGCTGAATGAATTGAGCTCTTTGAACAAATGATTTTTCAATTTCAACTTTTATAAACTTTCGACAAAGATCTTTGGAGTAATTAATTAAAAAGTTATGCAATTTCGAAACGTGCCAATATTTAAAAATATTCTTAAAATTTAGACAAAAGTATACTCATAAAGTTGAAAAAATCAAATTTTGTAACGAACAGTCAAAAATTTTCTTCACAATTTTATATAAGAAAAAATATTACAAAGCTAGAAGAAAATCCAAGTCAAGTAAATAAAATACTCTCCTTGTTAATAAAATTTTATAAATTACCAATTTTCCCATTAAGTATTCTTTTATCCATATTTAGAACATAATTTCGTATATCCTTGAGCAGTAATGAAGCACAAAAACCGGAAACAAAACAGGAAAAGAATATAATTCCACATAATAAAGTAATATTATAAGAGTAATAAAGAGTTCTTATTATCTAATTTGCATATACAAAATTACTTGGCGCCTCAACGTCATAATCAACGTCGTCGAGAAGCGAGAATTTTACTGACTCGCACAGTCGTTTAAAGCTATAAAAAAAAGAAGAAAAAAACAAAAATAAAAAATATAAAAATAATAAAAAAAGAAGAATAGAGTATCAAGCGTAACCTACATTCAAGTAGAAATAACATAAAACTTGGTAAACGTAAAAAACAAAAAAAATATATATACGAACGCCTAGTGGAATAGAGTCGTTGTATGATGATATCTTGAATTTTATATTTTTAACCGAGACTGAAATATAATTCGCGATTTCAGTAGCCTTTACTTTGCTTTTTTTTCTTTTCTTATTCTTGTTTCTGTGTGCTCAAGAGTATTACGAATATAAAAAACTTAAAAGAAAAGTAAAAAAGAAACTGATATAAAGAAAGAATTAAAATTATCCACAAGTATATTAATTTCTAATTGACGTTATCGCCTTAAGATGGAACTAAATAATAATTATACTTGAAGAAAAAACATAAAATAATATAGTTTATTGATTAAACAAGTACTGAAATAATATTGATATTCTGATGTTGATTAGATATAATGTCAAATATTGATCTTCAATTAACATAACTAAATTTGTGACAGTAAATTTATTTTGAGAATTTCTCAAAAAAAAGAATAAAATTATTCAAAAATATTTGAAATATTAAAATTTATTTTGTCGTTTGATTTAATGAGATAATAAAAAAGATCTATTTAGTAAAATTTTCAAAAAATTACAATAGTTTTATTTCTATGTAATTTAAATATCTTTTCATGTTATCATACATCAATAAACAGAAAATGATGCTGGAATAATTGTTTGATATTATGAAAAATAAAATTTTAATTGTCTTGCACAGATGGTACATTAGTTTAAACATAATATAATGAAAATTTTTAATTAAAAGAAACGTAAAAGTTTTTAATTTTTTATATTTTTATAATAATGCTTAAACATTCAACACAAAATTTTACAATTTAACTACATTAGTTTTAACTTGTAACTTATAATTAAACAAAAAAAATTTTTTTTTCATATGTAAACTCATAACAAAAATAAAGCTATAACAGTTGTGAACATTTTAATCAATCAACTGCCAGAGGTGAAAAAAAATTACAAAAGTTGTAGGAAAAAAAGAAAAAAAATAGACAAAAAAGAAAAAGTAGGTCGCAAGCGCATCGATGACATGCTCATACGCATGCGTTTTTTTTTTTTTTTTTTTTTAAAAAGATTTCTCTCTCTTTTTCTTGAATACATATATATTTTTTTAAACAATTGAAATCCACAAAGGAGAAAATACAGCTTGATTTTTCTGTTAGAGCTTCGTAAAATGCAGTTTTAGCTATCTCACCCACTCTACAAAGCTTTGCGATTTTCACTTTTTTTCGCAAACGTTTCCTACTTTTTTTGCCTTTTTTTCTTTGCTTTATGTTTTTTTGCACGCGTACATAGTGCATGCCTTTTATTTTATCTCTTTTCTCATTTAGATTTTTCTAGTATAAAGTAGGTATGCTTGGCTAGTTTTAATTATATAAAAGATGGACAAAGGCTTTGGTTGAAGATTTTTTTGAACTCTAAAGAGCATTCCATAAATTATTTTTATCAAAAGCATTTCAATGATTATGATAAAACTATATTTATTCGTACAGTCCTAAACAATATAATATTTATTCTTATTTATTACAAGTTTCTTGATTTACATTGATTAAAAACTGAAAATTACATAAGTTGTGGGGTATTAAATAATCAAATCAAATAAATTGAAGTTGACAATCTAATAAATAACTTTATCGTTAGTATATTTAAGTTGAGTAACATTTTTATTAAGAGGAAAGATTATTTTATGATCGGGATATTTGATTTTCTTATTTTTCACGTATAAGAACTTAAACCAAATTAAAATGGTAGACAAGAAAAATGATTTCCCTCGATGGATTTAAAAAAGCTTAGCCTCAAGCCTCGACTTAAGTGAATCTCAATACAACCTTCTGCTATAAATGTTGCAAATCGCAGATTTCTTTTTTCTTTATATATGACAATTTTTTTTTATTGCGGTTTTATATTTTTATTTTTTACTCCTGAATTTTACTTTTTTTTCATTCAAATTGAAAACGATAAATCTATTCTTTATCGTTTTTTTATGTTACCGCTGAACAATGTTTTCTATAACTAAATTAAATTTATGTTTTATATATTCAACAAAATAAACGTATCAGTATCTGCATGTGACTCTTATAAATTAATATAAATAAAATGAAATATTTATCTATTTATTCTTTTTAACTGTTTCACATTTTAACAAAAAATTGTTGTATCTATAAACCAATTCTTATATCATGCATGCGTGTATGTATATCGAAAATAATTTAAATATAACAGCGCTTAAAAGAATATAAACTGAATCACCTAATTACAAGAAGAATTTCTCAAGAGTCTAATTGCTTAACTTGCAACTTTAAGCTCGAGTAATTGTGAGAACAAAGCCACAAGACTTGTAAGTTTTGAAGTTTTTTAAGTATTGAAATAAAATTAATATTTTTTTCTCAACAATTGTATACGAAAGTTGAGTTGTGTTAAATTTATAGATGTATTGTAATTTTTTTTTTGGAGAAAAAGTTACAAATATTTGTATTTTTTGGAGTCACTAATTGGAAATACTTGAGCAAGGTTTTTTCTTTTTTAAATCAAAAGCTTATAAAGAGTAAAATATTACAATGATTCTCTTCATTTTTTTTCTTTATTTTTATTGTACTGCATTTTTTGAGAAATAATATAGAACTTTAGAGAACGCAAATACAAAATTTTATTTTCAGTCTTTATTTTATTTCCATAAAAAATTTTTTCACGTTTAAATGTAAAAACGCGTATTTTTATATTAAAACAAGAAAAAAGAAAGATACAAGTTCACACCTTCTTGAGAAAGATAAGAAAAAGTGACCATTACGTTCATACGAGAGCTTAAAAATAGAATGTCGCCCGAAAGGAGAGAAAAAAAATGCCTTCGAGCAATATAACTTCCCTTATATTCGTTGGAAATGAACGAGAGGTAAAGATTGTCGGATAAATGGTCGAACGTCGATTTCCACGTAATAAGTATATATACGAAAGACCAGACGCGCAAACGATCCGAAAAGATATTCCCGTTAAATTACGTCATTCCGAAACTCTTTATTTCGATTCTGGTAAAAATAATATTTACGAACAAAAAGTTCAAAGAAAGAAACTTTTGGTAAAGTTATTATTTCAACGAAAAAAAAAAGAAAAGTTAAAATGATGATAGCCTGGGCTTTCTGTAACTTTATAAGAAGAGAAAAAAATGATGGATTTTGAAAAAATTGTTAATAAAGTTGAAAATGATTGTATTTTGCTAGATGTTATTTTATCATCGACGTAAAAGTTCAAATTGTCGAGTTTTTATCACCTATCCAACTTTTTATTTCGTATTCGATTTAAAATTTTGAAATTTATCATCTAATAATCTAACAGTAATGAAAAAATATTAGATTCCGATGTTATGAGCGATAATTCAAATGTAATTTCAAATTTTTAATAAAACTTTTAAATCATTTCTTGGGAATATCAAGAAACGAAAATATCAAGTAAAAAAGTTTTATTAAATATCGAAGTAAAAATTTAATTACTCTTTATTATGAAGAGTATTATTACGTTTTAATTTTATTTGAATTCTGCGCAGTTCAGAAGGTATTCCAACTATGTTTGCGTTGTACAGATGAATGATCAAATATATAAAGAAATATGGTCTAAGAATAACTCAGTGCGATTCGAAAGGCCGACTAAAATAAGAAAATATAAGTATTTAAAGGAGAGCGCTTCAATAGTTTACCTAACCTAGAAATTTAATATTGGTATGTATTTTGTCAACTCTTTATTTCTGAAAATAAAATACAGTTTATAAAAAAAATCTAGTATTAATTAATATTTTCGTTTTTCTTATATATCCAAAATTAACGGATATGGTTAAGATAAAAACCTAAATTAATTAGTTGCACGTTCTACTAAATACATAAATTAAAAAAATAATTATTATTAAAAATCATAAAATATTTTATATTTTTATTATAAGCTAGCTAAATATCATCTCATTATATTGAATTATTATCATATGTTGGAAATGATAATGAATAAATGATTATTTGGCTGTATTAACCTTCTAGGTTAGGGTAGGCCTAAATAAATTAAAAAAAATAAATGATTATACTACTCAATATACATAACACTGAAAAACACTATCAAATCAAAGATTTAGGAAGCGCGTATGCGTCAACCATGAGCTAATATTAACAATTTCTTGTTTATTTATTCTTTCATTTTCTCAAAATAAATATTTTTTTTTCGTTAATGCATTTTTTCGGGTTAGTACAAAATATTTTTTTTCTATTTACAACATATTGAAAACTCAGCTATTTTTGAGAATGTTTCTAGTGATAGAAATTTTTCTTAACACAAGACATTTTGTTACTCAAAATAACTATCTTTCATTTTTCAACTGCATGTTTATACGAATACGTCGAGTCATAATTTAATTTTTTATATACGATTTTTCATGTTTCTAACAACAAATTCGTTATACTAAATGTAAAATATTTTGATTATAAAACATTGCGACTTATGTGGAAAGACATTTTTCTGGCAAAAACAGACTCGTACTGCGAAAAAAATGAACATAAATTCTTTTAAAATTCACTGTAAAAGTAAAAAATTTCACTGTATTTTTATTAAATTTTACAAGAAAGTATGACACTCTTCTCTTTTAATTTTACATATTCAGATATTATTCTTTTTTTCAAAATGTTCTTCCAAAATACAATAAATTTTACCTCAATAAAAAACATAAGCAAAAGTAATTTTATACAAAAATTTATTTCATCTGTTGAAAAAGATGACGAACTATCGAGCTCTAAATTGCATTCTAATCCTAATATATGATTTCCTAAAACTTTAAGGTCTATCTTTAGTGAAAATTCCATATAGGTTGAAAATTTTATTTACAAACGCCTCTTTTATGTACGCACCAAAGGCGTACTCATTAGCTCTTACGTTAATGAAGGGACAAAAGGGACAAGTGTTGGCTTGGAGGAGTTTTGAATCTAATAACAAACGAGAATGTTTACACAGGGCTTAATCTGCATTTAGACCAGCTTTTCAAATGGCGAGACTATAAAGGGATGGCTTGAAAAAAGTGCTTATATTTTTTTTATTCCTTTTTATTTTCTGGCTCAAATCTTTGTAAAGAAATGTTGTTGAGCTTTTGGGAAATTTTCAAGAGATATTAATTTATTTATGCTGAAAAAATATGAAAATATTAATTTACAAAGCATTTAAGTAAACTCTGTTTGATAAGTTCAACCAACACTTTTCAAGAGCTTTATTTAATTCTTTTTTATTTTTAATTTAGAAATTTCATTTCTGGAATAATGATAATTAGCTAGATATAAGCTAAAAATTATTCGTTGATTCTAATCTTATATTAATTCTTCTCAATTTGATCCCATCAAGGATTAAGGTTTTAATTAGGTTTGACTTTAAAACTTACTGATTATTATAGTAATAGAATTTCGAATAAAAATAAAAATTTAATTTCAAAATTCAAAGAACAATTGTTAAAATGTATAACTTTAATCTGTCTTGCATGATATAGAAAAACCAAACTGTTTTCAAAATCTTTTTTTCTGAACAAAAATAAAATTAGGTTTCAGAATAAAAAATATATGAACCTCTTAGACCGGAGGCTCATTCATCAAAATGAAACACTATAAAATATTTTTAAAGTTACATTTTAAAATAATCTTTTTATATAAAATAATACTTGGAATGTAAAAAAAAAATTTTGATTTTTTTCCACAGTTTTGTAAAGGTTTTGTATAAATTTTGACAAATTAAATTGTTATAAATAAAAATTATATAATTTTTACATTTTTATATTACAACATTAAACAAATTTTTAATAAAAATAACAAAGAAATTATAAAAGTTTAATGCGACATATATACGTCACATATGCATGTAACGGATTAGCTAATTTTCATTTTTTAGATTTGAAGAAGCTTTTATTTTAAAAAAATTCTGAATTTGGAGTAGTTGAAACAATATAAAAAATGAATTTTAAATATAATAAAAAATTAATTTTTTATCTATATTTAGTGGTATAAATATTAATCCACAATAAAAATAATTTTTTCTTATCCCCTGGCGAAAAGTACGTCGAAAGACGTCTACTTTCTGAGAGAGAAGTTAAGCATTATCTACGGCGGCTCGGCGCACTAGCGATGCGCAATCGTGTTGACGCTCTGTTTTTCACGGCAGTTAAGAATAGAGAGGGCTACGTCTATCCTTCTCTGTCCGCCGGCGTTAGACATTGACTCTCTCCCTCTCTCTTTCTTTTTCATACAGAATAGAGAGGGTTGCGTCTATCCTTCTCTGTCCGCCGGCTTTAAGAATTGACTCTCTCCCTCTCTCTTTCTTTCTCTTATATGTACAATAAAGGTAGCCGCGAATGGAGGGGGCTATGTCTAGCCTTCTTTGCCGGTTACAACAAGCAGTTATCTTTTTCTTTATTTTTCTTATATAGTAATTTTAAATATTTTATTATAAATAATAAACCTAACTTGTTTTATTTTGTGAATTATAAATTGCAGTGTGTTATAAAGTGTGTAAATTATAAAATGTGAGTGAAATATTGATGGTTTATTTTAATGATTTATCATCAGTGGGAGAGGGGCAGAGAAGGATAGAGCATACTCGGTCAATAGCAGCAAGCGATTCATCGCGGTATTTTTATTTTAATGATTTATCATCAAAAACGAATTATCACAACGGGTAAGTTGGACGTACTTTTCGCCGGGAATAAGAAAAAATCGTATATTCACCTCGGGAGAGAAGTTGACCATCAATTGCTCGCGTATTTGCCCCCTCGCTGCGCTCGGGGGCAAATCTTACGCGAGCATTTAATGGTCAACTTCTCTCCCTAGGTTAATAATATACTATTTTTTATTTAACGTGGCTGTATATATACTATCATACAGCAATGTCAATTAGCAACGGAGATCATCAGTGTGTTTGTGAACTTCAGCACATGCAAGGTACAGTGGTGCTTGTATCATTCAGCCGCCGAGAGCGGGATTCGAACTCGGGACCCCGAGATTACGAATCTATCACTCTACCGAGTGAGCCACTGAAGACCTCTTAAATGATTTTAGTCTTATTGAAAAAATTGTGACAACTAAAGCTATATTAAATAATACGTAATGTCTGTCTAAAGTTGTCTGTTACTACTACATCACATGATAACATAATAGTAAAATAAAAGAAAAGTTACAACAAAAAATTCACTAACTTTTAAAAAAATGTATATTTCATTTACATCTTTACTTAACCAGTATTTAATCTTCAAACAATATTATAACTTTGAAACTACATTAAAAAATGATTTTTAAAAAATCCTCGCTGTCAATGTGATTACATTTACTTGCTTTACTAGAATAAAATGCGCTTTACGCTACACATTTATTCGCGGATCTACTTTATAAAAGCTGGTTACAAAAAAAAGGGATAACGTAGAGGATGGAAACGCGCGAAAGGGTTGCCACGCATCCATAATTCGCAATAAAAGCTTCTCATATTTCATTTAATTAAATGAGTATGAGGGAGGGAGAAGAAAGCGAAAAAAAATTCACATGTCTCTATATGCTTCCAAGCGTAAGTTTAATCCGTATTATATGCTATAGGGTAGATAGAGTAAAATGGGTCGCGATGATCGCGCATTTTTACTACATTTCCTTCTCCTTTTTTTTTCTTTTTTTTTAATTTGCTTGCTCTTAATACGTTTTTACTATGCTGAGCGCATCATACATTTTTTTCCTTCTTTCTTTTTTACTTGTGCGAAGTGGATACGTGCCGTTTTAATTAATTGCGTGCAAGAGTAGATGTGATTTTCTCTCTGAGATCTTTCTCTTTTACATTTTTTTTTTATTTTAAATAATCTTGCTCGGAAAATTTTATCGTAATTTTAAAATATTTTCTCTCTTTTACGAATGACTAACTGAAATTGATGAGAAATTCAGATGGAATTTTCAATATGTTTCATGTCGGAGGATAACGTTGAGGAAAGTTTTTAGCTATACTATAGTTTAAATATTTATGCTACTTCAATTAGAGCAAACATATTTACATGCCTAAATATAAATAATTTTTATAATAATTTATCTATTAAATGAAAAAATTTTAATGATGAAAATTTTTTTTATTATTTGATCATTAAAAATTAAAACTTCATATCTTTGATATTACACTATCAATTAACTGCACGATATACACGATACCTGAACTAGAAACCTTCGCGTAACGGTCAATATTTCTATTTAAATCAACCATTCAGTTATCATGACGTATCCTATTTATATATTCATCGTTTCCCTGTGTTTCTCTACACATGTATTTAGCACATTACAATTATAACATGTATATAGGTATACATTTATATGTGTCTAAATTTAACTTAAATGTAAATAAAATTATTTTGATTTAAAAAAAATGAATAGAAAGTAAAATTAAAAGCGAATGGAAGTTACATTACAGATGAAAAGCTTCATAAAGCTTTTAAAATTTTGAGCATTCACGAGTACGCCCACTGCCTATCGTGATGCAAGCTTTTGTCTCTCGATTATCATACATGTACCACAACGCGAAAAAAAGGAAGAGAACAGACGGGAAACACGCGCGTGTACGTGTGCACGCGTAAGTATACGTATGTGTACGTTCGTATATACATTGCGTGGAAACAGGAAAGAAACGACGTTTACTGATGCATGCGATGAAAGAGTATGGACTGGAAAAAATGTGTTTTCCAAATTTCATTTAATCGCGTTCATATATTTCACGTCTGTTATTGATGATCGCATTAAATCGTCATCGATAATTCGGCTTCGATAATTCACCGTTGATGAAAATTATACTTGAATATTCAAGAGAACAGAATGCTACGGAAATATTTTTTTTTATTGATTACTAGTTATAGAATGTAATATTAATTGAATTAATTGAGTTTTTTCAGGATAATCTAACTTGTTATTTTTCTTGTGATTTTCTTGTTGAAACAAAAATAAATCTTGCGTGTGAGAACAAATACATTTCTTATATAATGCGATTAATCATTGTCTTGTACAATTAATAATATTATTAAAAAAAGAAAAAATTAATTTTTAGGTATGGATCATATCTGAATGTTCCTAACAAATCAATTACTGACTAAGTTATAGAAATTAATTTAATAATCAGAAGCCTAAAACTACTACCATACAAATAATTTATTCATAGTTGAAATATACGTTACAATAAAAAGACCTTCGATAACTTTAGTCATAAATACAAAACTATCAGTCAAAGGATATCATAGTCGCCAATAATAACACTTTTAAAAAATGCAAGCCTTTTTTTCTGTCGATAATATTCCCCAACCTTGAACTCGCCGGCAACGTTACACGTTTTATCCTACTTTCGTAAAAAGGAAAAAAAAGGTTAAAAGAAGAAAAAAACAATACGAGAAAGGGAAAAAAAATTAAAGCTTATATACAAGAAATGTAGCATCTCTGAACCTATAAAAAGCCAAACCGATGCAAAGCAAAAATAAATATAATAAAAAAAAAAGAGAGCCAAGGAAAGGAGAAGCAGAAAATGTATAATCAAAAGAAAAATGCGCATGACTTTGTACTTAGTAAACGAGAAAAGGCCATTGTCGTATTACGTCCTTGTCCGCTTGTAAGCAGAGAAATAAAGATAGAAGATAGAAAAGTTAAAAAGCTCGCGAGCTTAAAGTATATAGAATAAAATATGCAAAAAGGATGTATGTATATATACATAAAACAAATATACAAAGACCGAAGGTTAGTTATCGATTGCGTATATATATACATAACCAGTTTTAACGATTGCAAATCGTCAAGTGAAATTAGGTTAGCTAAGTGTATATAATAAGCCAAAGTGTTAAATATTTTCTTTTTTATTCTTCACGTGCAAGGTTAAAAAATGTCTGCTTAGTGCCAGAGAGAAAATAAGCTTCGATTGATTTAAGTGAAAAATTTAAGAGTCAGTTATTTTCAGCGATAATGACTTATGCCACGACAAAGCCAAAGAGTATATGTATTACTTAAAGTTTAGGAAAAATGAACCATGATTTGAAGGATATTATTTTATGAATTTCATTAAATAGAATATACAATATTTTCGATTATTAGCGTAAATTTTTAAATTGATTAAATATGAAAGCATTTTTAACCCTTTCAGACTCAATATACATTAGAATGTAAATTGGTGATTTTTTTTTTAAATTGTAAAAAAGTAACTAAAAAATTTCTTTAAATAAACATATGGATCAGCTTCAAGTAGGCTGTTTCCGAATCCCAACAGGAAGTTTAAGTTATTATAAACGTCATAAAAACTGAGAAAAGTGAAGATAAAAAAAATTGATTACGAAAATTGTTTAAAAAATGAACACTAATCATCCTAAAATAGTTATCAAAACATTTTCTAAAGAAATGAAAATTTAGGTTTAAAAAGGGTTAATATGGATAAGTTTTGAAAATTTTCGTAATTTGTAATATTGTTATGGTTTATGAAAATAAATAAAAGGTTGATATAACGTTTTACCTTATTTTATAATTTTAAATATGATTTGTCTTGAATAACAAGAAATAAAAATTAATATTAACTCTTGGTAATTAAAAATCTGAAATGAATATTTAAAAATACAAGTATTCACTTAATCAAACATACGCTTTGAATAATATTCAACAAAGTTGCAGTTAGACCTACATAACATATATCCAACTATTCCTGCAAACCCACACGTATTATGCGTCAACGTGATAATGTCCTTGTCGTCGTTTTCACAATTCAGTGCTCCTTTATGATTCAGTTTCACTTCTCTATATAAGTCCTTTTGTAAAAGAGAAAATTTTCTCTTTCTCTCTCTCTCGTGATAGTTAGTGCGTGACAGGCCGACCGCGTGTAGATGACAAGGCGACCTTTAAAAGCTTTTAGGGTACAGTTCTAGATTTTCAGGGATATTCCTGGGAAATGAGGATTTTAGGTTTTCGCTGGATTATTATTATAATGTTGAGAGTTGGAAATTATGTTACTTTTAGATTTAAAATGTGATTTTTCGTTTTTATTCATTTTGTTCTTTGAAGAATAAAAGTTAAATGGCGAATAAGAGAGTGAGATATTTGTTTAATGTACCATCAATATGTTTATGCATTTTCATCAATTTATACAATAGAAATTTCTGAAAACTTCCATTGGTTATAAAAATAATTCTAGTTGTAAACGAATTTATCATGAAAATTTCATTGATAATACAAATCGACTGTAAAAATCTAAATGACAAACTCGAATATCCCATTATTATTATCGTCACATAACAGTTAAAAGTAAAATATTTTTTTACTACAGTTTTTAAACAAAAATGTATAATTTAAAATATTTTTTTTTATTATTATCACAGTAAGGTTTTAATAGTCGCTTAATAACGAAAATAATAAACTTGAAAGTGTAACAGCTGCGATCACTTTAATGCAGAACGTTGAATTACTCAATTTTATCATGAAGAAGTATTTAAACTAAATTATTTTCATTATGTTAAGTAATATATACGTTCCGTTTATAAAAATGATTATTTTTATTTTTAATTTATACCCATATTATGTATATTTTATGATAAATATTACATTTATATTACATACGAACATTATTATAATTTTTTTCTTTTTTTGTGTTTCAGGTGAGTGTCCACAATATTGAAATTTCATTCAAAAACAATTCGGTCTAAAGAAATACCTGCAGTGGTGAGCTTTCAAAATAAATAAAAATTTTAGCGTTTAAATCAAACATATTTTATCAAATCTTAATAATTAAAATCTACAAGAACATTCATTTTAATTATAACATCTCATGTTTCCTTTTATTTTAATTAAAATATCATTAATCCTGGCTATTTGAATCCATATTAATTTTTTATTACCCATTAATTAAATTCACTAATATATGTCAAATAAAATATTAAAACAGAAAATCATTTAGCTTTCAAAAAATTCATTTTCTTACTATATTAATAATGTTTAATGTAAAATAAATTTATAAAATGTACAATGAATGTTTAATCAATTTATAATATATAAAATTGGAATTAAAATAATTTTACAGAGAGAATAATTAATTCTCAATTCTTTTCAATTTAACAAAATTAAAAAAGGAACTTTCAAAATATTAACTCAATAAGCAATGCAAACATCCAAGAGCCATCCCCCAAAAAAACAAACTTTCAAAAATGTAGAGCTTTACAAAATTAAATCCACCACGCATTGGTGCGTAAAAACCCGCGAGAATTCGTCGTGCCTCTTCATTCTGATGAATGATTCGACAGTTTTTTTTTAATCTTTTTTTTTCTCTCTTGGCATTGAGCCAGGTTAACTTCCTCGTTTTTACCCACACATTCGAATTCGCATTTAATTCACAATTTTTTTTTTCTTCATCTCCCTAGAGCTTTCGTCGTCATCTTGTACACGCGCTGTTTGTTTTTTTCTCTCTCTCTTTTGCTCTCTTTCTCTCTCTCTCTTGATACGGATAAGCTTCAAAAGTTAATGGACCGGAACTAATGGTTGTTACGTCCCTTTTTTTTGCATGTGACATTCGAAAAATCGTTATAGTCCTTTTTTCCAATGAATGGACATGTTTTTGCTCGTTAAAGTAGGAGTTTCCAGTTGACGATAACCCTCGTAGAAAATAATCGATATCTAAAGAGATGATATGAATTCGATAGATTAAAAGCACTTAACATTAAAATTCCAGAAGCATTTTTAATTTAAGATTCAAATCATTGTTTATTTTCAAAGTTGCAAGTTCTGATATAGTCCCTCGTAGAAAACTCACAATAAGAGACATTAAATTGACAATAACATTAAAGATAAAATTACTATTTCTTTCGAAAAATGGAAATTTTATGAAGGATATTATTTTAAATGATCAAATTCAAGAACGATTAAATTCACTGTTTGATTTGACATTTTATAAGCCCCTTAAATGTGCTAATGAGACTATAATTTTGTAAATTGATTTTTGATTTTTTACTTTATGATAATTTTTTTGTAATTTAGTTAATGAAATCATCATTAAACTTTTTAAAAAATGAGTGAAATATCGATCCCTAAAAAATTTTCCTGAGCCCGAGCACCCTTGGCAGAATCAAATATAAAAAGAATAATTTTAAAAATATGAAATGATATTAAACATTTATTATTCGAAATGCATACGAATTATTCGTGAAATTTTTAAATAAAAAATGCTTAAAAATTTTAAAAATAATATGATTTACGGTATGCTTGAATAACCTACAGAAAATTCTGTTTACAAGAAATATTTTCAAGATAAAACACAAATGTTTTCTCTATGTTTACCATTAGACATTATATTTTTATTTCCTTTTTTTCCGTACGATTATGGAATGCTGACATAACAATTTTTCTGGTATGTCTTCACTTGTCGAGTTATCTGTCATGCAAAAATTTTTTCTTTCAAAAAGAAACAAGTAAGAAAGCGCAGTTTATATACTTGAAGAAAGGTTGAAATTCTTCAAAAGTTGAAGAAATTTTTGAGTTTTTCATATTAAACTTTTGTAATGTTTTTTTTGTAAGGTTTATAATCAATTTGACTATAGTTATTTTTTTAAATTGTCCAAGTCGACTTTAATTATTATCCGAGTTTTTATATTTCATAAAATTGCTTTGAACGAATGTATTTGACATCGCTATATTTTAAAATATTTTGAATATTTTTGAATTTTATATAAAATTCAATTACACTTCAATTATTTTCCATAAAATCTCTTGAAATATTGATGACGGTCGACTCTTTAAAAGCTTGAAAATTTTAACTATGTATATAACTATTAACAAAATTTAAATAAATTATATTTTTATTTTTTACATCCGATCCCTGGTAGAAAAGTGAGCATTAAAAATGGTGTGTATAAAAATTTGAGGTTATTAGTTATAAAAATGCCAAATAAATGGCCAATAAATGTTAAAAAAAGCGTTTCCATTTCTACTGGCCAAAAAATGTTAAAAAAAACGTTTCAATTTCCACCAGGGATACTTGCCTTTTAATTAAAAAATTTATTTATTGTGAAATATGTGCTAAAAATAAAAAAGCTTTTGAAAATTAATTCATATAGAATATTTTATAGTTAAATTACAAAAATTAGATCATTGTGAAGACATTAAATAATACGCAGCTGAAAATAATGATTAAATTAGATAAAAAGCATATTAATTTTACAATTCTCCTTCTTTGCTTATTATAGTTAAAATTAAATTTAAAATAGAACAAATTGAAAGAATTTAGATACTTGCAAATATATAGAATTATAATTTATTTTTTGAATTGTTCTTTTGTCTAGTCGAAAAATCCACAATAAAATAAGTACTATATATCCAACAAATCCGATTTTGCGAATCGCGTAATCCTTTTTACTTTCTTTCTACAACTTTTCTCCCTTTTTTTTTCTTTCCTTCTCTCGTGATGCCAGTATCCGCGAATATAATATACGAGGCCGCAAAACTTTTCGCGGTTTAAGTTACGAAAGTCGAGGTAGAAAGAGAATGAGAAAGAGTATATGTGCAGCAATGCTTTCACATATATTCCAGTGACACATCACCGTACCAAAGTGGAATATCAATTTTCAAAGTTTGCCTGTCGTCGGGGAAAAGTGTCGCAAATTTTACGCTTTCAAATTTACTTGATAAACGTTGTCATAGAACAATTTTTTTTTATCTTAATAAGGTTTAAATATTTCAAATATTTTAAACATTTTAATGTACTTAATGATATTTTTAATTAGTCAAGTCTTTGATAATGAACCTGTTAATGAACAAGAATGTTTTAGAAATTAAATATTTAACAAAAATAATATACTTTTTAATACACTTTTCGTATATGTAACTTTTTTTAATCCATTTCACTTACGAATCTTAAGAATTTTTTGTATTTAAATCACTGTTGCTTGATAATTATGAATTTAAATCCTTTATTATCCCCTTACACAAATTTTGTATAAAAATCGTTTAATGTATTATGAAATTATGAATTATTAGTTGCATTCCAGCTTTAAAAGTATTTTTATTTAAAAATTCTAAATTATCCCTCGATTAGAAAATCAAAAAACTTTTCTTATCAATTTAGCCATTTTTTTAATAACTGTTATTTTTATTTTCATAAAATATTATTAAAAAATCTTCATTTTTATGAAATATTAAATATGTGAACACATGTATAGTTTTAATTTTAACTTTTATTAATACATTGAGGATCGATTTGTGTCGTAGTTGCAAAACCTATATTTAATTAAATTCAATAAAGTATAATGATTTTAATCAATTAGCTGTGTAAAATCATTTTACTTATCGTATTTATAAATTAGTTATAAATTATATAAATATTAATTTAATTATAAATATTAAAGTTACTGTGAAATTTATCAACAAAATATAAGAGATTCATTTTAAAAATATTTTTTTTATATAAAAAAAAAACAAAAATAGTTGATATCGAAAAAACTTGACTTTTTAATAATAAATATTGAGTAATATTTTGGAAATGATAAATTTAATTATGATTTGGACAACAAAACAGCAATTATTCAGATAATTTTTTATCTGATGATTTTAAATTAAAAATTCTTTGAATTTCCAATATGTAAATTAAATTTCTAAGTCATCAATTGAAAGTTATTGACACGCAATTTTAGTATACTGTTACAAAATAAAGACATCCGTTTAGAAAAGAAGTATGTGTTTTTTGCGTATATATTAAAATTTTATAAGAAAGAATGTAGTATAGTCCTAATTTAATTTTGATTAATTAAACAATGCTTTGTGAAAAATTAGTTCAGAAAAAATAAACAAAGTTTCTACTCAAAGATTGGGCAATTTAAGTATCATAGTAGACTATAAATTCAGAATTTTTACCAATTACAAGCTAAATTTTTTAATAAAGTTCAAAATAAAAAATATTATTTAAGGAATCATTATTATAAAATTCAAATATCCGATGTTACAATTGAACATTGAATGTTTTTGTACCCATTTATTTTATATTGAAATAATATAATGTTAGTGATACAACAATGCTAAATATCTTAAGAATACGAAGCCCACTATCAGGGATAATATATTTTTAACAATGAAAAAATTTTAAAAAAAGTTCTGTGAAGACCAAAAACATAAAAATAGGCTCTAATGATTCAACATTACTCATGCCCGATTCTTCTATGAAAATAGAATACGATAATATGAAAATTTTTTTTTTATAATTTTATTTAAACGTTGCTGTATTTAGGTTATCATTACGATGTTAACTAGCGACGGGGGTTTTCAATGTGTTTGTGAACAAAGCACATGTAATGTACAGTGGTGCCTGTATAAAATCAGCCGAGAGTGGGATTCGAACTCGATTCCTCGAGATTATAAATCCATTGCTCTACTAACTGAGCTACTGAAAACCTCTACAAGTCTTTTGGTGTTCTACCATTTAATTAGAGTTTGCATAAATAAGGCCGATGGATCTATAAAAATGCGAATAAATCCTGATTTTGACATTAAAATTAAATGTATTAAACTATATTACACCGTAATCATTAACATATTTAATTAAATTAACTCGTACTGAAGAAATGCTTTGAAATTTCCATTTATTTAAAGGGCGATGTTCATAAAGTATTATTATGTAAACTGATATAAAATAATATACATATTTCAAACGAATGCTGCTTCATACGTTTCAAGTATGCTAATATTCATAAGTAGTAAATCATATTTATTTTATACATAATACATGCATCGTTTATACAGAGTTCTAACTTTGAAATTTTAGAATGCCAAATATAATTGTACGATTTCAACTTTGAAAGACCATTAAACTAGATTGTCACTTTGATTAATGATTTTAAAATTTATTTCAAAATTCAAATGACTATTAGAGTACTTTTTAATTGCAAAATACGTATTATGCGTTTAGTGGCACTATTATTTAGAACTAGAAAATTATAGTCTAAATATTTATATATATAATAAAAGTGAATCAAAAAAGAAAAATAGTTGTAAATAAAAAGATTCATAAATGAACTATTCTAAATCGATTTTTATGATTATTTGATTAAAAAAATTTAATACGATCCATTATTAGTAAGAGGAAAGATATTTTGAAAGAAAATTTAAATAATTCTTGTTGATTCTAGAAAGAATCATAAACTAATGATAATATCTATGTTTCCATTTCTTTTGATTTTTAATTTACTGAGTTCAAGTTTTTTTATATAACATTTATAATCCATTTTTTACAATAATAATCAAACAAATAAATTTTTTTGAACAAAGTAGATTCATAGTTGTTATTTTTAAATCGATATACAAAAGTAAAATTACAGTTTCAACTCGTAAACTTAAATTTTTTTGTATACTTTCAAAGTTTTCCCTTTAATGACGATGAAAAAAAGGAAAACGAAAAGTAATAGCGTATAAGCATGAATGCGTTTAAAAAATGCTTCATAAGATTTTTCATTTAAATCGTAGAATTTCGGCAAGAGCGAGAGTTGTGCAAGTGCGCGCGTGCAAGAGAAAGAATAAAAAAAACTAAGAAAAATTGACGTGATGCGGGCTTTTTATATTGGGAAAATTTTTATCAGAGGCAATTGAGTGAGGCATTTTTTAACTTTGAAAAATGACACTAATTTAGTTTTTTTTCTTCCTGTTCTTCTTCTTCTTATATGTTAGCTGATACGCCTGAGTCGAAGCGTTCTTTTACCAAGAAGCCTGATAAATCTTAAAGTTGTTAAATCCCTCATTTGAGATAAATTATTTGGCATTAGTAATAATATTTTTAACATTAAGGTTAAGGCAATAACGTTTTAAAAGTTTTAATATGGAAATCACTGTAATTAAACATTATCGTTTATTAAAATGTACAAATTTTTCACATTATGATCTATTCAATTCATCTTATAATTTAATAAAGTTTTTAATAAAAATACATTAATATTTGAGAATTTGATTAAATGAAAGCTAAAATTTAGAATTTATATAATAATAAATTCAATGAATTAAACTAAAACTTATCAATCCAAAATATACGACTCATAAAGTACGTGTAATCTAAGGACCAAAGAAAATCATTTCATGAGAAATGCAAATGTATATGATTTTGCCTTGAATTTTAGTACTTACTTGTTTATAACTTGTAATCTGGAACAACTTGATTTAACAGTGTATATGTGTATGCGTGTGCACGCGCAAGATTGTGTGTTTTAGTAATCTTGTTTGCTATTTTCTTTGAAAACATTTATATATAATAATATAATTCATGCTTAAAAATTATTCTTATACAAATTAAATTTACATTTCAATGATGCAAATAAATAATCAAAAATACTTTCAAGTACATTTGTAATCTTTATAAATATTGACCTCAAGAGTTTAAAATTATTACTAAATCGATATTAAATTTAAAACATATTGGAAATTGATTATTCAGCAACAAATCTTTTTGTAAACAAAAAAATTAAGGAAATTGGTTGGGCAGTTTTTAAATTATAGAAGTAAGTTTTCTAGAAATAGTTTAGTTTGATTCCTACTATTTTAAAATAATATTTTAGAATAAATGATCGTCATCAAATTTCAAGTATAAAATATTATTATTAAAAAAATTTTAAAACCTGAACTGTTATTTTTCAAAATCAACTATTACTAAATTTTGTTTAACGTCGCTGTATTTATGCTATAATTACGATGCTAATTAGCGACGGAGGTTATCAGTGCGTTTGTGAACAAAGTACGTGTAATGTACTACTGTGGTGCTTGTATCAATCGGCCAAGAGCGGGATTCGAACTCGGATCCTCGAGGTTATGAATCCATCACTCTACCGACTGAGCCAATGACGACCTCGTTTAGAATAAATTATAACATTTAATGAAATACATTACATTTTAATTATATGGTTTCAAGAGAGACACAATAAATCAGAATTAACTCGAAACGACAAATAAATCATTCCTTTCTTTTCCATTATTTCGACCGCAATTATAAATCTCTCTTTGTCCTAATTCATCAAAGGTAAAAAAAATCAGTTTATACTAAGAGTCCTCTAATAAATCTACTCTTCTTCTTCTGTACTGATACTTAAGTATTCACGTACCTAACATAATCTTCCTTCTTTTTTTCTTTCTCTTTTTTTGGTCTTTATCACGATCCCCACTTTGGCTTTTCTATCTTGATGCTCTGCTTTTAATTCCTCTGTTGGCGTATTTTTCGCCTCTCATCAGCAATTTCACACGCGTCCCCCGCTTACCCCTTAACCAACGAGCTCGCGGAGAATTCCAGGTCAATTTTTCTCGGCTGCTTGGCTGACGTTTTAAAACTCCCAACGTCCACGATGCTTTCTATTTAATTCCTCTTGTACCGGAAAGTTGGCATCTTCAAAATAGAAAAATAAAATAAAAAAGATACAAGTTAAGTGAAAAATGTTTCTTTTCCTATATTTTTAATCCTTTTTAAAAGGATATATTTTATTTTCATGTACAAGATTTTTTATATACATTTAAAAGTTTAAGTAATTACGTATTAATAGAACTTATACGTTGAAGATTATTTTTTTAATAATTAATAAATTTAAAAAACATTAGAATTTTATTAAATAAAACGATATATTCTTATGGTTTTTTATTGATTAAACTGTAGATCATTTATTTTAAAAATACAAACCAAACAAATTATATCTTCATGACACATTTTCAGTAAAGCTAAGCCACAACATTTGTCAATTTCCTTGTTTTTCAGCTTCTTTAACGCATAACTTCACGGTCTATAGGAGAAAGAGACTTAACGGATCTTATTATCTTGGATAGAAAAGAAAACGTCTCTAAAAGGATTTTGAGGGTCGAAGTTGTTTCACCCCGTAACCTCATTCCTTAATACCCATCCAAACTTTTATATACACGTCTGTTTTTATCAATGGAATTTACCTATATGTGAATGATCTTTTGAAACAATATAAATAACAGAGGAGAAAATTTATGAATTTTTTAGAATAAATTACTGATTATTAATTCTAAAAAATTGAATTAAAATTAGAGAGATGAAAAATAGATGCATCTAATCCTTTTTATCAAACAAGAAATTCTATCAAAAAATATTAATTTTATACTTAATTTTATTAATGACTTTAACTTAAGCTTTACAATTTAATCAGTATCTAAAAACGTATTATCGGTAAAAAAATAAATTTATAAATTGACAATTTTAAACATGACAGCAGCCTGCGAAAATTTTTGCCAGCTTAACTTTTAGCGTCTTCCAACATCATTTTTTATTAATATCCTTGATAATCTGACGTGTACACAAAGTGGATTAAGTTTAGCGATAATATCGCGCGATGATAAAATACAACGTTGATAAAAATTGCAAGCTCTTAATAAATAATAATTTAAGTGTCTGATAACGTAAATAACCGTCATTCTTGTATAATTTTAATTTTCTCGGAAAATTCATTTTTTTAAATTTCATATTATACTTTTGATAAATTAATTTTTTTTCAAACGGTACAAACTTTTTACGTAAATTGTCACAAGCTCGAAGGAGTTATTAAAAAAGAAAAGCAGTTCATACCGAAATATGACTTTATTATTTTTTTAAGATCATACGATCAGACATAAAGATAACTCAACCTGTAAAGTATTATTACTAATAAATGCATGAATTTTTATCTTCAAGTTCTTTTGATATTTTAAACCTTAAAATGTAGTTTACTGGGTCAAGCTTATTTATTTTATAGAATGTCAAAGCTTTATAGAAATATCAAATTCTGTTAATAAATTTTCTAACAATTTTTCCATAAATAAAATCGTAATTGTGATTAGGTGAATGTTTATAATAATTGAAGCGTGTTGTATTTGTAATCTAAAATTGATTTATAAAATAATTAAGTATAAGTATTAGTAATTTGTCAAAAATTGAAAAAAAACTGACAAACCTATGATAAAATTTCAGAACTGAGGCCATGAAAATTGCTAATTAACTTTCATGTGATTCCTTATTAATAAATTTTATACGTGAACAAATATCAAATACTGATTTATAATAATATAAGATGACATTGTTTAGAAGTTATTCGAAATTTATTTATTTAATTATAAACAATTAATTGTATGTTCTTGTTGCCTCCAAAATACAGTATTTTAAAATTCTAAAAATAAATAAGAGTATCTAAATGTTCTTAATCCTTATTATTTTGATAAGAGTAATTATTTGAAAGTACATTAATATAGCCTTCTGATTGTTAAGTGATCACCATCATATTTGGTAATTAATACAATTCTTTTCATAAACCCTTTGCCATTTTGAATTATTTTGTCCATTTTCTTAATATTCTATTTTACTTTATATTATCAGTTTATATTGACTTTTATCGTTACTGTATCAACATTTTATCCGTTGAATATTTAATATTATGAATTATAATGACGCTCTGAGGTTTATGAATAAATAAATATTAAAGTGCTTTTTTAACCAATACATTGCATTTGTATTGAAATATAAAAGATGAAAAGAGCAAATATAGTTACAAACAGATCGTATATTGATTAATAATCGTTATATACACCATGTGACGTAAATAATGATTAATTTGAATTTTACAAATTACAAAGGATGTTGTTCACAAAATCGATTTATTATAAAAATTTATGAAAATTTGAGAGTACCTTCCGAAAAAAACGTATAGGAATCGTGAGATTCAACACGTAAAGCATAGACCACAAATTTAAAAAGCAAATAGTTTCTCGAAAAAAAAACATTATAAATATTTTACAAAAACTGATATTAGATAGAACAGTTTATTAATAATATTTTGATAAAATTTCAAGCAATTGACACGTTTAGTTTCTGATATAAACACAAGCAAATATAATAAAATGCATGATTTTGATAAGTTTCAATATAATATGTCAAATAATCGTGGCTTCATAATTTAATATGTGTGCGCACGTATTTCTCATTCATGTGAGTCATCATATATATATCGTGAAAAACATCCTTAAATAAATATTGACAACGATACTTTTAGATAAGAAAATGTTATCCAACAATACATAAAAACGCAAAACGATTTGGTTTTATATATAAAAATTCCTATTAACAATTCCAGCTATTATTAAACTACATAATTTTCCATTCTTATCCCAGCAATCAAGACTGATTCCAAAAATAAACATATAGGAAACAATATATATATATAACTTTAGTCTATGAAAAACCGTTTTATTAAATAGTAAAAACCTCATCAGATCAATTATTGCTTGTCTATATATATAGCCTTCACCTTCAGAGTAAAAAATACTTTTATTCTTTTTTTTTTTCTTCAGGTCACGTATATAAACACTTGCTATATATAAATTCCCTATTGAAATATGCATCCTTTGTACGGCATTGATAGAACGTTAATAGACAAGAGAACAGGGAAGGGGTTGAACGCGAAAACTCTATCTTTCTTGATTTCCTCTTGTATAAGGTATAAGTGACGGACAAGTAGCATTACATATTTGCATATACTTGATGATTAATGCACGCGAAAGAACGTTGGTCTTAAAGGCTTTTGGAAGAAGAAAGGATTAATGTTCATAATATTCAAGAAAAATAACTTTGAAAATTCCTTTTTTTTTTAATGATAATTCTGCAACTTAATAATGATGTTTGGGATATTAAAAATTTTATGCTCCATGAAAAATTTTAGACGATTAACTAAATAATTTTTTAAGTTAGTATTCTGTAAATATTATTTACATGAATCCAAAAAATTATTTTTTCACATCAAGCTAATTGCTATTTTAATTTAAGATTTAAAATTAAAATCTTGAATCCTATGAAATTTTTCATTTGATTAAATTTTTGAAATTAATTATATTTAACGTCGTTGTATTTATGCTATCATTACGACGGAGGTCTTTTCAGTGTGTTTGTGAACAAAGCACATGTAACAAACAGTGGTGCTTGGATCAGTAGGCCGAGAGCGGGAATCGAACTCGGGGCCTCGGCTTACGACTCTATCGCTCTACCGACTGAGCCACTGAAGACCTAAATTAAGCTTTTAATATTAAAAATTTTATTTTAATTATTTTGTAATTGACAATGGTTCTTTGTTAAGTAAATATTATCTTATGTTAATGTATTATTTACTAAATTATTTTAGTTTAAATAATTATTATTTTATATATAAGTGATGGAATTTAAGTCAATCCATGTGTTGTTATATATAAAGCAAATATTATTTACAAAAATCTTAAAAATTATTGTTTTCATGTCAAGTTAATCGCTATTTTAATTGAAGATTTAAATCTTGAATTAAAATTAACGTTTTCTTAAAAACATTTTTGAAATTAAGTAGCTTTCTTTTTAATTTAAATTTCTTTATTTAAAAAAATTTTAAATCAAGACAATATTTATTTGAATCAAAAAATATATTCTTCAAGCAAGTCAAACTTATTTACATCAAGTATAATCATTTTCTAGTAAATATATTCGCTTGATTCAAGAAAATTTATTTTTCAGTGTAATTATATAATTTTATTTAATAGAAATTTAATTGTTTCATTCTTGCAATAACTACAACAAAAAAGTTTTAAGTTTCATACAATTTAAATTTTAATTTCTTATGAATAATTTAAAGATATTTAAAGTGCGATCCAATTATATTCGAAAGATCAAACGAAATTGAACGGAAATAGTTAAAACGAAAATTATCAGAATTTAGTTAATTTGATTCCTTAATATTCTAACGTTCTTTATCTTTGATTATAATGAATATAAATTCTTTTTTCCATTGCCACTCTCAATATTATTTAATCAAGTATGAGACATTATTATACAGCAGTTTAATCAAAACCAGGAAACCTTTCTAATCAACATAATAAATTGAAAATTCGAACGGAAAAAAATAAAAGAAAATCAAATACGAGAGCATAATTTGATGTTAAGAAAATGACATAGTCGAGAATGGTAAAACAAATTGATATTAGCCTTACTCTTATATGGAACTCGCTTGCTAATTTAGAGAAGAGAGTCAGTTAGCAGGCGCGCATACATATTAATCGATTTCTTTTACGCCCTCTCTTCTCCAGTACAAGGTCTGGCACAATTTTCGGACGGCCTGGTTTCTCTCTCTTAGATATCTCGTGAATTTCATATTATATATACATACAAAAGAGAAAGAGACAGAGAAATAGAAACTTCAAGGTCGTAAGTAAATAAAGCTGATACTAAAACGAGCTCTGAGTTATGATATGTTCCTCTCTTAGCTTCCTCTGGATTGCCTTTCTAAATAGAACATGTTTTCTGTTTATTGTTATTTGCATTTTATTAGAGATAGTTTAAGAAATTGGGAGTTTATTTTAGAATTGAGTTACCTTTCTTTCTTATTTTAATTGAAAGATGTATTTTTTATGTAAAATAATGTATCTTTCTGTTAATAAGAATTAAAATTCACATTAAAAGCTATAAAATAGAATAAAAAAACAAATTAAAGCTTATAGAAATATATTCGTTTAAGACGACATTTCCTATAATATTCTTGTTTACGTTTTTATTTTTGTCTGACAAAATTTCAGTATACATATATAAATAAAGCTAAAAGAAAGGTCGAAGTTTTTTGTTGAAGAGTTTGGGGCTCACTAGCCTTGGATGTTATCATCTGAAAATAGATTGTACCTCTCGAGATGGACGAGGTTAAAGAAATTTTTGTTGTTCGTTGTTGTATGTAAATTTAAAGTCTTATCTCGACCACAAAAAAAAAAGGTTTTTTTTGTGGTTCTTATCAGATATGTCTAAGTATAATAAATCGGAGTAGATTTTAATAAAAAAAACCTAAAAAGACTATAAAGCAATGTAAGGAGTTTCAGATATATTCGTGTTTTAATTTTTATAATATTAAATTAGAAAAATATATCAAATAATCTATATAATTTAATTTTACAAGTACAAAACAACCTATTTTTCGAGTAATATTTAATTGTTAATCTCCTTTTTCATTAATCATCGAGAATTTGTTATATTGATGAACGTAAAAATAATAAAAGTTTAATGAAGTTTAAGTGAAAATGAAGTATTTATTAGACTTTATCAATTTATCGGTAGATTGAGTGACGCTAATAACTGACATTCCTATTATCTCTTAGTGTTAAAATGTAATATTAAACTCGAAGGTCCAAGTAATTGCTTCAATCATGTAATAATATCATTAAATTATATTCTATAAGGGTTGACAAGAAGTATGATAATGAAACTTGATTGAAATGTTACTGGTTTTAGGAGCAATCTATTTCATAGATAATTTTCCAAGATAATTTACCCTCTGAGACATAGAAAATTATTTGAAAATTAATTGTAGCAAGACCAACTATGACGTTTAATTAATATTTACTTTTATTAACTTTGTAATCAAGATTAAAAGGCTCATTGGTATTGAAAATTTTTTGTTATTTTATTAAAATTTATATTTAGGTATAGTTTATAATGATCATTTTCTTTCATGTTTTTAGAATTACGTTAAAAATAAAAATTACTAAAAATTTATAAATTTTGGAATAAAAATAGTTTTTTAAATAATTAGATTTATTTATTTAAAAGAAAATATTCTTTAAATATATTTATTATCTATAATCTTGTAATATCTTAATTAATCAAAATGTATCTTGTACTTGTTAAATCAACACTATATAAACATGATGAAAGATTTAGTCGTTGCATGAACGTCTTATATACCTGTGAAAGCTCGAATTTCCTTTACCTTAACGTAACTAACGACATAGACTTTATATATACCCAAGAAGCTGCACGTCTCTTAGAATGTCGACAAGCAAGCTGACCTCTAATGAAGATTAAGGATTACGTGTACTGCTTTCGAAAGCTCGTTCGCTTACCTCCGTTCAAATTATTTTTTTTTCTTTCACGCTTTTTTTTTGATAGATCTAATATAATGGACATCTTTAACATGGATGGATTTAAAATGAAATTTTATTTTGAATTTTTAATATTAAATTTTTTTTGAAAAATAAAAATTTATTTAGTTTTAGATTAAATTCATTTTAATTATTGAAATTATAAATCATATTACAGTAATTGAGGTTGTCAGTGGCTGAGTCGGTAGAGCGATAGATTTGTAATCTCGAGGTCCCGAGTTCGAATCCTGCTCTCAGGCGAATATTATAAGCATCGCTGTATATTACAGGTGTTTTGTTCAAAGACACACTAAGACGTGCTCCGTCGCTAATTAATACCGCAATGATGACATAAATACAGCAACGTTAAATAAAAATACACTAGTTAAATAACGAATAAATCGAAGAATATTAATCATTTAAAAAATTTTTATTTACTTAATCTATGCAGAGTTTAAAATAAATGTTTATTTAAACGAAACATATTTATTAATAAAATTAAAAATATATAATTTTTTTTTTAAATACATGATTATATTGACAAATGTCAACTGAATACTTTTATAGATATGTGCATGAAAATATTTATACTAACAAATACTTTTTTTATTACAGGTAAGGCCAATTGATATTATTAGTCATCTATTTCGCCAAAGTGCTAAAATTGATGTAAGTTACTTCTTAAAAATTAACCATTTATTACCATTAAAAAAATTCTACACTACGCATAAAGTACGTTTATTTTCATAGACTAAAACGAACCAATACTCAGTTAACTGTTAAGATTTAAGAAAGAGGTTCAAAAATAGCGGGGATTGAATTGATTATCATAAATTATTTAACTTATAATTTATTATTTAACAAAAATATAAAGTTTATTATTAGAATTAGAACTTTAAATGCTTTTTCAAGTTAAATATTCATTTTTTATAATCTTTGTATATTATTAATGAAGATAATGTAATTTTAACCTAATCTTAAATGTATTTTAAATATTTAAAAGTGACCAGATATTTATTTAATAATAAAGTATAAAGAGCAAATATAATTAATATAATTGCACTATTACTCAGAAAAAAATTTCCATTTTTTGGACATTTTTTTTCGAAACACTAAAAAACCATTTCCACAAGAAAAATATTCAATTTTTTCATTTAAAGATTATTTTTACATCATAGTTTTATAGAAAAAATTCTTAAATTTAATTATTATAATATTTTTTAATGATTTTAATTATTGAATTTTCATTTTAAACGCTCCCACCGTTGCGCTTGATATTGTTTATGTAAATGGGCGGTGACTGCTCAGTCAGTTTGATTTCGTGTTCGTACGGAATTGAATATTATTATTTTATTGATGCACTATTTACCTGATGTCCAAAAAAATACTTTAGTTCCTAGCTGCATAATCTACTATTTTACATAATTAAAAAATAGAATTTTAAGCTAAGAATAATAAAAATGTTCTTCAATTTTTAACCGACTTCAAAAAGGAGGAGGTTCTCAATTCGACTGAATTTTTTTTTTTTTTTATGTCTGTTACCTCATAACTCTGTCATTTCTTAACCGATTCGAAAAAACTTTTTCTTATCTGATAGAGAATGTCTGCAGGAAGGTCCCATACGTGTCCTATAATTATTGGGCCAATATTCGGTTTGTATGACCCAATTATCAAATTAAGAAAACTGGGAGTTTTGTTTTCTCTCTCTCTCTCTCTTACCTGAGCTTGAATATGTATACATGCACACATAACGACACTGTGCTGTTGAGCCTTCTTTCTTTCCTGCTATATATTGCTTGGTGGTGTACTAATGCATGCGTTATGAATTAATAATGAAAGTTTAATGTAATTAGTGGGTCTACCTATATTTGCGTTTTTAGTAAGGGGATTCAGTAGAAGATAGAAAATAAAAATTTTTTAACAAAAACAAACAATTTAAAAAATTTTTAATAAATAAAAACCGACTTTAAAAGTATCGAATAAAAACAAAATTTTTTACAAAAAATAAGATTTTAAAAACTTGCACTAAAAAATGACAAATAAAAAATTTCTAACAAAAAAAAAACCGACTTCAAAAAATGCACTGAAAAGAAACAAATAATTTATCATCTTTAGAAATCATACAAATAATTGGTAAAATACAATTTTAGAAGTCGGTGTCTAATTCTAAATCTGTGGTTCGTAAGCAGAACGACTTAGTCCATTTTTTCAAAAATAACGTTCACATTCATTGTTGGAAAATAACGTTTACATTTATTGTTAAAAAATAACGTTTACATTCATTGAGGAATTAGACGACGACTTCTAAAATTGTATTTTACCAATTATTTGTATGATTTCTAAAGATGATAAATTATTTGTTTCTTTTCAGTGCATTTTTTGAAGTCGGTTTTTTTTTTTGTTAGAAATTTTTTATTATCTAAAATTTTACATTTAGACAAAAATATTATATACCCGATCTTATATCATTTCATTTTCTTTTTTCTTGTCTCTTAGTTTCTATTTTAAGCGTAAGAAAGTTTCCACTTAATTTCCCGTTTGAGTTAAGCGGTTCTAAAAAAACAAACAACTTAGAGAAAGAATTAGAGGAAGATTAAATGTTGTTCTTTTTAGTTTTTCACTTAGCAATAATTTTCTTTAAACTTTGTTCAAATCTTTTCTTTTATTCGCATTTAAAGTTTAAATTTCGCCAATGAAATATCTTAAATAGCAATTAAATTTGAAAGTATTTTGGTATAATTTAAATTTGTATACTTGAGATCTTCAGTGGCTCACTCGGCTAAAGTAATGGATTCGTAATCTCGGGGTCCCGAGTTCGAATCCCGCTCTCGGCGGCCTAGTGATACAAGCACCACTGTAACATGTGCTTTGTTCACAAACACATTGATGATCTCCATCGCTAATTATCATCGCTATGATAGCATAAATACAGCGACGTTAAATAAAATTAAAAAAAAAAAAATTATAGTATCGGGAATACAATTAGTGATTTTTCTTTTTTTATTTAAAAAAAAGTTGATTATATTTAGTGAAATCTTAGTATTTTCATATAAAGATCTATTAATAATGGCATCTTCTTAAAAAACATTGTGCTTCCATTTCCTTTTGGTATAGTGTTAACAGGGGCTACTATCATGTCACAATATATGTTTCTCAATTTTCGTAATATTTTATCTTGTTCCAAATAAATTGATTTTCTTTATTTTTTAATAAAATTATAAAACTATGGATTTGAAAATTTTTCATTTTTCATATTTTAATGTAAATTCCTTTAATATTAAATTTATAATTAAATATATTTAAAAAAATTAACATTCGTTATTAGTGATTAAAATTTAATTAGTTATTTTTTAAAAATTAAGTTACGACTTAACATTTTGTTTTATAATTTATTTAAATATAAAATTTTAAATAATAAATTTTTGCTAAATTTTTTAAAATGGAAACTAAAGTTTAATTGTAATAGAACTGAATTTTTATTTCTTTTTATTTGTCCTAATGGATTATGTTGAATTTCTCCGTCTCTATTATCCAGAGTATTAATCATTTAAAATTTTTTATTTAAAAAAAATATTTTATACTTTGTATCCAAACAGTTTTATCATTTCTATTCAACATTTTATTCCTTTAAAAAAACCCTCCCTTAAAATATCTTGATTCTCCAACGAATCGTTCTAAATCCCTTTCAGTTTACTGTATACCACTGTAGACTGAACTTTACTTGAAACATCAAATTGCTAAAAGGGATCTCTCTCTTTCTATCTTGACTGTACAGGAAAATTAATTAAGTAGCTTCGGGGTAGCCACAATTCAGTTTCTTCGATGAAAAGTTCACGTGGTTAAAAAAAAAGAAATATATATATATACACACTTTTCCTAAGCATAAAAACGATTCATCTCTGTCTCTAGACTTAATGCCACGTGATAAATGTGTTGTAGCTTTGCCATCTTAGGTGAGTAGTCGGTAAGGTTACGATATCACGACTTTAGTCAAGTTCATTTTCTTATTGTCTATATAAGGAAGCTGTGATCAGTTTCCAATTCGTATACCTATTGATTCACCTCGTGATTCGAGATTGTTAATCGATATGAAATAAGTTTTCTGGTCTATTGGATTTTTGTTTCTTTTGTTGTTTTTAGATAGACAAAAATTAAAAGTAAAGTATTACTCAAAGCTTTACATTTTTTATGAAATGGAAATTCAAAAATCGATTATTTTAAATGTATATAATTATTGGACTGATTTTAAAAGATTTTAGCTTTTATAAAATATAATGAATTATATATCATCATAATGTTATTGTATAAAAAAGTAGAGAAATAATTTTAAAAGCACTATATCACAATTTATAATTAAATTTATCGTCATATATAAATAAAATTTTATTTTTAAAAATGTATTTTAAAAAAGTATAAATTTATTACAATCAATATTATACAGTTTTAGCAATCTTTCATCCGTACAATTCATAAGTAACTTTAATCTGTAATATTAAACAATTTTCTACTACAATAGAAACAATGTATTTCGAAATTTATGGAATTACTGCTTTTAAAGCTCGTAGCATTAAATTAAAAGAAACGTAATTATATACAATGTAATAACGTACTCGTATTACTGGCTACGTGCAACTTGCAATTCCATTGACTCTAAATGTGTATCGATAAATCTATTTGAATTTAAATTATGAAAAGAAATGTATATAAATTGTAGATTTCAATCTAGGTGTAAACTTATAAAAAAAGAAGTAATAAAAAATTTAAATTACAACTTATAAATTATAGTTTATTATATGAATGAAAGGTGACCTACATTTGATATTATGGAACTGTTATGAAACGTAATCTACAATAAACTTTATTAAAGTTTCAAGAGAAACTCGAAATGGAAAAAATAAGATTATTGATTTAGTTTGACAATTCGATTCTGTTAAATTTTTTTTGATAAATTGCAAAAATTCTTTCCACTTGATTAGTCGATATAAAAACATATATTATCCTAAACGTAACGATGCATGAATGTTTATTCGTATGAATGACTCTCTTATTTTATATATATTGACTTATCTGTTACAATTCCTACAAGGAAAAAAAGAAAATATAGGAATGAGCACTTTAATATTTCCGAGGCAAAAAAAAAAGAAAAAAAAATTGAAGAGATTAAGAAGAGACTTCCGTCTGACCCACTCGCTTTTAATGCAATGGGAGGTATACGCAATCGTTATATTACCAAGGGGACATTATCTCAAGCGATTTATCATCACGCTTTGCTGTTTCATTTTTTGTTTTGTTCTTTTTTTCTTTTTTTTTAAGTTCGTCGACGAGGCGCCTGCGATGAAATTTGTCAAGTTTTTTTTGTAAGGAAACGGAAGCTCACGCACTTTGTTGTTCTCTTTTTTTTACTCGTTTTATGGGTGGATTTAGAAAGTATGAGAAAAATAAATGTAAAAATAATAGAGTCCTTGAAGGTTTATTTTTTTTATATTTTGTATTTTTTTTTATAGGGAAATTAAAAAAAAATTATTTGAATTGAATTGTTTTCAATTATTAATAAAAATTGTTTTTTTAATCAATTTGTCAAGATAATGATTGTAAAGAGGTTTTAAATTAGATATAATGATAATAAAATAATTACTGTATTACCTAATTATTTAAGAAATATCAGAACATTGTATAATGCAATAAGTAGTTCAATTCCGCGTTTAGTCAGACCATGCATTATATTAGAGAGCTATCATTTTCTTTCTCATCTTACATCGCCGACACGTTAAATTGTAACTGTACAAATTGCATTAAATTATGTAAATCATACACTAATTAATATCAGTTCATAATTTTTATTAATACGTAGAATCACATAAATAATAAACTTTTTTGTCTTCTTGCTGTATTTTGTCGAATGACATTGAAAATTCTTAAATTTTGTATTCTGGTTAGTAAAACTATAACACAGATATTTTATTTTGGTTATAATCCAAAATATAAATTTGTATTTTTCCGCTTAATTTGTTATATCGGTCACGTATATTAAATGCTGAACTTGTAAATGTGCGTTTAAATGCTGAGTTAGCCGTTCGTGTAAACAATTGATTGTTTCATATGTATATATATATATATATATATATATATATATATATATATATATTTGTTGAAAGCGTATATACAATACGCATCGTAAATTCCATCGGAGACGAACCGTATGATAAAGATAGAAAATGGGTTTTTAATGACTTTATTTTGTATGGATAAACAAAGTGATGACATTTGTCAAGATTTGTACGGAATAAATTGTTTATTCTCTTGTGGTCGTTCAAATATTATATCGAAGTTGTACTAATAATTAGCATGGCGAACAATGTAAATTCCATATCTAAATTTAAAAATATTTATTTTACCGAAAGTAAAATATATTTTTATAAAAGCGTATTTTATTCTATTGATCCAGCAGAAACTTTAATATTTTATTATCGAAGAATAAATAAAACGATGATTAAAAAAACAAATATTAAACTACTGGCAAAAAATTTTAAATAAAAATTTTAAAGTACTTCAAATTTTTTTTCTTTATTTTTATAAATTTATTTCATAGCATAGAGTTATTTTATAAAAATAAATTCATAGAAAATAAATAGGAAAAGAAAAAACGGTATTTATTTTAAAATTAATATACAAAGCTTTTCTAGTGTTGAAATATTAATATAATAATACATGCAAAAACTCTTTATTAAAAATAAATGTAACACTATAGTATTCATATCAAATACTTTTATAAGTTTAAATATTCTTGTAGGAAAAAGTATATGCAGAAACTTAAATTTTTTTTGGACTCAAGCTTTTGAATATTGATACATCTATAAAATATATTTATATAGAAAGTTGTATTTAAATTATTGTAGTGATTAGACATTTTTCGGAATAGTTGTGAATGAATTGAAGGCGTATAAATTGTCATTTGCACTTTGTTTGGTTTTAAGTATTATTTAAGAAACATGTTAAGTTTGCCATTCTGACAAGTAAGAGCTTACTCAATTGCAACCCTTCCTCAAGTAAAAATATTAAGCAATCATTAGGTTCATTAATCCTTAACGAAGATTTTTATATGAAATTACTACATAAAAATCTTCGTTACGGCAGTTGAAGGGTTAAAGGTTTTAAAAATTATAACTATATCCTAATTGATAATGAGTATAATCAGATCATTGTTAAAAGTAAAAACAAACGAGTTGTAATCTCAAATGTGTAAATACATATTTCAAGCGATACAATAGCAAACATTTTCTAGGTCAAAGATATTACATTTGTTTTTTTTATTTACAATATTAAAGCAAGTATTGGTAAGCCAGGACGCCCACACACATGATCTTATAGAAGAAAAACATCTATCAAAGTTGATAATGAAATACTTTTAGTTGAATTGGCCTAAATTAACTTCGAAAAATCAATTTATTGGCTGTACTTTAGTATTGACACCAGAGAATATATTTTTTTTATTAACAGAAACGAAATCTCACAAGATTATGTCCATCTGATAATTTACAAATAACTGAAGAACTAAAATCTATTATAAATTCTTGAACATTGAAAATATTGACTCGAAGCCACAGCAAGTAACGAGTAAACAAGATATAAAATGTCCCTTCCCTTCATCTACCACTTCTGAAGATGCGACAAATACAAGGAAAAATGTCACCCTCCAGCAAATACAAGATGATATTGATAGTTACGATTCTCCTGACAACAGTCTATATACCGAGAGTGAAAATGACTTTATAGAACCAATAAACCATAAAAACATGTTCCAGTCTGAAAAGCGAAAAATGTGGAGAATCAAACACCATAAAAAAAGTACGTGACGACTCAGACAACTTAACCTTATCTTTGAAAGGAATAATAAGAGACACAACTATAGAAGAGAATTTAGACTTTGATAAATTCAGTCAATTTCTAAAAGGTGTTATTGATGAACCAAATATAATACAAATATTTTAAAATTATACTTAAAATCTCACAAATTGAATTAATGTAGCAATATTTATTCTTAACTAAATAATAATTATCTCAGATTTAATCTTACTTGAATCAAGAAAAAACTCCCAAAATTTACTACTATCACTGCTATTTACACCTAATGCATGGACAGACTTGTAGATTAGCACAACATTACTTTCTAAAATATTTTTTTTCACTTTTAATATAAATTATGTACTTTTTACCTATTAATAATCTAATTATTCTTTTATTCGTGCAAATAATCTCATGTTAGATTTCAATGTTATAAACAAAAAATAATTTTTCTAATTTCATAGAACTAATCTTGTTTTTTTTTTTATTTTATTTAACGTTACTGTATTTATGCTATCATAGCGATGCTTAATTAGCGACGGAGATCGTCAGTGTGTGTTGTGAACAAAGCACATGTAACGTACAGAGGTGCTTGCATCAATCGGCTGAGAACGGGATTCGAACTCGATACCTCGAGAATACGAATTCATCGCTCTACCGATCGAGCTACTGAGGAACTCAACCAATCTTGTTAATTTTATATTTAATTTTAAAATGTTGTAATATGTATTCAAGCGCGTGCCCACACACAAATAATAAATAATGTAAATATTGGCCATTTTAAACAATATAATCATTTAATAGAAACGTCTTTATTAGTTGTGTCAAATTATTAGTAGCGTAGAATGTGCGTGGGTTCAAAAGTTTTAAAATTTATTGGCTATTTAATGCATTCATCAATTAAAATTTAGTACCAGAGATTTAATACTCTAATATTATTAAATGCGTTGGATGGTCACTTGATATATTTCATAATATCGATTAAATATTTATAATAAAATAGCATTTTAACATTATTGAGCTACCGCTGTAAAATTATATTACATAATATTGAATTAATGTATATTGATGATATATTATGCTATAAAAAAAATAAATTAAAATTTACATAAACTTAAATATTTTCAATTCAAAAGAAAAAATTTTAAATAAAATTCGTTTTAATGATTCAAAATAACAGAATATTTTTTCCACCCTTCTGTAACATAATTATAAAATCTGTGATGCCAATACAATTATAAGATGTACACGAGTCTCTGACAAATGCAATTGATAGGAATAATGGAGTTCGAGAAAAGAAGTCTCGAATGAAAATGATCAAGCATCAAGAAACTACGAGTGAAGACGAAGAAGAAGAAAAAAGAAATTAAACGAATTGAGAAAAAAAAGAGGCAGAAAAAATAAGTATTCTCATTCGATTTCGTATTTCCTTTATTTTTTTCAATTTACCCTTCCATCTTTTTTTCTGTCTTTCTTTGCATTTTGCTTGTGGGTGTCTTTGGAAAAATTATATACCGAAGGGTGCTCATGAGAGAACAAGAGAAAAGAAGAAGAAAAAGGAATGAAGCTTTGGTATCATTAATTTCTAACTGCAGGCGTTTACTTTCTTCTTTTTCTTCCTTCAATAACATCCTTTTTTGCGTGTCAGACACCATACACGTTTACTCACTACTGCGTTTTTATGCTAGATTACGGTAACTCTCAATACCACCAATGGCATTTCGTTTAATTCTCTTATTTCATGTTCTTTTTTTGCGTTTTTCCGTGCTAACTTTTTTCCACTGGCTTGACATTACTTGTCTCTTTTTCTATTGTCAGAAGATGTATGGCAGCCAGATGTATAATAAATTTCATTTTACAAAATGACGATTGTTTTCTTTTGATACTTTGCTAGGTTTTTTCTTACATCATTTGCTCGATGAGATTTTTTTATATTTACTGTTGATTTTCAAATTTGAAATTTTATCGGAATTATTATTTTGTTATTTAAATTTAGATATATAGGTTTTCTTCATTAATTATGATTTGTTTAATATTATTTAATAAATGAAATTTAAAAGATATTATAACCTTTTTATTTAGTTAATTATGTTTTTAATGGTATACTTATTGACTTATCATTGTTATACTAAGCCATACATTTATCACAATATTCTTGGCTTACCATGGAAATGTAAAACATAAAAGAATAGAGTTTTTGTTTGAGTTCTAATTCATGCTTTTTCTAAATTTTCATCATAATCAGCAAATACATAAAGAATTTTCAACTACAATTAAGCTTTACTCTTATGCATATAAAACAAAAAAGCAAGAAGTAATTGAAAAGAAAGGAAAAAGAATTTTTTGTTAAAATTCATTTTTTTCCATCCATTCCTTTTTCTCTCTCTCTCTCTTTCTCATGGCTTTTATTTTCATTTCAAAGTCTACTTTGTCTTCCACGTGTGTTTTTCTCATTTCCCCTCTCCTCGTTCACTCTTTCTCTCTTTCTCGGAAAAGTGTGAATAACGTTGAGGGAACTAGAGAAAAAGCGCACTGCCGTAATTTAGCAAGACCTGTCTGACGTTGTTGTGGTGGTGGGTACGTTGGTTTTTTGTATTTTGTTTTTCTTTTATTTTTATTTTTTGGTCGGAAGTAGAGAATGCAAGGTTTTACTAGGGACTTTGCCGAGTTCACGTAAATAGGCTTTCGGTACAATGGTAATTAATCCCAAAACGAGTTGGCATACTGACATTGTTACAACTTGTTAGATTAGTTTAGAATGCTCTTTTTTTTGTCTTCTTTTTTCAGGAATCGTTTTTGTTTTAGATTCTTGTGGTTTGTAGGTAAATAACGATTTGATATGTTTTTGTTTTCATTTTAATTACTTTCCTGAAATATTCGAATACTTGCTACTCTTTAATTCTTCTTTTAAATAATGAAAACAATAGAGTACAAGCAATTATTTTATTTAACAATGAGCATTGTTGTTATCAACATTTTTACCACTTAATGCAAACCGTTACAATACCTTATTCATTTTATAATAATGAACTATTCATAACTGAATAATGTAAAAATCAAAATTTATCAATGGAATATTAAGTCAGAAAAAAAGGTTCGTTTCTACTTAATTAACTTCAAAAGACTTTTATCATAAAGAAAAAAAAACGAAGTTTCAGTATTAACTCTTAAAATCAGTTTTTCAGCTTAGGACCAATTAAGGAAGGAAAAAAAAGAAATAATCTTTCTAGAAACTCGTTGTTACCTCGACAACCTTTCTTCTTTTCTACTTCTTATTCCCTTTTCTGCTTTCTCTCGTTTTTCCCCTTTTTCTCCTTTCTTTTTTTTTTGACCCATTCCTGACATTTAACGGAAATTTAATGCCTTCCAACTAAAGGGAGGATTTAAATTGCTTGAAAGTAGAGAAAAAAAAATAGAATTGGATATAGAAAGAAAGAGAAGCAGGTCTGTTAAAGGATACCCAAGTTGCGCTTAGGAGAATAAAAGTCGGCTAACGAAGACTAAGTAAGTTGTCAGTGGAAAGAAATAGAAGGAATAAAAAAGAAAATATGGAAATTCTGAAGATAAACGGACGTTGCTTGAGGAAAAAGAAACGTCTTTATTCACTTTTCAAATACAAACTATGAAGAACCTTTGACGATTGTTACAATCTTGTATTGTACAATCGTTTCCTAAAAGCCATTTTATTTTTTTTTATCTTTGATTTGAACAAAATTAGTTATTGTAATGGTTTCAGAAAAAAACTCTTCAGATTAGAATAACTTTTAAAAAACAAGGAAAATTGTATTTTGATTAATTTTTATAATGCATGGAATTAGTTCTTGAATAATGAAAAAATAATTTTTATTTTACATAAATATATGTTTTAATATTTTGAAAAGTCTGTAAAAGTAAGAGGATTTTAAAAATTTAACGTGTGGGCTCTTATGGAACAATAAAATGAATGCTAATGATTTGATAATAAATAGATTGTTTTTCGTAATACAAAATTAAAATGAGTTTTTTTTATATAAATTGATTGACAGATCTTCTTTAATTTAAATTTTTAATGCTGCCATCTGTATATTTTTATTATGAAGAACCAGTATGCAAAAATAATATAACTTTATATCCTAAATCCAAAAATACTTCCATCAAAATTTAACATTACTCTAGATACTCAGACAATCAACATCGTCATCGCACGATTCTTTTTTCTTTTTGCTTTCAATAGTACTTACTGTTGGTCAGTGTACGTGCACTCGTAAAAAATAATTCAGCTGTGTCAGCTACCTACTTTCTTTATGCGAATTTTCTTGATTTAACTCTTATTCTTTTTCTTATTTTACTCTTATTTTTCTTTCCCTCTTTTTTTTCGCAGACATTAGCTCGATTTTTTTTATTCTTATTCTACACTTAGAAGTAGTAGGTTTCTTTCTTATTTTATCACCTTTTTCTCTTTACATTTGTTTCTCGATCTCTTTCCGTCTTAAAGCTTGAAAATCTTTTCAGGTGAGAGGATTTCTGTCTTGTTAATCTTTGCAAGCGTACTATTGCAATTTACAGTTTCGAGGCTATTTTACTTTTGATCTATGCTTAGTGGTATAATCTTTAAATAATTCTTGTTTTGATTCTAAAATATTTGTAATATATGATTTTTTCAAATAATCAATTTAAAATTAGTGTAATTTGTTTATTATAAGTTCTTTGATAAATTTTTCTATTTTTATTTTATAATGGCAAACATCAAAATTAAAAGCCCAATATTAATAACATTTTATAAATTAAACTTTTTTATATTGATGAAAGCTCATTTATGATTTTAAAATCGAATACTTCATACATAAACGTTTCTAAATATTCGATAATCAAATGTTTATTATGTATAGAGTGATATTGGACTAAATTATAGTAAAAAATACTATAACATAAATTTAGCTTATACAAGCAAAAAATATCATTTTTTCAATATTCGTTAACAATCAACGTGACAATATGTCATATAATATAAAATACATTTTTCCTATTTTCACGCTCAAATTCTCTTTACGCACATTTTATCAATATTCATCGTCTTCTCTTCAGAAAAAAAGGAAAAAAACAGAATCATCAAGCGGAAAATCGTTTTTGACCATGAAAAAAATGTCTAATAAATCATAAAAAAGTAGAGCTTCACGTGAAAGAAAAAAATAAGGACTACAAGCTTGGCAACAGCTTTGTACTTGATAACAATAAATCTTACGCATGACAAAAAAACTTTAGTATATATATCATGAAATATTCTCAGTCATTTTATTCTTACAGTTTTTTTTTAACTTGAAGTGGGAAAAAAGGCTTCTTCGCCTACAGAAAATTACTCTTAGGAATACGAACTATAAACTCTATGCCAAGGTATTAAAGTATCTGACCGAATTGCGTGGGTGGAAAAAAGGTTTACACTTATACGCACTTACGCGTATAAGTTTTTATTTTTCTGTAAAGTAAAGAGTCAATTTGTTAACGCAAACTATCTTTTTATGCATTTTTCTTTTTGGTTTTACTCTTCTGTTTTTTTCCTTTTTTTCTCTTATTCGTTGCATCCGTATTTACGATTTGGGAAACCATTTTTTTTCCATTGATTATTTTATTTCTTATTTTTTTTTGCGTCAAAACTCAAAGCAAAACCAACTTGTTAAACTTTTAACATGTCGATTCATCGTTTGATTATATTAAAATCGTTTTGATAAAATATTCGCTTTACGCAATATGTGTCAGATATTAAAAAATGCAAATCATGAATATTATTGCGTGTGGGTTATTATTATTTTTCTAAAAATAGGTGGATGCTAACTTTGGATTTCTTTTAAAGCGGCTTATGACTTTGAAAAAAAAAGTTTTAAATTCGCTGTATGGTTGATTTTAAGATATTCTTAATGGGATAAGAAATTGCCGTTCAAAGTTACGACAGCTAAAATAAAATAGGAAAAAATTCTATTTTTCATTTAATTCAATTAAATAGTCATTCATCATACAATTCAATAATAAAAACAAACATTATAAGAAGTATCAGTTAGGATGAAGTAAAATAGTATATTTTAAAATATATATTTTTATGAAAAATAAATATGATAAATTAATCTTAACATAATCTTAAAATAATGATGTCATAATGCTACTATTATAATTTATAAAACATTTGACAAATATTAAGTTCCAGAACTTAATGTAGATGAAAATTTCCAAAGTTTGTTCTTCTTGACAGTAAACATCATTAACTTCTTTTTTTTTCTTTTTTTTCACAAAAAAAAAAGATTTGACAACACAAATGTATGATCCATTATAAAGATTATGACGTGATGTATTATACGTACAATGCAATAACATAATTACTTGATTTACTCTTACTCTTTTAAGAAAACTGATAAAGAATTTTTAACTTAAAATAAAACTGTGCTGCCAATAGAAAACAAAACATCGACGTTAACATTTTTTACCAATCACAGATAGAATAAACTGTCAACAATTAGACACATGCTAATTTCTTTTATAATTGGATTGAAATACTTTAACTTAAAAAAATGTTCATTTTGGCTCGCTTGGTAAAGCGATGGATTCTATTGGCTCCAGTTCAAATCTCATTCTTATCCAAATTATACAAACACCACAAAAACTAGAAATCCCCATTGCTAATAATAGTAATAAAAATACAGTAACGTTAAAGTAAATTTATTTTTAATTCTAAAAAAATTCAAGAAATTTAAAGAAATTGAATGTTTATACCTTTCAACCAACTTTCGAAATATAAATCCATTATATTAACCTTAAAAATAAGTACTTTAAAATAACCAAATACGAAACAATCTCAATAAAAGTCCAAAGACCTGAAATTCTATTTCATCCATTGCATATAGAAAATGAAAAATCCGTCGATTAAAAAAGGCCAATAAATTTATCGTTTATTAAAATCTATCAATATCCATTGATTATAAAGCTTTCCTTATTCCTCTGAAATAGCTCTCTCAGGCTCTCGTTATTACTCGCAAATAATAGCTTCTCGATTTACGCATCTCCTTTAACGCATACCTAAAAGCTATGTTTCTAGGGTAAACTTCGTATTTCGTGTAGTTAGAACAGAGCCATAGATATTAATCCGATAATCGTACCTTCGCTCGTAAATCACGCTTTATATCGTTCCAGAGCTACTGCTATCTTTCTCGCTCGCTCACTCGTTCTCTCTCTCTTTGTCTTTCTTGTGATTGAGTTACGCGTGTGAAACTATATACGCAAGACGCGTTATATAAAATGAAGCATGAGCGAGCGAGAAAGGAGGGCTTTACGTATATAATCGAGCGTTTAGATAGATAAAGATTGTTTATTGTTTACGGCTATGTGTACTTAAAGCTGATGGAAAATTTATGATGTTTAAATAATGTTTAGATAGTATGGGATTGACATACTTTATTAGTTGTATTATTAATTGATATTTTGTTATGGGATTAAGAACTTTTATTGAATTTCATTAAATTAAGTTAAATTTATAATTTAAATTTTTTATTTAATATTTAATAGCGATAGAATAGAGTTTATTTAATTTGAGACCAGATAATTATTTATAGAAATATAAATAAAAGTTTATTTGTAAGAAGAGGACAAGACAGTAGCCAATTAATTCGACATGTGATTGGTTGACTTCTATCACGTGATGAATGAATATTGGATAAAGCTTAAGAATTGAACGAAAAATGTTGAAATAAGAAAAACAAAAAAAGCATAAATTGAAATAATACGCGCATTGAGCGCTAGTAAAGCTCAATCTAAACTTAAGTTTTATAACTGATTTATTTTTCTATTTTTATATTAATGTTTACACTTTGACTGGTCTAAAAAACATTTTTTTTATATTATATGCTAATGAATTGATAATAAACTGTTTTCTTTTATTTTTTGACCTCATTAAATAAAATACAACTTGCGTGTTCCTAAATGATAAGTCAAAGGTGAACGCTTGAATTTATCAATTTATAAACCAGCGATATTATCAACGTAACATTGAAAATTAAGTATTTTTTTTCACTGGTTTTTCATTTAACAAACGTATCAAAATAAGAATTCTTAAGAGAATGTATGATGTAATAAATCCATCGTTTTATATTTTTATTTTTCATATACAAATCGAGACACGTAAAAGATGTATTATCTTTGCCTTGTAATAAGTAGGTAAAGATTTATTTTTTATAAATAGTTGAGGTTTAATATTGGTTAAACATGCCACGTAACTTATCGAACTAAAAATAATACGTATGAATATAAATTTTCATACCTCACAAAAGTATTATAATGACGTTGAAATTACATTGTTCTAATACCAAATTTAGAATTGAAAGCTTTTGTAATGGAAATCATAATGGCAATAACTTTGTTGCTATTTAGAGTAAACGTAAAACCAAAGGAACTTTCTCATCCAAGAATAATTATTTTATTCGAAAACAAATTCATATTCCATTTCTTGCGCATGTAATAGTGATCCAGATAAACTTTATAAATATCACGGATTTTCGAATGCAAGATTAGAACAAGTGATGAATACAATAATAAATGAAGAAAGTATTGCAGATACAAAGGGAAAAAATTCTCATCAGCATATCGAACCAAGCTAAGCAAGCGCAAGTATAAAGTGAGCTTAAACTGAAAAAAAAGTTTAAGACAAATGTATCTAAATATATTACCATTAATCTGATGAGCTTAAGAGAAACTTTTGTACTTTTTTTGTCTCACGTTTTCAGACATTATCGTTAGTATGATGCCATTGAATAATTTAGCCACGAAATGTTACAAGAAAATATCATTTGAGTTAGCATCGTCACACCGTTGAAAAAAAAAGTTATTAAGTCATAAACATTGAATATAAAACGGCAAGATAAATTTGACGACTTGTAAATTTCGTCTGTTACATGAATGATCATTACATTGTTATATGATAATAATTCATTATTATGAATTTATTTTGTAAAGTATAACAATTAAATGCGAGAGCAACAACTGGGGTGACGAAAATATTTAAATATATATCATACTTTGAAGATCGAAGTGGAAAACTAATTCTTCGTTTGAATGCCAGGCTTTATATCCAAATCCTTTTTAATGTATGAAAATTTATATTCTTACACTTCCTAGTAAAATGTATTTATTTATGTTATTTGCTATGCCCATTAATAAACTATGAGATTGCATACAGTAGAAACTATAAAGAATTAGTATATTATAAATGTAAACTCAACAAGAAGGAAATATCTGATCGATTCTTTACTCTATTTTCACTCCCCTATAATGATAATCATACAGAAATCTGAAAAATGAGTTTTAACTTTCTGTGCTTTAAAATTTAGGGGTTTGATTTAATTTATCTCACACATAAGATAAACTGGATGAACTTTTGTGATAAAATAATCAATTCTTCATACGTTTTGGGTTTATAAATTTACAAGTTTAAGAGTCTTAAGGCTTAAAATTTTGGAATTAATGGTTTAAGAATTTTGGATGGATAAATTTTTTATTTAGACGTATTCTAAACATTGAGGTTTAAGATAACAAATCTTGAGATTTTGAATTTTAGGTCTAAAGATTTTAAACTAATGACTTTTGGTACTGTAAGTTATGAATGCATAGACTTTAGATCAAAAAGTTTTGGAATTGGAGGTTGAGGTTCATAGATTTTACGTCAATCCAATTTGACTGTGATTCAAATGGATTGTTGTATCTTTGGAATGAAATATCATTCTAATTAAATGTGACTGACAGAATAACCTCTTAAAGTCTATAAAAAATTCAAAAATTCTACAAGAATTTCAACAACCCAAAAATGGAATGCATATTTTAAAAATTAAATGAACTTTACTACTGCGTATAATATAAAAATTACATAAACAACAGACTTTGTAACCAATCGATTGAAATTTTGTTTAAAGATCAGACCAATATATATTTAACAATTTTGGAAAAGAAACACGGTATAAATAAATCCACAAAAGAGAAGACAGAAGAAAGTAGTGTAGACAACGGACTGAAGATCCGAATTGAAAGAGCAAGAGAGCAAATGCGCTATAAGCAGTCAGTTTGATATCGATTTTCTCTATTATTAGCCCCGCCTCGACTTCTATATTACAATTGTCAAATTCGCAAACTCAGAAAGAGAGAGAAAGAAAGAAAATGAGAAAAGTTTAGAATTAGTTAAAGATTTACTTGTCATAGCAATTTAATGTTTGGATGTTTTAATAAAATTTTCTGTCTTTCTCTTGTTGATAATTATAAGAACTATTCGTATACTTTTGTTCAGTTTGCTTTAGAATTAAAAGATAAAAATGCAAGATGATGTTGATAAAGAAGAAAAAAAAATAAAACTTTCATGCAAGAAGAGCAGGAAAGAAGAGGGAAAAAAATGTTGAAAAAAAAGAAGATGGAACAAAAGGAAGAATAGAAGAAGAAAGAAAGATAAATACAAAATGTAAAGAAACGTAACGAGAAAAACTAAAAAAAAGGGGGACAAAGAGATATAAATAAAGATAGAAATAAAAGAGAAAAGGAGATGAAAAGTTTAAATGATAAAAGAAAGAAAGAAAAAAAAAATTTGAAATGAAAAAAAAAGAAGAGGAGCGCATGAGTAGAGAAAGTGACAAGAATAAAACAAAAGGAAAATGAAGAGGGAGACAAAGAAAGAAAGAAAAGTTATAGCCTTAAGGTCGTAATTCTTGAATACTAGCTCTTCAAATAAAAGGGGAAGAGTGAATAGAGGAATTTAAGGTAGAAAATTAATTTCTTTATCAAGTGGCGCCAATGATTATGGACATTACTACGAGTATATATAGAGACGTCTATATTGACGTACTATAACTTACGTGATGCTGGAAAATTTATTGTGATGAGCTGGTGTCTGATTTATATTGTACGTGTTTTAAGCTGTCTTTATGATCATGAGTAATTTTTATTTTAAATTTTCAATTATTTATAAACTACTTTTGTTATTAATATGAAAATTCTATACAATAAAAACATAATAGGTTTAAAATTTAATCGAATTTATAAGTATTCTTTTAATAACAATACCTTGTTCATTCAAACACGTATTTATTTTAATTCTTAAGCTTTTATTTATATTATTTTCGTATGCATATTGTATTGAATTAATAAATCTTGATTATATAGACTACGTTAAATAAAGTCCACGATATACGTACTCCGGTTCGATTAATAAATTTCTGGCGCTCTTGTACGTTTTGAATTTAAAAATTATAACAACAGCCAGTTATGAAAACAATCCATAAATTTGTCGTCCAGCGTAACTCAAATGTTCATTCATTAATTTTATCTATTTGTAAAACAGCTTATATTTCGTATTTATTTATGCAGATTAATAAATTTCCACATAATTAACTTGGAAATTTAAATTTCAGTATTTCTGATATGTATTCATATATTTATATTATTTTTACAAGTATTTATATCAATATACAATTAAATAAACAACAACTTGCTTCTAAAAAAATTCATGTTATTAATCGAATATTTTTATTAAATTTTATATTCTTTTTATCCTTTACCTATCGATGTTATAAGAATAACCGATGTTTAAGTAGCTAAAAAAGGAATATAAATTGTCTTATAAAAAAGCGTATTGTATTAACACTTCTGTTAGTTAAAAGATGTTTAATCACTGATTAAGTAAAATAGACTTAATTAATTTCGCATTATAAAACTCTAATTTAAAATAAAAGCTTTAAAAATGGTTTAACTTTAGTTTAAAAGAGAATTTACTTCTTTGATAAGTTTATCATAATATTAATTAAATTAATTGTTCCAGTCTTTGGAAACAATTTTTTCAAGAACAATAATTAACTTTGACGATTTAACGACTTAATTACTCAAAAACTAACTTTATGAGTTGTAAGTAAACTTTTTTTATTAATAAGACATTTTATTGAATTTTATACCTTGAATGTGTGATTGTTTGTAACAACAATAAGATTTGTAAGGAAAATAATACAAAAAAATGTTTTTTTCAATATTATACTTGTAAGAGCAATCAATAGATATTCATTCAACAAGAGTTTTTATTTTTTTAAAATTTTTTCATCTTACTGATCAAATTGTTAAATTTACAAGTAAAATTATTGATTTCCAAAAGTTAAAAACAACAAGCATCAATTGAATAATTTGTCCATTCTCATTCTCTTTAAAGAAGACAAAAATTTTATAGAATAAGATGAAGAAGAAGTTTTAGCAGAATAAGAACTGGTTACTATATAAGCCCTGAGGCAAGTTTAAAACGACGTCGCAAATATTCTTCTTCGAGAGTATAGAAAGAGGGGAGGGGATATGGAAGAGGTAAAACGAAATTTCTATCGTATATATATATGGCACGTAACCGTAATATAATGTAGTCGAACTTGTGACTCTTAGAATATTGCGGAAGTTAACTTCCTTGGGAATGGGGTCCAGTATAACGAGCCCGCAGGCAAGGCTAAGGTGCTGGCGATTCTCTTTCCTTCATTTAAACTTTTCTTTTTCCGACTTCTATAGATGCTTTCTGTACTTTATGTCTTTTTTTTCTTTCTCTCTCTCTCTCTCTCTCTTTCCAAGTTTTTAACGTAATTCTTACGAAGCAATCGATTTTTCTATTATTGTGGATGGGCAGATTTTTTTACCTTACAGGGTTACGTCTAGTAGTTATGAATTTTTTATTAAGTATATAATATTCATTGAAATCGTGTAATAATCGTAAAAATTTGTTATTTATACAAAGTGAGGTTTACCTAATTATAATTTAAAAAGTAGTATCAGTGTCAACTTGTATCTCGTTCAAAAAATTTTGCAAAATTCAAAAGGAAAATAGTATATTACGCAACGAGTGCGTAAAATATGTGATTATCGCACGAGTCGGTTTTGTCGCCCGAGCGCAGCGAGGGCGACAAATGAGACGAGTGCGATAATCACTTTACGCATTAGTTGCGTATATTATTTTTTCTAACAAGTGCGCAAAATTCTAAGAATGACAAACTTGCGTCTGTGATAGCATGTACAATCTTGTTCGAAGGCTATCAAGATTGTAAGAGGTAGTCGAGGTCGGGGCACAGGACGGGGTCCAGGGGCGGAGCCCCGGTGGGGGTGCAGGGGGCAAAGCCTCTTCAAAGGGCAGCGCCCCCCCGCCTCCAAAAAAATAAATAATATTACTAATATAAAAATAAAATTAATAAAACCATCAACGGCAAGCTGGAGTAGAACCTGATATCGACCGAGTAACAATTGAGTTGTTTGCTATTTACTCAAGTATTAATCGGTGTATCTTCAAATTAAAAGTTGAGCGCAATAGATATTATTATTATGAACATCTATGCACAAGAAAAAAAAATCTACCGCTTTGTTTTTGAGAAAAGTAAGTAACGCCAAAGTTTTTTCGCGTTACTTACTTTTCTCAAAAACAAAGCGATAGATTTTTTTCTTCTTGTGCATAAATATTTGTAATAATAATATCTATTGCGCTCAACTTTTAATTTGCAGATTCACCGATTAATACTTGAGTAAATAACAAAAATCTCAGTTAGACAAGGATAGCTCTCAAATTAAAATTCCATGAAAATATATTATTAAAATAATAATTGAGAATTCCTCCCCCCTCTTTAAAACAATAAATAAGAAATTATTTAAATGATTAACTCTAAGATTAATTAATAAGAGAGTTCACGTATCGCGAAAAAAATTGTACATAGCACTTTAAAAGAGCACCACAAGAGCTTTCAAATGAGATGTATAAATGTCTGTTATGATGTATAGTTCCTGAAATATAATACTTTAAAAATTAAAAAAATTTTTTTTAGATGAAATCATTTTACGCATGCTCAAATCATTTTACGCACGCTGTATTCATTTTACGCACGCTGAAATCATTTTACGCACGCTGAAATCATTTTACGCACGCTCAAATCATTTTACGCACGCTAAAATCATTTTACGCACGCTGAAATCATTTTACGCACGCTGAAATCATTTTACGCACGCTCGATTCATTTTACGCATGCTAAACAAATGCGTCTCATAATATGATATTTTATGTACGCAAACGGGTACATGAAATCGAATTTTGCGCACGCCGTTAGAAAAAGAAAATAATTCATCCATAAATATAAAGAAATAAATTCAAAAACTACCCATACGTATACATATCAACAACAAATACACAAATAAAAAAAGAAAATAAACACAAAAGCTACTAAAAAAGAACTAGAAAAAATAAACAGAAGAAAAGAAAGAGGAAAAATTGCAGGAAGACTGTGAATCAGGAAAGAAGAAAAGGTAGTGTACGGAAATAGTATATACGGAACGGGGGTGGGTTAGAGGTTTTTAAAAGTAAAAAGAAACTCTGGGAAAAGCTTTTGGTTCGCGGATTGTCGCTACAATGATACTGGAGCTATACGCTTTTCTCATAGTGTTAGCTTATATGTATATATGTATTTTCATCCCCTTCTATTTCCATCTTTGTTTCTCTTTTCCGGAAGTAGATGTAATAATTTAGCTCTCAAGGGAATTCCGTAGCTAAAGAAAAGAACGAAAAATACTTGAAACAACGTGCACTTGATGGAAGTAAGAAAGAGAGTTAAGATAAATGGATAAAATTATGCAAAATTGCAAATTTTATTGCGAATTTTTAAAAAGTTGTAGAAATTTAAAATATTGTAATATGAAATTTAAAACAAGAATTTTATAGTCAATACATTTTGCAATTTTAAAATTGTTATATCTTTAAATAATATTTTTAACATAAAATTTTTATTTCTGTTATCATGATACATTTTTAACAATTCATTTGCTTTCAGTAATTTGAAACTATGAAAGATCTTGGTTTTTTTTAATATTAAAAATATGAAACAAAGAAACTTCAATAGCTTAGAATGGAAAATGAGAGCATAAGAAATATCAGTGTCGTTTTCAATATTACTCAATGATCAGCAAGGTATAACCATTGTTTCAAATGTATCTTTTATCTAAGTACGCTATTTCTATATCCGTTAAAAAATTTTCTTTTTTTTATGTGTATTAGTATGCATTAGCGACTTTAGAACTCTCGTTTCACACGCCTCTATGGCATAATTATTCTGATTGCAGTGCAATTTGCAAATGTATTGATTTTTTTTCCCGTAGAGTATAAAAGATATTGTAAAATATTTTTAGCTTTATATAAAAAGAATTCATTCCTGTATCGGTTTGATATAAATAACAGGCAATCATAGAACATTAAATATCTTTTTAATTCTAGCTTTTATTGATCGAGGTCGTCAGTGGCTCACTCGGTAGAGTGATGGATTCATGAACTCGAGGTCCCGAGTTCGAATCCCGCTCTCAGCCGATTGATACAAGTACCACTGTGTGTTACATGTGCTTTGTTCACAAACACGCTGATTATCTCCGTTGCTAATTGCCATCGCACTGATAGCATGAATACAACAACGTTAAATAAAATTTAAAAAACTTGCAGTTATTTTGAGTTATATTCATTGCTTTTGGCAAAAAAAGTAACCTGGAAATAAAGTCTTAACAGATTTTTTTTTTCTAATGCGAGAATGTAATTAGCTGATAATTTAGATTTGAAATTATAGACACGAAATTTTTAAATATTATTTCATGCATCTTTAAGTATTAATAAAATAAATAATAACTAATAATATAAGACATTGATTAAACGAATGGAACAATTAAACAAAAATTAATTTTTATAACATAACCTAATTTGAACTAAAGTACGTTTAAAAATATAGTAATCCATTTTTCAATTTTAATTTTCTAAGTCTTTATTTTAATACATTTCAGGAAGTAAAGTAAACTGTCTAACAGCATTAATAGCCAACCATAAAACCTTTCAAATAAAAAAAAATAAACTTTCCATAACCTCTTTTTCTTATACTTTCCTCCCTAGTAAAGCAATTAATTATCCTCCTCTACCCGCAAGTCATCTCCTAAATATTGATTTCGATAAAGGTACTTGAAAACAGTTTATCCACCCTCTTTGCCACGAGTATTTCTTAGATAAAGCATATAACTCGCTTTTAAATTTCTGATAAATATCCAAAAAATGGACGTTACATTAACCTTTACCCGTGGGCGAGTAATAGTAGCAAAATATATGTACACTTACTTCGTCATCAATCTCTCTCTTTTTTTTTCTTATTATTTTAACGTATTACAAGGGACGTTATTTTACAAAATAAAAATACCAGTTATCGGTGTATGCATAGAAATGGAAAGAAAAAAAAGGGAGGAAGCATATCAAGCGACTGCATCTTTACGAAACATTGCTTTCCACAACGTTATCGCTTGTATGTGTATATACGTTCTCTTTTTTCTCTTTTTTTCGTGTAGTTCAAGAATTTTTCTCCTCTCTGTACAACCAATAGGAGAGGATAGAAGAATTCGGTGCATACAGATGTGTTAAATCGATTGTGTTAGGGTGAGTAAGAGATATGTGTATGTGTTGTGTCGAAGGCTTTGTTATAAATAGGGTTTATTGTTAGACCTTTTTCTGCATGAATTATGGTCTAGGGAGGAGGAAAAAAAATAGAAATTTTTTTTTTATAGTCGATAAAGTAAAGGCGCTAATAGTTTATACTAGATTAACTTGGTATATATTGATTTATAAGTAGAAAATAGAAAATATTATAACAATTTTATTTAATAAATGTATTTAACAATCATTATTTATTATATAGTTAAATATATAAAAAATGAACGTTTTTAAAAATAATAGTTACAATAAATAATTATTTTTAAATAAATTTTAAAAAAATCAATGAGAAAGAAATGATAAAGTTATTTTATATCAAATTTCAAATTCATTATTCATTGTCTTTCGGATAATCAATTTAATTTTCATTTTTTAATTTTTATTCAATTATATTACTAATAATATAGAAGCGGAGAAATTTTATTTTATTCTGCAACAAATCAATTATTACTAAATTGAAACATTTCCAATAAAATATAAAAATAACTTTTTATAACAATCTTAAAGATTTCAAAGTTATAACCAATAAACGAATACTTTGAAAGATATTTATAACTTTTTCAAGTTATTATCAATAAATAAATGCTTTTAAAGCCATTCTTACTTTTCAAAAAGTTATTATCAATAAATGAATGTTTCAATAAAGACTGACAAGTTAGAAAAAAAGTAATGAAAAATACTATAAATATTGTTGTATAACCGAAAACTTACTCAAAAATATCACTAAATTTTTAATGTATTATAAGTATATGCTTCGTACAACAAAAATGTTATATTATGAAAGTAAGTAAATAATGTCTTTTTATGTTTAATTAATATTCTTTCCAACTACGGTATTCACTTAATTTTTAAAGCACAATTCACGTATACCTTATGTGTATACCTTAGAGATTAAAAATAAAATTTTATTGTCAATAAAAATGCAAAATTTTTAAAATACTCAACTTAAAGTGTATGAAACAGTTTTTTAAAGCTTTGAAGTAATAAAAAGATATCAAAAAGATATAAAAAAATGTAATATAAGTTACATCCTTGGATGATTTATAATATTATATACGCATTATATTATAAATAGTTTGGTCAAATTGAAATTGATTTTTAATAAATTTTATATACGCACATAAAGTTGAAGTTTTTCACATAAAAATTATGATTAAGATTTTAATGACATATTTTTTTATATTTATTTAAAATAATACTGATAAAATAGTATTTGTTATAAATGAACATCTCAAGAATTCATCAAATGGATAAAAAGAAAATCAAAATAAATTTTAATTGATAATAAATTCATAATAAGATTGCAATGAAAATCTAATTGGCAATGGCGAGGAAAACATATGTATGGGTGTAAAACAAAAACAAACATTCAGCCAACAGTTGTTCATTGAATATATATTTTAAAAAATTGTCTCAAGCTCAGATATTTATGTTAACCTTTTTTTTAATTTATTTAACGTCGCTGTATTTATCCTGTCATTGTGATGTCAATTAGCGACGGAGTTCGTCAGTGTGTTTGTGAACTGCAGCACATGTAACGTACAGTGGTGCTTGTGTCAATCAGCCAAGAGCGGGATTCGAACTCGGAACCTCGATATTATGAGTCCATCACTCTACTGACTGAGTCACTGACGAGACTACTTGTAATAAACTTACAAAGATAATTTTAAAAAGAAATCATTCAATAAGATAAGAGTTTATATTTAATTTTTATATTTAAATCAATTTATTTTAAAAATTATCAAAACAAGATTTTATTATTTGAGACTTACAACAATTGTAATTGCTAATAAGAATTAAAATTATATCATTTGAATCAAAAAGTCAAAGTATCCTTTAGTATCCTTGATAAAACTTACACGTCACATACTTGATTTGATCGATCACATTAAGTGTTCAATCTAACCAGAAAATGGATAATAGACTCTTAATCAAACTTCCAAAAATCTCACAAAAAAAGTCGTAGAAAATTTATCTCGAGAAAAAAAAGATGAGAAAAATGTATTGCTCGATAAAAGTGAAAAAAAAGTATTCAACCAAGAAGAAAAAAATCATTGGCATCCTTTCTTCTAGTACATTGCACGCAAAAATTCTTCTTTATCCAATGCGTTCAATTTAATTTTGGTTCTTTTCGTTTTTTTCTTCTCTTTTACTTTGGCTGCATGTGTAACTTTAGATTCTTTGCATAGCAAAGTGCTTGAGTTCAGTAAAATGTAAGAAGGAAGTAAAGAGAGTGTTTGAGATGGTAAAAAGTGAAACGATAAAGAGATAAAAAAAAGAGAGAAAAAATGGGGGAATAAAAAGTTAGGGAGAAAACTGGGTTGATAAGTTATGTTTATTTTTATTAGAATATAGAAAGAAAATTGTTTGAATGACGCCCTTATTTACAAAAAGTATATTTGATTCTATTTTCAAATGAATAAGAATGCTTTCTTAAATTCTAATAAATGATACATAAATTTCCTAGTTAAATAGTATAAATAAAAGAATATTTTTCTTAGAAACAATTTATATCTGATATATAAATAAATAAAATATCTTTTCATTCAATTCCAAATGATTGAATTTTTTATCAGAAATGATCAATTTAAGTTGTTTCATTTTTAAATCTATCTTATACCAATCATTTGTAATAATTTAAAAATTTACGATATCAATCCCAAGGAATATTAGTTGTACAAAAATAATTACATTCTCTTGCATTTTTGACATTTTATTCAATTTTTAAGAATAAAAATAAAGTAAAATTTAACTTCACATACGTAAATTTACTTCATAAATGCAGAAAAAAAAGAAAGTAGAGAATCTACAAAACGGATGCTCGATAATGTTATTACAGCATGTATAAACAAATCAAATTTGAGTGCAATCGTGATTGCTTCTATCAACTTGAGAGCTAATCCGACGGTACGGTTAAGTGCTTGCGCAGTGTAATTATAACAGAAAATGAAGATCAAATACAGAGCTGCAAATTTTTATTTTATTTGTTAAATGTCATGGAATCAAACTTTTGAAAATAATTATTCTATTAGCAAATATTTAATCGTTTATTTTATTGTTTTTCTATTTATAGTTGAGTATCTTTTATTCAATTGTAAATTATCATTCTGAAATTATTGAATCTTTTTAATACAAAACAGTACCTTAATTATTCTTTTCTCTTTTAACGTATGGCGTAAAACAATGATTTATAAATCAAATAATGAAATCTTGTATTTCCAAGAAAATAAATACAGTGTACTTTCTCAATAAAATCTTTAAGAAAAATGTTTTTCAAGAATTTCAATCCACTAACGATAATTCTCAACTGATTTTTTGAGGTTGATTTTCAAAATTTACAATCGGTGCGAATGACAATCAGAATATCATTATTTTAGAAGAAACATTCACTTACAGTTTCATTTTAAGCTAGCTCATAGTGACTGGATCATAAAAAATAACAGAAGAAAAAAATCTTCAATAATTATATTAATTTATTTTGATCTAAAATTTATATTTTGTTTGAGAAATGCATTAAGATTTTTGACTTTATTATTGTCTTAAATATCTCTTTAATTTAATTTTGATTGTTGATAATTCTATTTTCCTTCCTCGTATTTATTCTTTTATATTTATACGCATTCTAAGCACATGTTAATTATATTAATACAAAAACAAAAAAAATTTAGAAAAGAGTGTCTGCATTTTCGATGCAATCGACGCTGCTTTCGTCGTTCCTTAATTGAAGAGTAAGCTTGAGTATACGTTTGTGCCAATGTCCTTTCTTTCAAGCTGTCGTTTCAAAAAAAAAAAAAAAAAAAAAAAATGAAAAAAAGACAAGAGAAAAAAGGAAGGTAGATGGGAATCGACGTTCCGGTAATTATTTTTGTCCCTCGTTCTCCGATTTCGAACAAACACTTGGGTTTCTCTTACATAGCACGTTCACTCCCTCTTTCTCTTCTTCTATTTTTTTATCTTTCCCTCTAATCTTTGCTTTTTCGCTTACTGCGAAAGGAGAGTGCTCTTATGAGTTTTTTTCTTCCTCCTTTTTTTTGCTAATCCGAAGGAAAAGCGACAGATTTCTTGAATTTTCTCTTTTCACTACGTTTACCCCTTTCATTTTGTAGAATTCATTATCGAAGAGAGGGTTAATTAAAAATGCTTGTGCAAATTTTAAAATTCAAAGTCGAGTAAGTGAGAATTTTATGCGGGCCAAAGTGGTTCATATCGTTTCATTTATTTTTTAAAAACTTTGTAAAATACTTATCGAATAAATTTATCGAACTGATTTCTGAAAATATATAATAATAATTAATGAAAAAAATGTTTTTACAAAAAATTAATTAATCTTGATGTAAATGATTAAATTATGTTTTTAAATTTTTTTAGCTCATGAGTAAATTGAAAATTTTATTTTGTAAATTGATATTTTGATGTATTTTTTAAAAATCAATTTCCTTAATATGAAAAATATTTATAAATCTGATGTCAATCAAGATAATGCATTTCCTTTTTTTCATTTTTTTATATCCAAATATATCAAAATAATAAGAATTTTACCAATTTCACCCTTTCATTTTTTTGATTTTTTTATTTTCTTTAACGTCGCTATATTTATGCTATTTGTGATGCTAATCAGCGACGGAGTTCGTAAGTGTGTTCGTAAACAAAGCACATGTAACGTACAGTGGTGCTTCTATCAATCGGCTTCCGAGAGCGGGATTCGAACTCGAGAACTCGAGATTATGAATCCAATGCTCTACCAACTGAGCCTTTAACCGGCTCACCATTTTATTTTTAAACACAATTATTTAAGTGCAATATAGGATAATTTTTAGTTTGACTTACTAAAGCCAAAATTAAAAATGATATAGTAAAAAATACTTGACAGTAAATATATAAGTACATAAAAATTATACGTAAAAATTTTTTTAAATTATAAATTATATTTTAGTTTTAATATTCAGATTTAATTTAAGTGAATAATAATAATTGACATATATATATATAAATAATATTAAAAACTATTAATCATATTTATGAATATCATTTTTGTGTTGCAGGTGAGATCATCCTTCTTTTAAAAACAATTCAATCCCATTTAAGGATAATCGTAAGTCGTTCTTTATAAAAAAAAATTGATTAATCAAATAAATTAACAAACAATATATATTTATTTTAAAAGAATATTTTAAACAGCACTAATAAAAGTATTTCAATAACCTCTTACGTAAGGTATTCCTTTAAAAATTCTCATTCAAACGTAATCTTTAAAAAAAATCCCTTCGTCATCTCGCATCGAATTCAAGCTAAACACACGCGATTTTATAATTCACCACATACCAAATAATGGTCTGACAATGAAATTTAGATACTTATCTAATAGCTCGACCTTGTCCAAGGACTTAAGATACATTTTCCGCTTGCTGACAAGAACACATTCTTGTATATATCCTGTACGTAAAAAAAAAAGAGAAAACAAGGCCACGAGAAAGAAGCCATCGCGAGATTAATGGTAAAAAAAAAACTAAAAGGGGAGAGGATGAAAAGAAAAAAAAGAGAGAAATTGTCTGCTTGTCGACGCCGCAAATCAGTCGATTTTTTCAATCTGTCTCGTCCTTCTCCTTCCCTTCCGTCTCATAAGTCCTACCCTCGTCATTTTATTTTTTCCCCAACCTTTCTTCTTTTTTTTTCTTCCTTCAAGCCGATGAATCGCCCTTATTGTTATGCTTACTAAAATGTGGGACGTTACAAGGAGACCTTTTGCTTTGGAATATGTGTTGTATGTACTCTTTTTTTTCTCCTTTTTTTATTTTTGTTTCTTACCTTTCTTTTTCGTTGACTTGTGCGACTTGTGTGACGCGTAATTCATTCGTAAAGCATTTTTAGAATACTTTTGATGATGAAGGTTGATTTTTATTGCAAACTTCTGAGATATTGTTGTAATACGTTCAATGAAAACGAAATACTTGGTTAAAATAGTTGTCTTTGTATTCTTGTTTAAAAAAATTTCTCGAAAATTTGAAAATATAAAAAGCTAAAATTATATTTATTGTTACGGAGTACCAAAAATAACACGATAGTAATGTTCTTTATTGCCAAATAAACAACAGTTAGACAATTTAGGTGAATCATCGGTATATCATCATTTGAAAATGTTCCATGTTTAGAGAAAATTATGGGAAAATATTATGTATAGATACATCCCTGCAAGGATTACATTTTTGAAAAATATGAAAAATTCGTAGCTAAATTTGTATTGGAATATTTTAAAATAATCTTCTTTTTGGGGAGTTTTAAGGATTTAACGATGATTAAAACGTATCTAATTACCTTTCAATTATCAATCTGTTTAATATTACTTTTCATGTTCGATTTCTGTTGGACTAGTACAACTTTAAAATTCGTCAAAATTGTTTATAATACTACTTCAAATAATGACATAATGTTCAGTTATTATCATTACTATTGTTATCTCAGTTATAACGATCTTTACCATCGAATTCTTTCCAAGTATGTTTATATTTTATTCTCAAATTTACAAATTCATCGATGATATGTATCTTTTAAGCGTCTATTTCCTCAATAAATGACGTGATTCACGTTTTGGTCTAATGAACAAAGTACTTAGCAATACCCAAGATAACAGTGGTCCTATATTTACGACCTAATATTCCCTCGACGTAACTTTGAACGAACTTTACAATCTTTTGTCCTTCGAAAAAAAAACAAAATAATTTAAATACAACATAATCAAGTTCAAAACTATAAACTTGATAATGCAAAAAAAATCATTAAAAATAAAATATCACATGTTATCCTTCTATACATAATCTCAAACTGAACAAAACAAGTTAAATGATCGATGAAGATATGCTGACGCTTAGTTTTATGTGTACATACATATGAACTAAGCTTATTTTGTAGGTCAAGTTTGAAATGGCTTCAATGCCGAGGTTTATTCTCTCTTTACAAGCCTTTTTTTTGTATTAGTAGGCGCCAAAGATTTTTGTTTATGTTTCCTTTTCCGTTGTTCAGTATTTCTCTATAAGAAAGGGAAAAATTACTGTACCGTAAATCTTTTACATATAAACTCAAGCTTTTGTACTTGATGATATGCTTTCTTTTTAGGTAGAAAAAAGGGATGTTTTTCTTAGTTTAGGGTATGATGCTTCAGGCTATGAAGTAGGGAGTTATATCTCTTTTCTCTTACACTGATTTTCGATACTGCTGAGATTAAAGAGATTCATGCTTTGTAGTATTTCATAGTAAATTTGGGTTTATATTTTGTAAAGTACTTGTTAATGATAAGACATATTTTAGAAATATTTCAAAATAAATTTACTTAAATTTTATAAGTAAAAGATTAGAATTTCTAGTTACAAAGTATTTTATCAAACTTATTAAAAACTACTTTCTTTTTGAATATTACCAAAATAATGAGATTAAATTATTCCTTATCTTCTTAAATAAAATCTTCTTCAGGAAATATACTTTTAAGAACAATTAATAAGATTCCTCATTTATTTTATCAATCAAATCATAATTTTTTTTTCTGAAACCTAATTACGGTAGATTTTTCATTATGATTTATTATTTCAAATTTGGAAGTAACGCTTAAACTATTTACAGTTGAGAAATCGAAGTTAAAACTATTTAGTATGCTATTTAGTATATTTTATTGAATTTATTTCATTAATAGAGATTTTATCTTGCTGAAAACCATTAGGTTGAGTACTTTATATAGGCAGTTAAGAGCATGACGAAGCTGTCCGCCTTCTAATAATATTTCCAATCCTAACTTATGAATAAACGATGCGTTTAATCGAGTTTTTTTACAACAAAGAAAAAATTTGTAAGATTAAACTCTAGTGCGGACAACCCAAGAAATCCACCAAAATATTATACATACAAAGTTATAATAAAAACTTTCAATGTATCGTATTTTAAGGTTAGGTTTGTCGAGTTTAATATCTAATTACCAATCAAAGCTCATAAAAAAATAACAAGTCCAAATGATTTTTTATTTTAACAAAAATTATTGTACTAATATAGCTTTAGTGCGGACAAGTCATTATATTTGTTTAATTTATGAATTTAAAAAGATATTGATGAAATAAAAAAAGCAAAACTCAATTGCTGCAGCTCCGACATGCCGTTAAAGTTGTTTAACTAGAAACTCAGATTAAGATTCATCATATAGAGAAACTATTGATTTGCAGTAACAAGAATTTTTACTCCCTCTCATTTCTCCTACTTATTCATTCACTGTTTTCTGTCATTATGTGATACAAAAATTGAAAAATGAGAAAAAGCTATCAGTAAATAATGTCATTGCAAATGAAATGAATTTAAAGTAGAATGGATAAATTTATTATTATTTAAATATTCTATTGGAATGTATTTTTATAAAGTTAACAAAAATTTGTTCTTAAAGATTATCGAGTTAAAAACCAATATTTAGTTTGTTATAGATAAAATATTCACTTTTAAAAATATTTTTAACAACTGAAATTAAGATATAATTAATGTACATTTCCAAAAGCATCTGTACTTTATTACCAATATGATTGCGGACTTTCCTTGAAAACTTTCTTTTTTTTCTTGGAGTTAACCACATTACTAATGTTCTAAAAGAAAAGTCTGCAACATCTCTTACAAACTCCTTAAAAGAAGAATATCGGCACTGCTGTATAGGCGATTTTTCAAACGCAGCTGCTGCAATAAAGTCACGAAAATAGAAGACAGAGCCTTGCGGTGCAATTCAATCGAATTGATTTTAAGAAAGAAAAGCTTCCACTTTCTTTTGAACTTCTTTTTCAGCTAAAACTCCATCGTACACACGTGGTCGAATATTCTTTTTTATGTTTGGTGGTCACGGGAACTATTAACTGGTCTTTTTTCGAGTGTGTTTAACTGTTATATTTGCTTTTTAAGTGTATAAAAAGTAAAAGAGTTTTTTTACGTTTTATGAGATAAATCTTTTCATATTCGATGTTATGAAATAAGAACAAAAGATTTCTTAATCGAGATAGTTTTGAAGCTTTATTTTATCAAGACAAAATCAAGTATTACGTACTATATCTAACCAGGAGAGTGTCTGAGTTGCGGGTCACAGATCTTAATGAAACTTTGGGATAAGTATTAAGGTACCAAAATATGAGTAAAGCCATAGCGGTACGGTCTAACGCTTTGGAAAACTGAAGTTATGGACGAATATAGTCTTATTTTCAGAGAAATATGAAAAACGAACTCCTAATCGAAGGGTAAATAATTCTGTCTAGAAACATCTTTCAAAAATTCACAATAACTAAAATGAAAGCAGAGAAAGCAAGCTTTAATTAGCTAGTTTCCGAATTAAAAAATAATAATCAGAACTAAAGTTATGCTTGTTTCAAGTTAAGCAGCAAAAGAGTACTAAAAATCACCATCCCTTAGAATTTAGACTATTTTTGGTACTCTCTTTCTGATCAACTTCAAACAAGCATAACTTTAGTTCTAATTATTATTTTTTGATTCGGAAACTAGCAAATTAAAGCTTGTTTTCTCTGCTTTCATATTATTTATTATGAATTCATTAAAGACATTTCTAAACAGAATTATTCACACTTCAATTAGGAGTTCTTTTTTCATATTTTCCTGAAAATAAGACTATAATCGTCCATAACTTCAGTTTTTCGAAGCGTTAGACCGTACCGCTGTGGCTTTACTCATATTTTGGTACCTAAATACTTATCCCAAAGTTTCATTAAGATCTGTGACCCGCAACTCAGACACTCTCCTGGTAAGCCTAATTATAGTTTTGAAAAAAGAACTCTGAATTACAAATTAAAAGTAGAAACATTAAAAAAAAAAAATTTTTAATTTTAACAATCAATAATTCAATAGCTGTCTGGTATAATAGGCATGATGAAACATACTTTTCTCCAACATAGAATTAAAAATTCGATTTTCGATACTTGTTTTGCGTGAGCAAAATATCACATTGCTTCACCAGCGAGCAAAATACTTATTTCTAACAATTAATATATTATTTAACATTGAACTCGCTTTGTGAGCTTTAAGTTCGGTTAATTCCATAAAATTATAAACATTTATGTAAATAAGTTTGTTTATTATTATTAAAAAAATATCTGTAAAAATCACAAAATGTCTCGAATTAAAAATACGAATATTTTTTTCACTTTATATAATATTTTGCTATAAAATAAACACAAGTTCAAGAAGAATAATGCATAGCTCATAATGATACCTTTCTAACAATATCCTCGTGTTATTCAATTGCCAAAAACTTTTCACTTGCCTAATACTAGTTGTGTGTACCCATTATCCATAAACTTTTGAAGGTTGACTTTAAAAACCATTTCAGAAAATAGCCTACGGATAGTTAGTTGTTCATTCTTGGTTGGACGCAGCTGTCGTGTTCGGACATCGTACCTCAATATCGTTTTTGGTTTTCTTCTTACCTATACACGAAAGAGGTCGAACGTGACAGTCGCGGTGTTTAAATTTTCTGGCGAATCAGCTGCTGAGAAGGTGATTTCACAGATCACAGTATGTTATAGTTTTTTTTTCTTTCCTTTGAAGCGAAATTGAAGAATTGTATTTTAGTAAATATATGAAATATTAAGATTAATTATAAAATTTAATTCGGAAATATAACTTATAAATTAATTTAACCATAAAGATATGTATATTGTTCTGATTTTATAAGTTCCAATTATCATAAATATATTTAATCTTATTCGTTTTTACAATAATGAATTTAAAAACTTAATATTTGGATAGATTTTTGATTATGTTAAAAAATCTATCCAAATATAGATTACCCAGAAGGCCAATTTCGAAAGGAGTTTCACCCACCAAAAGGTCAACAGATTACAAACTTTTCACTAAATGTATAAAATTCATTTCGACATGCCTGCAAAATATTCCAAAATAATTTTTCCCAAAGAAAAAACATCAGAATTATGCTCAACATGCTTTAAACTTGAAGAGACGGGAAAGCCACTATAGTGGCTCGACCATGGATAGACACTTTACATATGAGTATTTCCCAATATTAGAGACACTATTATGTGTTTTTTATAGAAAATACTGAGAAATTGAAAATTCCAAATTCCCCATCCTCTAAAGGTTAAATGTAGTAAATAGACCTTAGCTACATCAAAAATGGAATTATTCGCTCATTAAAATAAATTTTTGTCGCTCGACAGTTGTCGTTTTTTTGGCAGTTTGCTCGAAGTCCGGTCGTTTTTGGCAGTCAAGGGGTTAATACTATAAGTTATGGAATCTTCGTATTCATCCGCAAAAATATGAAACAATTTTATTCCACCGCCCCTAACACGATGTGTCTAAGACTGGAACTAAGGTTAGACAGAATCAGTCCTAATGGCTGAATTCTGTCTACCAATAACTAAATTTATACCATAATAAAGGCGCTTCTGCTCTTATACAGAGGAGTATGGCTAAAGTACAAACTACCATAGTCTTAATCTGAGAACTCTAAATTGTTGTGAATGTCATAAGAAAACTCTAGGATGTAAGTTCCAGAAACCTGAACTTTGAGAATTCAAAAGTCTGTAATCATAAAAATGTCAATTTCACTCATGAAAATATGCTTAAGAAATCTGATGATAGGCGTCAGAACAGGGATCCAAATAAGATCTTAATAGAACAAGATTGTCAGCCTACTTCCCGTATGACAGATATGATAATCCACCAAATGAAGTTCGTTGTATGGTGAATTTAAGACCAAATAATGTTGTCTCCCGGAAGCATATGTTACAAAATATTATTTTGTATGTGGCATAGTAGAGATGAATGCCTACTTGATTGCTTAAAAAGAACTGATTTAGACACTACTGACGTTTAAATAGAACCTTTCAAAATGTTAATAGTGCGGAGGGTATAAACATTTTTTACTTATCTTTCTATGTATTGAAAATCTTGAGCCACCGCTGGAATTTCAAGAATTTCGCTTCCTCCGCGACTCCATTGAGTTAGCTTAATTTTAGTCAAGATTTAGCTGCAATTCTGTTAAAAGTTAAATTTAATCTAAAAATCAGTTAAATTTAACTTTAATTTAATTAAAATTTTACTAAAATTGAGATGAAAATTGATTTAGAGTCAGCTTAATTTTAGGAAAAACTTGGCTAATTTCAGCTAAATTTAACTAAGTTTCAGCTAAATTTAACCAAATTCTAGATTAAATTAAGCTGACGCTTAATCTTATGTAGAATTAGCTAAAATAATCTGAACTTAAGCTAAAATAAAGTTAAAATTTAGCTGAAAGCCAGCTAAAATTAAAATAAAATTTAGACAGAACTTAACTAAATTCTATTAAAAGTTTATCAAGTGTAAACTAAAATTTACAAGGAATACACTCAGGGTTACAAGTCAGGGTATTATGTCGCCACTATAGAATTTTAGTTCCTAACGCTGAATATTTTCCTAGTTACAGGCAATTAAAGAATGTCATTTTTAAAGTAACTAGATTTTTAAACGATAATAATAAATAATTTATTATTAAAATCCTCAATAGTCCTTCCAAAAGAATCATTGTAAAAAAGTATAAAAATTTTGTATTAACTTCCATAAATTAACAAATTTATTGTAGTTAATTTTATAAGCCTTGCAATGACATCAATTTGTTTATTTGTTGTGAGAAATCCTGCCAGATTTGCTGCAGATTTTACTTTAGTAACTTTTATAGATTATTTTGGTAAGGGGGATTCACAACAGAACAGTACATATCAATGCTTACGATTACTACTCGTAAAGTAATTTTTTTATAATTATTGTCATATTTCTAATATGATGGACGCGAGATAAGAATTTCTGTGTCGTATTATCAAATAACTTATTAAAAGTATTAAGCAAGTAATGATTCTTGGAATATTTATATTATTTACATTTAATTGAACTTTTAATGCGATAGGCGTGTGGGTCCCTTTCTCGTCTATGATGGTGAAGTAATAATAAATAATCAAAATAAGAAAACTAACATTAATAAGAAATTAATTATTAATAATAAATTAATAATAAAAAATAATAGAATTAAAAATTATACTGTATTACTATACTAAATTTTAATAATTTTAAATATAAAATAATTTCCTATTTTAATAATAACATTTTTTTATACCCATGAAAAAATGATTTTTATATAATAATATATAATTATTTCTGCTTATACGTAGCATCATACATAATCATGTATAAACTTATATAATCAAAAATAACTTAAGAGTCTGCATGATTATATATATTTGTTCTTAGTCATATTAATTTAGAGACATTTGCATATAATTCTATATAAATTTATAGAATTGTTCGATGCCATTACGTATAATTATATATAATTTTATATGATCCATTGATCATCATTCTAACAACTTATATTCTAATTTAATTATGTATAGTTACTTATGTTAATATATAACTTCAAATAATTATTCATAATTACATATAATAATATTATATATACATGGGCTTATAAAATTAACTAAAATCATGCGAAGTCGTGCAGACTCTTAAGTAATATTTGATTATATACCTTTACACATGACTATATATGACAGACACATATAATTATATATGATTATATATGACAGCCATATATAATTATATATGATTATAAAGAAATCATTTTTAGACGGTCATTTTTTCTAATTTATTTATAAATAGAAAACTAATACTTTAAAATATAATAGAATGAAATATCTATCGATAAATATATAATAGAGATACATCATATTAAATAACAATGAATAAAACCGAGAAATACGTCAAATTGTGTCATATTTAAAACATACACCGAATACTTAAAACATATTCTGAAGAAATTTTTAATTTTAAAATGATGAAATTAATTTTATTTTATTTTTAAACGTTTTTCACATAATATCAATAATAATAGAATTAAAAAAATATTATAATATAATTTTAGCTACAATAATGTTTCCCAGTATTAACTGAAAGCATCACTAATGTATGCTTTTTAGGTGTTACTTATCACTGTAAGAAATACATGAATCATACATTATAATAATTTTTAATATAAATAATCTGTTTTTTTTTTGTTATAAACAATAAAATGAATGTAAAAAGATTTGTGTCTTTAATCTTGTACATAGGCGTTAACTGCCTATTGAAGATTTGTTTATTAATGTTATAACTTTCACATCTTATTTTCGACAGGTAAATAAAAAAACTATGTCATTTTTATTTAAAATTAACATAATCATCTAGATTTCTTTATAATTAAAAAAAAAAAAAATCCTCCCCGGCGGGGAATCGAACCCCGGTCTCCCGCGTGACAGGCGGGGATACTGACCACTATACTACCGAGGACTTATTTTTCGAAGTCCTAAATTCGCTTTAAATACTTGTTTTTCGCTAAAAATTGCAACTTTTGAGATTATTTTTCAAAAATTTGTTTAAACAATTTTATTTGAAAATTTTTTAAACTTTTAAACAAAATTATAATTTAAATATTTCTAAATAGGTAAAATATTAATCGATTTCTACTTTATCGACACCACGTGTTTGTTTTATTATTTAAAACCAATATAATCAAATTATATTTATATTATTAAAAAAAACTTCATAATCTTTTTTTATTAAATAGTTTTATTATTTAAAAAAAACTTTATCAATAATACATTTGATTATATTAATGTAAATAAAAGATATTATTATTGTTTAAATAAAATAATTTTATTTAAGAATATTAAAATATTTAAACATGATTATTTAATTATATAAATAAAATGTTTGAATATATATTTTTATTACGCTAATTATATTAATTTATTAATTTTATGATAATTCATTTCAGATATTTTCTTCATTAATATTTTTCATAACTAAATAATCAAGTAACAACGTGGTGTCGATAAGATAGGAACCGACTCCTATTAAACGTGGTATATTGCTAGTAACAGTTTCTATTTAAATAATAATGTTATTATTTTTAAATTATAAAGGTTATGGAAAAGAATTTCGATTTATTTATTATGTCTCAAATAAAATAATTATTGTAATATAAATTAAATTTCAGTAGAGTTTTGATAAAATACAGCATTAAAATAATCATACATTATCCTTATAAAAAGTAATGAAGTAAAAAATGAAATCTGTGTTGAATTTTTCAAAACATTTTATTTTTTAATAAGAAAAAATTTAACAACAAACTTTGTTTATTATAAATTAATAATTACATCAAAAACTATATTTTTCTTAATTCTTTTTATCTTCCATAAAAATATTATTTATAAATATATAAACTCATTTAAAAAGCTTAAAGCTTTTTCTCATTATTTTATCATTACTTTGCCATTGCTATTATATAAAGGGAAAGCTCGGGACTTAGGATGTAACAATTATTGATTCCGCGAAAGCGCACTTTTGGCTCTTTGCCAGAGTAACGTTAACGACCAACCTTATATTGCATTTTCAGTTTAAAGCCAGCGTGAGAAAAAAAAAGAAAAAGTAAAAACGAAGAATAAACTTTATTTTTTCGAAAATCTGCTTGAGAGTAAGTTAAGTAAAAGTTGCTGATAAACCTAGTTTATATTCAGCATTAAAAAAGTTTTCCAAACGAAGTTGTCATACTTTCAAGTTAAACGTTACACGTAGAACAACCTTTAAATTTTTCGCCGCCACTTTCTGCTTTATTTGCTTTTGTGAACAAAAAAAAATCTTTTTTTTTATTGTATAAAAGATCAGGGACAATTGGCGTTTATAAGAAGGAAAATAACAATGGATTTGAATTTTTATTGCTGTTTGTGGTAAGGAAAAATGTAAATGAAGAGTCATTAAGTGGGAAATTAATTTTAACTTCTTTCATATTTTTTAACTTTTTAAAGAGAGAAAAATTAAGATTTGCTACTTTAAATTATGGGAAGTAATGAATTATTAAAGAGATGGATTCAAAAATCTTTTTGCATCGTAACCTATTTCATTCTTTTACAATAATTTTTCTTGTTTATTTAATTATTTTATGATAATATAGTTAAATTGAATTCATAAAATTATACTATTAATAAATTTTCAAATGAACTTCATAGAAACTCAAATGTACTTTATTAAGGTTTCCTACTTTATAGTGGAAGTAATTAAATTCTTGCATCTAGCACTTGTTTTCTCATTTTCATCTTCAATGAATATTTCAAAAACAAGCTTGTTGTTAACCACTAAATTAAATTTTATCACAAATATATTAAAATAAACTATAAAGAATATGTTGAATAATAAAATTATTGTTGTTATTTAGTTATTTTTTATTAAACTTAACAATATTTATAATTTTTTATCAAATAATTATAAGAGTAATTTGCCTTGTTACTGGCCACATTTTCCTTTTCGTTAAATCTGTTTGTTTATTAGATAATGATCAATACATTTTATTAATGCTATTCAAATTTAACAAGTTGTAATGAACTAAGTCGCTAAGTAGTTTAATACTATTTAAAGTGGTAATACGCACTTTTTAATTTTCGATCTTTAATAGATCGACTATTAAATAGGTTGTCTTAATAATTTATTGAAGTTTGTTTTTGCACAAATACTCTCGTGATATTATACTAAAAACTATTATAGTATTTTTTTATACAAATAAGAATTGAATAATAGTAATGATTATAAATTTTCATTCATAAATATTATAACAACTTAATTATACGTCAAATCAATTATATTCAAATTAACATTGAATATACAAATATAAAGTGTATTTTAGCATAAAGAAAAGCCCTTAAAATTAACTTTCGCAAAATTTTCAAAACATCTGCATACTTACATCAAAACTTTACTAACTTTGTAAATATTATTATTTATGCAAAGCATACGAAATTATCGTGTAGTAATAACGCTCCAACTATATTGATTGCAAACACAAATTTTCATCTCAGTCATTTCTTTAATTACTTGATCGCATATATACATTTCAAACTAAAATATAGGTCATATTAAATGTCTATACTCTTCTTCTTTGAATACAGTTAGAAACAAATTAAAAAAAAAACTAACGAAAGGAAAAAGAAAAAAAATTATACATATATTCTTTTGCGTGTTTCAAGATATGCAAGAAAAACAAGTACATCCATGATTGCGTATTCAAGTCCTTATATGCATGAAATGAAAGAGACGTTAGTAAAATTTGTAGATGGACACTTCTTTAGTAACATGACTTAGTAACAGTATTTTTTTCGTATGTACTCAGATGTTGAATTTTTACTGGCAACCTTTGAAATTAGTAATTTTTATTTTTAACATGGAGAAATGGTCCAGAATAATCTTATTCTAATTTATAATATTTTGTTTCTTAACAATATATATGGATTGGTCGTGATATTTTTAATATTTAAAATATTGTCGATAAGAGTTATAAACTTATCATAAATTATTAAATATAATTTATGAACAAAATAATTTTTTTATATTAATATAGAAAAATATCGTAATATTGTTTTGTTGATATAATATAATTATTTTTGCATAAAAAATATAAGATACGTTATTTTTCAAGATTGACAACAAAAATTGGTTGATGTTTTTCTTTCTGGTAATAAAAAAAAAACTTTTTAAGGAACGACTACAAAAATTTTTCCTTTTGCTTTCTCATAGAGAAAGCATTGTATCGGTAAAAAAAATTTTTTTCTATTTTTTCATTAATTTGTACATATTTGAACTCAGTGAGTCGAAAAAAGTGGTTTCCAGAAAATGTCTGTATGTATGTGTGTGTGTGTGTGTGTGTGTGTGTGTGTGGATGTATGAATTCAGTTAGTAAGCTGTATCTCGAGAACTACTCGATGGATTTGCTTCTAATTTTGCATGGAATTTAGTTTTGTGATTAACTTGCTGGGAAGCTATTGATAATTTGGTTCTTCCACCGTAGTTTTCATTTTAAAGTTTTTTTAAAAAATAAAAAAAAAATTCGATTTTTCGTTTTTTGGTTTTTTTTTGTTTACTACTCGATGAATTTGCTTCAAAATTTGCATGGAATTTATTTCTGATTGCCCGGATAAAATAAATTTTTAAAAACTGATTTTCTTAGCTCAGTTTTAATTTTAGAGCATTTTGAAATTTTTGAAAAAAATGTTTCTATTTATTAAGCCAATAAAATCTTAAAAACTACTCGATGGATTTACTTCAAATTTTCCATACAATTCAATTTTTTGATGAACTGGTGTGGAAGCTATTGGGAATTGGTTTTCTTAGCGCAGTTTTTTTTTTAGAATCATTTTAAGAATTTTTAAAAAATTTCGATTTTTCATTTTTTTGTATTTTACGTAAACTACTCGAAGAATTTGTTCGAAAATTTGTATGGAACTTTATTTCGACTGCCAAAATTATTAAAAATTTTGTAAACTAATTTTCTTAGCGCACTTTTAATTTTAGAGCATTTTAAAAATTTTTTAAAAAATTTTTATTTTTAATTTTTTTATTTTACGAAAACCATTCGATTGATTTGCTCCAAAATTTGTATGCAATTAATTCGCTACTATCTGAATAAAACAAGCTTTGGAATACTAATTTTCTCAGCGCAGTTTTAATTTTAGAACACTTTGAAAATTTTCAAAAAAATTTTTATATTTTCATTTATTTTCTTTTTGCGTTAACCATACTATAAATTTTCTCCAAAATTTTCATACAATTAATTCGCTATTGTCTGAAAAAAATTAGCTTTTGGAAACTAATTTTCTTAGAGTGGTTACAATTTTAGAGAATTTTAAAGATTTAAAAAAAAATTTTGATTCTTCTTTTCTTATTTTTTTTTATTCTTCGTAAAGTACTCGATAGATTTGTTCTAAAAATTACAGGGAAATTATTTGCGACTGCCAAAAGAAGGGAAATTTCCAAAAATTGATTTTCATAGCGTAGTTTTAATTTTAGAGCATTTTTAAAATTTTTAAAAAGAAATTTTGAAAAGAAAATGTTATTTATTTAACCAGTTAGATCTCGAAAATTACTCTATGGATTTGCTTCAAATTTTGTATACCATCTATGTTTTTGTATAACTAGGCGGGAAGCTATTGAAAATTTGTATTCATAGTGTATTTTTTTATTATAGAGCCATTTTAAGAATTTGAAAAAATTTTCGATTTTTAATTTTTTTTTTGTATTTTACGTAAGTTAATTGATGAGTTTGCTTTGAGATTTCCATGGGAATAATTTGCATCTGCCAAAAGAAGGATAACTTTTATAAACCGATCTTTTTAGCGTAGTTTTCTTTTTAGAAAATTTTAAAAATTTTCTTAAAAAATTTTCATATTTCAGTATTTTTCCATTTTACGTAAAGTACTTGATAGAATTACTCTAAAATTTGTATACAAGTTATTTGCTACTGTCTTTATAAACCAAGTTTTAAATAAATAATTTTATTAGCGTAGCTTTTTGATCACTTCTTTTGTTTTCTGAGTTACTCTTGAAAATTTATAATAGTACTACTGAATTTAATTACCGTTACTAAAATTGACTACTTGGATTTACCAAGCTTAGTCGTGATAAAAAGATATCTACAAGATAACAAAAATAATAAATTCGAACCTATGTATAAGGCTAGCTAAAGTCAACAAAATTAAACACTTTAAAAGCTAACATTTAACCCAAACAAAATGTTGAAAAGGCAATCAACTAGCATATATATATTCAAAATTTATAAAGTACAAAATGAATAAATATTAATGATGGACAATTTTTTTATATTAAAATCACATTTAAATAAATATAAAAAAATAATGAAACTCAAAGAGCTCTATGAGAAAGCATTCCGCCAAAGCACTTGGCAGCGTTTTTATATTTTGAGACTGTACTTTCAAATAACCAAGGTTTTCAAGGAGGTACTTATCTTCTAAAATAAAATATTTTAATAAAAATAAAGAAAACAGCATTTTCACAAAAATGAAATTTCTTTATATTTCGCCATTGAAAAAAAGTACGTTCTGATTAAACAAATAGTGCATAAATGTTATCATAAGTAATTTTATAAGTATTAAATTGATGTGCAACTAAACTAAAAAATGTTGCAATATTTTGAATACATTATTATTTGTGCTCCTCGTATTGAAGATTCTCATTTTTTTGCTAGCTAACGATAAATGCAGTTTGAAAATCTGTAAAACTTATTATTTTCTGTTTGTTATAATTTTATATGGTACTATTCTCAAGCTATTAATTTGGTCTAATTCTTCAAAAATGACAAAAAAAGTAATAAATAAAAATTTTTTGTCTCTCTATACTATGTTTTGAATTATTTTCAAATTTAAAATTCTATATATAAAAAAAATCACTAAAAATATTCTACAAGTTCCGAAAATTTTAAAATTTATTTCATGGAGAATATTTTTTAAAGAAAATTATTTAAACATAACCTTATATAACAATAATAAAAATAAAAATATAATAATATCACTAATAATAACAATAATATCAATAATAATAAAAATAATAACAATAATGATAATTGATTTATAGAATATTTATTCTATTTCTTAATTAATTGAATTTATCCATTTATTTTTTCATTTATTTCATTTTTCTTTGCATTCATTTATTATTTGAACATTATAACAATTTAAAAGTTTAGAATAAAGAATAATTGATATCAAATCTTTCTATATTTTCAAAGAAAAAGTAACAGTCCCGACTTTTGGAATAATAGTAAATTGTCTTTTAGTATTTCCATATTTTTCCAATATACTTTGGACGAAAGTGAGTCTATCAAAAACTTTAGAAAATAAAATTTAAAAACCCTTTTATCATCACCTTTGCACTTTTTGTGTTCTTCTTTTCCAAATAAATTGTTCAATAATTTTCTCTCTTTTGTAACTTTGCTTTTTATTTCTATCTACAACAATTTTCAGATAAACAAAAAAATCCTTTTATCTTTATATTTTTATACTTCTTTTATATTTTAAATAAAATGATCGACGTAAATTGATTCCAAAAAACTTTCGTGAAGATGGTTTCAAAAAATATAATCCAAAATCGAAAGAGGAAAAAAGAGTTTGTCATATATGGTTATAAAAATTATTTTTTTACAAAAATAAATAAAATTAAAATAATTTTTCGAATGATCCAATTATATAAAAGAGTTTCAATAAAACCGCTCTAAACCTACAATAAAAATATCTGTAACAGTAAACTAATGCTATTATTTATTATTCTATTCAATTAATGAGTTTTTTTATATTCATTTTTATTAATAAATTGATAAACCACTAATACATAGAATAAATTTTTCTACAAACAATCCTACACGTTTATTTGTTCATCCTAAATTTTATCAATATATCATTTCTAACCTCCCCCCGTGGCCAGACTACTTAACCTAAATTCATTCCCAGACGAAATTCAGAAAAAGCTTGTATAAAAAAATATGAGAGAAAAAGAGACATACAATGTTCTCTTGTTCCTCTAGTCAGCATTTATTAAACCATTTCTTTCCTCCCCTTTTTATTCTCTCTTACTTTCTCTCTTCTAAAATAGAAAGGAAAATCACATTGGAGCCGCGACGTCTTGGCGCCCAGCATCCCTTCGTCATTGAGGCGCCGTATATACAAGCATGTATATACATATATAACATTCGTTTCATTATTGATCTTACTTGTCTGACATTCAATCTCTTTCTCGCTTTAGAGTTGAAAGCTTGTTTGCTGTCACTCTTTTCAACCCCTATATCTATAGAAAATATACGCACGTGCCTTTTATTTTTACTGTTATTTTTTTTCTCTTTTTCTCGAATCAAAGAAAAAAGAAGGAGAGAAATAGAGTAAGAATGACGATTCTCTTAATCGGAAGTCAAACATTGCTGGTTTGCTGTGTCTTAGAAAAAAGAAATGGACCTTCGGAACTTCTGAAATACTTAAGAATGACTTTAATCTTGAAAATCAACTTTATTTAATGATACAGTAAAAGGACAAAAGTTCTTTCACTTTTGTCACATTGTTTTTGTTATTTAGGTTGATTGAAAATTCTCTTTTTTTTAGTATTTGTGTATAAGAATACATTTTCGTGATTTATCATAATATGTTAAAAAAAGTATTTTATTATAAAATAAATTTTTATACTTTGAAACTTAATATCACAAAGCAAAAAGAAAAAAAAATATACTCTCAAAGATACACGCTTGCAAGTGTATTTGATACCTTATTTCAGTAAGTTTTTTGTTGAAAGTCTTTCTTTGGACTCTCTTTCTTGTGTTTTTTACTTTAGAATATTTTTAAAGAATCAAGTTGCGTGTTCTCAGTCCATTATCGTGATTTTTCAGCAAAGAATCAAAATATAAGATTGCGCAAATAAAGAGATAATGATCTTACTTCGTATAATCATAACAAATACAAATTGATGTAGCTTACAATATTTAATACGGAAAATATAGGTCAAACAAATATTTTTAATTATTCAAATTTATAAATTTATACTTAGTTTTAATTTCTCTTAACTTTTAGTTCGCAAAGAAAAAAAAGGAAAACTTAAATTATACTTTTATATAACGAAACTCGGACACTATTTCTAGGTTGTATTACATGATCAACGTTTTTGTTACATCATCTTTGATTAATAAAAGAAAGAAAGAATAAAAAAATCCCTCTTTTTATTCCGCGAAATGAATAACGTTGCATTTGATTACAAAATTAAATGATCAACAAATCCTAAACTACGTAGAAATAATACATCACAAGTATAAGTGAGATTAAAATACTTTTCATAATGCAATAGCAAATAATAGGGAATCGTAAAAGATACTTTTAATTATACTACTCTTAAACTCCTGGGACGCATATTTCATTCTTGTTAGAAGTACTGGGTAAAAAAGAGATATATAGGAAAAAATTCTAGTACAGAACCTGACATTTTCCCCTTGTTACTTAACATTAACGTCCAACTAGTCTTACGTTTCTCTCACTTTCTGCTTTTTTTTTCGTTGCACTAATTCTTTTTTTTCAATAGGTTTTTTTACTTTTGTTTGCAGCATTGTAGGTCGTCGCGTGAAGAAAACAGTACTGTTTCACCCATATCAAGTGTATAACTAAATTGAGTACGTTAGAATATGAAAAAAGAATTTGCATTTGTAACAGAGTTAAATTTTTTATATCGTGCATCTTTGAACTATAACTTGTGAAAAATGACAATGATATTATATTTGTATTTTGTTTCGATATTACTATCATAATTTCTTTCATTTTTTATTGCGGCAGGTAGCTTTTAAAATTTAATTACTGAAAACCTTTTTAAAAATTCAACTCGTGCACCGTCTTTAAAATTAATTTATCGAAACTTTTTTTAATTTATTTAACGTCGCTGTATTTATGCTATCTTTTCGATACTAATTAGCGACGGAGGTTGTTCAGTGTGTTTATGAACAAAGCACATGTAACGTACAGTGGTGCTTTTATAATTCGGCCGAGAGCGAGAATCGAACTCGAGCCCTCGGGTTACGAGTCTATCGCTCTACCGAGTGAGCCACTGAAAACTTCAAATTTTCCAAGCTTATTTCTAATTCTTGATTTTGTATTTAAGTAATTATTTAAGACAGAATAAAAAAAACTCTTTAATTTTATAAAGAACGATTATTGATATTTTACTCGAAAAAATTTATTATATCCGTAAAAAAGAATTCGAAAAAATAATCAAGATATATATTTTCCATTTTTTTCAATTAAAAATGTTTATCAATGAAGATGTAAAAAGTTAAAATATTTTGTAACGTCCTGATTGTCCTTCATAGCATAAAGATAAAATATTTGCATAAAAATTAAAAATTGAAAAATCGTTGCACAGTATTTTAATCTACTGTATCTTTGTTGATAAACAAATTGAAAATAGGAAAAAAAGTTTTAATTGAAAAAGGTAAAAAATACGTGTCGAATTTTTTCTTACGGATATAATGGAATTCTTCATGCAAAATGCCAATTCACTCAGAAAAATTTTGTTCTGGAGTAAGGCGTGACTCAGAAAGTGAAATGAGAGAAAAAAGATTACAAAGAGATAGACTTAAAAAAAAAGAAATACACAGGAAATTAAGTAGAGCTAAAGATGGAAATTGGAAGTCTTAACATTTTACGTTTATCTCTTTTCCTTTCTTTTTTTTCTCTCTCTTTTTTTTTTAAATACGCTGGTTAAACTAAATCCGTCGATTCTTTCACGAAATCCTGGCAATTTACAGGAAAAGACGATTTAATGGATCCCGAATGTATTTGATAGTTACGAAAAGATTAAAATAAGAAAAAAAAAAGAAAACCAACAAAAAGGAAATGGTAAACCGATGACTAATGGCTATGTTTTTTTTTCATTTTTCTTTTTACAGAAATTGAGTATAAAGAACCGATAGAAGCGTAAAAAGACACCGGCAGAGACATGGCAGCTTTCGTGGCAAAGCAGATGGTGGGGAATAAGCTGAACGCCGTTAAAGGTAAGGATTAAAATGTCTCGATTGCTTTTACTAGTCTTTTCTTACCTTATTTTATGCTTTAAATATGCAAAAGACTTTTCTTTTGAAATAAATTTTTCCCTCTATAGTAATATTTTATTTTAAATGAAAAAAAGAAAACAAATAATAAGATTTGTGTACAATACTAATCGTTAAATTATTATCAATCCAATAAATGAAAAAAAATTTTGTAAATAAATGTTATTTTTTATGTTAATTATTTAATAATGTGCATAGAATAATATTAAATTTTGATAATATTATCATAATTAATCTCTATAATTAGTTTGGCTTATGAATATTGTTGTAACTATCAAACATGCTTTTATAGATAAAATTATGATAAAAGCCACGTCCTATCGATTTAACGCTCGAGTTTTCAAGAATGTCATTCAGTTTTTAAAGGTTTTATTTTAAATTATTTTAAATCATCGTAAATGTAAATATAAGCATAAGTGTTTAATGAAAAATTCTAGGTGTATGGTACAACATCTTTGTAAAAGTCGATATCAAATTCATTCTAATGAAAAAATGTATTTAAAAAGCTTAATTCTTTTAAAATTACTAAGAAGTAAAGGAAACGAAAAAAATTCAACATGATTCGTCAATTGAAATCGAACATTTAATTTCTATATCAATTTTCATTTTCCTTAAATTTTTGGACGGTTCAAGCTTATCAAAAATCATTATTTTTAATAAAAAGTATTTAATTTTAACTTTTATGAGGATGTGAAAAAAAACCGTAATATTTAAATAAAATATTAAAAATTAAATAAGATAGTTCGTAAAACATTGAAATAATCAAGTGTAAGATCAAGATGACTTGGTTTATTTTATAATTTTATGAATGAAATACATCTCAAAATTACGGAAAAATCCATTCCAAGAAAAGGGGCACTCATTAGTGACAATTTTTATTAAATACATTTATTTGAATTTACAATTTTACTAAAATAATTTTCACTAATTTTTTCAATTAAACATGATAAATTAGTAAAATCTATCACCATAAATTTAATTTTATTAATATAATTTAATGATGAAATTAAATATTTTGAAAGTATATTAAATTAAATTAAAAATTTTTTAATTGAGAATAATATCCCATGCATTTTAATCTTATTAAGTAATCGCATATGTGCACTATGAAAATTTTTAAATAAAAAGGAATTTTAAAAAATTAAAGTACTCTGGATTAACTACGAAAATTTTCATCCCTACAAAAATGAAAAAAAAAGGGAAAAAATGTTAAACACATAGCTCTATTTCTATTTAGCTTGGTCTCCTCGTACTGGAATAATCAACGCATTATATCATTTTTAATACGCGATTTCCTCTGCAATGAAAAAAGGGCTTGAAAAACTAGGCCACGTAGTTTTAAAAAAGCATATAAGAACTCAAAAAATGGAGGAAAAAAATTTTTTTTCCCTCGTATAGCTTTAATAAAGTTAAGAGCCTGAACATTAATCAGACTTGTTTACGACGCGTGCTATAAACTGAAACCGCGTGCAGAAAAAAAGGGGAGAAAAAAAAAAGAAGAAGAGCAAGCGAGAAAATTTCGACAGGTGAAACGAGCTTCTGTGCAAATGCGGCTTTATATTCTCAAAAGGATTTACCACCGTTTGCAATATCGCGTCGACAAGTTTTATGATAATAACTCGTACACATTGCTCTTTTTTTACTCTCTTATTGTAACTATATTTTTTTATATTTTTTTACTCTTATATGATCCTTTTTTTTTAGAATAAGTGTTGCTGTAACATTTTTTCTCTTTTTTTTATTGTTGCTTTGGCTGCTATGGTAGAATACGGATTTTCTTTTTGAAAGACTTTTACAACACTTGAGTTTATGATTTATTTTATAAAAATAAAAATGAAGTTTCCAAATAGGATTTTATTACTTTTTATAAGATCGTATAAAATTTTTATAATGAAAAATAATTATCAATTATGAAATAATTTCTGTAAATAGTCTTATAAAAGTCGTAAAGATATAAGAAAAGTTCAAGTATTGCGTGAACTTTTTACGAGGCATAAATTTGAATAAAAGAAAAAAAATATAAAAAATTTTATTTACAGATTATTATTTATAATTCAAATATAAGATAATCCAAAGATTATTATATGAATGAATAAAACGTTACTTGTGAAATTATCAACAAAAAAACTATTATTATTAGACAAAAAATAAATTTTTGATTAAAATATTTTTATTTTACAAAATGAATGAAAAAAAAAAATATAAACAAAAAGTAATATTAGAAATTACAAACATATAATTTTTACTTGTATACTGTTTTCAAAAATGCATTAGAAAAAGCATAACGGTGGTTTTACATTTTTACAACCCAAATTGTTTTTTATGTAATAACAGGCAGACGTTGAAAAGCATATTTTTTTTTTAATTTAAATGTTAAAATTTTTAATCTACGAAAAGGGTTATTTTTTAATTTTTTGTATGTTTTTATTTCTAATAAATAAAGCAGGTTGTGAAATATAGTTTTTAATTTACAAATATTGACGTTTTGTTATATAATATACAGCTGGTAAATTAATTCTGTTAACAAAAAAGTAACTTCAATCAAAATTTTTTTTAATCACGAACAAAATCTTCAAAAGTTATTAATTTTTTTTTAAACAAGAAGTTATTTGATTGAAAAAAAGTAATTCAAAGTCAAAAAAAATTGATAACACACAATAAAAGATTCGAGCTTTGAAAAAAAATTATAGAAAGAAATTGTTTCAATCGAAATAAACTTTTGTTTTTCAATTCAAATCGACTAATACATCTGTACCTCTCGTTTTAAAACGCAATCAGTTTGTCGTCAGTGCCTTGAAAATGTTCAATTTTCAATTAAGAACCTCAAACAATCTAAATCGTAAATTAAATAGTCGTCGAAATGGTTAAACCAAAAAAAAAATATATATAACGAAATGGCAATTTATTTCTTAGATTTAGAAAATTTCGTTATAAGAGGAAATCTCTAACAATGCCTTTGTATCACGTAATTATAATTAATTGAAATTTCAAAGTTTTATAGTCAATGACAAAATTGGAATTTAGTTCAGTTTGTTACGAGAATCTATTGATGAATTGACCTAACCAAGTTGGAAAATTGCAATAAGGGTTTCGTAAGGAGAATGGAGAAATACAGGGAATTCTGTTAAAGGATAAAATTGTTTCATCAACTACGCAGTTCTGTTACGTAAAATTTTATTTATTTCAAGAAATATTTTCTATCTTATCGACTGAATTAATTTAGTCAATTGAAAATTTCACAATTTTAACTAAACTTTATTTTCCTAAAAATCGATTAAAATTTTCAATAAAACAAAGCATTTTTTTAACAAAAAAAAGATAAATTAAACTTTGACCAGCATTCCTCTCATAAATTTTAAAGCATCGTGAACGAATCAAATAGTTATTTACGTATTCCTTTTGTTTTTTATTCCTCTGTGAAACAGAAGCTATATCACGAGGAAAAAAAACTGGCGTGTATGAGAATTTTCCTTTGACACACATTTGCACTTACAAGCTACAAAACTATTGATGAAGTTTGGTTCATTCATTACTAACGTTAAGCAACAAAGCTTGAAATAGATGGATCTATAGGTAGTTACTCATAGAGATGAAAAAAATATAGGAAAAAGTTAAAGTTATAGCTAAAACTATATTGGAAATTTTTACTCGATTTTCATTTCTTTTTTTTACATATTTTCGTTCATGTTCAATGCGTTTTATTGGAAAAAATAGTTTTAACGGATAGTATTAAAAAATTGTTTTTTTAACAATTTTCCTTTAAACAAATTGTTAAAAAACAAGTTAATTGTAATATTATAATAAAAAAAGATTATAACATCAAGTAGAAAAAAATTGAATTTCTATTAAAAATATTATATTCTAATTGATTAAGTTAATATCTGTTATTTTTTAATGTTTAAAACAACTATACATCAAATAATTTGAAATAAGAATATATAATTAGATAAATTTAACGTTTAGTTAAGCTGTCATTTTTAACCAAAAATTTTGACAATCAAACAATCACGCATAATCTTGATACTAATTCTATTTAGTAATATAACGTTTTCCGCTCACCGCACACGGCAAAGCTTTTATGTGTAATCATAACTGTTTATTATATGCAATCTGATTTGATCCATTTATAAATACAGTTTGGTAGTTTAATAGAAATATATTGACGTTAGCTTTAAATCTATCAGCAATACGTGTCATCGTGTAAAACAATCCTTTATGTCTCTGGATAATGATTTTAATTATTTTATTATTGTCAAAATTATTGTTATTAAACATTATACACCAAATCAAACGTGTCCAGATTGTCGAGTATCGAATTTATTAAAATATTTATAATCAATAATTGCTTGATATTATTTTGCATTAAACTTATTAATTTAAGATTAAATTTTTATTTTATCTTATAAATTGATTTTAAGGATATTTTTGTATTTTAACGTTTTATTATTAAAGTTTATTATTGAAGCAGTTTATAGGGAATTAATAAAGTAATAAAAAGTGATTTATTTTAATAACAGTATATGAAAATTGTATATAACAAAAAAAAAGATTAAAAAATTCCGATATACTGCCACCGCAACGGATTCTGGTCAATTAGTGGATAAGCTCAATGTTACGTCTGACAAGTTTATGGATCATATTAATTAAAGTGAATTTTTAATATTATCTCAAATATTTGCTAAAAATAAACATAATTGCTTATAAAAAAAGCTCGTTAGACTTTAATTAATTTTTAACATTTTTCTTTAAAATCAATAAACCATTATTTTATAAACCACAAATAAAACAATTCAATTATAATTTTAAAATCAATTTTAAAAAAACGTTGAAACATTAAATTATTTATTCGAAATAACTCTGCTATTATATTGACATGCATTTATATGTGACCTTTGGCTTAATGTCATTGTAAAGATAAAAATCGTTACGACAAGTTCGTACAACAAAATACGACGGAGACTATAAAAACGAAACAGAGCAAGATAGAATAACATAAAAGACAAATCTATATGGATCGTAAAAAAATGTTGCGAGATGAAAGGAATGTGAGACGTGGAGACAGACAGATATAAATCAATATGGCAAAAGAGTAAAATTAATAATCCGGAAATAATTTAAGTTATGTACTTTTTTTTCTTTATTGTTTTTTTCTTTCAATATGCAGAAGTTTTATTGATTTATTTCTTCATTAAATAAGTTATTTTTGTCATTGTTTTAATCAATGATATGATTTAATAAAGTTTTTAAAAATAATAACTTTTAAAGGATGCGCATGAGGTAATTTGTAAAACATTAATACAAAACAACTCTTTTCTTTCAATTATCAAGAAATCTATGAAGTTATGAAAATTCAAACTAAATTAGTTAAGTTTATAATGACGAAAACAAAAAAACATTTAATTATTCCACTATGATCTTCAAAATGTCTGACAAAATCTTGATTTTGTCACTTATTCTTTGTTTTCTCACATTTCCCTTCATTTCTTCAAATTGATTTTCTTTTTAGTTTTTATATTTTTACTAAATATAAGTATTAATAGCAATTTCGAACGTTACTCTGTGTTACATTAGTTGTTACATGTTCGATGATATCCTCTTTTCTAATAAATTTAAGAAATTTATGAATGAATAAAGCGTATTATTAAAAAGTTGAAATATTATTAAAATATTTTATCAATTTCAACATATTCCAATTCCAAATCATATTATTTTTTCTAATAACGATGACGAAATATCATCTTATCATTTATAATTTATGTATAATAGAGAGCTACTTGAGCAAACTTCTTAAACTACTGATGAAAAATTCATATTCATGTCAAAAGAATAAGAAAAAAAAAGTTTGATGTAGTATGGAAAATTCTTTTCCATCAATTTTCCTCGTACGTAGCGTAGAAAAATGCCTGAGCAAGTATAAAACAAAAGAGAAACAGAGCCAAAGGTATACGAGACTTTTTTTTAATATTATCTTTTTTTTTTCTTTTTACTTTCCTTCGTTATTTTTTTCCTTTTTTTTCTTGCCGCAGCACACAAGTTTTTACTGTAAGAGTAAAATTGTATTGTTAAAACATTCTATCAGAAAGTGACATTATTTATTCATAACTATCGTTTACATATTATCGTACTATCGACTTTCTCAAACAAAGTATGTACTCAAATTTTTAACTTTTTTCCAACAATTTTATAATAACCGTTTGGGTATTTTGCTTTTTTGCAGTAACCTTCTGTTATTATTAAAATTTAATGTAACATCATAGAAAGTTACTTCGGAAATATTCTTCAAATTTTGAATAAAATTATATTGAAGGTTCTGATTAATGAAATATTTCGTTAATATTGATTCAAAAGTTTTAATAAAATTTGTATTTTTATAAAAAAAATCATTATTGTCTTTATTAAACGTAAGGAAGAGCGTGATTAATGATACGTTATAATATAAAAATATCTTGTAACAATCAATTTTCGAACAAAAGTAAATAGAAAGTATGTTTTATGAAACTTTAAATTTTATTAAAATTAATTTTAAAGATCAATTTTTTGTTCCCCCTAAAGTCAGAACTAAAATCATTGTAAATGAATAGTAGATAAAAAATGTTCATTAAAGTGTGAAAAATTTCAGCTACGTAATTAATTTCAGTATTTCTATTCTTTAAGATGAATTTCTTTCATGACAGTGAATATTTTCCCAATATCGCTGAATCACGTGAGCTAGCATTACAAATGTATTTTCTTCGTTATAATGTGAAAATTTTAATTAAATGTCAAAATTTCTTACGAAAATGAAAAGTTTATATTTTTTATAATGAATAGCTTTATAGCTTTTTGTTTCAAATGAATTAATAAAGAAAAGTAGTAAAATACGTTTAGTCAAATGATGAACGAAAAATAATTTGTATAATACAATTGTTTGTAATTAATTTAAAATTTTCATAACAAAAAATCCACTGATAAATGAATTACATTTTCCAATTAACAAGAATGCTTTTCTTTTATTTTTCATTTTCAAATAAAAAATAAAAAAGAGACTGAACGTTAATCAAAGAAAATAAAACTACGGGTTGGTGAATAAGAAACAAAAACAAAATAGAATGAAAAGAATGTAAACATAAGCGAAATAGAGATTCTATGTGTATATGTGCATCGGAGCATAGCTAAAACTAAAGCTTGATTGATACAAAACAGTCATCAATGCAAGCTTTTCAAGGCTTTAAGTTTTTTTTCATTCCGAACCTTTAGTGAAATTTAAACGATTCTTCATAGACTACTGCGTCACAACAATTATCCATTTTATTCTTCGATTTCGAAATTAGTATTGGTATGTGTTTATTCAATGTTTGTATCTTTTAAAAGTTGTTAATGGAAGTACTTTGGTTTTCATATTTAAAATAATATGCGACTATTAAATTTATGTTATATTTCGAATTTCATTTGATTTTTTTTCTCTATTTCCCTGGTGGTAAATTGACGATATTTTGGACCATGTTTCTAGTCGACGGTAAACTAAAATGACACTTGTTTAAAAATTTTGTTCAAAGAATTTCTAGATAATTGTCATTTTAACTTTCGTTGACCAGAAATTCTGCCCAAAATATGCTCAATTTTCTACCAGGTTTTTTTTTATTTAAGTGACAACAATTATTTCGAAGAGTTCAAATATTTAAAAAATCAAAAAATGTTTAAATGATCAAAGACTTGAATAATATCTCTACTATTTATTTTAGTTGTATATCTTTTTAAATAAAAGCTCTTTATAAGAAGTAATAAGAAAAATTTTTCTAGAGGTAATAAATTCTTTATCATGGCTATTAATAATTAATACGAAATTTATTATAAATATATAATTAAAAGTGAAATATCTTTAAAAAGAGCCTTTTTTAAAATAAAAACAAATATTTAGAGAAAAATAATTTTTTTCAATAATTCATTATTTCTTTCCCTTAAAAATTACATAATACAGAAAAAAGTAATCCATCTTTTTTCAATATACGCGCGGTAAATAAAAACTAATTGAACACGGGGTCGTACTAATTAAGATACAAGTTTGCATTAATCAAAATAATTTCACGACATAACCCAATTTCCCTTTTACCACATCAGCATTTATTCAAATAATATCATTACATTACTCTTGCCCAAAGAAATAAAATTCTGAAATACTATTCAGTTTATTAAAAGCATTTAAAACCAGTAGCAAAATGTTAAAATCAAAAGCACGTCTTGCTTATTACCGACTATTAAATTGAGAGAAAAAAAAAGAAATTAAATACGAGCTTTCAAACGTGAATTTTCGTTACTTTTAACCAATAAAAAAATCATATTAATGAATTTAAGTTGGCTAACATCCAGTATTAAAATAAAAATATGAATAGCTTCATACTACATTGGAATTTGTCAATGATATGCGGTATAAATTTATTTCATGCTTTAAACTTATTACTATAATTATAAATGAAAACTCGATGCTAGTTATCAATGCAAAAGGCAAGGGAATTCCAAATATATCTAATTATTAGTTATGTGCATTAGCTGTCGAAATTTTAGGCACACGTGCGTGCGTATATATATATTGTATTCACTTTATCACTTACAATGGGATGTAAAGGAAACGTGAGATATAGATGCATATATGTTTAATCATTTTCCATATGATTGAAAATTGGAAAATCTGTGCAGATATGAGTATAAACATGATAAATCCCAAAAGAGTACGTATATATAGCAAGGATTTGGTTATTGTGGAAATTTGATAAATTTAAAATTGATTTACGGAGAAATATTTTTAGCTGGTTATTTTTTTTCGATATTTATTAAATTCTTTTGTTTTTAATTTAAAATTTATCAAATTGTCCATATACATTCATGCAGGCAGATAATATTGTTATAATAAAAAGTTTAATAAAAAGTAAAACACAAATTTTTAATTATTTGAAAAATATTAAATACCTTATGAAAATTCACCGATTATTTTTTTTTAATACTTTTAACTCTTTTAGGTCAATTTATCAGATCAATAATTTAACGAAATAATAAACAAATAAAAAATGAAAATTGATGGAAACCCGTTAATTTTTATTTAAAAAAATATTTTTTAATAATTCGTTTGGAAATTTTTTTACTCCGATTTGATTCGATATCAAATGCAATCGAATAATTAAAAAATGTCAGTTTGTTTAAATTTAAAAATTAAAACTCTTTCAATGCTGAACAATTATTAAGCATCTACTGATAAATAAATATTCATAAACTAAGCAGAAATAATTTTAAATGTAATAATAAATATAAATGTCATAACATTGCTTTGAGATTTCATCTAAAATCAACCAGAATTTCAAAATTATACATTTAATTGGTCAATTATCATTACATAAAGTGCAGTAATTTTAATCACATTTAAAATTCGATGATTTGAATTATTTTATTTTGTAATAATAACATTTTTCGAAGCTTATCAATAAAATGTTTTATAATCAATATAATATTTGATTGCGTAGAAATATTAATGAAGAATTTTGGGAATGAAAAATAAATTTACTTTTAATGTTAATATCCTGAGTTTATTATATAAACTTAAAAAATTCAACTATTTATATTTCTTCTATTCAGAACAATAAAATCAATTATCATTTAGTCCATTTGATCAAACGCGACGTTGATCAATGAGATATGTAGATTCAGTTTAATACGATTGTAATCTTTAATTTAACAAAGTGGCTGAAATTAAACGAGATGTAAAATTGTATGTTACATCAATCGCTAATGGCAATGAATAAAATAAATCTTTTTCTTTTGTTTAAATGAAATATAATTTTTATTTAACGTCGAATGAAATATTCTTTTTTTAAATATGAGCTTTAAAATATTTTAAATTTTGTATGTATTAATCGAATGCATAAGCCGCTTTTAATAAATAATTTTATAATTTTATGAAGAATTGGAAATATTTTAATATGCATTCTTTGTTTCTGTAAGTCTACGATAATATCATATCAGATTCCGTAAAAAATGATTCCTATATAATCAAATATGATTGCACATTTAAAAAGTCTATACGAAATCTTATATAAATATTCCTGAGTTTATAAAACTAATAAGAAGAGGTCCAAGCATCCAGATCACTAAGTTTGTTCCAACTTTGCGGTTCGTTTTCAGGTATCATAATATAGAGAAAACTAGAATTTTTTAAATAAAGTTTTTAAATAATGATATTTTTAAATTTATTTTTGAAAATTTTAAGATTTTATATCCAATTCTTTTTTAGCTTTTATTTTTAACGTTATGCGTATCTGTAAATACATAAAATTAAGCTAGGAGAGAAAAGCTTTCATTTGCTTTTCACAGAATCGAAATGTTCTACTTACTTCGTGAGTTAAGCTATAAAAGATCACAATTAAGCATCAAAAGATGTACAGAATATGAGCAAAATTGAAACTACAGATTCAATACATTTTCGAAACATTTTCGTTACCTAACTTGAAATTTTTGAAAGGAGTAGAATATTTAAAATATGTAATAAGCAAATGGAAGCTTGTTTCTTCTAGCTTAAATTTAAGTATTTAAGGATGCACACAAAGTTTTCATCTAGGCTGAAAAACGGTTTGAAAAATAGCATCCACCTCAATATTTTCTCAAAATAAAGCTTAAGGAGATGTAAAATAGATACTACACCTGTATTCGTAAATATTGACTTTTTTTTTTATTTTATTGCAAAATTTTAAGAAAATAAATGCTTTAGCTTGTAGTATGTATCATAAAGATTATTCAGTTAAATTTTGAAATGAATTCATTTATTAGTTTCTCAGAATTTTCGATTTCTTGTATACAAAATCTAAAAATTTTATATAAATATTGGAACCCAAAATTTTGAAAAACTAAGGAATGAATTTATTTGAAAATTTAACTGAATAATTTTCGTGATAAATACTAGAAGCTAAAGCATTTCTTTTCCAACAGTTTAGCAATATAATAAAAAGATAGGCCAAATTCATGAGTACAGGTGTAGTGTCCGTTTCACATCCCCTTAAAATATCAATAGTTGAACAAAATCTGTAATCTGTAGATCTAAACCTCTTCTAGAAAGTACAATTATACGTAATCATGCAGAATATGAAGTAATGCTACGTACAATCATATATGATTACATATGGAGTGGCTCATTCGGTAGAGCGATGGATTCATAATCACGAGGGCCCGAGTTCGAATCCCGCTCTCGGCAGCTGATTGATATAAGCATCACTTTATACAATACAAGTGCTTTGTTCACAAACACACTAAAAACCTTCATCGCTAATTAGCATCGTAATGATATCATAAATACAGCGAAGTTAAATAAAATAATAAATAAATCAATGATAGTGTAAAATATTTTTAGTTAGTTTTTTTTACGGAATGTTACTTTTAACTTTTCATTATAAAATATTTGCAATAAAAAAGTAACAAAGGATATAATAAAAATTGTAATTTTGGATATTATTTTAAATGGTTTTATTTAAAAAAATATTCATTTTATTTTTAAAGTTGATGTTGAAATTCCTTACAATTATTGAAGTGATTTTGAAAATAAATAAAAAATATACTAAATCTCGTGCTGTAATTTTAGCTTATGTTTCGTTTGTAAATTCAACCTTTTGCAACCGTTAACGAAAAAAAATTTTTAATTGAAATTCCAATTACCATTTACAATAAAGCGTAAATTACAAGTACACGTTGCAAAGTAAATTCATCAGAAACGCAATCGCGGTAATTGCAAAATTGTAAACGTTCTCATTTAAAAAAATAAAAAAAAACCTACCCTAACCTAACCTCAAAATACTAGTTTAACGTGGAATTTCAATTAAATTCCTTGAACTTATGCCCCTGGAAATTTTTTTCGCTTGCGCGAGTACATACTAAAAAAATCTACGTTTTAAAAGTGGTAAAAGCCTACTTCATATATACCTCAATCAAGGATTTTTTTCTGCGTTTTTAACAAACTGACTGATATATATATATATATATATATATATATATATATATATATATATATATATATCCCTTTGTAATATTCCTTTTCTCTCTTTTATTTTTTACTCTTGACACATTCAATATCCACTTTGCATTTGCACTTACTGTGTGTCAAAGAGCTCGACCCACATAAATCCCACGACAAAGATACATAAGAGAGAAAGAGAGACTAGGACACATCACACACACAGACCCACACGTTTAAGTGACTTTAGCGATCGCGCGTAAAGTTTATTATATATAGTAAGAGGAAACTATACTATAGGCAATAAACTCAATCGGGATAATGTCAACTGAGTGAAACTGACCGGTGAGAGAATAGTTTAAGAGACGTACTAAACTATTTAATGTTCACATATATGCTTGAATAAAAAAAATCATTTTTATTCTTTTTACTTAAATGATTACTCAATAATCGAGAATATTTATAATATTATATATGCGCGTATTTTTCTTTTAAAATCGCTAAAAGATCAATATATTTCAAAATTACTCTGCGTTATTTATATTTTAATAAAAACAAATGCGATTTTATTTAATACAACATTTTCATTTGAAATTTATCATATATCTATCCTTTTTTGTCGTACTCATTAAAATAATAAAGAAATTGTAAACATTATAATTACAATAAATATATTAATTATTGAACTAATGACCATACCCTATTTCAATTAATCATTTTTAAAAATTGAAAAAAAAGAAAAAGTCAGTACAATATTATTTTGATTATGCCTGTATATGGACGTTCATTCATTGTATTGTTCTGATTATAATGAGCTGTAAATGTTTCGACGCTCTCTGCATATATGCGTTTTCGCCCCACATAAGTAATCGCAAACGATTAATCTACTTCTCTTCGTAGTATATATTAGGTAAATTGAAATGAGAAAGAGAGAGAGAGAGGAAGGGAGACAGAGAAAAGAGATAACAATATCTTTTGCCATTTAGCGAGAAGTAAAGAGATGTTTAATTATTACTCCAATGCCGCAATCAAAGTGAGAGAGAAGCTTTTTAAACCCACAATACCCTCGGCACTCTATAAATCTCTTTGAGTGAGCATTTACTCGATTAACGCTTTGAATTTATTATAAAGTCATCGTTTCCATTTCTTTTATTATTTTTCTTCTTTTTTTATAAAATTTTTTAATAAAAGCTTTTAACAATATTGTAAAATGAGATTTTTTTATGAATATTTGATATTTTTTTTTAAATTTTAATTCTTACTTTATTAAAACTAGTGTGTTAATTAATTGATGTGAACTATTTCTTCTATTTTTATAAAAGTTTAAGTCTTTATTTCATGAAATAAGTATTTTCGAATTTTAATATTAATTATTGATTCATCTCAAAATTATATATCGTTATAATTTTATTATTAATTCCTAAAATTAAAGTATTTTTAAAATCTTATGAGGGCACGTGTCCCGGTTATTGTGCCTGAATCTAATTCTGTGCTTTACATGTATTCGAATGGAAAGCACAGAATAATGTTCAGGTACAGTAACCGGGACTTATACACTTCTATGTTTAATAATTAATGGTATAAATAATACAAATTTAATATATTTCGCGAGAAACAAATGGTAATTATTGTTGTTGAAATTGGATTAATATTTTCAAAATAAGAAATATTTAAAAACTCAATTATTTCAGTTAGATTATTCAAATAATCTAAACAAATATTTAATGTTATAATTATCAACCACAGAATTATCTATTATCAATGAATATTATTTCATTGTTAGTTAATATTAAATTTTAGCAACTCAATGTAATAGCCCTGGTAGAAAATAAACCATTTTTTGGCCATTTTTGCTGGTTAACACATGTTAAAATGACACTTATCTAGAAATTCTGTACAAAGAGTTTCCAAAATTTCTAGATAAGTGCCATTTTAACATGCGTTGGCCAACAAAAATGGCCAAAAAATGGTTTATTTTCTACCAGGGAGTAATCATTACGTAATCATTATGTACCATGGCAACGTAGATTACAGAATACAATTTACCTCTGGGATACAAACATACAATCTATATTCTTGACTACTGTGCATAGATATTTGTGTAAGATATAACAATTATTCTCTGGTGAAGATTGCATATGCATGATGATAATATAAGGCAATAATTTATAACAATATTTTCATATCGATTTTTTCAACCCTTCGTAAAGTCTAAATATATTATTTACATATTTTACGAACTTTAATAATGTATGAATTTTAGGACTAAATTTGGCAGATTTTTTAAACGCAAATTTAATTTTATATAGATACATTTTTGCTTTTAAAATAAGTGAGTATGGAAAAAAATCAATTCACAAATAAAACTCTATAATTTATAAGATACAAACAATAAAGATCATTGTATGAAAAAAAATTCAAAATATTGCAAATAATAAAATATAATTTTTAAATATGTAAAATACATTTGAGTAACTCAAATAGTTTGCCATATATTTTCAGAAAATTTTGTACTAATGTAATTATTTCTGTATGATCATGATTAATTTTGGTAATTTAAAATTATCGTTAAAATTAATATCGTTTTTGAAAAAGGATTATGTGAATTAATATACGTAAATATTAAATTAAACAGAATTTTAATAATTAACTCTTGTGTGGTGATGGCCTTTTTATGATTATAAAACTAATTTTATTATAACGTGTTCGTTTACTTTATATTTTAGTAAAAATTAACAGAAAAAATTAAAATTATAATTTACGTATGCTTGTTAAAATAAACATGCACCCATATCATTATTTTTTATTTATTTCAAATCTAAAATTACATCGCATCATTAAAAACAAAAATTTGCATAATTATTTTCTTTTGTAATTTATTTACAACCATGTATGTTATGTAATTAATATAATTAATATGCAATAGGTTGATATTATATAAAAATATTGATAAAAATTCTGTTAATTCCGAAAATAAAAACTTCATCTTCCATATACATATCAATTTTAGTCTTCCAATACAATCCCATTAACACGATCACAAATGTACCATAGTATGACGAGTATGACATTCCATCCAGGCTCTATATTGAAATCGTTCAGAACGTGTTGAGAGAGACAGAGAGCGAGTAGTAGTAGAATGAGAGGTTTGGTCTACGTAGTTTCAGAACATTCCCTCGATGTCACGTTTGCTCCTACACTCTGTACTATGCAATATTATATAGTATTAGTAATAGTATATGAATATCTCTTTCTCCTTCTATCCTTCTCTCGTGCTCTCATGAGACATCCTGTACTATCGTTATATATTCGTAGACATTCCAAGCTATGCGTTTCTCGATTCAATTTTCTATCTTTATCTCTTGGCAATTCTCCGCGGTATTTTTCTATTTCTCTCTATCTCTCTCTCTCTCTCTCTCTCTCTCTCGCACTCTCTTTCCCTTTGGATATCTGAATTCACTTGATTATTAATCTGTTTTGAAATAGAGAGAATTGAAATCGTTTTGCTTTTAATAATGGAATAAAATTTTATTCTTTTTTATTAATGTTTATGAAACTTTCTTCTGATGTTCACAACTAAACTAGATATTTGTTCATTTAATTTAAAAAAATGTATATTCGTAGTGTAATAATAATTGTAATTCCAAAATATTTTCTTTTAATTCAATTAATTTTACATTTCGGGTTAAGGTAATCCGTTTTGATTGGATGGATATTTTAATTGTAAGTATAATCAAAACTGAAATGACTAATTGATGATTTTAGTTATATAAAAGGATATGATAACTTTTGAAACGAGCTTACCATTATTATTACACCACTAGTAACAAACTAATTAAGCCAACTAAAATCCAATTAATCCTTTAAAATACTGAACCAAACCATAATTCACAAATACAGATTGCGCGTCTATTAATTTATCAAAGCGACTGCATTTTATTTTAGTAAATTCTAATTATTCTACATGAAGTAGTTAACTAAACATATCGCTCCTTGCACCAGAAAAGATCCTATCTCAGAATTAAATTAAAAAAGGTCCTATCTTACAAATTTATGAAATTAATTTTATTGTTGCGAGATAGGACCTTTTTCAACTGATTTATGAAATAGGATTTTTCTCGGCGTAAGTAGCTACTTAAATAATAATCAGTTAATTAAACGAAATTGAAATAACGTTTGATTTACAAAGTTTTATTAATATTACAGTTACTTAATTAAACATTTGTAATTAAATTTTTCGTTTAATTGATTTTTAAAACAAAATAAACTTTTTGAATGATTTTAATCAAACATGATTCTAAAACATGAGGAAATTTTAATGAACTTTTTATAACTTTGTTGAATTTAAACTGTTTAAATATAATTAGCCTTATTCTGTAATAATTTGTCACTTTTTCGTACTATTTATAGATTGCATACACACATGCATACTGATACACGTATAATATATGTACATGTTATGTACATACACCCTCGAACATTAATGCATTTTCTTTATATATATATTATAAAATTTTGTGTGATCTGAATTTATTAGTGATGTTGTCTATATGTTACGTGTCTATAACATATGTGTCTATATTTTAAAGTTGAAGGGAGACGTTACTATAATTGCGCGAAATTCACAATTCTTTTTCTGCAGTATAGTCATTTGTTTGTTATCGTGTTTGCTATGGAAAACCAAATGAAAACAATTTTTCAGATTTCTGAAAGCTTTTTACATTGAAAGCAAATTGATATTTTTAATCAAAACACTTTTAACATAACTAAATTAGAAAAAATTTTAATTTTCAACTTTATTAAAATTTTGATTTTAACCGCTTCAAAATAAAATTATATTTGGATAAATTATTTATTTCAATTTACAACGCAAATCGTTACATTCCTTTTTTTTAAATATTTATTTTCTGGCTTCGTTACTTAAATTTTCTTCTCTTTAAATTTATAATTCTCTCTTTCTCTATACTTGTTAAACACATAATGATATAATTCCATTACTTTCTCGTAGATCATTTGCATTCAGAGACATATACACACACGTATGCACATACCCACACACACACACATGCATGTTCTGAAACTGTAAACGGGATTATTCATCGATATTACTCGAGTCATGTGGGATGGACAATTGCCTCACTTAATTATGCAACCTACCCCGAAATGTAGGAGTTATTTCATTTGGGAAAGGTTGTACAATATATACATGTATATAGTGTAGAAATATTTCTGGACTAGGTTAACTCTGATAATATATACATATATATTGTCCAGAATTATTATTTCGTTGTGGTAGACAAAACGCGTAAGCATGCGAATAACAAATAAATTTATTATGCTTTTGGAATTTTCATTCGTCGAGATAGTTATAAAGCACTTATATATGCGGAATTTTAAATTTTTTTTTGTTCTGCGCCTCTTATTTGCATACTAATTCATTCAAAGAATACGGCTAAAATAAGCTTATTTTATTATTTTTAAATTTTGCTAAAATCCGCATCGAAAAATTTTATTATTGTTATTCGAAAAATTTATTTATAAAACATTGAAAAAATTTCAAGCGCGTATACAAATATAAAGATTCAATTTTATTTAACTTTGGTTTTATCCCATTAAAATGGTTTATCGAATATTGTTACAATGTTATACCAATATTGATATAACAACAACTCTCCGATGAAATACATTGAATGTATGAATATTTTATTAAATTTTCAAAATTAAAATTCATATTTACAAAATAACTTTGCCTCAATCATTTGTATTTTCATAAATTTTTCGTAATAATCAATTTTAATTTCTAAAACTACTCAATATTATTGAAAAAAAATCATATAAAAGGTAAAACTAGAATACGTTTTCATACAAACCTAATTTAACGATTCACCTCACAAGTTCGATTAAACAAATAACATAAAGTTTCAACAAAAAACGTTAACTCCAACAATAGGCATTCAGCCATTGCGTATTCAAACAATGCAACGAATTTGATTGTCATTGAATTAATTCTACCTTCATAACAAATATCGGGAGCATAGTATGTTGCAAAATGGTACATATTGTCATTAATAAATAAAGACGAACGTGTTATTTAAGCATAGAATAAATAATGCATTCTCTGTATATCAAATCCCATTCTAATTGGCTTTAATTAGCCGTACAATGACCTTATTAACGATGACTTTGTGGCTTTGTGATCATTATTTCCTACCTTTTAGCAAAGAGAAACTATAATTTATGAATATCGCTTAATTCACATAAGTGATAATCTTTTAATGCATCGGATTATACAATTGTTTCTTTAAAGCACAACTGATTTTTAATCTGATTTAATTAAAAAATTTAATAATTTTTCACATTGACAAATAACAATTGTTGTTATTTTAAAATAGAATTGTTATAAACGACTTTTCTTGAAGATTTGATAGACAAATAAAAATTTAGGATTTTATTTACAAAATACGTTAGGTATTCAATAAATTGTATTGTATTTCGTTGTTTTTAATTTTCACTAATATTATATTTCAAAAAAAGAAGAAAAATATATAAATATTTCACAGAAATTTGTTTTGTTATTCCATTTTTTTTCATAATAAAATATAGATAAATAAAACTTTCTATATTTTTAAACTGATATCTTTTATTTATTGTATTTTTTCATTTTTTTTTTCATTCGCGTTATTTTATATAAGTGACACTACTATTTGAAATAAAAAGTAAAATACAATTTTTCCATTGAATTTCTAAAGCTTTAACAATTTTTGCTTTTTGAATTCATGAATTTAAAGGTCGTCAGTGGCGCACTTGGTAGAGCTATAGATTCATAATCTCGAAGATCTGAGTTCGAATCCCGCTCTCGGCTATTTTATACAAGCACCACTGAACGTTGCATGTGCTTTATTCACAAACACACTGACGATCTTCGTCGCTAATCAGCATCGCAATGATAGCTTCAATACAGCGACGTTAAATAATATTTTTAAAAAATTTCATGAATTTAGAATATACGAATGTTATATATATTTTTTTTCATTCGTTGATTAAAAATAAAAGAATTATCAAATGGGAATTTATAATCATAAGGTTTACATTTATTATTATCGAGAAATTGATAATGTATCATTAAGAAATGAATATATTATCAATTGTATTTATTGTATTCAAATCCATAATAATGAAATAATACATGTAAAGTATAAAATAAATAAAGTACTTTAAATAACATACAAAGTGTATTAAAAAATTAACCTATATATTAATAGACAATAATTTTTAATAGTACATTGTGCAACAAGGGAGCAAAATAGGTGATTGCCGACGAGTGCGAGTTTGGCGCTTGAGCGTAGCGAAAGCGACAAACACCTATATGCTCCCGCGTTGCACATACTATTTTCTCACACGAAGAGCGCTAAAAATATTATTTTTAATTTTATACAATATATGTTTTGACAACTCTTCAAAATAACTCGTTATACGTAGCTGTATATTTCATTTTAGACTCTTACGGTAGCAAATTTAAAGTAATCGTCTTTGTTTGTTCAAGTATTTCTGTGGGCACTCCACTTTTGCTATCAGATTCTGATTCGTTATTCATTTTTTTAATATTCACATATTTAAAATACACACAAAACGTGAAATGAAAGAATTTCTTTAATGCGACGAGCAAGGTACGTCTGACACTGAACGGACGAATTAAAAGCAGCTATTAATATATGCAAACTTTTTCGTGGAATTTGTCCACCCTTAACTTCTAAGAATTTATGATTTGGGGTTGAGCATTTGGCTGATGTGATGAGCAATATAACTATTAAATTAATGATACTAAAAAAATACTAAATAGTTTGAAAACAGTTATTAATTTATTCGAATTTTTCCAAGAAATTTTTCCACTCCTTGCAATTCGGAGAATTTTGCAATTCGCAGAATTCACAATCCAAAGTAAAATATTTGACTGGCTATAAAGATAACGGGTTACAGTATCGAGTTACACATACTGGCTAGCGTATAAAGATATCAGATTAGATTCTCGAGTCTTTTATAAGTTCGAATTCATTTTTCTCCCTAGGGAGGCAAAGAGGTATTTTGCTCCCTCACAACAGCTGGTCAAAATAGTATTTTGCGCTCTGAGTGCGAGAAAAAATTTTATTTTTCGCTTTAATATGACTATTATTTAATATTGATTATTCTTCTTTACATGAATAACAAATTATTAATTTTAATGATATTAAAATTGCCACATTTTAATTTATTAAAATTCATAATTTTTTATATATTTAATCATAAAATAAACAAACTATACGAATATTATAAAAATTTGATAGCTTAGATTTTTATAGGACAATTGATAAAGCGCATAGAAAATAGACAAATAACCGATCAAAATAGGCCGATTTGGATTTAAAATTATTAAAAATTTCATGAATGATTCGATGAATCCGCAAAATTTTTAATGCGATTACCATGTATGCATCACATCGACACTTTTGTTCAGCTTTCATTTAATCTTTAGTCTCTTTTATGTTCGCAAATATTGATTTTTTTGGACCGTTTAAAAATTTTGCAAATGAACGTGATGATTTTTTCAATAACGGTTGTATTCTCATAAAGTTCGTAAATTTTATCCAAATTTAAGTTATTGTATAGGAAAATATTTCAAAAGCTTTTCTTAAATAAGACTGTTGTTAATTCTTTTTTGTTCTAGTACTCATCCTAATAAATAACCATACAACAAATTATTAATTATTATGTTGTTTCTGTCAAATTCACAATATGATCCGAAATAGCAAAATATTTTAAAATTTATTTCTATAACAAAATATTTATTTTTATAATACCGTTACACCAGTGAAGAAAAATGTTACTGCAAAATTCTTTTACAATAGAAATTTGAAAATTGGAAAAAATTAAGTTTTCCCGTTTCTAACCAATAATTCCTTGGGCATCCCCATTGTTATGCATTATTAAACGCAATTGCAGAGAAACGCAGTAGCCGCAAAAGCTACTCGGTATTCCAGCACAATTTACGCATTTTGAAAGAGGATCCTATAGCTTATTGCTAGATGATGTGGCGCATCATATCTTTTTATCCTTCCTCTCCGTCTTTCTCTGTCTCCCTTATTCGATGTTTAATTAAATTCCAACTTGTTCACTCCTCTATCACTCTTCACAGGTGCAGGAAAGCTTTTGGCCGCAAAGTGGGATCATTTTGGTGGTGGTTTGCAATGCTAAAACTTTGCTCGATAGTTTCACACAGCAGTAGTACTAGTAGTAGTAGTAGTAGTAGTAGTAGTAATAGTAGGAGGCAAGTGAAACTCTCAACGTGCGCGCAAACATTAGTGTACGACTACTACTTGGACATTTTCCCACGGTGTATGGCTTCGTTAAAGGTGGAGGGGAGATAGATAGGAAGCCAGTAGAAGCTTGTATATTCAATGCTGATAAAAGTGATCTTGTTTAGGTTCCATAGTTTGTCGACTGAATTTCTACTGCTCTTTTCGTTATATATAAGTATATTAGACCGAGGGCACAGTTTATATTGCTGTTAGTTGAAGTTCAATGGAATTCTAAGTAATGGAAAGTAGATGAAGCGAATGGTTCATCTAAATTAAATGGATTATGACAAATCGTTATTGCCAGCAAGTTTTGCCTCTATTTTAATCTTTTATTAGATTGAAATTTATTATTTTTATTACTTCATGTTGATTGAAAGAAAAAGTTATTGAATTAATAAATTATTGAGCTACCTCCAAATAGTTAGAATTGAAGACGTAAAATTAATAAAAATAATGAAACCTTTAGGCTTGGGTCTAATGGGAGTCCTACAAATAAAAATAAAATACTGTTTTTTCAATCAAAATAATTTTTATACAAATTTTTAATGATAATTTTTAACGATATTTGTTTGATTTTGCTTACATTTTATTATTTAAAAAAATTTGTATGATTGTTACTTAATATCTTAATCGTTTCAATTGTGTAGTCTACAACATAAGATCTAAATTTCAAGTCTTCATTCATAAAATACTTATATTTTTCAATTTAAAATAATTTTTTTTAAATTTAATTATCATTACAGTTTCACAAACTAAACTCAAATCTGCATATGTTTTATAATCTGTATTTAATTTTTTTTTAATTTTTTTTTTATATTGGCGTTGTAATGTTAGTTGGCTCCAGCAATGATTAAATCCATGTAAATATTTTAACTGTCCCTTTCCTAGTAAAATAAAAAATTTTTCAGTTAATTCAGGACTCTATTTATTAATTTAAACAATTAAATTCTCGTGCATTTTATTTATTTATCTTTGATTAAAGCTAGTGTAACGATAAGCATTTTTTTCCTCTATTATAAAAAATTAAAACTTTAATTCAAATTTAAACGAAGACGTTTTGATTTTGTTATCTTTACATCAAATATTGCAATTGAAAAAATTATTGTATGAAAGAAATGAACTTGATAAAAAACTGTTCAATTTGAAAAAAAACAATTTTTGTAACAGAAAAGAATTTTGATCAGATACTATAACCTGAACAAGATGATTCGTTTTTATAATTAAATTTCCGTAAATATTTCAAAATTTACTATAGAATCACAAAATCCTGTGTTCAAAAATTCACGATTTTGGTTCATAATTTAAATAAAGATTATTATTGCAGTTAAGTAATACTTTAATAATCTAATAAACCAACAAAAATACTTACAGTTCGTTTCAATTACACACCCACATTTGGTCTACATTTACCATATTGATATGATTGTCCTGATGGACAATACCCAGAACTTTTAATCACTGAATAACCACCACCCCTACTTTTCCATTTATAGAAAGAAGTTGTGGAAGTTGTTTCTACATTTTCTGTAGTTGTTATATTTTTAAACCTAATGAAAACGTAATATTTTGTATTTATTATTTGAGTTTATTAATGTGAAATATTATGTTTCCTTAATTTAAAAAAAAAAAAATTTTTTCTCTATCGTGAATAAAGAATATAAGATTTATTGAAAATTCAAAACAAGTAACAAAGTAATAAAGTAACTGATTACAATATCTTACTCAATTATCGGTGGTATATTTGTAGAGTTATGATTAGCAATTGCATCTTCTATTTTTTCTTCTGCGTCAATTGGAAAAGCTTCACATTGGATTATTGTAAACAAATAATGCAGTGTACATAGAATAGGTACGGTAATACAAATTTTACTCATTATCAACGTGCATAAAAGAATACTAAAATTTTATCCAATTTATTTTATATGCATATATCGAAGCTAATTCGATCGAAGATGTTTACTGAATAAGGAAAAATATCATAGAAATGGAATTCAAGCCAGTTTTATAAACCAGTTAGCCTTGATCAATGAAGATTTTCCTTATATATAATATATTTATTTTTACCACTTTTTCCTTATTTACAAATCATCTGTTATTAAATTGAGATTTAACAACGTAAACAAAACATAAATTCAACTTTAAAGTATCATACTTCGTCATCAGTATTAAAAATTTCTTTACTTACAGTATTTAATTACAATACAGTTATGCTTGGTCTTTAAGACCATGATAGTCATTCTATAGTCGTATAAAAAAATAATTATTATTTCCAAGTTTCTCTATATCTGTTTTTTTATGGTAATTATTGTTTTACTTTAAATTAATTATAGCAACAGATGCATCCTTGTCAATATCTTATAACATTCTTCGTTAAACTCTTCTTGGAATACAGTAATTTATAAATAAAAAATGCATTTACTTAAATTTTTATAAGAGTCATTCTCTAAATAGTTTTATTGAATTGGTAAAAATTTATACATGATTTTCTTATTGATTTTTGTTACTAATATTTTTAGAGAGACATTAAATATTATTAATTAAAAAGTATAAGATTAACGTTATTAAAATAATAATAGTGTTTTTCTTTCTATTTTTCATGCTTGAATATACAAAGAAATGAAGTAATTGAAAGAAAATTCAAATATAAAAATTGAATATGTTGAATATGAACAAATAAATGGACTTTTATTAGTTCAACTTTTAGTCTACATTTACCGTAAATATATACCTGATCCAATGAACATAATTAGGCACTTTTGAAACCACGATGATATTTCACTTTGAAACGCGTAGTAGTTACTTCAACAATTGTATTTTTAAATCAGATGAAAACCAAATCTTTTATATTTATTCGAAGGATTTATAAATAAATTTTATTATGTATTTAAAACTCGTTAAATTAAAAAAAAGATTTTTTACTTTAAATAACTTAGAAATTACATATATTTCTAATTCTTACTATATATTAAACGCCATTTATAATTATAATTATAACCTAAATTTATAAAAAAGCTCTTTAATAATGACTCATTAAAATAATCATGGTATATCTGTTGAAATTTGACTAGCAGGTGTATCTTTTATTCCTTCATTTAAAATAACTGTAATAGTCTGACTATGAATTATTGTGCATAAAAAGAACAATGCAGAGAGAATGTGCGATGTGGCAATAAAAACTTTTCCCATTTTAAAGATTTATAAAACAAACCAAAATTTTATTAAATTTTCTTAAGATATATGGATGCTAAATACGTTGGTGATCAGATGTTTATACTTAATGAGAAATTTTATTATTTTAAAAAGAAATTCCAGTTAATTTTATAAACCAGTTAACCTTGATGAATACGATTTGTTGTTAAATAAATAATCGCATTTCACTTAATAGTATTTTAAGTCACTTATTAAATTTCTTATTGAAAACTGAGACAATAAAAACTTGCAAAATAATGTTTTGGAACATGAAAAAATTTGTCTCAATGTATATGCATGTGACTGTGCATATTAATTAAGAAATCTATCAGAGATTTACCATCTTTCTCATTTTTTTATTGAAATGTTAATTTTTTATAAATTTCGAATAATATCTGTCTTTATTCTTTCGTAAAACAGAGAAACTTATCATTATTGATACTTATTTATTATTTTTAAAACTATAAAAAATCATTTAATGAATTTTTAATCGACTATAAAGACTAATAAGTTTCTCATTTCATTAAATTTTAAACTTTTTATCCGTGATTGCTAAGATAGAATCTCAATGATTAAAATAGTTTTTCTCTGAACTACGGTAATTTAAATAAATTAAAAGTTTCTCTTTATTTATACCCAAAGTCATTTTTTAAACTAATTTTGAATACGATAATATTGAATTTAACTTTAGGAAACTTTTATTAGACATTTTAAGTCAAATAAAAACTAAATTACTTTCGATAGGGCTTTCAATCAACTTTCTATTAACAACTAGAAAAATTAGATTATTAAAATAAATTAAAAAAAAAAAAAGATTATTTTAGAAAATAGGAAACTTTATATTTGTTAGTAAATATATTTTTGTAATACAAATTATATCAATCACTTCTATACACAAAATGTCATATTTAGTTTTAAAAATTATGTTTTTTTTATTTATATTATAATTCTATGAACATTTGTATCACTTTTTCATTGTACATAAAAACTATTATATTGATTATTCAGTTTTTATGCTGTAAAATATAACTTCTATTCTTGTCTAACAGTCAATGATTTAAAAAAATAATTCAAAATCCCTTACTTCTCTTAATATATAATTTACAACTATCCTCAGCGTTTCAGTCTCTTCTTTTAATCATCTAGATAGACTTTTCTTGCATTGGCAGATTGGATTTTGCATCAAATTTTTTCTGTATCTCTTGTTTGTAAAAATCACTTTTTCAGTCATTTTTATCAGCAACTGAATCCGTATTTATAGTTTATAGTATCCTTTTTTCTGATAAAACAAAAAATTATTCAAAGTTAGATAATTCAATAAAATAATTAAAAATTTCTATACGATATCTTCACTAAAATTATTTTTTCTCTGAGACTTAATTTATTAGTGCAACATTCATCGTTATTAATTAATGAGCATAATATTTCTATAGATTTTGTTAACTCTTTGAGGACTGCGTTAATAATTTTTTGAATGTATTTTATCGATGTATGGTCATTATAGGATATTCAAAGAAATAGTTAAAAGATTAAATAAATATAAGTACTTACTTTTTACTTCTTATTAGACTTCAACTTTTGGTCTGCATTTACCATATGAATATGTCTGATCTGATGGGCAGTGTCCAGCACTTTTTATTATTGCGTGACCACCACCACCACCGTGTCTCCATCTGTAGCGAGTAGTTGTGCTAGTAGTTGTTGTAGTTGTCTCTACATTTTCTTCAATAGTTTTACTTTTTAATCTGTTTGAAAAATAATATTTTGTTTATTATTATTTAGTTTCAAAAATTCATCATAAGTATCTGTTTAAATTAACATTGAATCATTAATTGTTTGCTGTAATTAATTTATTTTGACTTATAAATTATATAATGAAATTTTCACTCTTTTATTTATAAAGTGTAGGTTACCCTTGAAATTATAAAAAAAATTATAAAACATTGTTTTCTATAAAATTAAAAAATTATTTTTCTTAATGCCTTACTCAATTGGTGGCAATATTTCGGTAGAATTCTGACTAGCAATTGTATCCTTTAACTTTTCTTCTAAATCAACCTCTAAAGCTTTGCACTGAATTATGATGCATAAAAAATTTAATGCACACAAAATGGGTAGAATATTAATTACATTTTTACCCATTATAAAGATATATTAAAAAATTTATCTGTTTATTTCAAATTCTAAATATTAACTTCTCTAATGATTGAAAAACATTAACTGAATGAGAAGATGCATGCTATGAGAGACTTCGGTCAGTTTTACAAACTAGTTAACCTTGACTACAGTGTCTGTGTCTTATTTTTCTCCTTTTATAGATAATTGCAAATAAAAGAACAACATTCTAAACCACTTATTGAATCATGCTATTATTAGAATTTATATTTTTATTAATTTTTCCTGGTACATATAAATCTATTGTGTCCGTTATTATGCAGATTTAATGATAGTACAAATAAATTTTATTTTCAATTAACCAATATTAATTTTCGTGAAAAAATTGAATATTTCTTTTTCTTATAATAAGCAATTATATCATTATGGATTTATCAATTAAGTTCATTGAATAATTTCTAAATTTTAAAGTTCTTTATCTTTTGCTGTACCAACTCTGAAGTATTTATACAAAGAAAAATATTCTTTTAAAAAGAACAAGGATTCATACTAAAGTTTTCAGAAATTAACTATTTATAGTCAAAAGTTGCCATAGTTCAGCTATTAATATTCACATTAAATCTTCGTTTCTTTGAAAAAAAAATTAGTGTTATTAAAAAAAAAAAAATCAAATTAACCTTATTTTAAAGAACATTTCCCACACCTTCCATTGTCCTTGAGATTTAAAAAATATCCTAGCCATTAAAACCAAAAAACGCGATCTTATCTTACCCGGCCAGTGCATTCATAACACGCAAACTTTTGCCTCGTTCTCAATGAATAACAACACGTTTGTATAAAGGTAAACACGAAAAGGTTTTTTACGCAACAAAAAATTGTCCGTTCAACAATGGAAACATAAAAGAAAAAAAAAAGTCAAATAAATACTGAATGCAAGTGAAATTCCTTAGCCGAGCGTATAAGGATATATTGAAATTGACAAGTACATACTAAGGGATGCCATAATACGACAGAAGAATTTCACTGGCAAGCTTTTCATTCCTAAGCCGCAAGCTTATGCTGTATGTGCTGTGTATGCGTGTGTGCACTTACGTGCATATATATGTGCATAAAGGAAAAATTTAAAGATTTTCCGAATTGTTCATCTTGGTTTAAGAAATAGAATAAGAAAGACGGTTTCTCGCAATATATTTGTCTTGCATTATAGTAATGTTAACGTGGATTCCTATTGAATATATATTTAAAATATTCTCTTTAAAAAAAGTATTTAAATTTCAAAATTTATATTTTTTATAAACATTTTATGAAATCTTATGTATTATATCAACAATATTTAAGAATAAAATTTAAAATAAATGTTAAAATTTAACATGAATTGAAGTTAACATTAAATATTTACAAAATACTTTAATAATAATTTGTAACAAAAAGTTTAATGAATTGTGAATAAATTTTATTTTTTACTCGTTTTTTTCTTATTAAAATAAATAATTCATATTTTTTCTTATGAATCATACAAAAAAAGTAACCAACAATTAATCAAGCAATATTTCATTTTATAATTAATGTCCCCTCATAAAAAAATACTATATATATATTTTTTTATTAAATCCTTAAAAAAATAAATAAAAATGAAATATTAATTGCAATAACAACAACAATAATTTCATGTAATAATTTCTATTTATGTCTAACAAGTCCATGTCAAGCTTTATAATACATATAGGACCCCAGATGTTTGTTGTAACAGTAAGCGTCGCAATAATTGGATAATCTACGCATACCGCAAGGCTTGATTGCCATATGCGCATAATTACAGATAGAAAAGGGATGAGGTTGGGAAGGTAGGGATAGGGAAGAAGGAGACAGGAGTAGGATAAGGAGGAAGATTAAAGTGAGATATAGGAAGGAAATTTACATACATACACGATTTTACTGACACACTAACATCGTATAAAGTTAAATGAAAAAAATTCATTTATCGTTGTGTGAATAAGATTTATTGATTATTTAACTTTTGTTAAAAAATATTAGGGCTGTATTATTTTTCTAGAAAAGTCATTTTTAAACTTACCACAACAGAAAATGGTTAAAATGTATACTTGGTCGAAGGTTTTTATACATCTTAATTTTATGAACTATCTTTTTTTTTGAAAAAATTCAATGTCTACATATGATGACGATTATTATTTTTTATAATGTTTTACAGTTTGACGTAAGATTTTCAAAGTACAAAACATACAAAAAAACTAGGTCGTTATTCATAATTACTATTTATTTTCATTTTCATTCAGCCAGAAGTAATAGCTCATGACTGTGACAAATGGTTTGCCATTATAACTGCTATTACATAAAGATCTTAAGCTGAGATTTTTTTCCTACTTTAAAGTTAAATAAGCGAAATGTTACTTTTCATCTTTTTTTTATCGTTCTTTATTTCTCTTCCTGTAAATATTTGTATAACCTCTTTTGTATCTCAAATAAAGCTTAAGTGAAAAAAAGGACGTTTTATTTTGTCGATTGACGATTTTTACGTTTCGTTAGTATAAGTTGGACGTGTTTGATCTTATGGAGAGATAATGTTAAAATTAATAGAGCACATTAGATTAACATGTTGAGAAATTTGTTTTGTTAATTAAGATTTTGTAACGATAAGAGAATGTAATTTTATAAAATTAATAAATTTTTGTAAAATTAAATATTTGCTCAAATAATATTAATATAGATATTTTCAAGTGTTTAGCAAAATTAGTCGTTTAATACATCACAGTAATAATCCACATTAATTTTTATTATTTTCCATTAATGTTCTTTTCAGTGAAACAAAATACATACAAAAGAAAGTGGTTTTTCTTTGTTACTAGCTCAAAGTCAATATTTTAACCATCAACTAAGCTCTTTAAACTTACAATGCTTTTGCAAAGCTTCATTAGAAACAAGAATTTCTTTTTATTCTGTATTTGTGCTACAAAGAAACTTAAAACTTTCTGAATATGTCACAGAAATTCATCTTGATGAACATGAAAAAAGGGAAAATTGTAGCAGAAATTGGAGATGTGTGGTCGTTGTAAAAATGAATGCAAAATGAGATGTACAAAGTATAAAAGAAAATAAAAGATTGAATGAGTCAGATAATAAAATTTTTAACCTTTATGAAAAAATTTTTTTTTAATTATTTTCTTTTGCACAATGCGTAATTTTTTTTATTGTACATAAAAGAAACGTGATATTATATTGTCATTCTTTTTATAAAATTTAAATTTCATGCAATATATTAAATCTTTATTTTAATCTTTTGTTTAAATTTTAATTATGATTTAATTATAAAGTATTTTCAAAAATTCTTATAATTTGGTAAATTAACTAGACCTTGTTTACTTTTCCATTATTAAAATTTTTATGAATAATAGTTAACCATCAAGGCATCAACTCTTTAAATTTTTCATTTAGTTTCTTCTGCACCAATAAATTTTCAGTTCCATTATTTCTTAGATTGAAAGCTCTAAGGTTTTTGATTTTGAAGTATTTTGAACAAATAGTTTCTCATTGTACTCTCAACTGAATATTTACACATACTATACACCTATTGAAGACTGTAAACATTTTCTTTTTGAAGTACAGCCAAGATAAAGTGAAGTATTATAACAGCTAAACAAAGAAATCCAAGGAGTTAAATAGAACCTTCAATCAAAATATACCTTATGTATCCTGAAATAGAGAAGTTTCGATTTACTTCAAACTTCAAATTAAAGCTCAGAGTGCATTCTATATATGTATACATAAAATATATGTCAAAAGTTAAGTCATGTTTACTATGAAAACTTTTACCTCATATCGACGTTTTCAAGTTCAACTACGGAACGAGGGAATAATACTTTTGTTTATTTTTTTCTACTGACATGTGAGAAAAGAGAGAGAAAAGAAAAAGGAATTGATAGTAGTTCATATATTTGATAAAAAGTATACCAAAAGTAGGACAAGCTGTGTCAGTGCAGAAAAGTATTTTTCTGACGTATGTAAAAGAGCAAGGAAACAAATTTTTTTTCTTTTATTTTGGAAGAATTCGAAGATTGTTTTCGTGAAATGTTTTAAAGCATTGACTTGATGTATATATTTTGTATACAAGAATACTTACTACGAAAAATTGTTTTCTTTCTTAAAATAGCTTTGATTTTTTTCTTTTCCTTTTTTTTTAAGAAAAGATGATGATGGAATGCTCTTTGTTGAAAACTCGAATTTTCATTTATGAAAAAGGGTTAGACAGGGAGTTTAGTTTAATGCTTATGATTTACGATTTTTTTAAAAGTAATAAATAACATTACGATTTATTATTTTCAACGTAATACCTGAATATTAAAAACATTAAATTTTATTCATTCAGAGCATTTCTGCAAACAAAATACATTTATTTAAAAATTATTAGTATAAATTTTTAATAAAAATATTTATTATTAAATGTACAACTATAATATTGATCAGTTACGTGACATAGATATTGATGTTTTTATCAAAATAATTGTACTCATTCTAAATAAGTGATGTAATTTTTAATTAAAAAGTAAGAGATTTTTTAAGCTTTACTAGTAATTATTTTTCACTTGAAGTAAATATTATTTATTTTAAAAATAATAGAAATATTTTTCATCGATTGCAGAGTAAATTTATTCTTGCAGTTCTTCACAAATAAATTTTTAATTCTAAAAAGTAACGATACAATATTTAACAGTACATAAGAATATTATATAATGTACAGTAAAAAAAGATCCTAAAAACAGTACTTTGCGTGTGCACATTATTCATAAAACAAACATGACAATATCCATGATAAAAAAAATTCATTTAATTCATCTTTTTTATTCTCTAAACATATATTTAAGATATGTTTCCGCAAAGAATAGCTCCTGTTTATTTATTTTTTTATTTCAATGATTTATTCATTCAATACTTGGAATTCCGATAGAAAAAATAAATATATTTTACGCAATTTCAACAACAAAGAGTTACTCGATTAATCCGGTGCATTCATGCCGTGGTTAGAGAGCACAGGAGAGTGCATATAACCCCTTTCATCCTCTCTTCTACCCCACGTAAAATGTCGATAACGCCATTATCACTTCTGCCTCGGTTATATAGAGCTAAAAAAACAGACACTAGCTTGGTTTTACCTCATATTTTTCTTCTTTTCGCCCTCCCCTTTTTACCTTCATTCCACTTATATTTCCGTCTCTTTATCATTTTCTTTCGTTGAACTTCCGTTCTCCATTTTGTACAGAGAAAGAAAAATTTTTCTCTGTCGGCCCTTTTTTTTCTTCTTATCCTTTCATTCCTCAGTCTTTCATCTTCGTCTGGTTTTTTCCTTTTATCATCTGGACGTAAGAATTTCTACTTTTTTACGTTCCGAACTTTTCTCTTTCATTAACCATTAGTTTACGTTCGAATTAATTTAAAATAAAAAATTATACGTATAATACTCTACTTTTTTATTCATTTCATTAAAAATAATTATTACTGGCGTTAACCATACATCGACATAATTAGTGAAAACTAAATTAGAAGAGATATTACTGTATAGAAGGATCCTACCTTATCGGCTAAGAGGCATTTATATTGATAATAATTATAAAGACATCATTTTAAAAAATAACACATTATTGAATTTTCCTGCAAATTTATTTATTAGTTTAAAAAAATTTTAGTTTCTTTTATTTAAATAATAATATATTTTAAAAACACTGACTTATTAGAAACTAAAAAATACTATTTTATTCGGAAACCCGAAACTAATGAATGAATTTACTTAAAAAATTTAATTGAATAATGTTTATTAATTATATTATAAGCTAATGTGTTTTGTTTTTAAAATTATTACTTTAATTGTTATTATTATAGTTGCTTACTAGCCGATAAAGTAGGAACCTTCTTTTTAGTTGCATCACCTTAAAATATTTTTTCATATAACATTATTTACGTATTTTCATTTGCGCTTCAATATTAAATCTATTTTAATATTTCTATTCGTATACTTTTTTTTAATTTATGCTTGAAGTAATTTTTTCGAGCGTCATTAAAAAAGAACTCGGCCACATAACTCTATCTTTTTCAAAGAAAAAAAATTATAATACCAGTAATATATATACTTTTCTCCTTGGCATCTAACTCCCTGGAAGCTTCAAAACTTGAAAAAAAAATTCTTTACTAAAGCAGTATATAATAAAAAAAAGCCGGATATCACCCGTTCTACATTGCACATTTTTTTCCTACTTCCCATCCTCTCTTTTTCTCGACTTTTTCTTCTTATTTTTCTTTATGAAAAGGAAGAAAACTTTGCTATTTCCTTTAGCCACGTATTCTCATTGTGTGGCGTATATACCTCGATGCCTCACATAATTTCACGCGTACAAGAAGTTAGGAAAAGAGGAAGAAGAAGAGGAAGAAAAAAATATATATATACAAAAGGAGTAAAGGAACGTTGAAAATGCCATTCTCATAGTTTGCTCGGACTATATTAAAGGATTCCTTAGGCAATAGTTGTGTGGAAGGAAAAATAGAAAAAGGGGGGTTGGTGTCGTGAATTATAAAAAGTAGGAAAAAAGGAATGAATTGTCGTATAATAAAGTCTTGACCGTAATATATAAAGTTAAGAAATTAAATTTTATGCCAGTCGTGTTCGACATTTCATAGTATATTATTCACCGAGGGAAGAAAGTAGGCTGCGCGTTCCAGAACGGAGCTTACTTTTTTCCTCGAATGCAATAAACAATTTTTTTTATTTTTTTGAGCCTCTGCTTAAAATTTATTCGTGCAAATATTTATTTGAATATGAATAAAAGTCAAAATTCAATTTATAATAGTAATAATTATTTTAAATAGAAAGAAGAGTTGACAAAATATGTGATATTGATTAACAGAAGATGTATATCATCCAACCAATAATAACAATTAAAATAGTTTATGAAACCGAAACAATTTTTCTCATTTCACAGCCTATATTTACCTCATTTATTCACTGAATCAATTTTGCAACACCGATTTACGAAAGGTTTAAGCGTGTGCATGTCACTGAGAAAAAAGTAAAAATAAAGATTCTAAATATTGTACTTTTTAATTTTCTGAAATATAAACTTTTCGTAGGATGAAAAAAAATCTGTTTTTAATAATGTGGCCTTTTTACAAACTTCGTATTTAAATGTTATTGGATTCGAATTGCAACATACAGAAACAGGATGTATGATTCATAAGAATGAAAATTTGTACATTTCAAGTATTAAGTTTTTTTTATTGGAATGATATAGAAGAGAAGAATTTCAATATTGTACACAAATCAATAATCAATATTAAAAAACAAAATTACATTTGATATTTATATATAAATTTGAAGTGAATGGAATGGTTTCAATATTGTAACCAATGTAACTTTTAAAAAAATAGTCATTTATGATTTTTCTAACCACTTTCAATAGAATTCCAATAAATTTCATTTATAACTTTTATTAAATTTTTCCTTATAAACTTTATTTGAAAATAAATCTAACAAACTATCTTTTTATTTGTTTCCAGGTGAGTTTATCAATGAGCGAAAAATCAATCTAATCATTAAATCATTAAGTAAGTAAAATTCAGTATAACGCATTAATCTCAATAAAAGTGAAATTGCACATTTCAATGAAAATAGCATCAATCACTCGAGTATATTTTACTTGTTATCCGATATTCATTGACGATTGTGTTGAGTAAATCATATCGCAATGATATAATAAAATTTATAATCGAGAGCTCTCGAGTGTGATTAAAAATTAGCGATTGTTTATTAACAATTTCGCTATTGAAACCGTTATTTTATTATCTATCGTTATGAAAAGTAGCTTATGTTTATTAAGCATTAAACTTATAATTGAAAGAAATGATTAAAAATTGTTTGAACATGCACTTGAACTATAATGAAACGAAATTAAAATAATTCAGCTTAATAAGTATAAGTTAATATTATTATGGAAATCAATATTCAAATACACCTTATATTGTGAATCATAATTAAAATAATATTTAATGCTAAAATTATTTTTGTAGTTGTGACTGTGTTTAAACATAACATCATCGTCTCCAAGAGTAGCATATTTCATTTCACAAAGATTAGCACATCTCGCGTCCTTCCCCTTGAAGAATAGCACTTTTAAATTGTCCCGCAAAAAGTAGCAGGTTTCACCGTTTAGTCATCTAGGTATACCATTGGAAAATATTACTGTTCAAAATACAACTTTGAGAAATAGTCTTCTTGGGACAATTTAAATGTGCTACTCTTCGTGACAACAAAGCGAAATATGCTAGTGCTCGCAAATATGAATTATGTTATCTTTTGCCTGAAAATCAAATGTACTGCTCGTCTTTAGTGGTCTTTAGGTCTTTAGTCGATTTGTATTTGGCAAAAATTTATATAAACCAATAATTTTTTAAAAGTAAATGACGTTTTCTAAAAGTTCAACAAAAAATAATTTTTAATAATTATTACAATTAATTATTTTTTTATTAAAATAGAATACAGAAAATTCTTTCGATTAATTATAGAAATATTTTACATGGAGTAGTAAGATATGTATATACTTTCGATACATAAAAAAGTATTTTTCTGTATTTTTATTAAAACGCATTTTGAATCATTTTAATGATGAAGAAAAAATAATAGAATATTTTTTATTCGATTGAAGACATATCAAACTCTCTATTCAATTTTCTCATATATGAATACTCAATAAATTTTCAATTCAATACTTTGATATATCCATCACGTCTCGGTACTATAAGAATCGAAACAACTTTAATAAATATCGTCAATGATTGCAAGCAAAATAAGCAGCACATATTGATGTAATAAAATGTCAATGAAAAAAAATATAAGCCAACATATTTTCTGCTATATCTTATTCAGCAAAATGAAAATATGAGATTTTATTTTTAAAATTGCTGATGCTTTGTAATCTTAAAATAAAATTTATATTGCTTCTATAAAGAAACGTACTTTTATTTTTGTTGAACTAAAAAATTATGTAAAATCATTTTTTTAAATTAAAATTTTTTCTAGACAACGTATACGTAAAACAAAAAAGCAATTGACTTATATAAGTATTTAATCAAATAAAATAATTATGATATTGATCTGAAATTCTTTTTATTTTATTGATGAAGCAATTAAATTATGTTACTTATGATATAAATAAATAAAATTGAAGAAAAAGAAACAACAGAAAAAATTCATCAAAACTACTATTATTCTCACGAACGAAGACAAGCCACGGAATAATGTGACGAAAGAAAAAGAAAGAAATAAAGGGATATATAAGAAGTAGAAGAAAAAGACGAAAGGTAGAGTTAAATGAACATTCGGTCGCATTGAATTCTCCCATGAGAAAATGCGCCACGACAAGGAAAAAGGAAGATAGAGGAGACAGAAAAATGCGGCAGTAGTAGACACTGGCTTGCGCGTGACGCTTTATTAAGTTTGAATTGGTCCCATCGTGAAATAGAATGTCAGTATTCTCCTTTTCTTTCCTTTTTTTTCCTCTCCTTCAACAACGATTACGACGACGCCATTTGAGAAAGATACGATGACGTCGAGCACGCGTATACATATATAAAATACATGTTGATGCATCCTCGGATATAAAAGGAAATAAATAATATTTAATTCAAATGGATAACGAGGGTTTTCTGCTAGGGAACTAAAATTAATATTTAAGTAGATTTAGAGCTGTTCGGATGATAATAAAGGATGATATTTATTTGATTTGAAATGAATATTTTAAAACGCTTTGGGCTAATTTTGAATTATTAGCTTGTTAGAATAAATATTTAATAATATTTGGACGATGCTTATTCTACTAATGTGAAGAAATACATTAATTTTAAAAAAATAGATATAGTATATTTTTTAATACAGTAATTTTTTAATATTTTATAATAAAAACTTATTGAAAATAAATTTTTAGTATCATTAAAATTATGAAGCTTAAATTTTTTAGCTAATTAAATTTATAATTTAATATGTGGGTCACGTTTTATAAAAGGGCTGGCTATTATGAAGATAACAATTGATCCGGTATGAAACTTTATACAGTTTTATTAAATACAATTTTAAATGAAACGTAGCATAAAATAATATTTGACTCATCCAAATTTAAAAATTTTTTATTTCAAATAGTAAATACAATTCATTCTCCACTAATAAAAAGAAAAAATTTTGTCGCTTTATGTTTTTTATTTTAATTTACTTTGAAAACAACATAGGCCATGAATAAATGAAAATTTAGAACAAAAATATACATATGGAGTAGCAATGTATTTGGAATCTACAGTTTAAATTTTATACTTTAAATTAATGCAAAATTATTCTGCATAAAATAATAGTTTCAAAAAAAAGTTTCTTCTTGTCTGGAAAGTTGTATAATACAACTAAACTGAAAAAAAAATGAAATACGTACTGTTTTCATTGTAGCAAATATTTTATTTTATATTGTTAGGAAGATTTTTATTATACATTATTTAATGAAAATTTATAATTTTTTTCATTTAAAAATAGAATATTTTACCATTCCTAAACAATATTTAATTAAAATACATTCAAAAGTAATAATAGATCTAACGGCTCATATTCTACAATGAAAAATGTGGTATTCAATTTTATTAAATCAATTACAAAATGTTGAAAATAGGTAAAAAGGAAATCCATAATATACAAAGTTTTTTATTTCCAACTACAATAGAAAATGAATAATAAACAGCTTTTGTCGAAAAAGAAAAAAATAATTCAAGGACAGAAAAGTCGAGTAAAAATTACAATACTATTTGTGAAAATTAAAATATTTTTTATTTGTAAAGCTGCCACAGACTGCCATCAAAACCAAAAATTATCATACACTATGGTAAAATTTGCTAGAAAAATTATAAAAACTGCTATGCCCTATAGAAGTTTTCATAATATTTCTAGCAAATTTTATCATAAATTTTATAACTTTTTCAGCCATAACAGCAATCTGTGGCAGTTTGACGCTAAAGTATTGTAATTTTTATTTGACTTTTCTCTCTACATAAAATCGTAATCTTCAAAACTACCTCATGATAAAACATCTAATACTTTCCTCTTTCTTTAAAAGACACGCAACAACTTTTCTCCTCTCTTCATTTTTTTTCTTAACTCTCAATATTACATTGCCCTCGCGTACACTAGTAACTTTAAACTTTTGTATATGAAAGCAACCAAGTTTCTTCATTTCGACGGCGTGTGCAGAAGAAGGATTTTATTTCTGCATCTGCAACATGGACATTAATATTATTATAAGAAACTGTTTTAAATTTGAAAAAGTTTGGATGGATAGTTTTGGCCCTTCTTATTTCCAAAAATAAGGAATGTTTTTTTTATCAAAGTTTCTATGAAAGAAAAAGGACGAAATTATTATTCTTTTAATATAGCTTTTCTTTTTATTTCTTTTCTTAAATATTTTAGGGTTGTAGGATTAGAAGCTTTTTTGTTTTTGAGTTTATGAAGTGTACAAGATGTTAGCAGTTAAGTTTTCATAGCAATTGGATATTTATGACTTATAAAAAAATAAGTAAATTGCATAAATTTAAAGTTAACAAATAATTATTTTTAGGACGATAATACTATGGTATTAGTGTATATTTTTATTGCAATAATGATAAAATATTACAGAATTTATAATTTACATTTTTTAATGTTTTAAATAGTAAAAATCTTAGATTATCAAAAAATAAATTTAAGAAAGAAAAACCTTATCAAGAAAATTCAATCTTTTTTTTAATTTAACCAAACATTATGTATTAGAATAATAAGTAATCTAGTATATGATTCAGCGATAATCGTCACTACATAGTTATAATTGTCAGCATTTTAACTTAAAGTGTAAAATTTTCTCTATAATCTGTTCTTGCATATGTAACATATATGGTGTGTGTGTATATATAATATGAGAGCACAATTTTGTGGTACTCACGCGAACAATTAGCGCACAAATTGCTGTTTAAGTTTTATGGCTTGCGATTAATGAAAGCTCGCGTTAATCATAAATTTGTAGAGCAAGTTTGGTGTTAAAGTCTGATGAAACTTCGATTAAATTTCATGGAAATATATTCGCTATAGGTTAATAAAATGAAATTAAAAGAATTTACTCTTATTTTTAATACTAATCTAGCACAGGTAAAATGAAAATTTAATTTACAAAATTGCGTCATAATTTTAATATATAAAATAATATTAGTATTTTTTCACATCTGAAAATAAGAGTGTAAAAAAAAAATATTTAAAAATAATATTATAAAATAAAGTAGCATAGTACGTGAAGGAAATGATATTTTAAAACAGTTTCAGTTACATTTTCTGTTGATCTTTGAGATTGATATTTTATACTTTTTAAATATGTTTCTTAATAAATATATATTTTTTTATTTTTCACACAAATACGAATGATAAGTTTTTTTTCAAGTTTCAAGTTACAATCTAGTTACAATCATTTATCTAAATCAGTATTAATGTAGAAGAATTTTAATTTAATTAATTTTTATTCAGTCTAATTAAGCAATATTAACAAATTTTAATTAAATGGACTTTTGACACATTTATCAAAAACATATCTCTATAATATCCTTTACTTTTAGTTTTAGTTTCATCCCCTTTTTTCTCTATTTTACAATCTCTTTTTTTATTTATTTTACTCTTCCTTTTTTACTTCTTTTTTTCGAAAGAGTTGACGACTTACACTTTATAGTAAACGGATTACACCCCATCGTAATTCGGGTGGTAATACGTTCATTTCGACCGACGATAAAGGTTACGGTGTAGCAAAGAGACTTTTATTAGACTTTTTATACATATACTTTGGTAATCCATCTCGTCCTTCAATTTTCTACCATCACCTATACCCACGCAGTATAAAGTGCGATGGAAAAAAATTTTTTTTTGTTATCGTGAGACAAAACGTAGATTTTTTTTAACAAGTAGTACGCTTATATAAGCATCTTTATTTTTTGAAAAAAAAAATTTTTTTTTGAAGAACACAAAAATTTGACGGCAATAGTTATTGTCGAACAAGAATTTTACGAGCAAAAAGGTTGTAAATGTTTATATATTATGGCATAGTCCTCCAGTAAGATGATGAAATCATGCGCTATATACGTTCTTCATAAGGATTTTTATCGGTTTACTAAAGGATAAAATTAATATAAAGTTGTGTCAAAGCACTAAACAAAATTACTATAAGATGGTTTAATATGTGCCGTAATAGTTTCATGTAAACAAAGGCTGTTCTGTAGAAGAAAGTTCAATGTTATTAAAAAATTTTTAATGTTTCGCAGAAATAAATTTTAATAAATTTTGTTCGAAACAATGCACGTAATGTTTCACGTTAAAATTATTAATTAATTTTGGAAATTTCAAAGATGTACACTCGATTATGAAAATTTATGTATAGAAATTTATCAAATTTTGTTGAAAATAAATCAAAGTGTAAAATTATTTTACATATGTTGAATATTTGCATTAAAAAGTTGGTTAACAATAAAATAAAAAATTTGCACAATAAGCAGAAAATTTTTAATTAAAATTATGAGTTTATTTTTAGTTTCGTTTTATTTATTAACTACGAATTAACATTAAATTTAATATTAAAAATTTGTTTGCAAACATATTTGATTATGTATAATTAAAATCAAACATGTTTGAAATTACATAATAATATGCGTTATAATTGGTAAACAGATATAACGTAATAACTTATTAATCTGTATAATGCGAAATATTATTACAACACTTCTAAAAACATTATTGTGAAAATAGTAAATATTCAAATTAAATAAAAAAAATATTAAATAAACTTTTAATTATAGTTTTTGATAAAAAGCAAATATTGAATGTATATTTTTGTATACCCAAAAAGTTAAGCAAGCATTAATTTCGTTTTCTCCCTCCAAGCAAACGTTAAAATTTTTTTTCCCCATACAAATGCATATATTTTTCCTCATTAACGGACAACATTTTTAGTCGTAATATTCTGAGTATGAAAGTAGTACTCGAAAAACTTTTCTCATATCTATTATGTATGTTATACCACTACACAGGCTAACCTATTAATTAACAAAGTCAGCCTAAAAAAAAGAAGAACCTTCCTCTTCCTCCTCATCCTCTTTTCTACTGAATTAACGAACTTTCTCATAATATGGCGCCATCGTTATTTCAACACTCCAAAAAGCAAAAGTTAGACATTCACGCTGCAGTTATGTTTGATAACTGGCTTTCGCACATTCATTTTGCGGTACGCTAAATTTTTAACTTAAATACTGAAATATAGTAAAATAATGAAAATAATCTATTTACAAAAATCAAAAAAATCATAATTATTTTTATTTTTTAAATTCATATATATTAAATAAACTGAAATATTTTATTAATGACTAAAATAAATTCGATTTCATTAAATTTTAATTGGGTATAAATAAACAATTAAGGTAGTTCAAAGGTGTTAGGCAAAAAAAAAGATAACTGATCCACACCAGAGAGCGCCCTTTTTATTTTACTTCTCAATATTTTATTATTTTTTAAATAAATGACGACAAAGTTTGGCACCAATAAAATTTTTAATAAATTTTTATTAACTTCACTGTATTTATGCTATCATTTCGATGCTAATGAGCGATGGAGATAGTCAATATGTTTGTGAACAAAGCACTTGTAACGTACAGTGGTGCTTGATCAATCGGCTGAGAGTGAGAATCGAACTCGGGACCTCGAGATTACGAATCCATCGCTCTACCTAATGAGCCACTGACGACCTCATGATAAAATTTTTATTTTTTGTTTCTATTTTCGAAATAATGTTCGGTAATGAATTTCAAAAAAAAGTTCAAGGCAATTTCTGGTAGTTCGAGGGAATAATGTATTCAAATTTTATTACAATATCTGCATTTTTCTATTATCTTTTAACTACCTTGAATTAACCAATTTAAATATATTCTATTTAAATTTTATTTAAAACACTGATAAAACTTATTACAAGATATATTTATCACTTTGAAACGGCAAAATCATTACACTTTTTAAAAAGGCACAAAATTAAATTAAAAAAGTATTTAAATAATTATTAAAAGAACTTAAACGGAAAAAAATAGTATTTAAATAAGTGTAAAATGTTAAAAGTCTCGAAAATTTTTTTATCCGTTAACTCAAGCAGAAGACAAATTTGCATTTTGAAAATGAAGAAAAGAAGAAAAAAAAAGAGTAGTTACTCTGAAAAATGAGGGCATACTTTTGTTTATCGTGCGCACGGAAATTCGAGGGTGCACTTTATTTGACTTTGCTCGCACGCTCGAGTGAAAATGAACGAATAGCAGCAATAAAGTAAGAAGAGAAAGGTTGGCAAGCGTGAAAAAGAAGTCAAAAAAAAAAGAAAACTAAAAGGACAACGGAAGATATGTGAAGGCGTTAAGAAAAAGTAAAAGAAAAATAGAAAGAAACTTGTTTTAATGTTTTAGAAGAAATTTCTAAATTAAATCGTGAACGACAATTTTATTTTTTTAAATCATTGAAAATTAACGTAAATTTATCTTATTCCAATTTTCGTTTATTTTAAATAATCCATTAAATTATGTGCGAACGAGTACGTATGAATAAATTTTATAAATTGAATCAAGTTAAATTATTGTTATTGGTGATTTCATAAATACAATTGAATTTAAGGATATTTTAAACTTTTCAGAACGAAATTTGTAATTTATCATGAAACATACGAATTATATTCTTTTGTTGTATAATTTACGTAATTTATGTAGTAATACAAATATATTTGATTCAAGGATAAATAATCGCAAATAAATATATTTATGATGAATTAGTATTATTTTTATTATTAATCATTAAAATAAAATTTATATTTAATGTAAAAAACTGAAATCTTCAAATTTTGACTTTAACAAAACATATTATCTGTTATTATGAAATTATTATTAAAAATTAAAAAATAAATTTTAATTGAAATACAAGTTTTGATTAAACTTCATAACAAATATTTTTTATATAAAATAAAAATCACTTTAAAATCCAAAGCTGAACTAACATCATAATTATATTCTTTAGTAAAAATTCATATCATTAAAATTTTTCAACAAAGAAACAAAAGCATTAAAAAAAAAGAATCTTGAAAAGATAAAAAAAAGTACACGAACTCATCCTCTAACTTTGCTAAATAAATGACCTCGTTTCTTTCTCACGCCTTTGCAAACACAACAGTTTCGCATCGGTAACAATTATATTATATTTCACATATTCCACGATTTTTTCATTCTTATATATATATATATACATTTTTTTCGTTTTCTTTTTGCTAACTTTGCGTTTATCCCAAGAGATACAAGAACAATAATTTAACGATGTAGCGATAAACCCTACGCATGATATTTCCTTTATCAAATTGTTCGAAGCTGACGTGAGATATTTTTTTACCTCGTACATATGTGTACTTTTTTTCTCAAATCGAAGCAATTTGCATTTTGTAAGATATACTGTGAGCGTAAGGCAAAAATTTTGAATAGACCATTTTTGCTTTATCGTTTTATATACCGAGATTTGTTATACCGTATTGAATGTAGGCTGGGAAAAGCTAGCGCAGCAAAATATATTTCAAATACATTGTTGGAAAATGGTTTAAATTTTTTTTTTGATCCTCATATCTTTTTTGTAAGATTTGATAAAGGTATTTCATATTTTCCAGATGTTTATATAAAATATTGCAATCAGAGAAAAAATTGTAAAAGGTTTTACGTGAACAATTGGAAAATAGTTTTAAAATTTTTAGTATGTTATTTTGTTTCAAAAATTGATTAAAAAAAAAATTTGTACGTATACCAAATAATATTTTCTCAAAATCATTTATCAAACGATTCGTATTACAAAAGCTGTCACTAATTACTAAGAAATTTTTCTAAAAGTTCATAAAAATTTTTCCAAACTTTCATACTTTTTAAACTCACTAAAAAATAACCTTCCAAATTTCGCCTGCAGAACTTTTCTTAAAATCTATAGGCAACAAGAAAGACATGATCTATATACCCCTTTAAAAGAATCTATGAGAACTTACTCTAAACTTATAAAAAGTATATATGTATATATACGATACTGTGTGGAAATCCGTTAAAATAAACTTTCAGATAAGTCGATAAATTACTGTGACTTCTATATATACAACTGCAAACTCTTGAACTGAAAGCTCCAAGAGCTTTTATTTTTTCTACTTTCAAAATAGAAAAAAAAATTTAAAAAAAAAACGAAAAGATATAGTACAAGAAAGTTTGTACTAAAAAAGAAAGAAAGAGAGAGAGTCCAGATTAAAGTGCAAACAGCGCGGAAGGAAAGAATCAATTACGTCTAGCACCCCTAATGGCGTTAATCCGGCTTAGATTAGAAGAGCGCGAAAATGGAAGAAAGTAAAGAGAAAAGTAGAAGAGGACGCGTCGAGTGGTAATTCTTGTTATCGGTCTTTATTTTTCAATTTTTTTTCTTTCTCTTCTCTTTATTTTACTTTTTTTTCTCTTCTTTCATTCTTCTCTTTCTTCAGTTGGAGCATTCAAACTTTATGATATAGAAAAGCACGGCTTGGCGTTAGCGGTAGAATTAATTTTTATTATTCGTATACCGAAGAGAATGAGAGAGAATATTGCAATGCTCTTTTGAAATGTAAATTCTTTCAATAAAGTGAAAAATACGGCACAACTCTGCGCGCTCGTATATCTATATATGGTTAAAGAGTTTTTTTAACACCAAAAGCGGATTGAAAAGTTTCAAAGCCTTTTTGTCGTTACTTTTAAGATTGAAGAAACTGTGTAGAAAAATAAGTTTAAGAAATCTTAATAAGTACATCAATTAGAGTCAATTATATGTAAAATTTAAATTTTTAAATATTCTTAAATATGGAGATTGGATAACGATAAATAGTGATATTTGAAATTTGGATGGGACAATCAGGACAATTGGTGGCTTAATATCCATTAAATCCCTAGTAACTCATCTCTCTAATTCTAAAACATTTTTTGTAATTATATTAACTTATAGAATCAGTTAGTTTACTTATCTATAATTCTAAAAAAAATGTTGTATGCATCCTTATAAACATAAAAACAATGAATTACCGTAAATTGATGTAAAATAAAAGAAGAAATAAATAAAAAATAAAAATTGACTAAAAACGCATTTATACCTAAATAAAATTGTCGAAAAGCTTTAACGGCTCGCATAAATTTCAATATTCATTAATATCATCTTTAATTATAATATCTCCTATATCCATAACCTACTTTAATACTATTACCATTGCATTACCAAATTTTCGTTAGCAATTATATGGACGTTCAGTAGAAATCTAATAGCTAGCTTAAAACGTCATACTTATTCATTTAACGTTACTGTTGCACTCCACGCTTATCTAAATACGCACTTAACCTAAGAGAGATAGATAAAGAGAGCGAGCGAGAAAGCAAGTATAATACGCCTACGCATAGATGATAAAGAGAGTATGATCAAACTGGATGTTATTATATATATATATATATGCACATGATGCTATATAATCTCCTAACCATAAGCGCAAAAGCTAGGCATCCGCCGAGGCTTCGACAATCCGAAATCAATAGCCTGTGGTACGTTTAGCTGCTATCCATTATGTCATCTATAGGCACCTCCACTAATAACCGATGAGTTTGTTTTCACACACACACAAACGTATACCTGCAATCTTCCATCTCACATGCAAAATCACATACATTTACAATCAAACATGGCGCGCACACATGGATGTTACATGCAGAAGTATATTATTGTATATAGGAATCGTTTTGGAAAGATATTGCACTGACTGGTATTACTGATAAATCATCGTTGCTGACATTTTCCGATCGATCTTAATCATCGCTATGACCAACGTCACGTTGCTGCTTCCGATTTCTTTCACTTGTCTGCTTCTGATGAAGTTAATACAGTTTACGTCAGATATGTTCAGCACTTGATTAAAATTTTAAAAGTGCATAAATAACATTTTTTGACTTAAATTTGTAAGGCATTATTATTTTGAAAATATTTTAATATTGATGAGAATTCCAAATGTAAATTTACTATGATTAGACAATTTTTCGATCCATACATATTAAAAAATTCAAGTGTGAAAAATATATTATTAAAACCAAAAAATAATTCGACTATTACTTTTGAAACAATAATAACTTCATTTCACATGTACTTCTTGAAACATTACTATTTCAAGGGGATTACGCACCCAAAGATTCTTTTTCAGATTAGACTTGGGAAAATCCAAAAATGTAATGCAGTTGTAATACCAAGCCTTTTTATACATTCATATTGTTCTGATTAAACCTATCAGGACCATGAGACCAGTAATTTATAAAAGCTCGAAAATAGGAAACAATATTTTTCAATTTATTCGTTTACGTTAAATTGGAATTGAAATATTTATAACAATCATTGTTTGCATCAGAATTTATTACACTCTAATCCTATATTCATCTTCTTCCTTTATTGGCTAACAATTTCTCTACCATCCGACTATACCCTGCTATTGAGAGGTTAGACGAAACTCAAACCCTTTCATGCTTCAAATCCAGCTTCTCTCTTGTACACCATATAGACGCATATATACATAAAAGGGAAAGGGCAAAGCCAACCACAGGGTGTAGCAATCGACGGTATAACATATCTATATACGTACATGTACATATACACAGTTTACTCGTAATTGTTCTCTCTGTTAATGTTGCTACACGCTTGGGTTTGCCAAATTTCGCCTTTGGGAATGGTTCGAATTAATTCATTAGGATATCCGCAAAATTTCTCTGGTTTTTCGTCTCGAAAATAATTTTTATTTTTTTTCAATGTGGTGCCAATTTTAATTAAATTAAATCATGCGTTTTTATAAAAATTATTACAGAAAAACAACAACTTTTTTGCCATCATCGAATTTGTATTTAATGAATTAAAAAACGTAAATAATTGCACTCTTAAATCTATAATTACAATTCAAAGTATTGCAATAAAGCTAAAGACAACAAGTTGTAAATTCGAAGAGACATACTTCATTAACTTGAAAAACATCATTATGTTAAAGGAAAACATTGATTCTACTTTTTAGTGCTGACTTAAGTAAGTACAGCGCGAAATAAATGAGCTACGTCAAGACTAAAACCTGACTCTTAATTTTCTCTGTTCATTCTTAACCTTTCTCATTTCGCAACTCTCAAAAGCCTCTTCTTTACATTCTCCAATTTTCTACTGTGTTTCGTTTCCTGTGTTCCTTTCTAATGCATTTTAAAAACTTTCAAGAGAGCTTTAATGATTTTTGGACACTACTTTGTCATTTTATTTATTAAAGTAAGAAAAGTTTAGGAAAAAATTCTTTAATTCAAGTTTGAAATTATTTTTGAGCAACTTCTAAAAATTTTGATTAATGATACTAACTAGTCATAATTATCATATAAATACCATAATATTAATTAAATTTTCGAGTTCGTAAAGTCTTTGTTTTTAAATTTTCCAAAAGTCTTCTTAACGACTTTGTAAACTTTAAAAGTGCCTTTTATTTCATAATCATCTTCCTGAAGCTTAGTCGTTAATGGATCGAGAACATCTCTTTAGAAAATAAAAAAAAAACTTGACTCTCTTGCTCTCTTTAATCATTTTCCCACTCAGATGCACCATTTAAACAAACGATCAGACTTAACTGCATTTCTCTGATCTGTACCACACCTCTTAACCCAAATTCAGTCAGTCTCTCTTCCTTCTTTCTCTTGTCTTCTAACCAACTTCTTTGCACCTCACTCTTATATATACATACTGGCAAGGCTAATGGAATTCCCCTCTCTTTTCAAAGAAGTAGTAGGAGGAGGCAGAGAAGGGCGTTGCATTTTACGCTCGTTACGTCGGATGCTCTTTAACGAGGCTAATTGGCTCGCCCGTCCATTAAAGTCACACGAGGAAGGGGGATGAAGGGTTAAAGCAGTGTGGTATCTTCGTGAGGAAAGAGAAAGAGAGAAGGAGAAAGGAAGGTAACCAATTACTTGACTCTATGTGTCCTGGTTGTAAGCGAAAGCACTAAGCACTTTAAAGTGGTGCGTAGTAGCTGGTTTAAGGTTTACAAATTTCTTGGAATACTGGTTGATGTACAAATTTTTGGAACTTTCTAGTGTAACTTTTGAAGTTAAATATTCCTTAGTGGTAGATTAATGGCTAATGGAGTATGTGATATGTTAAAAATTCTCCTGACACTTAGCATTTTGCCTCGTTAATTTTATTTTATCAAATATAAAGATTCTGTTAATTGTCAAAAACTATGTAGAATTTCAAATCATTCATGTAAATTCAGGCTAAAGAAAAATATTTTAAAATTTACGTACGAGATCAGTATATTTTGAATATTGTAAAACATGAATTATTGAAAATTAAAAATTCGATATGAAACAAACAGCCTAAAGCAAAAATCATAATTTTTTATTAAATCAATATCAGAAGGTCAAATTTTTCTGAAAATACAAAAATGCACATATGTATACACACATAGTATACGTATATATACGCATACACTTGATGGTAGAAAAAACTTCGAAATTTTTGTTTGAATTTGTAACAAGTTGGTTTATATTGATTTATCCTGGTAAAATTTCGGTATAAAAACTAAAAGTGGCTTATTTTGTAACAGTTGTTTTCACAATTCAAAAAAATAAACGCATATTTTCTCAAATTTATTTTTGTTATTTGAAAAACTATTTTTTTTATCATTGCAAAGCTCCTTCTGTAAAAAAAGTAAAATAAATGAAATACAATTTTTTAAAATTTACATTCAATTAAGATAAAAATACATTTGTTATAAATATTGTTTATTAATAATGGCCCAAATATGTTTAGTGAAATAAATTATCTCTAATAATTTTTCAGTATAGCTTCAATGCAGTATAGTTTTAATGTTGAAATAACATTATGAATAATCATAAATTTAATATTATTTAAAATATCATTTTTCATATCTATTTAAAATCTGTTGTTTTAAAAATAATTTAGTTATAGAAATCTTCGGAATGCCAGCATTCCTCTAATAGTTTTCATTTCATTGAAAAAAATTGAATTAAAAACTTCAAGCAAGACCCACATTTTCTAATTAAATCACCCATTGAAAAGCCAACGCTCACGTACACCTACTATTTGACACCTCTACGTCGGACAAAGAATAAAAAAACTTTTATCTCTTGAATTCTATAAAAATAGAGAAGAAAAATCAACTACAAACTATCCGAAGAGAGAGAGAGAGAGAGAGAGAGAAAGTGAAAAGAAATAAAGAAAGCTCAAGTCAATACGCCAAGAGGTAAAAATAGTTAGTCGGAAAAGTTGTCAAGCATTGGACATTAAAGTATATAGTATCAAAAAGATTAATGTCTGAACAATCCATTAAACAGTTGCATCAAGCAAACAAAATAAACAAAAGAAGATAGAGAAAAAGGTAAAGAGAGAGAGAGAGAGGAGGTATACATATATATATATATATATATATATATATATATATAAGCAAACAAAGCGAGAACGTGAAAACTTAAACAAACATGACAACGACGTTTTGAAGGGGTGTTTGTTTGAAAATGACCGCAAACAACTTCTACGTTAGACAGAGATGAATCTTTGTATTCGATATTATGTGTATAGAGTATAGTTATGTACAGAAGTTTGATCGTTTAAAAAGAGTATACATACTGAATACGCTTGATTATCAAAGTATCTGTATAACTGTGTACAATGAAGCCCATGAATTTTCATAATGTAAAAAAGGAAAAAAACGGTAAACTTTTATACACTTGCTTTGATTAAATTATTGAAACGCTGTGATTTTTTTTCAAAAGATATCAATATTTTTTCGTGGGATTATAGAATAAATATTATATTGTATTCGTTCGTACATATATGCAAAAAGTGGTTTTGTTTATGGATTAATATTAAAATATAATTTTGTTATTAAGATTTATAAATTGAAAAATGTTTATTTAATTTTAGTTTGAAAGTTTTAAAAATACTTTTGTGATACACCGTTTCATATACGAGTAACTAAAAAAAAGATGTATACAAGTAACTGTGTTTAACTTTTTGAGATTTACTAGTGCATATATATATTTATATTTCTAACTTGTTAAATAAGATAATAATTAATATAAATTTTTTCCATGGTATTTTTTGAAATGCACATTACCTTAAAATCTAAAAATGTTTTATCAATTAATTTGTTTTTTAATGTTTATTTATATTTTTACTGATATATCTTTATTAATTATAAAATTTTAGACATTTCAATTGCAATAATTTCAATGACGTACGCAAATCCTCAATAATGATTGATTCGCACATGTACCATTATAAGCTTAAAATCCAATATATCCAATTGAGCACGTACTAAAAGGAGAATAGTCAGAAATTAGGAAGCATTTTGCGGACAATTTGACCGATCAACAAGACAAAGAAAATGGACGCGTTTCATTGAAAATTCATACGTTATATTTTCGTTAATTGCATCAACATTTTTTATTTAAAACTTAGAAGAAGTGTCTCTGGATTTCAGAAAAATATCCATTCAGTTTCATATTCGATTTTTTAAACACTGTAAGTAGCTCGGTAAGTAGTAATAAAACAATATAAAAATTGAGAAGTATTCCTAAAAGATATTCAAAAAGCTTATTTCTAGAATTAAGAGAAAATTAGTGCAGTGCAATTTTCTGCACTCATCTTAAAATTTATATAGAAAATAAACTCTTAATTTCATTATAAATTTTGTCTTAATTTTCATTAGTTCATTATTTTTATGACTCGTAAAAAAATTTTGATCTCATTGTTATACTGTTACAATAAAAATTTTCAAAAATGTTTAGTTCGAAATCTTGATGTTCTTAAAACAAATATAAATTTTTCTAAAGTTTTTCTAATTTCAATAAACCTATTTAAAATTTTAAGAATACAGAACCTTAATTCTTGAAAATTTAATAATATTTTTTTTCATTCATTTTAATATGTTATAAAATAACATTTTATTTTGTATACAAGCAATCTTCATTGTTTCCGAACATTTTCAATAGCAATTTAAACTTTTAAAACTTCCGTAATCATTAACCAATATACCTATAATGAAAGCATCGTACAAAGTAGAGCAGGGATTAATAAATTTTCCACGTGTCATTCTTAACGATGTATATACGCATATACACATATTACGCGCATATACGTGTACGTACATATACATGATCACTCTTGAGTTTATAATAGAGAGAGAGAGAGAGAGAGAGAGAGAGAAATCAGACGTCGCGTGTGCGCGACAACAAGACGCCTAGCGAACCGTCAATTACATTGCCAACGAGAATCACCAGTACAGTCAACAACGATTGATGATCTTGTATAGGATACGCATAGATTTCCGTTACCTCTTTCATACATGGTATTATACGATTGTTTACGTTCTAGAGAATATTGGACGTTATGGTTTCGTAAATTTAGACGTCATTTATATCAAAAGTTTATTTCACATACACATAATTTTTTTCAATTTTTAATCATTTTAAAGTGATGTGATAGGGTATATGATTTATAAATAGTTATTGACAGTGTAGTTTTTCGAAATTTTTATTTTTATTTAAAAATTATCTGAAATATTTACATATTATGTTATTTATTAGTCAAAATAGAAGGCTGTAATGTAGAGATATTTTTAAAACTTTTAGATTAAGAATAAAAAATTTGGGAAATTGTAATTTTGGTATTTTACATTCCCTCTAATTAAAATTCAATAACAAATAATTTCCACTTTATTAAAATATCTCATTTCAACCTTATCCTTTCACCTACTTCAATTTATTCTTTAGAAAAATTTTACTTAGATCATCCCTATTCTTATTAATAATACCATATGCTATTTCCTTAAGCTCTCTTCTAGTTGTACTTGTGTATATAGATAAAATATATACATAGATTTATCACATAGCAAGTATATATTTACCTTCAAGTATATAGTGTTATTCCGAAGATATTGTTTATTAGGCGAATAAAGAGGAAAAAAAGAGAAAAAGAATAAGTATATAAACATTTTATCGAGCTTCTGTCATGTACACATGCTTTGCAAAAAGAGGGGAAGAGGAAAAAGGAAAGGTTGTAGATGTGAGAACGATACCAGTTTTACAATAAATTCCAGTCTGCTCGAGTAAGAAATGATTTTTCTTTTTTTTCTGTATTTTTACGGTATGCTACTTTTTCTTTACTTATCGCTCTCTTTACTATATGGACTATATAATACTCGGTGCAATTTTCTCTCTTTTTTCTTCCTTTTTTTATTTTTCTCTTAGTTATGAGCTTCACTTGGCAGCTATCTAAGGCAATCATTTTATATTTTTCTTCTGGTTTAAGCGAAGCATACAACTCCTCGCTTTCTTTTTCTTTGGGAGCTTTTGTTTCTTTTATAAATAAAGAGATATTGATACAATTGATTGGCGCTGAATCTATTTAATAGAACATTATGCAACAAGAAAGTAAAGATGTATATTTTTAAAGAGGGTTGGGGTTAACGTGTTCGTCCAAGAGAGAAAAATCTATTTTACCTAAGAAAAATTGAGTAAGTACTCAGAATAATCACACGAATCACGGTTATTCAGAGATATATTTTCACGAATATTTGCTTGACCAAAAAAATGTTATAGACGAAGAATACTAATGTCGTACGCCACACCATCAAATAATTTGCACTGATCATCTATATCTTTTATAATATCATATCTGCTTCAACATTTTTATCAAGTTCAAATTAACTACTATTCTAAACTTCATTTCAAATATTCATTGTTACAACAAAAAACTATACAACATTTTTCAACAAGATCAGATAAAATGAAAAAGTTTCGACAATTGAATTAGAAGAATAGAGTAAAAAATAAAGTAACCAAGTATATCGAATTGTTTAGCTGAAAAATATGAAATCGAAAACACAATGTAAACAACTCGAATTATTGAATTTTTTTTAAGTGGATTCCAAATCGAATAATTGAATTTTTTTAAAGTGGAGAACATTAACATTCGTGTTACACTACTGAACCGAAAAGTCAATACGTTGTCTGTACCAATGATCGACATTAAATACATGATCCATCCACACGGACAAAGGTAGACTCAAGGAGCAAGATAAATCCCTTAGACAATTTTGCTATAGAAGAATTTCTTTTTGATTTAAAAATAGAATCTGCTTAAAACATGTATATTCGATTCAAATACATTTCTGTTAGATCCTTACAGAAATCTGTTTGGAAAATGAAATACATTTGAAACATTGAATTAATTTCATAAATGAAAATTAGTATATGTATTTAGGGAGGAAAAAGATTGGCCAACTTATAGCTCTTGTGAATTGCCACCTGAGCTATGAGTTGACCAATTTTACTCTCGTGGTGCATATACCATTTTTCACCATGCTCTGGCCGAAAGTACCACTTTCGCTCCCGACTTCAAAACGCAAAAGTGATATTTTCGACTCAGGAATAGTGAAAAGTAGCATACGCACCACGGGAGGAAAAATCGCGATCGCATATCACATATTTGCCATATTCACTTTTGGCTCAGTTGGCAATTTATATGTGCTATAGACCCGCCAATTCTTTACCTTCCTAAATGCGTAGTATATTATATCTCGATAACAGGTTGAAAGTCCAACATTTCATTTTCAACGTCGGAAACAAAGCCACGCTTTCAGCCCTACATTTTTAAATTAAGCAGATTTCTGTCACACACTAAATTATTTCTGTTTATTTTAACAGCTATGACATTATCCAACCTGCACTCTTGGTTTAAAATTTTATTTTTGTCTGTGCATGATACAAAATATCCTTTATTTGCATTTTTTAAAGACATCACAAATCCAAAATGCCAATTCCAGAAAGCTTTTGATTAGCTTTTCGAGTTGATAAAGTAGTTCATTATTATGTTGAAAGTAAAATTACAGTATTTTTCAGAAAAATAGCTGTTAAATATGTAGAAACTTTGGTTTTAAAAGAAAAAAATATAATTTATTTTGAACAGAAACTTACGATTTTAGTATTAATAAATAAATAAACCCAAGCAAGAATTTTAGCAATATTTTTTAAAAAATTGAAATTAATTATATATTATAAATAGTATTTGTCATCATTAAAAAATATATTATCAATTAACAACGACTAATATGTATTAAAATTCATACAAAAACTGTCTATTCTAACATTGAGCCATTTATTTTCCATCTAATCCTTAAAAACTCTTAAAGTTCTTCTTGTTCGACTTGTTCGAGATTCAAAATCTGAATCCTACCCAACAACCTAATTCTAAAACGTAGAGGTCAAAATAGATTGTAGTAAATCCTTCTTCTCTATCTTCTCTCCCTCCAAAATCTAAACTAAACTTTCAGCTGCTATTGCTGTTGCGCATAGAAATGAAACCCTAGAAAATACCTTATGCATCCTTTAACGTAATATCCTTACACCTCTAAAACTCCAACAAATATATATATATATATATATATATATATATATATATATATGTAGACGACAAAACATCGTTAATCATCAAAATGTATCCTCACGTTTAAAGAGTTAAAATCATTTGACGTATGGATTAGAACTAGTTGTTTGCACTTTTAAGATTATCAAATATTTTTATTTTGTTTATGTATGTTTACACTTACACATTTCAATATGCATCTGTCCGATACAGAATATAACTTATATAAGGATTTATTAAAGCTTGTCTTAAGATGTCATTTACAATTTGTGTGGGAGAGAGGACGTCTAAATAAAAAAAAAGGAAATATACTTATGTTACGTAACTTTACAAGGATGGAAAAGTCGTGGATGTGACATTGTTTTTAATTTTTTTACTTTTATTTTCATTTTAAAAGATAGAGAAAATTTGTTGATGAATGGCTACTGAAAAAATGATTGTAAGAATTATTAATTTGACTCGGTCTAGTGAATTGATAAACGAGGATGGAAATATAGCTTTGACGTATAAAATGAAATTGAAAAGGTTTGTAGTGAGGAGAGGATTATATCTAATGGAGTTTATTTGTTTGTAATCGATTCTTCAGTTTATTTAATCAATTGAAATGATTCACTAGTTTGATATGAGAGTACGAAACACAATCAAATTAATTGAAGTTTCTGGTACTTTTGAAATTATAGAAAAAAATAAATTTTTCTACCACAGTTTAATTAACGATATCAAACTAAGCTATACTTTTTGTATTAATTATTATTGCATACATTTTACTTATTTTAGATGATTTCTATTTTCACTCAGAAGACAATAGTTATAAATTTAAATGACATAACTTTTTTTTATAAAAACAGATATTTAATTGATAAAGAATAAGATTGTATGATTTAAATTAACCGAACTACTAGATTAAGATATGCAAAACATGTTAATTAAATAATAATAGTATATCATCATTGTAAAGTTGCATGTAAGATAAGAAATAAATTACTAGTCTTTTTCAAATTTTAAATACAACACACATTCCTTCAACATTAATATTCGAATCAGAATTGCTGTTATTATACAAAATTACACTTTATAGCTGATGCATTATGAAATATCGACCAGCGATTTTAATTGTTCGATACTTTCCTATTATTTGAACGTAAACACGATAAAATTAAAAAATAATAGAAACAATTCCGAAGTCAAATTTAGTAAAACGATTAATAAAAGAAAATTATTAATTGATAATTTCTAATCAGATTATAGTTTTACTATCTGAAAGTTTAACAATTTAAATGTAATCAAAAATTTTAAATATAAATAAAAACATATTTTTGACATATTTTCGAAATTTTGATGTGTAAATCTAGTAATCTAAACTACGTATTTTCCTTCCAAAGAAAAGGAAAAAGTTAAGCCGCGTGAGACAAGCCGTTGAGCATACCACTAGTAAGCAAAACCATCCATTGTGGGTTGAAAATCTTAGTCAAATCTACAGGAGTTTAGAACCCGTAAAGCTGACGAGTAAAAGTAAATCCGATTAACCTTTTTGTCATACGGTTCTTATACAATGTTCTTACTATTATATTAGTTACGGTATGTGGTGTACACACAAGCAAGACAAGTTTATGTGTTGTATAAACATTAAATATGCTTATGAAAATATGTTTATTTTGTATCTTTGACTTTTTAAGCTAAACAATGTAATCTTTATACGTATATAAATACCTTTTTGGTTAATAATTTATTTAGTATTCATGAATAATTTGATTTATTTATTTAAATAATTACAAGGGTTTTATAGCTTTTACATCTAAATAATAATAAATATTATATATATATATATATATATATATATATATATATATATATATATTTGATGTAAGAATATTTGTCAAAACTACAAATTTAACTCGATTTGCACTCAAATCACATAATTAATTTAACAATATCAATACTATAGTTCTCTGATAATTTTTTTGAAAGGTTTTGAAGTGTGCATAGTCTTTTACACCGCAATTCAGCTCTTGATCATATGGAGAATGAAAAAAGATCAAATTTTATAATCACTTAATCTATAATTAATAGTACATTATGTAACCAGGAAGTAAAGTAGCATATTTCCCCCGAGGGTCTTAATTACCCGAGGGAAAAGTAGATTTTACTTTCGTCCTGCATATAGTACTTTATTCTTACCTCAATCGGAGCCTCTTTATTTCTTAATGGAGCAGACCTAATAGAAAAAATTGAGTTTTCTTCAAATTTGCTGTGGTAGTACGAATGCTGATGTCACCTGTTGGTAATTAGTATTTCATATTTCTTTTATCATTTTGATCAGTTTATTCAATTATATATTTAAAATTTTAATAATTTACTTATTTTTATAAGCTTCTATTTTAGCGGGAATAAAGTGGTGCTTTGTTGTCCACTGATTTTAGATATGAGAAATATCTTATTTTCAGTCTGCTTTTAAAATTAATAAAATGGCCATTACTGTTGAAATAGGGATGAGACCAAATGAGATCATTATAATTATTACTTCATTTGTATTTAGATAATGAAATCCTTCAAGAATATTTGTAATTTGAGCCTATTTATCAGTAAAATATAACTTAAAAGATAGTTTTGAACTATTTCAGAAGTATATTGACACTGCGTGTGTAAATTTGCATTTTATGTAACGTAACTACGTGTTTAACATGCAATTTCACGCATTCAGTGTCAAAAAATGTGTTTCAATACAAGTGCGTTAAATTGTAAATATTTTTGCGACTGCAATGGCACTTGGCCCGGCTTTGCTGATCCTATAGCATATTAATAAAACGAATGTTTATAATTTAATGCACTAGTATCGAAAAGTATTATATTTTTATTAAAGTAGAAAATATAATAATTTATACAAAATTGATAGCATTTAATGATTATAAAACTATATTTATAAATTAAACTTCTCATAAAATTTCAATAAATAAAAATTCTTTTAAATTTGAATCCTTCTGAATTGATTAATAAATGACACTAGGTCACAAGAAGTCGGAGTAAAAGACTATTTACGAGGTGAAAGTAAAGTTGTGTGTAACTTAACTCTCTTATTGCATAATGTTCCATATTTCAATCAATACAATATTAACAGTAGACATAAAAAAATTATATCGATAAGGCACGTAATAACAAAGAAAGGCCAAATGCTTTTAACAATGGAATAACAGATAAAATAACTACAAAAGTCTATGTAAGATGAAATAAAATTCAATAGTTTATAGACTTTAAGAGTAATATAACATTTTCTTATTAATATCTTTTCGTTTTTTTAGCTTCAAAAAATTGTATATAGAAGTTATGACTGAAAATAAAATTAAAAATATCAAAAGTATACATTAACATCCTAAAAATGACGATTGAAGAAAAATAAAACAGCTGTCTAAGTCACAAAGTTCTGAAAAGTATTTTTTCATTTCTACTTAATTTTTGTTTTATCTTGTTTTAGCAAGACCGAAGGCAATGCTTTATAAGACCACAGCGTGATAGCTAACAGTTCTGACAAGTAACTAGACAAGATTAGTATAGACTCTCGTATAGTTTATATCAACATCCCAACTCACTGATTTGATCTCTTTATGCTCCTTTTTGAGCCTTTATAAGTTGAACCTTTCCCCTTTTCCAGTCCAATGCTTTTCCTTTAGCTTCTGTATTGGGATTCAAAATTATTGGGTTTATGATTATTTTTAATATAAAATAAAGTTATTTTTATTCATAATCAATGAAATGATGCATTATTTTTATTTCTCCATCTAGAATAAATTCTCTGAAATAATAATAAATAAATCAAAACTTTATTAAAGTTTACCGCAGTAAATTAATTACAAAAGACATTTGAAATCAATAGTTTGAAAATTGCATTAATGATCACTTTAACAAATTCACAAACTATCGCTTTAATCCAATAACCACCTGTCTAAAAACAAACTATCACAAATACTACTCGATCGAAACTAACTCTCCCGTTTCTACAATGTAAGTTTGTCCTTGGCCCGCAGAAACTAGAAAATGATCTATCCTATTTCTCTTCCATTGATTTTCCCTCTTGATCTATTGTAAGAGGTAGAGAGAGAGAGAAAGAGCAATGTAGTTCCTTCTACTAGGTTCTAATCATTCCCTATCCAAATGAGGGCATACTAAAGGCTCTCTTTACAGAAATTGGACTTTGACCATTTTACGTATATAGATATATAAGGGTCGGCCCAATTACCAAATACAAGCGCTCATTGCACGCGAGAAGGGAAACAGTTGTAAATCTCTGTGTGCGTACGTACATGTATGTGTGTGCATAATGGGAAGGTAGAAACTGGTAAGAGGAGGGTCGTTTATCTCTGAGATTTTACGAGAAGTAGAATGTACATGATTTAAGTGATCTATTCAAACTGAAAATAAAATGTTTGATGATTTTCATGATATTAGAAGATGCATAAATAGAAACAAATTTTGAAATAGACTATATGCTTAAATAAAGTCTTATTAATGACTCTAATAAAAAAATGTACAAATTTAACTTAATCAAAATAAAATCTGTTTGACTACTTATCAACAATATTATTTATTCAATTGACATGTAAGAGTACTTTGGAAAATCTGTCAAATTAAGCAATATATAATGCACTTAGTATTTGGATAATTGAACATTTAAATACCTTATCCTCAAACAGCTTTTCCTTTATGTGATGATTGCACGGATGGGTTATTTGCGTTAAATTTTTCAATATAGAAGTCCATATTGCAAATTTCTTTCCTAGTCGGATTCAATTCACTTTGGATATTTCTAAAGGTTTTCCTGTTTCGATACTCCTTGTGGTGTAATTAGGTTAATGGTAGATTAACTGAAAATTGTAATAGAATGTATGCAATGTTATTACAATGTAAAGAAAGAAAATTGATCAAATTTTTCAATTGTAATTTTTCATTAATTCATTCTGGATATCCTTTTGCATACTTAAACTAAAATATCAAATAAACTTTTTACAATTATTCTAAAATATTTCGAAATTATTCCAAAACAATAACTTTTGTTTCGAAAGATTAAATGAAAAATTGTTTTACTTGCTAAAAGAATACTCAATTTATTAGAAACAATAAAATGTATTTTTCTTTAGTAAAATCTTTTCATTTCTTTAATTGCATTCAAATACCGAGCCAAAAAAAAACTTGTCCTTCTTGCATTCTCCAAACTCCTATACCAATTTTCTAAACTACGATTCTACAATACGGAAAAGGAAATAAAAAAAAATGTTTTACAATTTCGTTAGAGTTAAAAGAAAAAAATAATCGAAATAAAAGAAGATGAATAAGAAAAGAAAGACGAAACTCGAAATTGAATCGTGAAGAACTTTTCGCTCTCTTTAATTACTTGCTTTTTATATATCTATATATTCTTATATATACTTCGATGGCAATGGCAAAAGAAAAAGCCAAGTACCTTACCTTATAAGTTCCATCATATTTTTTTTTTCTTTTTCTCTTTTTCACAAAAGCATCGACATCAGAACTGTTCTCCAATCAGTGATTCGATTATAATACAACAAATTCGATTACACTTGACATGTCGATTACAGTCGATTCGAAAAAAAAGAATCATTTCAATGCTTTTCTTTTGTCAATTTTAAAAGAAATAATACAAATTTTTTAATCGATAGCTGTATTGTATCCGAGACATCATCGAATTTTTTTTAGTACTGAATGTTTTTCAGATAATATAGTTTTTTGAACAAAAAAAATTGTAGATTCATATTTTAAAATTTTATTTAAAATAATGTTTGATTAAATAGATCACTTGTTGATTACTTTTGTTAAAAATAAATCATTATTTCAATTTCATTAATAAAACCAAGAAAATAGAAAAATTTAGAAAACTTTAAACCACTTGAATAATTTTGTCTCCAGGGGTAAACGTCTTTACCATTAAAACCACTGATCGTTCATAATTCATTGAATTGATTTTCTAATAATTTTCATTATTAATGGTTGTCAAATGCACTTTATGTATGAATTTCCACTTCAGTTGAAAGAGGGTGACATAATTTAATTATTAGGTTATCATAATTAATTTGGTTTCACAATACTAAAATTTATCTTTTTTTTTTCTAAAAAATAAATCATGTTATAATTAAACTAATAATTTATTTATTTTCTTGAAATTTGTGTCAATTTTAATTACACAGAAAAATATTTTCTACAAATATTAAATCACAATATCCAGTACCGAAAATAAAACCCTTATGAAATTTAAATTATTAAATATACATTTGTATAAGATAACGCTATTTTTATCTTAATTGGATCTCGGCTCGTCGCAATTTGAAACACACGAGAAGAGTAGAAAGCAAAACTCATTCGAAATAGAAAATAGTACTTTGAAAAAATCGATTAAAACTTTAAGTTTCAAAGGTCAAGCGTTATACATGTTGTGTTGGAAGGATAGCAGGCGATTCAGTTAACAATATAGATAGCAATATAGTTTAGCAATATAGATAACAAACTTATAAAAGCAATTAAATTTAATTTCATTGACCTTAATTATTACACGGTTAATTTAGTTCTTATTGAAAACCTAGCAAGAATTAATAATTATTAATTAAAATTTGAATTAAATAAATAATCGAATGACAAAAATAAACAAGTTTTTAAATTTTAAATAATAATAAAATTATCTATACGCAAAAGCTGATGTATATTTTATTGAACATATATTTTTAATTAAAAGTATTCTGCACTGCGTTAAAAATAAAAGGTAAGATAAATAATTCCAATTAAGAATTAATTATTCTCTTTTAAGCGTAAGAAAGAAAACTAGCACAAAAACCAACAAATAAAAGAAAACGGAAAGAACAGACATTCATCTTGAAGACAAAAATTAGCCGTACGCTTATATTAGAAGACTCGGTAACAGATAATAAGAAAAAAAAAAGGAAAAAAAAAATAAATGAAAAAAGGAAAGAATAGATAAAAGCAATGTAGTAAAAGGACGCGCGGAAACGGGAACACAAAACATTTTCAATCAAACGGCAATAAAGCGTCCAATTTTCCAATGCCATGTTATGAAAGAGAGAGCAAGAGAGAGAAAACGATGAAGGACTGTATAGCTTTTACTTTTTCCTTTACCTTTATCTATATCCCTTCGTTTGTCAGACTTTTTATATGTATATATGTATATACGATAAATCGACTGCAGAGTAGCCTGTAATTCTGTTTTTTTTTCCATTTTTTTTTGGGTTGTTGAATTTTTTTTCTAACGGTACCTTCGCTAAATTAAATTTGGAAGTTTCAAAAGAATTTTACCAAAGTACATTTATTTTTGAAAATTAATGTTATAAAAGTTTGAATTCAATATCTATCGATTAAAAGCTTTCGTTTTACTTTTTTAGAGCATGAAATTCATTTTAAATTGTTAATATTTTAATAAAGCGCTCGCGCAGTTTTTAGTTCAGTTCTTTTCTCTTTACTTGTAAAAAGTAAAGTTACTATTCATCCTGAAGTTTCAAAAGTTAAAAATTAAATAAAAAAGATTTAATTACATTGTGTAATCGCATTATAAATATATTTCAAAGTTATTCAAAATTAAAAGATTGAAAATCTGAATTCGATGTTAATTTTATTACTTTATAAAATTCTTTTTTTATCAACTCTTAAACTTGGAAAAATCTATATGTTCTTTATATAAATTCTTATAACTTTTAATTTGAATAATAAAAAAATAAAGAAAAAATCTCATCATCAAATATTCGCAAAATTTTAACTTGAAATGCTGTTAGTTTTACATTTCTTTTAATATACTGCAAAAATAAATCCATCCTAAAGATGTATTCAACTTCTTACATTTCCAAAGTATATTTGCGTTATTCAAAAGCAATTAAAAGCTATACGCGTTTTAAAAAAGTTCCATCGAAATTATTTCTTATCAAAAGCTTTTCGAGCTCTCGAGCTTTCGAAGTTTAATTTTTCAAACAAGAATAAAACTTTTTAAAAGGAGAACAAATTAAAATTCACTTATCAACTCGATATAGCCTCTCCTTATGTTCCTTTTATTTGTCGCATTAAAAAAGAAAGAAAAAGAAGAAAAGAAACAGGAAAGTACAGTGCTATCAATAAATAACTTACCAACACAAAGCCTTGAAAATTTATGCTTGCAACGAAACGTAATGCTTCGTCAAGTGCACAGCTTTTTATTTCGCAATAAATCTTTGAAAAAAAAGGGGAAATGAAACGTTAATTATCGACCTTTTTGATTTTATGTAATCTACTTTGTCATTCGTGTGACTTTGATGCTGTTAACGAATTGATTTCTTCTATGATTTTTAATTTCAGTATATAAAAATTAATTTAATTATAAAATATATGTGCAAGTGAATGTGTGTAAGTCTCATTTGTTTGAAATAAACATCATTATATGTATATCAATGTATGTATTTATAATAATATTTTTAAAAATATTTAAAAATATGAATTAGATACATAATTTAATTTATGAAAAAGAGTTATAATATTATTCTTAAAAAACTTGGTAAGTTTTGAAGTTTTTAAACTCTTATCATTCACAAAAAAAACTTTTCGCTTGATGAAAAAAAATCTTTCTTATTCTATGCAAAAAATAATTACTTGTGCTAAAAAGTGAGTCAGGTTCACTATATGTTTGTTTTATGCTTTTCTTACGTTACCAACGACAACAATAAAATGCGATAGGCGACGATACGTAAAAACACCGTGATGCGGAAGGTGATGAAAATGGTGTAGTTTTTAACAATGAAAACAGTGTTATTGTCACGTAGAAAGATAAAAGAGCAACAAAAATAACAACAACAGCATGAGAAAAAATCCGGTCAGAGAACAGAAAGAACGTAAAAAATCATTGAAGAAAAGTATCAAAAAAAATTATTTGATTAGAAAAAAAAGTTACAAAACTCAATAACATTACTATGTATTGAATAGTAAAGTAAAAACATGTATAAATTAATTATAAGATAAATAACAAGAATAATATAAGAAAACATTTCATTGCTAATTTATTGCATTATATTTTGTTTTTCTAACACTTATTTTATAGTCTTGAACTTACTGTAAATAAATAACATTTCAAATTATTATTTAATCTGTACATAATCTGTATCTATCTGCATCTGTACTTAATGTCCACATGATACTATGAATTAATTTTTTTTTTATTACTTCGCAAACTATATTGAATATCATAATATTAAGATTATATAAGTATTAGAAATAACATTTATAAATATTTGATTTGCGAAAATTATGAAAAATTATTAAATAATTATAAAAAAACAATTTCTGTTTTAATAATAGTAATTTTCATGAGTTATAATAATTAAGAAGATAGTTTTATAAAGTATAATAGTTATGATAAAAACGTTGTTGTAATTTTATGCAGAAATTCATTGTAAATTTTATTACGCGAAAATTCTCTCCTAATTTAAACAATTTATTGTCTAATAATAAATAAGTCTTGGATTTAGTAGATTAATGTAAAGTACGTTTATTATATCAAATATCGATATTGAAATTTTCAAAATTTTTAATTCTTAATTTAAAAGATTTGAAAATATCTCTATATTATACTTTTGCGCTTTGAATAATAAAAAGCGTGATATAGAGATATATAAAAAATTTTCGTATGAAGAGAAAAAAGTCTGAGAAACTGTAATATTGGCAAATCATGTCTTATAACATCACTTTAAAGTTAAACATTGTCGACCTAAAATTTGAAAGTAAATTCGAAAAGGTCAACTCGATAAATATGCAGTTCGTTATCATGATCCCTCAGAATATGGTGATTTTGAAAAATATAAAAAGAATAATATTAAATTTAAAAAAAAAGATATTCTTTTTTCTAACTACTGTTTATGGAAGTGAATTTACATAAGAAAATGTACCCAGAGATTTCTCTGACGAAAATTAGAAGAAATTCCAGGTAGTAAATGACATTGAAACTTTAATGTTTGTGACTTTAAACTTTTTACAGCATCTAAAAGAAGCTTGCACTGACTTCCTTAACAATTTTCTCAGTTAATTTTATACATTTGGTATAGTATGAAATAAATGTAAAAATATATATTTTCACATTTATTTCATATTATAATTATAAAATATATTATTCTTTAAAATTATTAATACACTGTAAAAAAATTAATGTTATTTGTCAAAAAATTTTTTCAACACGCATTTTTGTGTTAAAATTGAACATATATGTTTGTAAAATTAACATAAAATTTTTTGTATCTTTAAAATTTTTATGTACACTTTTTATTATTCATAAAATTTTGTGTTAAAATTTTTACTTTAAAATATACAAAAAAATTATTTGTAAATTTTAACACAAAAAATTTGTATTTCAGCTGTAACACTTATGCGTGTTAAATTTATTTATTTATTGAAAATTTTTATTTATTCTTTAATTTTATTTAACGTCGCTGTATCTATGCTATCATAACTAATGCTAATTAGCGACGGAGGTCTTTAATGTGTGTTGTGAACAAAGCACGTGTAACATACAGTGGTGCTTGTATCAATCGGCCGAGAGTAGGACTCGAACTCGAAACCTCGAGATTACAAGCGTATCGCTCTACCGAGTGAGCCAATGAAGATCTAATTTTTATTTGAGATAATATGTATTATAGACAGAAATAATATTAAAAGTATTTTTATTTCTTTAAATAAGAGAAATTTTCAAATTTAAAATTAAAAATAAAATATATTTTTTACAACAAATAGTTTTATGTGAAATCACTAATTAAAATGTGCTTGTTGATTCAAATGTTTAATTTTTTACTAAATGTTCGCTACAATAATTGTTATATACATTTTGTTTCAATGTTTTCTTTGAATAAAACACAATTTCGTACAAATAAAATTTTTTTTTATAAGTAATTTTTGTTATCCTTTTAAAAAAACTGATATTAATGTTTTAATAAAAAATTCGAACAATAATTTATAAACATATTTACTTTATTAGAATGATTAATTAAAAAATCAGATTAATATCAGAAATAATCATAAAAATCTAAACAATAATAACCTTTGATAACATTACAAACCCCTTAAACGCTTCTGTCTTAATATTGTTATCATTCATATATTTCGTGACCTAATCTTATCTACTTAACTTTCTATCTAATTAAACATTTCATCACCTATAATCATTTATATATTTATAGATACTCGAAATAATCATCATAATTTCTTCGACACTATTCAATCAAATAATATAATTAATTGTTTAACGACTCAAGAGATAAGCCAATTAATTTGCTCTCGCCATGAATTCAAGAGTCGATTCCATTTCCTTGTGTGCAGCTGCACAATATAGGAGATCAGAGAATTATACTCGTGCGATGCACGAATCATTGAATTTATACCGTGTGTGTTAATTTTAATGAATGCGTTAATGTTCGCATGTTTGTATATATGAACTGCATTTTATGGCTACATTGAAGATGCTTTTGTAATTTTTATGGTTAAACCGTTTAGGGCTTTCGATCTGATTCAATACAATGAGAATTGATTTTTTTTTTTTACTTTTTATTGCATTATCTGCTTTGAATTGCAAATTTTCTATTGGTTATTCAATTATTTTAGCACTTCGTTAACAGTATTGTAAAAGCACGCAAAACATTTTCATCTTTAATGCTTGAAATAACACACAAATTTATATAACAAGCTCTATACTCCAAAAAACGACAATATTATTTCATTCTATTTTTCTTCATTAAATATTGAAATTTCGATTATTTTTTTCAAGTGTGTTTCTTTCATTTATATTTGAATGAATATTCGTGAAAAAAACAAATATTCAGAAGCATAAACGTAAACAGATTATGCATATGAAAATCCGTTTTAACAAGTCTGATTTACAGTTGTACGCTTCGGAGTAAGAAAACTTGTAAAAATTTCAAAGTATAAATCTTTTTCCAATAAACTTTAAGCCATATACAGAATGAAGAAAGCACAGAGAGAAAAAAAATATTGTCAAAACAACCTTATATATAAAGTGCTAAAAATAAATAATAAATTTATACAGTTTCTAGGCAATCTCAGATATACATGTATACGCTTTTCCATCAAGTATTCAAGCAGAGGTCGACTTAAATAGTCGGTTATGAATTTTTCACGTCCATTTATCACACTCATACTTTTATGCGTTCTTTTATATTTTCCTTTTTTTTTAATGTTTCAAATGTCAAGCACGTTGTTAAGCTTTAAAATTAAAGCTTTGAAAATTTGTAAATGTGGAAAAAAACTTGAAAGAAAAATAAAGTCAATAATAAAATGTTAAATGGATTTTTTTATGATTCATAAATACTAGAATAATTTTCTGTAAAATTTTCTATTCAAATTGTTTGACTTTCCTATCATTCGTCATTTAATTGAAGTGCTAATCAGTAAATGAAGATCTATTGTTAACAAACACCATATATATAATGCACTTACGATGTTTATACCAAACCTCAGAGACTGAATAATCAATTCCAAAGGATTGCAAATCCATCATTATATCGACTTACTAACAATTATAGACTCAATTAGCGAAGTTGATAGAATTCTTAAGCTTGATTTACTTTCAAACGTAATAAGGATAAACAGGTTGAAAAAAGTGACTGTTAAATATTATATACAAATACAGTAATAAATTTAAACGAAATTTGTTTCAATTTAAAAGACAACAAAACTTTATAATAAACCTTATTAATTAAAACTATAAAAAATATTCTCCAATGCATCCATTGTTACAATTAATTTCTCTTTTCCACGATTCATCTAGAATTTAAATCAAGACACTGTAAGCTCGTATTCAACTTACTGCTATATATATAAATATCGTATAATAGTCTATATACAACAGAGTAGAACTTTGCAATCAGTACGAACGAAAGACGAAACAATGAGGTACTTTCACGCAATTAATAAAAATAAAAGAAACTAAAAAAAAAGAGAGAGGGAGAGAAGCGAGAGCGCAAGGAGTTGCACGCGAGAAGTACGAAAGTTTGCAAATACGAAAAGCTACTCTTGCATACTAATAGTACGTCTTTTTTTTAAAACTTTAGTACAATGTTTCGTTATTATATAAGCGATCTCTTATTTTTTACGCTATTATTTCCTTTTTCTTTGTGCTTTTTTTTCCTTTTTTTGCTTTTAATCTCTCTCCGTTACTTTGTTGTTACTCACGAAACATTACTGCAGATATACTGATATTCATAGAATTGACCGACGAATTTAAAAGTAGTAAAAAGGGAAATGGAATACAAAGTTTGAAATTTTTAATGAAAGTTGCATGAACAATATAAATTTGTTTTTTTTTTTAATGTATTATAATAATTATCTGTCTTTTTTCTTTTTTATGACAGATAAAGTATTATCTTGAAAATATAATTTTTTTTAAATTTTATAAATTGAATTAAATTGATGGATGTTAAAATGCTTTGAAGTATAAACTTTTTATTTAATCTACAATACTTGAAATGCAAGAGTAAATTCAAATCTAAAAGCATTATCTATATCTGCCTGAAAATTTTTAACAAGTATTATATATAGAATTATGAATAAATTAAACTTTATCATGTAAAATTCTCTTAAGCTCTCGCAAGTAATATTTGAACATTTTTTTTAAAATATAAAACATCTCGATAAAACGAAAATGTTTAATCACGACTCAACATCATTAAACATTCTCGTTGCAAATAATCTTACGAAACTTTGAAAATTCATGTAATCTCACTTTCATACAACACGTAAAAAGAAAATAAACAAACAAAGCAAACAACTTTTACTAATCACCAGTAAAGTTTTCCCCAACCAAATCAAACTTAAAAGTATCCTCTTTTCAGTACTTAACTATAGACTAAAACAAAGCTTGCGAGCAAAATGAAAAAAAAAGGAAGAAAGAGAAAAAAAGAATAACAGCGGGATTTCAAACTTTTCATTGTTTTAAAATGAAAAGTGTAGCCGCGCGAAAGAATCATTTACTCGGGGGTACAATACAAGATGTTTTAAACGTTCACTTAATCCGTAATAAAAAGAAAAAAAAATAAAGAACATATCTTCGTTTTCACTTCTATGGTGTTGCGAGAAATAAAAAAAAAACTGAATAACAGATTGTACCGAGCCGCATGAAGTTATCTTTATATTCCCAGTTTGCTATAAATTTATTCGTCAAAATGACGTTGAAAATGTAGCAGTGCATAAACTTAGCAATGCATATATACGTATACTTTCTAAAGAGATATTATAATCTCAAGAATTCATATTTCCACTGAGAATAATTCTCGGTAAACGTTCTAAGTATTTCACAATATTTTTTTCTTTTTTTAACGTTACTGTACCACGGATGAGAAAAAACACGTGGATTATATTTCATGTATTAATTAATTTTAAAATTTCCTATGCATAAACATTTTTCTATCGAAAAAGAAAATAATTTTTTAAATCTGCTATTCAGATTTATTAAATTTTAATTTACAAGATGCAAATAAAGAAACTAATTATATTCTGAATCTTAGAATAATTAAAAATTATAAAAATCTCAGGGTTATATCCTCTTGAATTTATTATTCCTTTGTAGCATCTTCGATAAATAAATAAATAAATAGTCACGCAATCAATAATTTGTGTCCGCTTGAATTAATTCCTCCTTAAAAACCAATACATCCTAATACTAATCTGCAACATGTTTAGTAAATAAATGTCAAGCCAAACAATAATTTGTGCGATTTTCAGTTTGTATAATTCAACCGTTGAATAAAAGATACAATGAAATAGCACTACTACACTACCGTTTATCACCACCTTGTAAATGACCGTCTTTTTCTATCCCATTACCTTGATTAACATTCACTGCTTAAGTATTTCCTTGATATTGCGCTTGAGTACCCATAATTTTGTCACGACAATTAATAGGTCAACATTCCTTTAAAGAACAAATATAAACATTTAATCAACTCTGTGTATTTTACAATATAGATCAGTTAGTGGTTTTTTATTTTACCAAGTAACAAAAGTTAAGTGATGTTAGGATATAAGCAGTTTGTGTATTTTATGATAAATAATTGCCTTTATTTTTGTTATGCCAAGAATTTAAATAATATAACTTTTATGAATTCAATAAAGTTTAAATTTATAAAAACAAAAAATTAAAGCTTTACTTCTCAGTAATTAACAGATACACAATCTTTTTTTTGCAAAAATAAAAAAAAAAGGTAAATTTATTTTAAATTAAAAGATTTCATTAAAATCTTTCGATTTGGAAAATATTCACGGATTTGCATACGCCAGCTGAACATTTTAATCATTTATTTACAAAATGTTAAATTATTTCAGTATTACATTAAATGCAGCATATTCTTTCGTAAAAATTAAACATGTAATTCAATTGTTTGCCGAATATATTTGCATTAAGAGCAATAAATAAGTAGAATATAATATAAAACGAAAATATTGATAATTAAGTTACTTTGCATTAAACTACAAAATCAATATTTGTTTATTATTAAAATCACGAAGTTGAGATGAAGTTATTGTTTTAATGAAAGACATATAAAATACTTGATAACTAATACAAAGTTTCGTACTATCCAAGTATTTACTTAAATAATGTAAAATAAGCATTATCGTATTGTCAAATAGAGTTTGTCTTATAACATAAAAGATTTTTGAGGTAGTTGAAAGTGTTATACAAAACCATTATTTTTAAACAAAGATAATTACAAAAACATTAAATAGCTCTTAGTCAGAGATTATTCGTTATAGTTAAGTTTCTTCGTGTAACTTTTTTTTTTAATCAAATGTTATTTTCATTAAAGTTAATATTGAAACATTTTTTTATCGTGTTAGAGAAAACATGGAAAGAACCTTGCCAGTCATTTTTTTCAAAAACAAATTATTTATTTTCGTGAAAATTATACTTATTTATGAAATATTTCAAAAGTTAGTTCTTTTGAAAAACTAATGAAATGCCTTTTCACAGAAAAATAATTTTGCATACAAATGCTTTTCCTGTGAAATTTACATGTTTTTTTCTTTAATAAAACATACTTAAATTTAATTCCTACTAAATAGAGTTATTTTCATCTTATCTCAGTGAAGAGAGAAAACTTTTATTTTTTTTTATATTCATCAATTAATAAATCTACCTTTTTTTGTTTGAATTCTAAAACCACTGTTTACAATTTTAACAATTTTTTTTCTTAAACAATTCATATTTCTATTTTTAAAAAATTCTTAATTTTGCAAATTTTTTAAAAATTAAAAAAATTCAAATGAATTTTCTAAATTATATTTAATAACGAAGTTTTTAATTTTTAATTTATCACTATAAAAATGCTTTTACTTCAAGGAAAAAGAATCTAAAAAAAATTGAAAAGTTTAAAACTAAAAAAAATGTCTCCAGTAAAAACCGCTTTCCTGTAGCTATCCATTACAGAAAAGAATATATTTTCTCTAAATCGTAAAAGTAAGGTCGAGGCCACAAAAATCTATAGTAATAACGGAAATAAATTTTTAAAAATTCATTTCGTCGTGCTGCATTATTAAAAAGAAAGAAAAAGTATGAAATAAAAAACGAATATAATCTTATAAAATGTATAAATTAAAGTTCTTTATTTGATTTTTAATTTATTTACATAATAATGATTATAAAAATATTTACAACAGAGTTCTATTAATTAAAAAAATAATAAACTTTCATTGATTTTCATTGCAATTCTAAATATAAAAGGAATTCAAGAATTCAAACAAACAAATTGAAATAAAAAGCGCAAACATTAAAAATCCTCAGAGCATGAAAAGTTACATCCTGAGATTTCAATTTAAATAGCCAAATCTAGAACGTAAATAATTAACGCGCTGAAACGAGCATAGAGAGGATAAAAGAAAATAGAGCAAGTAAGCAAAAAGAGAAGAAAAAAAAAATAACAAAATGCTTGTATAGCACTAAACTCAACACGCCCAGCACGTTCTTACATATGTATTCACTGCTAGTGCCCAGAATATGTACCGGGTGTGCCATTTACAGTTTAATGACTAAATTTTGTTATTATTCAAATTTTTAATTTCAAAAACAAATTTGTAAATAACATGCTTTTACTTTTCTTTTAATATTTTTAATGTTTAAAAAAAATAATCTTTATCTTCAGAAGAGCTTTTATAACGATTTATTTTCTTAACCCCGAATTCATTCGACCAAATTACAAAATGGATCACCCTGTATATAATGCATACGCATGATACTCTCGAGTTGCAAAGAGAAGCACGTGTGTGTACTTTAAGCGTAGGGATGTTAAATCGCTGTGTCGAGAAGAAAAAGTAGAAGTGGGAGGAGAGCAAGAGAGAGGAAGAGTAAAAGAGAGCTCTCTGGCTGCCAAGTTGGCAGTGTTCCAAAACAGAGAGTCGATTACTGAGGGCCGATGGGTAACGCGAGGGCGGATTTTCGAGGTCGCGAGAAAACGCGTTCTAGATCTGCCATACTACGTCAACTTTTCATCCTTCCGCGTGTACTTTTCATATATACATCTGTGTTATGTATCTACTTCGTATCTAGTTCTTTTATTCTTGCTCTTTCTCGCTTTTTGTCTTTTGCTGGTTTTTGGTACTCTCTAGGTCGGCCTCTTATTCTGGATCGATGATTTTTTTTAACAGATGCATTGTCGAATTTTGACGCTAGATGGTATCGGTGCTGGTGGTGTTAATCAAAATGTGCCAAGCTTGTTACTTTCAATTTTAATTTGGGTTTTTCAACACTTTTGAATTTCTTTTTTTTATTGAGTAATGAGCATTTTTTGATTTTTTAATGAACGCAAATTAAAAATTTCTAATTTTTAGTATTTTTAAGAAATAAATTCAGTCCATATATAAATATTTTCTTTATTCAAACTGTACTTTATTTCAGAAAAAAAATCCTTTAGAAATATTATTTGAATTATAAAATCAATAAGTTTGAAAACCTTGAATTAATTTTTTTATTATACTTTTTATCATGAGTAATCAAAATTTTTCATCAAACAATTTATTAAATATTATGACTTTTCAATCATATAATAATTAATTACAATAATTAACGATTCTTTACTGCGAGAAAACATGTTCGTATTCTTTTGTTTAAAAAAATTAACAAGAACATAACATTTAAGATGGAATAATAAGCTTCCATTTAATGAATAATAAGTTTTCCTTTAATCGCAGGAGTTATGATATTAATTGAACATAAAGTAAAGTTAGACTACACTAGTAACCTCAATCTAGGCAGCCTATACAACTTTGTTATTTTTTATAGACAATGAAAATAAAGAGTTAAGACACTATACAAGAAAATTTTATAAGATGGTAATAAAAAATTTTTATAACCCTGCTGTTCTAATTGTTTTTAATAGTTTTTGAAATGTCCAAGCGTAGTAATAAGTTTATTATATCGCGAATATATATGATCAATTGCATAGAAGATTAACTTAAGAACAGTGTATTTTTATAAGGATATAAAATATTTTCGAATTAATGAATTTATAAAATAATCTTTTTAAACAATATACTTTAAAACTAATTTTGACTATTTTTTTCTGTTACAGGTAAGTCGAAATAAGAAAGTTTCCACTCGACGGGAAAATTCTTTCCGTGTCACTCGGAAATCATTGAATTGTAAGCAAATTGAATTCAAAATAAATCTCTTTTCACACTTAGCTAATAAAAGCTTTAAAAGACAAAACTTCCTTCTTTTTTGCTCACGACTGCTCCTTAAATTTTCCGCAGATCGAACCTTTACAATTTAAACTATGTGAGCACACAGTTACGTTCTATATATACAGAAAGTAAAGCTTGCGAATTTTACTTTCAATTCGTGTTTACCAAGAAACAAGTAGAGCGAGGCGTATATATACGCGTATATATGTAAGGGGTGTAATGAATTGCCTCGATCGTACTTTAGATGCAAGGAAAGAGAGAGAGAGAGAGGAAAATACACTAACGTAAGCATTTACTTTTAAAGGGGGTAAGAGAAATTCCAGTTGAAAGACATGCGCTTGAAAATCAAGTCTAGTGTTACTATCCTATTCCGTGATCTTGGAGAAACTTTTGTTTTGTATACTAAAGTTTTGTTGAAGGATCTTTTCGTTGTCGAATGCTTGAAATTCTATCTTTTACTAAAATCACTGTTGAGTTTGTTAAATTTCGATGAGTTGCAAATACAAGATTTTAAAAAGATACTAAAGTATTTTAATCAAATTCGGAATATTTATTCTAAATTTAAAGTCATTTTATTTAAATATAATTATCATTTTTAAGGAATAACAAAATTGGAAGATAGAAATTTTAATTTATAACAAATTTAAAAACCTATTCAAATTTTAAGATAAAGGCGTTCATTGTTCATATTTTCTGAATTAAATTCAATAAAATCTTTTTTTTTATTTCATGATTCAATAAAGCAATAAGTACGAACATGAATTAATGTATCTAGTGTAAATATATACGACAATTTTCCGAACTATCAAACAAAATCTAAGCCACTTCTCAGCTTGTCACTTTCCGCCTAGACTCTACAGCCAATATATATATACACACTATTCTCCAGACTTAGTAGAATAGAATAGTGCAGATATACAATAAAGTAGCAGTAAGAAAGAAGGAAAAACTATTAAGTAGCTGCTTCCTTCATCGTTCACCATCTTACCTTATACATTTCGTTGTTGTTTAAAGGGTATATGTATAGAAATGCATTGGTATCTCCCTGAGCTAAAGCTATAGTAATAGCAAGGAGAACATTCGTACAAACCAAAGTGTGCAAAAGGAAGAAAAGGGGGTAGGAAGAGGAAGAGTATAGCGATAAATCCAAGTAACCTTAGGGCGTCCATGTTTTGTGCATTCGGTTACCTAACGTCTATAAATTTAAGCTTCCTTCTCTTACTAAAGCTAAACTCTTCTCTCTCTATATATCTATCCCCCTCTCTCTTTCTCCCTCTTTCTCTGTGTGTCTTGAGGTGAAAAGCTTGCAGAGCTTAAAGCAAGGCGTGCAAGCTCTTTTAGTTCTATCCGTTTAATTTATTTTTTTTTTTGTTTTTATTTTGTTTATTTTTTACTTTTATTTTCTTTTTGATTTCTATTTACTTTTTTTTGTTGATGTTTAAATACAGTTCTACAATGGTATTCTTATATTGTTTCTTTTCGTTGATAAGACTGATTTATGTATTTGTAGTCTGCGACGCTGTTTTCTTGTTATTTTTCTGCATTGCAGAGATTTCACCCGTTCTTGTAGTTTAAACAAATTTATTGTGTTGCTAAAATTAAGTTTTATTATAGTTTAAAAAGCCAATTATAACTTTTCCAAGAATATTCAATTTTTAAGGATAATTCTAAAACTATTAAAATTAAAAAAACTTTTATAACATTGTGCGATCTAAATTGATGTTGTATGTACGCTTAGCTATAAACAAAATATGTTCTTTTTAGATTATGCAAAAACAAACATTTATACAGCAATTAATCATCAACATAATTTTTAACATATGAAAATAAGTAAAAATTAGTAAACACCTGAAAAAAATATAAAACAATTAAAATACTACTAAATAATAATAGCACATATACATAGTAAATTTTGTTAGTTCGCAGTGCAATCAATAACGATCAGATGCATCTATACGTAATGCCTACAAAATAATTTTTTTTTCAGTTTATTTTTATAGTGGAATATATAACTTTGTTTTTTTATACTATACTCCTATCCACAGATTTATATCACATATATTATAAAATAATATACGATACTTGTGATCAAAGTGGTCCAACTACATGACGCGATTTATTGCCCTCATTACACTCAGGCGCTCACATCACACCGTGTCTTATTGGACCACTCAAATCGCGTTCATCATATTGCACTATTATTCGGTTAAGTTTAGTTTTAAAATAATGAAATTTAAAAAGAAATTATTTTTTCAAAAGTTTTGCTTATTACTCTTAATAAAAATTAAGTTAATATTAATTAAACACACTTTATTGAAGATTTCCTAATAAAGTGGAGATTAAAGCGCATAAATTCATAAGCGTTTCTCTTAGCAAAACTAAGAAAATGGTGAAATATTTTAATTTTTTTAAAAGTATACTTCACTTAAGTATATTTAATCATACTTACGAATTTCCAATGATGATGTAAGTAATTGATTTTTATTAAGAGAAGTGAGAGAAGTTCCTTAAAGTAAATTTGAAAATTGATTAAGTCGTGATTAAATAACTGAATTATTAAAACGGTTCACTTTTTCATTAAGAATTAAAAAAAAAGTTACTTTAAAATTCTTTATTCATAATAAATTGCATTAAATGAAAAATCAAATTTGATCAATAAATTTAGTTTAAGTAAAAAAAGTGATGAAGCTTTAAAAAATTCTGAACTTTCGAACGATCACAAGGTATTCAGAAGTTGAGTATAGCATCAAGTTAACTTAATAACAAAAGTCTCAACGTCATGGTACCCTTAACTTGCGACGAAATGAAAGTTTATTCAGTCCATCGAGGTCAAACTTCGTGTAACAGGATGGTATAGAAGACGGAAGTTATACGCCCTTTTACTTGAATGCACTTTCTCTCTCCCTAACCCTCTCGCTCTCTCCTTCCTTTTCTCCTTCGCGAAAATGTCAAATAGTTAGTCTTCTATTATATATTCGTTCAATATACTTGCTCATTAATGTATTAACCCTCACAATGAAAAGTTTAATTTTTTTTGTTAAAACTTTTTATGATGAATTATTTGAGATTTTCAAGGAACTGGAAAACTTGAAATTTCGAATTCTCTTATAATGGAGAATTTTTTTTTCATGGCATTATTAACCTAATTTCGTTCATTCAAAAAAAAAATCAATGGTTAACAATGCATTAAAAAGAATAAAAGATTTAGAGTTGAAATAAGCTTTGCATAAAAAAAAGAAGCTTTGCATTTGGAAAAAAATTTTTGTTATCATTCCAAACGAAGAACTATTGTTTATTGTATTTTAGAAAATATCTTTCTTTTCAAATAGAATCTTTTTTCTTCACGCTCTAAACACTTACTAAAATGCTATTACAATTAAAAAAATTAAAAATATAGAGCCAGTAAAATTTCAAAAATTGCATAGTATAATACTACCATTCTCGGCTTTTTAAACAATAATAAATAAAGGTAGCGAAAAAAAAGCAGTAATACCACTAACTAAATTTTTAAGAATTAAAATAAAAAGCAAATACAGAATAATTAAGCCATAAAGCTCACGTTAGCGTGGTGTGTTTTTGTCGTTATTGTCTTGGTTATACCTTAGCTTTAATCGGTTCGCCAAGCGGAAATTTTCTTTCTCTTTCTTGCTTCCATTTTTTTTTTTTTCGTCCCGCCCAGAAATCGTTCCGCCTCCAGACTCTCTCATTTCTCGCAAACTTGCATGAAAGGGTGTCAAGGTCTCCTTATTAAAAGCTACCTGACTCTGACTCTTTTTTTTTGTTCATTCTATGTATATATGTAGATCTGCATCTTGCCTACTCTTTTTCTAGTTTTTTTTTCTTTTCTTTGTTCATTTTTTCATTTCTATATACGTTGCTTTTTCTTTTGCACTTTTTTTTCGCTATTGTATTTGAATATTTCTATATTTATTTTTATAACTTGAGGCTTTTACCTTTTAGATTTTGTTGGGAAGGAAATTACGTAAGAGTGAACAATTTCTACATTCAGTGAGGTTAACAATGACAGACTTTTTATTATTGATCTTTAGGATTTATTCATAATTATTTTGATTGAGTATACTTTTTTCAATTTTCTTATCATTTTCATTGTGATATGAATAATTTGTCGTAAAATATCAGTAATATTAATGGAAAACAACAATTTTTAAATCAATATTTATCTATAAAACATTTTGTGATGTTTTATTTTTATTTCTAAAGTTTTGTATCAATAAAAGAATAAAACAAGAAATATTTTATTTTCTAATCCCAAATTGTAATTTAAAAGTATCTTGACTACGATAAAACTTATCTTTTTCTTTCTATATATCTTTCATTTTCAATGTTTACTTTTTTTTATTCTTTATCCTTTACAATTTGCAATCTTGAAAATCGTTTTCCCCTTTTTTTTCCCTTTATTGCACTTGAAGCTTAGACCTTGACTCCATTTCCTTGTTTTTCTCTACCTCAGATGAAGCATTGTGCTTTTAATTAGCAAAGAATTCTCGGAGCTATACCTTACAAATTGAAGTTAGTTTGTAATCAGTGTAACTTTAATTCTTTTAAAAACAGAATTCATTTCTTTTTTAAATTTTTATTTCATAAGAATTAGATAAAATTTTTTTTAATTTATGTGAAAAAGGATCTTTTTTATGCCTGTTTTTCAAGCATAAATAAGGGATTCTCGAACTAATGCGAAAAAGCACACTTTCGCTCACTAGTGCGGAAAAATGTTCTTTTTCGTATTAATTTGAAAGAGAGTAAAAGATTAATTTATTGGTGAAAAAATATGCATTTTAAATTGAGAAAAAAGTTTAAAAAACTAAAATCCCATACACGTGTTGAAAAGAATATTCCATGTGATGTGCGCGAAAAGTTATTTTATAAGTAGTAAGTTTGTAATACGAAACAAAGGTAAACGCACGAACCGAAGGCGAATGCATATTAAACTTTTTCAAAAGTTGCCAAACTTTCTACTAGTGGAATAACTCTTTTACCATACTTGTTACACAATGTTCTACTGCATTATTTTATTTTTTATTTTATTGTTAAAAAATAAAACAATAAAATGAAAAAAATGTATTGAATTTTCAAACCTTTTAAAAGTGAAAATATCATTTATTATTATTGAATATATTTTTCAAGTTGAATTTCGAATAATATTTTTTCAATCATCAAAAAAGTTGTTGTTTCCAGTTCAATTTAGAATCTAACATCTAATAGAATATATCTCTGAAAATTATTTGAATCCATTCTAATATTATCATATCATCCGTCTGAAATTGTGAAAATCAAACGAAAGAAAAATTTCCTTATGCAATAGTTCATTTTCATTCTGTTTTCTTTTCTTATACAAAAATATCAACATTGAAATGTAGCTCAAATGGAATTTAAAGATTCAAACAAATTTTTTTTTCATAACAATATCAATTTGTAAAAAAATAAAAAATGTAATTATTATTTATAACAATTATTTGCAAATCATAATAATATAATTTATTGTATGAAATAATTGAAATTAATACGATGAACTTGGTAAATTCAGCATAAAAGTAAAAGCTTAACACAATTCCAAAAATAAAGTAAAACAACCCACACTCCTATTGCATAAACCATAACTTCTGGTAGGAAAGTTTTCCTAAGACCTATTCTTTTCTCAAGCAGTTTCATTAACTTAAAGGATACTTGTATTAGCTGTTCGACTTATCAAAGTCAACCTTTACTTATTCTTTCCTCTTTTCTACACTTGTATTTCCGGTCCATTTAATCCAGTTGATGGTCCGTGTGATGTTTATTCTCGATTTTTATAGTGTCGCACTTGTCTCATGGGGATTGCATTTGAAATTATAATATGTTTCTTCGTTGTTGGCTTTTTTTTCTCTCCTGCCATTTTATGTATGTTGTCCGGTCGAATGCTTGTGTCAAAGTTAATATAAGGCAAAGTGTATCTAAGGATACGCTTGGTCATGAATTCTTATAGGGACTTGAAATTTTTTATGTATGTACATTTTACTTGCGGAATAACATTGACTTTGTGTTGAAATAATAAATTAATTGGATTCGCGAAAACTTTAATAAAATTTGAAAAATTATTACCCATTAGTAAATCATTATTGAGAAAACTAAGATGTTGTTACACAATATCTGTCACCATTTATTTTATATCCGAATCACTTTGTTTTCACGATTGTTTTCCATTATTTATGTTCTAGAAAATGTATAATGAAATTATTCGAAATCGTATTTCCTTATTTTTTTTACATACAATTTCTGGTACACAAACTAACTCCAGAAATTGACTTCAACATACGAATATGCCTATAAGAACATACCGAGGCAATGGAGAGAATAATATTTTCGTAAATCTTTTCCTTATTCTAATACATTAAAATATTTTCTCAGCCGTTTCTACTATCATGTCCGCGTATATACTGTATCCGTTAACAAATTGGGGTCTTATATTTGTTGTTCATAATATTCTACCTTAGAACAAGGAAAAATTCACCTTTCTATTATACCAGTGTTGTACATGAAGATTACATATTGATTTTTCATATAATTTTTTTTTAAATATAAGTGTTTATGGGTAAACTTCTTACAGAGGCAGTGTCAAATAGATAAAAAAATTTAAAAAGATATTAGGGTGATACATAAATTATATAATTTTTTTCTAAAGTCTAATGAATATAGTGTTTATAAAGTTTTCATAAAAATATTTTATACGGAAATTATTTTATATTAATTAAATATTTAAACTTACTTTTCTAATTATAAATTCATAAAAGTTTTTATATTCTCGTTAAAATTTAATAACATATACGCGATATTCATTATAATACTTTTAATATTTAGACTTTATTTTCATAATACAATCGTAAAAATTAGAAAACTTCATCTTACCACAACATAATCAGGTTTTTTCTCTCGATCCAAAACTTTCTACATTAAACATCACATTTTCCAAACTGATAAAATACGAATGATTAAAAAAGACAAAATAAGCATGAACGTATTGTGTTGATATATTCCGTACTCACACATACACAATGGATAAAGAGAAGTATAATACGTATCAATAATTTCTATCGGTTAATTCTATTGAGCTTTACGCATTGACTTCAATAAATGGGCTAACAATATAACGCATTGGTTTTCGAAATTATCACGATATCGGGTAAGGTATAGCCGTATGAGTAATATCCCAATGAAACAACCACGCCTATTCGACATTTTCGTATTTGGCATTTCTCAATTTCATGATGATTTTCGTGAGATCGTATTAGAGCTATGCTATACGTATGTTTACTATTTCGCGCGATTTATTACGCGTACGTGCGCGTATTTTAGGTTAAATTATTCGAAGGATCAAAGACATGATGGTTCAGATATTATACTCGATCATATCATAAGTGATTTTAATGTTTTCGTCAATTTATTGTCCTTAAAATGAAAATTTTATTGAAAACGTTTTATTGGTTTAAAAGATTATTGATTTTTAAACCAACCAAAAATTAATTTTAATTTTAAGTAACTATATCACCAATATATTCTTCAGATTTATCTTTTCACTTTTTTCCAGTTTAAAATACGAACAATAATCAGTAATTGCATGTTGACATACTCAAAATTTGAATATAAAAATTAGCTGCTTTTATATGATTATCTTTATAAACAGTTGGTGGGTTTAATGAGCTTCGCGAACAATGGAATCAATATAGACGATGTTTAACTGGAAGTTTATTTATTCAATTAATATTAGTAAATTTAGTTTCAATACATTTGATTGTACATTGAATAATTTATAAAGCGTAATAAGCTTATGCATAATATATATACGAAATCATGTTGAAATTTCATGATTGACCTACATTTTAAATTTTAACTAGATTAAATTTAAAATTTTCATTTGACAATATTAATATCACTCATTGTTATAATAAAGATAGTGTTCATTAATATTCATAATAATAATATTCTGTATATACTGTTAAAAAATAGCATAAAAATATATGAAATTTAATACAGTTTTCAATCAAATTTACACTTGAAATTTAATGTTTCCACCATAAAAGTGATATTAAATTATAATAAAAATTAATATATTTACTGTAATTTTACTATAGAATCACATGAAATTTAATGCAAAAATTTCATGCGATTTTATAAATTCCCTAGTAGAAATTTACTCTAGATCTGTCTAGATCTGTCTAGTTTTGTATGTTAAATAATCGAGGCCTCGATAAAACTAGACAAATTTTCTACCAGGGTTAATAACGTTAATTTTGACGCAAATCTGCATAAAATGTATGTTAAAAATATTAATTTTCATGTATACTATAATTTGGTATCGTTTTAATAGTCGAAACACATTAAATTTCATTTCATGTTTTCTTTTTATAGCGATCATAAACAAAAAATATTTATATATAAATAAAATATGTAAATATATCATTAAAAATAATCATAAATTCTCGTATAAAATTTGTTTTTCTCTGAAGTACATCCGTCATAAAATTTTCATTGCTGCATTTTAATTCTTTTACTCAGCATTTAATTCTTTGGTTGCTAATTGCAGTTACCTATATAGGCAATGCATTATTGAATAAATTGAATAAGAAAAAAAGGAAGGAAAGTTAGAAAAAGAAAAAGAAAGAGAAAAAAAATTGGATATAGGTTCGATTTGAGTTTTCTCGCGCTCTAACGCACGCAGAGCTATTCCGAGGATGCGATTAATGGAGTACGCCCATCTTTATCTTTCTCTCTCTATCTCTCTTGTACTATATGCCGGAAGATAGAATCTCTCATTCTAATCCGCCGACACGATCGTCACATCCGCTAGGTTTTCGGATATCCCGAGTGGAATATCAATCAGCCAGCAGAAGAGATATTCGTTCTGGGCTTCTACGAGTGCCTCTCCTTTTAACTTGACTCGTCTTTGCATTTATATTGCTTCGGTCTTGTATGTCGTCTATCTTTCCTTTTCTCTCTCTCTCACGCTCTCTTTCCCTTTTCTCTTTGCGTCATTTTCTTTCTTTTATTTTTATTCGTTTTTTTTTCTTTTTTCGTTCTTGTTTGAAAATATTTGAGATTTATTTTCAAATTAGTTGTGGTGTTTCTATCATCTTTTTAACAAATTTCGTTATTTTTCCTAATTGTGCTACGTAAAAGTTATTTTATAAATTGTTGCTTATCAAATTTTAAAATTGAATATAAAATTCAGATCTTAATTAAAAAAAAATTACTAGCCATAAATAAAATGAAATAAACGTCTGAGAAAGCTCAATTATATAATAGCTTCATTCATAGTTATATAATGTAGCTTTGAAAACCGATAAAGTTAAAAAGTTTTTTTCCACTTCGAAGCTTCTGTTCTACTTCATGCGATTATTCCCTGATAATCTTTTGAAATCTACGAGTTTTGCGCGCTTGGGTGGAGAATTTATGGTAAGCCTGAATATGAAGTGTCGGGAATGATTTACTTTTTCTTTGACATTTCGCTTATCGACGTTATGTCAGCAATACATATTCATTTTTTCCTTGAGCATTTACGATCGTGTAACCCGGATTTTACCGAGATGAAATTTTACATTTCGCATTTTTCTTCTGTATATGCAAATGTCAAATTTCTTTTCTTTTATTGTTTTCGATCTATAATTAATAATACTTTAATTTGATTTATTGAATACGACCTAAAAATTTCATTGATTTAATACATAAAATTAAAAATTTTGCAGTTACAAGTCATTTTTTCCAAATTTTAATAAAAGTATAAAAAAATTGAAAAATTGTAAAACTTATATTTGTTGTTGATCGTTTGAAAATTAATATGTGACTACTTTAGCTGATTAAACAGAATCTCAGATATCTCGAAAGTTCATCAACATTAAATTCAAAGTGAGTTTAAAAAAAAAATAAATTTTCCTTACCAACCATTAGAATGTCAAACTCCCTTTTATGATGAATTTCTATGGAATTTAGGAAATTTACTTCTGACATCGCAAATGTTAGGTGTTTTTCGATTAAACAGGCCTTGGCTAAATTATGTTTATTAAAAAAGTATCATTGAAAATCGTAATAAAAATTACAAATAAATAAAAGATAAAATTTGATATTATTTTATGTGTGCCAAACAATCATAGCTCGAAAAAAATTCATATGGAATATACGTTGAACGAAATTGAAGTTTTTGTGGTTACTATCGAAATTGCTTCTAAAGAATTTATTAAAACAAAAATTAAATGATGTGTAAGGCATACGATGTAGGATTAATTATATATCTAAATCAAGATTTTTTTGCGATTAGTTTAAATATTGTACAATTCATAGCTACTTTCAATGAGCTATGCATTGTACAATATGTCAGTCAATATTTATTTCTAAGTATTAGAAGTAAGATTCTCGAACTTCATCCAAATCTGTGTAGCAAATATAATTTTTTGTCACGCAACACCTACGATAAAAGTAAATATTAGAATTTTCATAATTAAAATTATATATTTTTTCTTCTTTTGAATAAACCTATTAAACAATATAAATGCAATAAAAAGCATATATAGATTTTAAACAATTATAAATCTATGTAATCACCTTTTAATCATTAAAATAGAGAATTTCATTATATCTTTACCTCGTATAATCTTCTTTATTCTCTTTTTTTTTCTAGTCTTAGCTTTTACAGCTTTTACTTGCCAGCAAGAATTTATAGGTTCCTTGGGTCCACGGTAAAAGCCATTAGGATTTTATAAAAGGCTGTAATTTTATATACCCAACTACAGCTCAAACAACTATAGAACATAGGCAATGTCCACGAAGAATCCTTTTTTTTTACAAAAATAAAAAAAAGAAGCAATGAAAAAAGAATAGAAAAAAAATTGACTTATTAAACCTAATAAAAACACACGTCCAAATAATTACGACATCTTTATTATCGCGCTGTCAAAGCTTAAATAATTTATATAATATAACATACTTAAGTCTTACATATCAGGCTATCTCCATCCTATTTTGTTTTTTTTCTATCTTTTTTTTTCTTATTTTATTTTAACAATGCCAAGAGTTTATCGTTGAGTTGAGTGGCACGCGTGACCGAACTTTTTTTTTATTGCGCATAAACTTCCCATTGGCCTTATACATAAATCATCGTTCTTATCATGATGAAGAATCGACTATCAACCTCATAACGTTCCTATTGCCTTATAATGTTAAAGAGAGTATAATGATGACGACTATGTAGAAAAAAAGGGGTCATTTCAGAGCGAATATGTGCTGTTTGGAATGCGCGTAATAATGAAGATTTGTGTCGCATTAAGTTCGATTAAGTACATGTTGGAATCTGGATATATTTTCGTGATAACATTCGTTATATCGTTTGTTCCTGAGTAAAAATAAATTCAGGACAAATATAAAACTTTATTTAAATTTATAAATTCATAATTGATGAATGATTTAGTCCGAAAATATTTCATAAAAGTTAATACTTTAAAAATACATGCAATGTATTTATTATATTGAAATATGGAAATATATTGAAAAATAAAATAACAGCAGTTTTGGTACGGAATTCAAATAAAATTCCGATAAAATTGATTATTTTAAAATAGGATCAAGCAATTTTCCGTATTATTATCCAAAATTTCTTTCAAAATCGCTTTATTTACGCTCTATAAAATCCTTCGGAAAAACTTGATCCCGTTTCACCACTTTACAATTTAAAATCAGCATTTTTCAAAAAAAAAAGAAGAAAGAAAAAAAATTTCAACTCAGAACTCATCTATCCGTCACGTGTCATCTGATCTCTTGATTCAGCATTCACGTCATTGGGATCTTCATTCTATCCTTCACTTTTTTTTTCACAATTTCTCCAGCATACATTGCGCTTTGCATATCACGCGTGTCTATAGAGCCCAGGCTTTATGATTTTACGAACGTATATTTATATAGTTTAAAAATATTTGTTTGACATGTATTTTATATGTGCGCTGTAAATGAAGATATAAGATACGTATGCAAAACTTGAATATAACGTACCTCGCCAATGGATTCGAAACGATTTTAAACTTGACGGGAGTTTTATGTCTTGTCATTTGATTGTGAGAAAGGTTGACGTTTTATTGTCTTTCAAAGCTTCGAATTGGATGTTGGATTTTAGTATTTTTAAAATATATTTTAATAGTAAATAATGCTTTATTTTATTGAACAATAAACGTATAAAGTTAAACTATTACTATTAAAGATAAGGTATATGCTCGAGTAATTAAATGGTCATTGTCAAGACAAAAATTCTCCTAATATAACGAATAAAAAGCTAGTTTTCTGCTTGAATAAAAAACAGTTTATTTTGATAAAAAAATACTTCTAGTTAAATCAAATTGATAACAAGAAAAAAGTTACAAAAAATGACTTTTTATAGCTTTTTTCCAAAATGTATCGACTTTTCTATTTTTATAGAGTAAATTAATAAAACTTAATAATCTTCCAATAAATAAAATAAAATTTATATTTTGCCAAGCATTTTATTCATCTTTTCATCTTTCACAACTTGATTTTTTTTGTATATTCTATACCATCTATATACCTTGACATGCCAATCTCTCTCTCTTTCTCTTGATAGCCACGTATCGAACATAAATTGGTCCGTTATAGGAAATCGTTGTGGTGGGTTATCGTAAACTTTGACGAGTAGCCACGATAGCCGGGCTATACACTTTCAAAACAAATTAATCACCGTAGCGGAGAGCTTCTTTTTTTTTGTTATTCAGCTTCGTTCAATTGTAAAAAAGAATGTGAAGGACGAAGGACTCTAAAAAAGATACGAAAATTAAATAGAATACTGGATTAGAGTATTAGAGTAATTATGTGAAATTAAAATTTTTTTATTATCGGTCAATGATTTTTATAAACCGAAAAATAAACTTACATTAAACTCTGCATTAAAAAAGTTTAAAATTCTTTTATTAAAATTTATAAAAATTTTATTTCAACTCTTTTTTTGCTGGTAATAAAAAAATAAAAATAATTTCAGATATCATTTAAAGGATCATATACGTACATCAGTTTATAAAAAACTGTAGTTTCTCTTTTTACCTTTTAATTGGTAATGTTTTACATACATATATCAGAAGTATTTTTCTCTCTTTTTTTCCATCTCAGATAAAACTCCATGCAAAAATAAAAACATAAAGAACGAAAAAAAGGAAAAAAGAAGGAAATAAAAAAAAATACTATGATAAATTACAGCGGTGAAATTAAACTCGTCCTCCACGAGTTTCCGATGTGATTTCCGTATTCCATAATTTTTGTGTCTGTGTGTATGTGTGTGTACGTCTCTTATGGTTTGTCGCATTGCAGTAAATGGCTCTTTAGCATGCACTGGATACTTCAATTTGATTGATTTCTTTATTAGTAATTGATGATTTATCCAATTTTTTTCTAAACTTTTTTTTTATACAACAATTTTTTATAAATTTTCTAACAGTATTGATAAAATTTTTTTTTTCGAATAATGTTTTTGTATAAATCAGTTTTGATAAATTTTGACTTTTTATATTTGATTTTGATTGAATGAATGATTAATACACGTAAATAAAATTAATCAATTTTAAAAATTTTTGTTTAATTTAAAAACAAATCAAAATTTTTTATTTATTTCAATTAAATTATTTAATAAATTAAATAATATATTCAAATTTAAAATTTATTCATAAAGTTTAACAAAAACTTTTGAACAATACTATAACAATGATTTTCTACTAACAAAACTAGACTTACACAACTTGTTACATAATAACAATAAACCTTCCGTCCCAATATAATATAATTTAATATTATTTTGAATCTATTGTCATAAAATTAACGATTTTATTATCTCCTTTTGTTCGTTTATATTTCAGCTTGAATGCACATTAAAACGTAGAAATTGCACGAGCAATGGCTTTTTCTTTAACGTTTGACTTGATTTTCAAAGCCAAGAAAATTGATTATATAACCTTGAAATATCTGATAAAACATTTATATTGATATATCATGAGGTTAGTATTGTTACTGAAAAAAAAGTTGATTTTTTGTTGTAAAGAATACCGATGAATTATCTACTAATGGTCAAGTTTTCAATTGTTTATATTTAATCGTAAAAAAAGTAATACACTGGAAAAAACATATATATTAAAATTCAATTACATTATTTTTTTTTATTTTATTTAAACGTCGCTGTACTTATACTATCATTTTTATGCTAATTAACGACGAAGATCGTCAGTGTATTTGTGAACTGCAGCACATGTATCGTATACAGTGGTGCTTGTATCATTCGGCCGCCGAGAGCGGGATTCGAACTCGGAACCTCGAGATTACGAATCCATCGCTCTACCGAATGAGCCACTGACGTCCTCAGTTACATCACTATCATATTATTATTTATCATCAATAATTTTTAAACTTTTGTTAAAATATTATAAAAATATTTTATGAAAAATTTTTACGTTATGCACTATATTATAACCAAAATAATAATGATAAAAGATAATATAATTCTAAAACTAATAACAGCAATCATTTAAAATCCTTAAAGATTTGAATGATCGATCAAAAGTTCATGCCCAATGAAATAATTAACACTTTTCACATCAATGTTCACTCGAGTATACATTAAACGTATATAGCAATATAAAGTTTCTAAACAAACAAAAAATAAAGCATTAAATCTTGCGATTGACTAAGCACTCGTAGTTTATTTTTATCCATAAGTCACATATTGTACCCTAATACTTGTTTTTCAATCGCTACACAACGACAAATGCATATATATACGTGTACATGTAAAAAGAGAAAGAGAGTAAAAAAGAAAGTTAGTTTGTTACTCTGCTGGTTTTATCGTCGATTGGGCAGTGGCCTGATTTTTACATTTCACTGGTTAAGAAGCGCTAGTAAGTATAATTCCTCTCTCCCTGTCTCTCTCTCTTTTTGCTTTTATCTCTATTTTATCGTTAACCACATTGTAAGTGCTACTGCGAAGGGTAAATTCAAACTTTAACTATCTTTTATTCAGTTCTTTTCTATTTTTTTAAGTAATGAACTTTAAAGAAGATTAAGTACAAATAGTTTAATTCAATACGAAATTGGGCAAATAAATTGATTTAATACAGAATGAAATTAATAAAGTTACGTGATATTAGCAAAGTTATAATGAAAAGAAATATTTTAGACTTATTTTATAAACATTCGTGTATTATTGAAAAATAATAAGACCAAATAAATAATTAACGTTGATGATTGTACTTTAAAAAAATAAAACAAGCACATTCCATCGAAGTGAAAATTTCACTTCAAAGCACAAGTTCCTCATATTTTTCAGTCCAAAACATTAACGGCACGGTCGTGCTCGATCCAAGAAAAAATTTTTTTTTCCCTTTTCCAGTATCACATTGCACACGACAGCACAGTAATAGAAATCAGAGTAAATTGAACGTAAATGATTACAAACAAGGAATAGATATAACTTTGATATTTACTTTTTATTGAAATACAGTTACTTTCAAAGTTTAAAATTAATAAACATTAAGGTTTAGGCGTAAATAAAACTTTTAGCTATTATGCATTAAGTTATGAGATTGTTTTTAAAAAACATGCTTAATGTTTTTGTAGAATAATCCATTGTTAGCTTTTGCTATTATCATTGATAAACTATCAAGTAATATTTTAAATAAAAGAACTTTATCTTCAAAATAAATACAAAAACAATGAATATAAAAGAATAGTTTCTTGTTCACATCCCGTGACTAACATTTGTCATATAATAGCAAATATATCATGTTAACTATAATGCAATAAATTCACGCACTAAATCAACTTCCGAAATGTCTCTTACCAAATATGAGCTAAAATTTTAGACTAGCGGAAGTTTCTAGTTCAGGATTACGCGTTTTCAAGGAACATAAACACGTACACTGATGATAAAGTTATTACTCATAATGTTAAAATATCACAATAATCATTTTACAAAGTAAAAGATTAGTTATAGTGTGTATTTATTTTTATATTTTTTTTTAGAAATATAATACATTTTTTTATAAAAATGAAAAAAAGTACATAAAATTTTAGTGCGTTTATAAAAAAATCTCGTCGATAAACGTGCGGTAGGAATCAGTGGTTTTAAATACCAGGAAATTCACGAAATTCGAATAGCTGCAAAAAAAAGCAAAGAATTAGTTCAGCTTTTTGCGGCTTGTAGCGACAATGGTAGCCGAAAAAAGGGAAAAAAATAGAGTGCAAAAATGCATAAAAATTAGTTTTGGAATTTCTTTTTCTGTATTTGCTTGACTAAAACCATTTTTTCGTTTTGAACGCATGTTTCCTGCTGTTTTTACGGCACAGTGTTTACACGAAATAGTATTAATATGGAATAATATATTTTCTTTTTTACAAATGCAATAAGTACTTGAACACAGAGGATTTTCATGCAAAATAATAAAAGATAAAAAACAAATAGTAATTTCTTCAAAATATATGAGTTTTTTCAAATATTTTTATTTACTCGTAAGTTTTATTTCATATATCAAAAAATTCAATAAAATTTACACTATTAAAAATCTTATTTAATTTATGTGAAAAAAAGAAAAAAGATATACTATTACAATCCATCATGATATATCAGCAACGTTTTTTTATGAAATTTAAAAAAAAAACTTTAAATTTTACCAATGAAATAAAAATTTTTTCATGTACATTTTGTAATTACATTTAAAAAAAGCACGCAAGCTCAATGAAAGCAGCCTTACGTCTTGAGTGTCAACGAACTGGCGAAGTATGTGCAGCAGCATATACATATTATGTACAGAAAAAAGAAGGAGAGAATCTATATCGATGTTGCGAAACCCATAAAATGCTACTTCAAGAGCATCGTTATTGCTTGTGCATATGCCTGCGTATATAATATCCCTTGCGATTGACACGATATTAGGCTTTACTTTTACATATATGTATGTACACATTGTCTTTTTTTTTTTCTTTTTTTTTCATCACAACATTTTTTTTGTACATTCGAAGTTTATATATATATATATATATATATATATATATATATATATATATATATATATTTATCTTGCAAAGATCGTTTATCATCATCAGTGTCAAGTAATGAAAATGATGCCTAGTCATTTTCAGTTCGAGAGTATTAAAAGCTTTCTCGTTAAGCTTTTTTTTAATTTATCAATGCTTTTAGATGCTTGAGAAAGAAAGAAATATTGAGAAACATACTAAGGCGAGAACATTTCGATGTAATTCATTTTTACTTTAATTATATTTGTTTGGACTATGGACTGCGTTTAATTTTTATATTTTATTTTAAGATTAACTATTTTCCTTTTTTTTAAATAATGTTTTCAGTTCAATAAGTGTTTTTTCAACAAGCTTTAAATGAATGGTTGTTGAAGAACAATTGACAGAACTTTACTGAAATGCTTTTAGAATCATTTAAAATGTAAAATGTATTATATACAATTAAATTATATTTATTTTTAAACAAATATAAATAATCAATATAAATTCAATTTTGTTTTATGTGCTTACATATTTAGCATAATAATGATTAAGTTTTATAATGAAAGATTTGCGAAAATTATTTCAGGTCTTCAATGGCTCACTCGGTAGAGCAATGGATTCATAACCTCGAGAACTTTAGTTCGAATCCCGCTCTCGGCCGATTGATACAAGCACCACCGTACATCACATGTGCTTTGTTCATAAACATACTGACGACCTCCGTCGCTAATTAGCATCGCAATAATAGCATAAATACAACGACGTTAAAATAAAATACAAAAAATTAAATAAATTTCGGAATTCGTATATTGATTATATTTCCATAATTTTTTTCTATTCTATTATACAATAAATTTTTTAAAAAAATGTTTACATAAAAAACGTAGTGCAGCTTTTTAATTTATATTTGATTTACGAATGTACATTTGAGCTTAACATACTTAAAATTTAATTCAATCCATTTTTTATGCAAACGAAATTAAAATTAAATATAAAATTTTATAAAATATAATCGAGCCTAAATAGAAAAATATCTTTTCATATGTCACTTATTACCAAAAAAAAAAAACAATTTTTTTCACTTAAAAAATAATTTCTAAAACTCCGTAAACAATGTCCTAAAACATTCTGTCCACTAAATTTTAATAATAGCGATCCCAAGACATTGAAAAACAGGACAAAACAATAAAATGAACAATATATGTATATAAACATATAAGGGACAAGAATAGATAAAAAAATACGCACGTATATGTAGGTTTATTTAGTATACCTTTAGCTTACTCACACGAATAAGAACTAATGTTATTCAATTCCCTCACCAAAGAAAAAAAAGAGCTCCTTTTTTCATGTATCTTTTTTTTCTCTTAACTTACGCTGTTCTAGAACTGCAGCATAGTGGAAGAAAATCCTTAGAGTCAAGCATGAATCAGATGGTGTTAAGCTTACGTTAGATATTTTAGCTTCAAGGTCACGATATAAAGAAAAGTGAATAAAAGAAGGGATTTACTTTTAACGAGGTTTTGTCTACTTTTTTTTTCTTCTCGTTCTTTCTTCGTCGTTTCTTTTTTTTCTTTCTTTTATTTGAAATTAGTACTTTTAGATGCAGGAGAAGGATTAGGATAGTGTTTTATTGGCTTGAGATAAATGGATTTTTTAAAAAAGCAAGTGATTAAATTGTTGAAAAATTGTTGCTTGTAATTTGAAAGCTGACGATCATGATTAAAAGAGTTATTTAACTTTATAAAAGAAAATCAAGTTCAAAAGAAAATTTTTAATTAGAACAAGTGATCCATTTTATGTCCTGCATAAAACCCTGAAAATTTCAAAAAATCATAAGTAGTAGTTACCGAGTTTAGTCATACATACAAGTTAAAAATCAAAAATAATTTTTTTCTTTTTATTTTTACAGTAACATCAGTATATTTTAAATCCAGAATACATAAATAATATTTATTGACATTTAAAAATTTCATCGCAAATATTTTTATTTATCTGTATTTTAAATTGAATTTTTTGTTTTCACTCAAGTACGTTATAAAAGTTTGTTAATTGAATTTCAGTAAGTATGATTAAATGCTGTTATTAAACAAGAAAATTTCTGCTTATAACGATATTATAAAAGATCAGCGGAAGATAATTTTGATAAATGGAAGAAAATATAAACATTAATAAAGATATAATTGTATTAAAAAGTAAAAAGGTAGTAAAGTTGTATGACTCGTATTAAGAAAATAAATTACGTTAACTTGTCACATTGAATTTTCAGCTTCATAATGTCTTTAGCCTCTTGTCTTTTTCTCAAAGTATTAAGTCTACTCTACTTCAGTCATTTTATTAATTTTATATTTTCAAGGGGATTTAAATGTACAAACCTATTTTTAATCTTCTCAAGTTTTTGTTGAAATTAGTATTAATTTTCTTTCATTATGATATTTTTTTAAAGAATCTAATTATATACATAAAATAATCTGTACTTTACCTAACATCAAAATTTAATTATTCAAAATATTCAACATTTTAAAATTACTTGAAAATCCTCTTTTTTATTCCAAGAATTAAATATAAATAAAAAACATTTTTTTTTAAATATTATTGATTTAACTCTTGGCTTAAAAAATAAATATGAAATATAACATATAATGATATCGTAGAGTTAATAAGTCATTCCATTAAAATGAACCCTAAAATAAAGTGAATCGTCAAAAAGTATTTTCGAAAGCTTTTCAAGCTTTTTATAAACCCGTATAACACATGCAATCCTGGAAAACGAGATGCAAAATCATCATTCCCCAATGAGTTTGCACTTTGAATTCTGTGTGTATATTTCTAGAGAGTGTGCGAGCGTGTGTATATACGTTAAGGGTAGGGGGTAGAGGCTTATGTTATCGCGTCAAACTCAATCCAATCCAATTAATCATATCCGTTTCGTGGACAGAAATGTCAAGCTTTACTTTACCTATATATAGTAACCATGTATGTTAGCTCCCTTGAGAAATGTACATATTACTCTATTTTATATGTGTATACATATACTCTTTCTTTAACCTTTGAAACTTTATGAAAAATCATTTTTATCGTTTGTTTCTTTTTAATGGTTCGAGAAAATGTCATTGCACTTTAAAGTTTAATCAATTTTTTTTTATAATATTTTTAAAAAAATTAATTCCTATCAATATTTATCAAAAATATTTAAAATAATCAAATATTATATATTATATATAAAATGATACAGCAAATTACTAAATTTTATTATCATACAGTCATTATATTTACAATGTATAAAAAATTAAATTACCAAAAAAAGCTTAATTAACGTCTACAAAAAAAATTAACGTTTATTAAAGTAACGAGAAAGAAAAGAAAAATAACAACAGCATTACTGTGGCCTGCAATATATGCGTGTTAAAGAAACCTTATTTAATGCTCTTACCATGTAACTATACTGTAATCTTTACCCGAGAGAAGACCTACCGTTGAGCTGACAGTCTTCTTTGAACTTCAAATAATCTGTACATATTCGTAAAAAAAACCAAAGAATATAATATTTAGAAAATTATTTATTTTATGCAGGACTGCAAAAAGAAAATTTGAAAAATATTTGATTAAATTTATTCTCGTTGCTTGTTTGATTAAGTTTTTATTTATCTTTTTTTCTATAATTATCATTGTTCGATGGGATCAAATATTTTATTATTTTTAACGTATATATTTTAATAAATTGTCGATGTAAAAACACATTTAGAAGTAAACAAAATATAAAGTTCAATAAAATTAGTCTGATTGTAGATTAAAAAAATGTGCCCATAAATTTTTACATAAAAATTTCCAACAATGTAAACGTACATAAGTCTTAACACGAACGTTTTACGTAACTTTATAATTGAAAAAGATAATCTCTAAACTATACATGAGATCATTGAAATTCCGCGTGCTTCTCACATTAAAAAAAAAGTTCCACCTAAGAGTCCACCTACACTAGTTCAAGTACAACAAATAGAAAACTGACTATTCAGCAAAATGAAAAAAAAATACCCGAATTTTCTCCAAATAAAAAGAGAAGGCGAAAGTTAAAAGGCACGAGAAAGTGAAGGAAAAAAAGGTAAAGCTCAGCCGGATATTACAATGGATAAAAATCAAATTAGCCTTATGTATGACGCCTATGTTTACCGAGTGACCTGAAACAGTCAAGCCTGAATGTATATACTCAAGGTTATATTCTGATATATACACATATGATAAAAAAAATTTTTCACAAAGTATATGTGTACATATATCTAAAAAAGTCCACGATAACATATTCTTTGATAGTTCTTTTTTTGACATTCAAAAATTAACCAATAGAAATGAGTGGACTATAACGGAATCATCCAGTAAGATCACGTTATTTTAAAATTACAGAAAAAGAACAATCAAAGGATATGTTTCCATCAATTGTACATTATGCAACTGAAATTTCTACTTCTAGATAGCAAGTACGATCTTTACTTATTTTTTGTCTTTTTCTTCTTAACAATTACACTTTTTTGTAAATCGTTTTATTTATTAATATCAATGTTTAAACTTGCTTCAATTTTTTACGATCTAAAGTATTATTTCTATCTCAACAGTAATGGCCACTTTATTAACTCAAAAAGCGGGTTTAAAGTAAGATATTTCCTATGTCTAAAATTAGAGGTCAATAAAGTACCACTTTACTGTTCTCTATAAGCTAAAAGTTTATAAAATTATATAAGTTAATAATAATACATTATACAACTAGAGGATAAAAATATCATGTTACCGAAGTTCGAGAATTTAGAAGATGAGAAATACCCGAGGGAGAAATAGACTTTATTCCCGAATTGCGTAATGGGCTTTATTCCCGAAAGCTTATTTTTTTTTAAGTTTGATTTTAATATATTTTAATAAAAAAACTTTCATTTATTATATTTTTATTCTTTTCTGCAAAAGCAAAAAAAAATGAACTTTATTCCAAAAAAATTTTTTAAACCTAAAATATTAGCAGATGAAAGTGAAAATTTTATATTAGCCTACTGTTAAATCATTTATTTCAAATAGAAATCCATGTGTTATATAAAAGTAGCTTTTTACTTAAACGAAAAATCATTAGAAATTTATTCATTTTCATTAGTCTCTTGAAAATTTTTTATTAGAAATGATTAAAGATATAAAATAAAAAATACTTTCGTAAACATATAAAATAAAAAGTAGATTGTAAGCTTTTTTATACAATCATTAATTAATACACACATTTTTATAAGTATCAATCATACGATTTGTCTTTATTAAAACATTTCATCTTACAATAGTACAAAAAAGTCTAAACCTACTTTTTGTTTTAACGCATCGCACAAGTGCTAATAAAATTTTAAGTACAACGTGACTATAATAAGAGAACGTTAGAATTTTCAGTTATTGTCTTGATAATTGCCTCGGGTGCTTTTGTAACTTTATAGAAGATAAGCGTGTATTGCTGTCGTTAGTTGTGCGTTAACTTTAGAACGAAGCCGAGGAAATTATTACAATAACCAAGATACAAGGAAACAAAAGTTAGTTTACCATTCCTCCCTCTTCTCTCTCTCTCTTCCCTTCCTTTTCTTATTCAAATAATTATGTATTGTAATTTATCTTGTAAATTTGCATTCACCATATAAGTTGTCAATTTAATGACGGCACATTATAACTAGGAGATTAAAAATGATTAAAATTTAGATCTTTCTTACTACTAACTGCAGGGAATGAAAGTTTTATAACATCGTGTTCAAATTTTTTTTTAAATTATAAAAAAATAATAATTTTTTAATTTAAAAAGTAAAATTGCCAAAATGCTATTCCAGGAAATAAAAGTTTAAGTGACCTATATTTTTAAATTGAATGATCAAAATTGCTGAATATAGTACAAAAACTGCAAATTACAATGGATTTGGAAGATTATTCACAAAATTTGCTGTTTTCGAGGCCAATATAATCTTGGATTTTAGAATCCTTCGAGCATGCCATCAACTTTTAATAGGTATCCCACACCCACACACATAGAGAAATTCAAGCTTTTTTTCTCCTTTTCTTTCGTGCTTCAAGAATAAAAAAAAATCTCTTGCTTTTCTACTCTACTCTTGATATTCGTTTGGCCAAAGTAGTAACGCCATTATGCGCGCAAACTGCAAATCGATCTCAGAACTGCAGTCCGTTCGTTCCTGTTTTTTTTTTCTCTCTTTTTATTTTATTTTCTTTTTTACTTGTGTGTGTTTTTTTTCGATAGTTCGGCAATGGTTGGAGAGTGAAAAAGAGGATTTATGAGGCTTTTGTCGATTCTGACCCGTTAAAAGTGAATTCGAGATTTTAGATGTTCGAATTTTAAGGGTTCGTGTTGAATTTAGACATAAAACTGTAATAAAATTCACGTTAAAATTCGGTTTTTACCATTTTCAACTTTTTAATGCATTTCTTATTCAAAATTTTATCACGGAATTTTTTTTTATTTACGGTTGGTATTTTAATGTGCAAAAAATTTTTTAAATGTAATAATAATATTAGTTTCGTAAATAATTTGAAATTAGCGCATGTTAAAATAAACAATGAAAATTGTTTATTAGTTTTTTATTTTCAATCCTATAATTAATTATTAAAAATTTTGGATTATTCAATTTTTCAAAATATTTACTTCCGTTGATTACATAAAATAATAATCAGAACTAAAAGTTTAAATAGAATGAAAGACAAAAAAGATAAAAGTTTAATAATAGTATTTTTAAACTGATTTAATGAACTTATTATTCAATATTTAACAATCAAATTTCTATCTTTTCTCGTTCCAAATTTAATGTTAAAAAAGACTTTTCTTACCATTAGACGAATAATTATATTGTAATTCTAATTTTACTCGTTTATTTTTGTTCAGCTGTTTTTCACTTATTTTTACATCCCAGTCATTGTAATAATACTAAAATGAGAATTATTTTAAATTAATTATAAAAATAGAATTTATAAATTAAATATTATTGACTACTGAGATATGTTATAGAATTTCATAGTTTTAAGTCATTTTTTATAACAATTTGAATATATAAATAAAATATTAATTTATTTTTAAATATATTAATGAAGTTTTATAAAATTGATTTTTTACTAATAAATATTTCCTTTTTTGTTTCAGGTGAGTTCTTAATCGCAGAATCTCTCAATAATTTCTTCATACAGTAAGTCCCACCAATCGATTTTCTCAAATGAAAAAAACGAATAGAATAAATAAGATAAATCTCTAAATATAAATTATACCCGAACAAAGAAATTGCTGCTAAATCAAATTAAATCTCACGATGATTCCACAACAAACATTATCTCATTTACATAAATTCTACTTTTTTTTCCTTTTCATTCATAAAACCGACAGAAAATTCATAAAGCCAAATAAATGCGTTCTATCAAACAAAAGCTTCCTCATAAAACATCTAAATCCGCTTTACTTTTAGTTTTTGTATAAAATTTAACCTTAATCAAGCGTGCACTTAAATTCCTCTTTTCTATCTGATCTTCATTGGAAATTATACATATGTGTGTATATATATATATGTATGTATTCATACACATACACACATGGTATTACTTTAATTTAAGCAAGCTCACGCATTACCCAAAAAAATCCTAAAAAATATACATGCTCCAGTTTTATGTCCTAAAATGCATTTCTAATCCAAATTCTACGTTCTCTTTCAAATACAAGGGACGCATAATCCTTGAGCAATTTTATTTAATCTCTTGCTGCTTTTGTCCGTATGTTTAACGCTTTCCAGTCGACCTTGATTCAAGTAAATAAAGTGATAGACCTAGATGAAAGAAGTCGTTAATTTAATAGACTCTTTTTCTTTTTGGCTTTTCTAAACTTTGGTATTATAATGCTGAAAAAGTTTTGAGATGAATATTCAAAGATATTATATATGATACTATTAACACGTCAAAAAGTACCTATGAATAATTACGCTAGTTAATACATTGATAAGTCCTATAAATTTTCGAAATCTGATTGAAATCAATGAAGAGATTTTAATAATATAGTGACAGATATAGATTATATTTTCAATTTCCATGCATTACTTTATGCGATGAATTCAAATTTTACGCCCATATTATACAGTCCCATTAAATGAATATCATAATGACGTGATTATACAATGGCATTTCTCATACTTGACTTCATGCATACTAAATCCATACATGCTCGACAGTACACTCTAATAAATATGCTTAATTTTTTTATTCATAAACACAATATACAGCCATACCTATTCACGTTCACCCACTTGCATCTATATATATACACACGGTTTTTACTTATGTATACACACATTTATAAACATACAAACAATAAAAAAAATTTGAAAAAATAAAAGAAAATATACAGAAGAATAAAAGAAATAAAGGTTAGAGAGAGAAAGAGAAATAGAGTTTAAAATAGTTGACCCATATCGTAGACACTTCTATTGTCAAAGAGTCAAGCAAGAGGTTTCCTTCGTTTTCTTCTTTTTTTTTCCTTTTCACAATTTCTTCTTTTTTTTTATGTACGTGCATCTACATTTGAGGTCGAGCTGACCATACTTGATGACTCGTTAAGAGCTTTTGACTTTTTGTCGACAGAATAGTTCACATTCTACTTAGATAGGAAACTGCTTTATAACATTTGTATAGGTGACTCTTTTTTTTTCTTTTCAACTTATCTTCGTACTAACAATGATGTTGAAATCGAAAAATGAACGGAAGAAAGGAGATTTTAAATAAATGCATTCTTTTCATATTGTTACTATTTTTTTATTAAATCCATTTATTTTCAATTTCAAGGTATAACAACACGAATAATAAACTATTTTATTTGAAATTCTCAGAAATTTAAAAAAATTTGTGTAAACAAATGACTTTTTAATAGTAAAAAGAATTATCGCACATTAAAGCCTCAATTATTTTAGCACAAAGTTATATGACTGAAAGAAATAAAACAATACATCCATGTTAAAATAATAGCAATTGAAATCTAATCTCTCACAAATCTACAAACTGTCTTACCAATTGAATGAATGTGCCATTTATCGTATAACGCGGCGCTATAATGCAATCTAAATGTTATACCGTTGTAAAATGTATTCCCCTACAACGAAATACTTTACGACACTTGTATGCTAATGCCCAAAGTACTGTATTTTATCGCTTTATAAATTTTGAAAATAAAAAAAAAAGAAGAAACGGTACGTAAGGTATTATTTATGACAGTTTTAGCCTGGAAATCTGAATACGATGTTTAAATATTTATAATGCATGAGGTCGTCAATAGCTCAGTCGGTAGAGCGATGGATTCGTAATCTTTAGGTTCCGAGTTCGAATCCCGCTCTCTGCCGATTGATGATACAAGCACCACTGTACGTTACATGTGCTTTGTTCACAAATATACTGATGACCTCCGTCGCTAATTAGCATCGCAATGATAGTATAAATACAGCGACGTTAAATATAAAAAAAAGAATAATAATTAATTGGATCGAAAATTTGGACTTTAGACATCAATAATAGTTCAGATTTTTATACTTTTTAAAACATATTTCTATTCTTTTAAGACTGAAATTATATTGAAATATCGCAACTTATAAATTATCTGTGAATTATAAATTGATAATAGTGAAATATTTGGAAATTAATTATTGAAAAATTTTACTAAGCTTTTAATATAGTTCTTTGTATTATAAATATCATCATTTACACTTTTAAAGCTGTAAAGCCTTATCTTTCCCTTCTAAATAAGTACTTTAATTAATCAACGAACAAAAACTGCAAATCCTCATTTGAAGAAAAAAAACTAAAAATACTTCTTTAAATGTTAAATATTTTAATAAGGTAAAAAACGAATTCTCAAGATCCGTAAAGAAAAGGAACTTTTTTTTGATGGATTTTCACGTGGATCTCTTTGCGAATAAATTTTCCTAAAGGCATTACTCGAGGAATTCCAAGGGACTCACATAAGCACTAAGCCTTGATTCTCGTATATTGCAGACTTTTTTTTTCTTCTCTCATGCGACGTTTGTAAAAGAAACTGGGACGTCTAAGAATCTAGAACTTTTTTCGTCTTTTTCACGTTACTACTGCAGTTTTTACTCCAAACTTCTTTTTTTTTTCTCTACCTATGTGGTGGAACTTTACTGCGCTTGTTTTATCAGTTAGTTTTTTTTAGTTCTTCTATTACGTTTACTTGATCTTGCCTCAACTGTGTTTATTTGAGGAAAATCTTAGTAGGTTACTTAAAATTTTTACGGCCAACGGTGTTTGTTTTATTAGAATTATTATTAAAATATAAAAAATGTTGTACTTAACAATATTTAAATACGTAAAAAATAACATTAGTCCAATTTCCATGCTTACACTATGAACAACTAAAGATGTTTGCAAAAATTCTTTTTAAGATATTTTTGAAATTTAAATATTATTCTTATAGTTTAATTATAAAATACTTTTATGAATATTTTCCTTAACGGCATGTCGGAGCTGCAGCAATCGAGTTTTGCTTTTTTTATTTTATCAATATCTTTTTAAATTCTTAAATTAAACAAATATAATGACTTGTCCGCACTAAAGCTATATTTATACAATAATTTTTGTTAAAATAAAAAATCATTTGGACTTGTTATTTTTTTATGAGCTTGGATTGGAAATTAGATATCAAACTCGACAAACCTAACCTTAAAATACGACATATTGAAAGTTTTCATTATAACTTTGTATGTATTATATTTTGGTGGATTTCTTGAGTTGTCCGCACTAGAGTTTAATCTTACAAATTTTTTCTTTGTAGCAAAGAAACTCGATTAAACGCATCGTTTATTCATAAGTTAAGATTGGAAATATTATTAGAAGGCGGACAGCTCCGTCATGCTCTTAAACATTAAATTTGTTTTTTCATGAAAGGATTAAAAAATTAAAGTGCTAATTCAAATTTTATAACACTAAGCTAAACATAAAACTACTTTTATGAAAGTATGAAAATTTTGTTAATTTCTTTTTAAAAATAAACAGTAAATAAAAAATTATTCTTATGTGTAAATTCAAAACACATCGATTCATCTCTTTCAAATTTTAAGAAATTCCAAAAAAGCTTTAAAATATTTTTTTTTCAAAAAACGCCATAACTAAAAAAATAACTATTCATGCAAAACTTTCCCCAACTGGATGTTCTTTCATTCAAAGCTTTTTTTCTTCTCTTTCTTCCAATCCATATCATAGAATCCAGTCATCCGCATACGTAGCCCTCTACGTCTTGCGGTTCTCCGTTGCACTCAAGCGAAAAGAAGGTTGTAAAAGACGTAGATAAAAGACAGTCCACACAAAGAAAAAGAAGGAGATAAAAAAAACGAACGAACATTTGGCAGCAAGCCCAAAATCCTTGATACCTTCTTTTTTTTCACCAAAAGACGAATCGAAAGGAAATTGCTCAAGTATTTTTCATCTATTTTTTTTTTTTTTTCACCCAAAATTTATATTTTTCAAACTGTATGGTTTTGAAAAACCTACTTTTATTAAAGCGCATGAGTTGTTTATTTATTTACGTTATAAAAATGATGGTTTTATTTAAAGAAAGCTTAATTTGTATTTGACAGAATGGATAATCTGGAAATTCAAGAATTATTTACGCAGATGAGGAACAAATAAATTTAAGCTTAAATTATATTATTCAAATTATTTTCGTTTCGGTTAATCATATTCTTTTGCTTAATGAATGTTCGTTTTATTGACCCACATTTTTATATGTACATAAATTTTCATAAAATTTGGCGAAAAATAAATTTTGAAATAAGTAGTATACACCAAAATTAGAAGATTATATTTTCAATTTTATGATAGTTATACACACCTGGTAAAATCTGAAAAAAATTTTAAACACTTGAAATCGTTATAAAAGTATAATATTTAATTCCAAAAGAAATAAAATATGTAAATATACAATCACTTGAGATAAAATTAGCTCTCCCAGTAAGTTTAAAAATTTTCATAATCTCTTTCATTCATAAAAAAATTACTAAAATTCACTCCAAAATTAACATGATTCAAGGAACATATTTTTGGACTTTTGGAATCATTATAATAAATAAGACAATTTTGTCAAATTGAACTGGATTAAAATCCAATGGCTATCACCTTCAATTCGTTTTCATATCAAGATAAAATGACTACTGGCTATATGCTCTTTAAGCTTCAAACGTATATATATATAAAAGCAGTCGCATTCCACAACGACCTTAATCCGGCTTAAAGGTTGGACTTTGTATACTTGCAAAAGAAAAATATAAAGAAAGTTTTTTCGTATTTCTATGTCATCTCGTTTGGCTTTGTAATATTTATTTTTCTTTATAATAATAATACGAAATATACAATCGACCGCTAAAATGGCATGCTTAAAGTTTCACTATTGAATTTGGCGAATCGATATGATATTTATTTGCATTCCCGCGTATTCTATTTGAATTAGATTCATTTGTTAAGTAAGCTTTGATGAAAATTGATTAAATTTTGAAAGAAACAAACGGCAATTGAAATTCGTTCTCATAGAAATAAAACGTATATATATGAACATCCTAAATAAAACATTTTTTTTCCAGTGAAAATTCGATTATTTAAAGCAATTAATTAGCGATAATTCATTCGGATAATATCCAAAGAGTATGTTTTTAAACCAACCCCAAGATGATCAATTTCAGTGATTAAATTGAAATTTAAATCTTTATTAGAATGCTCTTAATCAAATATTTAAAGTATGAAGAATTATTTTTCAAAAGACATCATAAAACTTATTCAACGTCAGTCGGTTTTATTTAAATAATCTTTATTCTTTTGTAATGTTGACAAAGAGCTTTAAAGTTTAAAGTTTGAATAATTCAATATTTATACATAAATTCTATCAAATACTTAATTAATTGCTTCTATCAAAGAGTCTTATAGTCGAGTAAACAGAACCAGCGAGAGTAAACTTCCTTTCTGCGTTCAAGACGTAATACGTATCTTTTCAAACGTTACAAAGCATGACCTAGAAAACTCATTTCTTACAATTACGCTTAAACTAACGAATTATTATCTCGAAATATAACGATTTTATTATTTTGGAAGATTGGATATTTCTTTTTTCTTTTATCATCAATACCAAAGCAATGAAAATTTATAGCCGTTAATCAAGATCGACAGCAAGAAATTAGAGGAATAGAGATAGAGAGAAAGAGAGAAAGCGAGAGTCCGCACGAATTGGCAAAATCCTCGAGAGTAGCATTAATCGCATTGTTCGAAACCGCATAATAGTTCGACCTGAAATTGCTCCTCTTCCACCCTTTCCTATTTCGGTGAATGAAATTGCCAAAATCGGCTCTATCCCGTACAATGTATAACCTATAACCTAAGAGAAATATTATAGATTCAAGAGGAATATAGATATATGTTATTAGAAATGGAATTATTTATTGAGTTGTTGGCCAAAGTTATGAATTTGATTGAATTATCATATATCAAATTATTAGTTCAGTTTAAATTATTTAAACTTTACCAGCGATGACAAAATGATATCGGAAGGAATGAAGGTTTATTATTAAAATAAATTTAACAGTATTTTCGACACGTTGTGTTTATGTTTCTTTTTTTTCTGAATAGAAGAAACCAAAATAATAACAGTAATCGACATATTATTTGTGAAAAAAACTAAAATCCTTTTAATTTTCACAATTATAATTTTCAAATATGAAAAAAATTTTAACCAAAGAAAAACATTATATAAAAAATGTTATAAAGAAAAAATTTAAACAAATGAAAAATAGTTAAATTAACATTCGATAAAATAAAATTCAACGAAAAAAAGGATTGAAGGCCAAAAGGGCAGAATATCTCTATAGGCTTTGAATGCATTTGATAACTCGCTTTGTTGAACCGAGCGTGAGATTTATTCGCACGTAACAGAGACCAATATCTTGCTGACTAGCTTTTTGCAAGGCTAAAATTGTCAAAGCAAAAGTATAGCGTGATATATACCTATGAAGTAAATATTTAGAGACAGATTTTTATCTCGTTGTATATTTAAATGTGTGTAGATAAATGAACATATCAAAAATAAAATTTTACTTTAGAAAAAATAATGTAATTTTAATCAATAAATTTAATTTCAAAATCGTAGTTTTTAATCTATTATAAGAAGAATGTTGGATAGTTATAATGTTTAATATAGTGCTGAATCGAAAATCAATTATACTTTTATGAAATTCAATAGAGAAAGACTTTAATGGAATTGAAGAAAGTATTTATCGAGAAATATCTAAAGTTTAATTGATCGTCATTGTTCGGATTGTTTTAGTATTCATAAAATATTTGCTGTCAGCGTAATGAAGGTTTCTCGAATATTTAATGAGTCAATAAAAAACATATCGCGCAACTATATTCTCGATAACTAAAACAATAGTTTTAAAGTATCAGAGATCATCTTGCGCAATATTATCAATTATCATTTCTTAAATTGCATACATTAGACTTGCTATTTTTGGTTGTTTAATCGATCCAATAATCTCAAACATCTTAAAACTCCGGACTTAAAGTTCAATCGAGCATGATAAATATGTAACGAGGATTAAACTTTTTAGTAATTAATTTAAACTTTTTAAAAAAAAATGCATACTTAATTTTAATTAAAATTTTCCTAAGCTCATCTTAAATTCAAAATAATTACATACAGATTCCGTTGCTCATTAACCAAAGCCCTGTAAAGTTTATCCAGATCCCTATTTAATAGATGCTTCAAAATGCAATTAAGTGGACAAATTAAGCTATTACTAAACCTCTTTCCACGCTACAATATGTTTTATGCTTGATAAAAAATTATTTCAAACCTTTACTTTGTTAGCTTACCTATTGAATTTGTTGCGTTACATATCTTTTTTTTAAATCGTTGACAATCATAGTAAAAGAAACTTTTAATATTCATTTTTTAAATATTTGTTACTAACTAAATTGATTGAATTTGTACTTTTGAATGGGAATCAAAGAAAACATTTTAATTTAAATACTTCATTATCATCTCCCAAATATTACGAGAAAGTTAAAAAACTGAATAAGCCTTGAGAAAAGAAAATAAAATTTCTACTATCCAAAACTGCCTTTATCGAGCGTTTAAACACAGCATCCTCAAAAGCACACAATACGTGCACACACTGGCATATAGAAATGATGAGGCGTGACAGTGTAGCCCTTTTGGTACTAAATGAAACAGAGTAACGATGCCAACTATGACCGTTCACAGGAGTTAAACTCTAATAATCCTACTCTCCCCACTTCTAGCCGCTCCTATACTATGATGCAATTTAGCTTTCCTAGATTCTGTGGTTACAATATACGGTTATATTATACGTATGTGTGTGTATGTGTGCGTCTATGTAAATCGTAGCTTTACAGCGATGGCTTCCCGACAAATACGTATATAGACAGAATTCCAAGTTAGTTCAGGGTACATTTGTGTTGATGCTTCCTTATATATCTGTGGCGCTTTAAGTGGGTTAAAGCACGATATCAATTGGAATATAGTAAATTTTCTTAAGTCGCTATTTAATAATTAACTTCAATTTGTTGTTATCAATAATGAAATATTGATATGATGATTTTATAAACCTTAAGAAACCATTTGATTGAGTTTTTTTTCAGGTATCTAATAAAATATTCTGTATGATGGAAGTAGTATAGTAATCAAAAAAATAATTATGCTTTTTTTTCATTAGAAAAATGTTTATTTATTCTTATTTTTTAGCTCATTGGATACATTTTAATGTATTTAATGCACTTTTATATACCAAAAATATTCGTATATAGCCGGTGTATCATACTTTATGTATCATATACACTTTTGAGCACAAAGTGCACTTTTATGCATTGCATATGCATCTTTATGCAACACTTACACTTTTATGTATTTTTATTCACTAAATGAACTTGCAACCAACTCATAAAAAGTGTTTTGTTAATAAAGATCTAGAGCTTAATGTTTTATTATAATTGGAAAAGCAATAATATTAATGAAAAATATAGCAAAAATTATTTCAAAATTAACAACAAGATGGATAAAATATTAAACTTTTCACTGATAAATACTAAATTATTCTACAAAAATTTAATTTACAATATAATGTAAAAAGATACAACTATCTTAAAAAAAAATGAGACATCGATTTGAACAATTAATTAAAATGAACAACACTTACGATATGTTTCTAAGAAATTAGAAAAGTACATATTTTTAAATGTACAATATCGCGGTCCAGTTACTTCGTATTACTTTGTATCGCTGATAGTGTTTCTTCTACTTTTGCAATAGAAACGACGAAAGTTTGAAAAGTTAAGAACCACAACTAAAACGTGAAAATGAGCCTCGCTTTGATTCTTGTTTCCGTACATCTCTCGAGTTTTAGCCAATTAAGGATTTAGAGCTTGAGGTTGAATCCCAACTAGAGAAAGAGAGTTTTAACGTGCAAGCGTACAAGCTTTACTGCGACTAAGGTGCGAATATATGTTAGACATATACTGTAAGATTTAGAGTATTCTCTTTTCTCACACTTGAAATGCTCATTCGATTTGTTAAATTTTAATTATTTTACAATCAAATTTTATTATTCATTAATTACTTAATATACAACTATATTAAGAACTTTACGTATTCAAATTAAATGTTATTCACAGCTGTATAAACCACAAATATGGGTTTGGCTAAGTTCAAATAAATTAAAAAAAATATTAAGAAAATACCAAATACGAAAATTCGACTAAAATGACAAAGAAAAAAAAAATTTCTGCTTACATTTCGTAATTTATAAATATTATAAAGAGAATTAATTAATAAATTTAATGTACATATCTATTTATATACGTAATTATAACAGTGATATACTTCAAAAAGTTTAAGATAACTTAGAAACAACAACTTTCAGCTAATCCCTTCTAAACTCATACGAAACTTCACACATATAACTTTAGCCTTCCCTATATCCCATGCTACCGAAAATTCCAAAGACGAACGCTACCGCTCTCTATACGTGTATAAAGTCTATGTACGTATATAGAAGCATTTCCAAAACAACAAAAAGCATTTTACGCGTTTAAAGCGATGCGCTGAGAGTTAATTGTATAAATTTACAATGAATTAACGTCTCCTCTAAACTATATTCTCCTCTATGCTGTAGTGCTCTATAACACTTTAAAGTTTATGCTATTATAGTAAAAGGTTATACACATATGAGCTCTACTTTTTTTTTTGCTTTTTCGGCACCTTATGTTATGCTGCACATAAACGAGAAATGAAGGATCATTCGAAAATGTTTATGCTGCTTTCAATTTAAAAGTTAAGCGAGTTATTAGTTATTTTTAGACAAGAAACTAAAAAACTAAATTATATTATATTTTATTGAACAGTATTTAGATTAAGAATATTTATTCTATTTAAATCATTTGAAATTTGAATAGAAATTGAAAAATTTAACCGAGTAAAATTGTAAAGATTTCTAAAATTATCTTCGACATCGTTTATTTGTGCTAAAATTATTTAAATTTATGATTGGTACGTAAAAATTTCGAATTTCATGATATTACATAATTGAATATTGAAAGTAAAAAAATTTAAATTTCATTGAAAATTGATAATAATTTAATAACTCGAGGACATGAAAATTTCAAAAATGAAATATCGAATATCTTCAAAGTAAATGTAAAATGTCGATAATACATTAGTGACGTAACAATCGCAATAAATAATTTACACACAAATTATTTTAGCTGAACAAACAAGCTAATTAAAATTTTGAATAATATTAAATTTTAATCATTAAACTGTAACTTTATTTTTTTTTATTAAAATAAATTATTCATTTGGATTCTTTATTTAATATCTTTCACATGATTAAATTTTGTTCGGCTGATATTATAAAAGTAATAATCAAACTTTTATTTTCTGTTTCTTTTCCTTCCTTTTTCCACGCGTTTATTAGTTCCCTTTTCGTTTCGCTGTACTCTAGGCTTCTCTTGCTTTTCACGACAAGAATTTATAATGCGTCGATTTTCAGTTCGAACGTCTCGAATGAATTGCTTTATGAATTATTGAACAGAAGTGTCAACGGAAATTTCATTAAAAAAAAAAGTTAAAAAAAACTTAGTTTTATATCGACAGTGTGTTGTAATTTTTTTTCTTAAAATTAAAATTATTTAAAATTTTTGGCCTTAATTATTAGCAGATACTAATTGATGATATAATATGTGAAAAATAAAATAATTAAAACTCAAAATTTTACGACATCTTTCTTACCTGAAGAAAATAATACATTATAATACACAAGTACGCTTTACTGATAATTTTCGTAGTATAAGTTAAGTTTATCGTTTCTCTCTTCCCTCGAGTAACAAAACGCTCGTGCAAGGGATCACTTGTTCTGCGCGTACACATAGTACACTATTTGTTAATAACAGTTTGAGCAAACTTTGATCTAATAATGATGATGAGAAAGATTATGTGCTTTATTAAATCTCGAAAGATTTACCGTATGAAGGCATAAGTGTCTTTTAACGCTAAATTGAAAAACTTTTTTTCAATCGTATTCAATCATTTTTTTAATTAATAAATACATCGCAATCATTGCCTGATTAAAATAAAATAAATTTTTAGATAAAATAAATTTTAAAGAATAAAATAATTACATAAAGTTAGAATTTAATTATCTTTTCAGCAAATAATAAACACTTTTCTAGTTATAAACATTATTTGTAATGGCATAGATTTTAACATTATAATTATTCAGCTCCTTTCTCGCCCCCCTGTAAAACGCATTCCAACGTCAATGAAGCAATTTGTAAACAATGAGGACGTTTAATTATATAAAATCGTCGACTATACGGAGACGCTTTATAACATATATACCACGTATAAACTATGTGTGCGTGAATATTCATAAAGTCGCGTTGCAATAACATCGTAATTACGGCGTAATTAAAATAATGTTAAGTACAAAGCTGCTTCCGTAAATCAGTTTCAAAAGGTAAAAAAAGTCTCACTGGATGATCTACATTTTTCATCGATATTTTTTTTTAACTTTATACGTTATTATTTAAACTTTTCAAATAGTTGGAAAATTATTTAATGCCTTTGATTTTCTAAATTTCTAAGCTATGCTTTAACTGGTTATCGCAAATTGTTTCGTATCCAATACGTGTTTAATAAATGGAAAAAAAAATTTAATCAATACTTGATTAGATTTTCCGGTAATTGTATTTGATTGAATTCGCAATTTTCATTGTAAAATACTTGGTTTTAATTAGAAAAAAAAGTATTGAAATTTCATTAGAAAAAAATAAAACGCTATTTTTATTGCTTTTAATTGGAATTTTCAAACGAGATTAACTATTTTAATCTTAAATTGTCTATTTTTGAATGATCAATAACATTAATGTGAAAATAATGTTTTAGTTAAACATTTGTTTTAGAAATATGAATTATAATCACTAAGCTAACTTTCATTGCATAAAAAATCGTTTTTAATTAATCAAACATTTCACATTTATTAAAAAAAATTTCTATAAAAAGCAATCAAAACATCAACAAAACAAAAGTTCATAATGTGCCTAAAATATAGAAAATGTGATTAAAATACAGTTGAAAAAATTTATCAAAATAAAAATTTGTTCAATAAAATAATAACAAAAAAAAAACGAAAGATTGATGAAAATTATTCGTTTTAAGAAAACTTATGAACAGTGAAATACGTTTGACTTGAATATAGCTAACAATTCTTATCCTTTATCGTCCAGTCGCCAGATGAATTTGAAGGACAATATAACGAATCAATGCTATAAGCTTGTTCACTTTAGCGTATAATCCTATCGTCGCTTTTAACGTATGTATATAGTAACAAACATCGTATGTCGCAAGTCCTGCGGAAACGTGATACGCTCATATACTTACTTTTCTCTATTATTATTATTTTCTTCTTTTTTTCTCTCTTTTTTTATCCAAACATGTATCAACGACAATGCGTCATACTCGGTTCTCTTTTTTTTAGATAAAAAGAAAGTCGATTTAGAAGGGAAGCAGATTGTGTATGAGAATCGATGGAAAATTAATGTTCTACTTTTTTTTCTTTTGCTCGTGCTTATACAGAGGATATGCTTAGTGATAAAAATGAATGAAAAGTGTAGTGGAATAAAGGATTTGGTACAATATCAAATGTTAAATATTCTTTTGACTATTTTTAAATTCAACTTAATAAGAAAATTAGACAAGTTTTATATATTTAATAATTTCAATGGTTAAGTAAATAAATACTAAATTAAAATTATAAAAAGTAAATAACAATCGTTTGATTTCAAAAAAAGTTTATTTTTACATAGTTTAAAAAAAACCATTAAATATCAAATATTAAAAAATTTTATAAAAATCAAATAAATTACAATTATCAAGAATCGGGATTTTCCTGAACCAGAAAAAAGCTCAAATTTCCTTGTAGATGCGCATCAAAGTTGTCTTTCAGCATTGTTGAGCCAGGATAAGGTATATCCAGCGTATAAGATAAAAAGCTTATGGGGTTTATAAACAAGGGGAAAGAGGAGTTGAAATCAGAGAAGTAGGTTAATGCACTTTTTTAGATGTACAAAAAATAAGAAAACTATTGAAAGTTGTTTTCATAACATTTTATTGTTATAAAAAAATTTTATTTCAACTAAATAAATTTTAGAAAAAATTTATGCTTTTGTGTTTGTATTGAAAATTTTTATAAACATTGTAAAAAAAATATTTTAGTTCTTTTAAATAACACATAATATTTATTTTTAGTTAGTAAAACAATATAATTAATGATGTTTTTATGCATGATATGTATTTTATACTTTTTAAAAATTATGCAAACACTTTATCAAAATTAATTTTCACTTCATCAATAATTTTATCAAAAAGCTTTGATAGCAACGTTTTTAAAAATGAAAATATAATAGATTAAAATTAACATTTTAAAATTTTTATCTTTTATGCTAATCACAACCTATAAAATAATAAGATAGCCAGTAATTTGATAAAATTACCTTTAAAAAAACTCTCTCCGATAATCATGATCCACTTTTTTTTGTCATTCGACAAAAAATGATTTTCAATATTTTTTCTTTCTTCTTTCAACATTTTATAATGTCAAACCTTTCAGCCCAGCGTATATATACGTACCGATGATGTGTGTGTTCTTTCGAGTGAAAAATTGAAAATCGCGGAATGCTCTTAAAGGTGCTTTACCTCACTGAGCTCCAGAGCTAAGTGGGTTCAATCGGGCTTAGCAGTTACCACCAGGCATTTTTTTTTATTCATTTTTTTTCATCTCTCGCTCTTTCTTTCTCTTTTCTTTTTTCTTTTCATGCCTCGCGCTTCACCGAACGATTTCGAACCCGTTGCAGCCGTCCATTTATCCTGCTTTCAAAGCCAGATATCGTTGGTTATATTCTTCTCTCCTTGCGTTTGTATTATTTTTTTCGTTTTTCTTTTTTTCATTTAATTTTTTTTTTATTTCATTTCTTTCTTTCTTTTTATTTTTGTGCGCGCCAAACTGGTAGATCGAAAGATCATAGTTGACTCGCTTGAAGTGTTGTACAGCTTGTATGCGAAATGTATTGGGAAAGTTTTTTTAATTTTCTTCTTGAGGAATTTTTCGTATTGTTGTAATTGCAATATATTTAATGAATGCTATTATTAAAATAAATTAATTTTAATAATATATTTAAAATATAAAATAAAATTAATGTTTATAAAAAGAAATTATGTAAAAAAAAAAATGTCTAATATTATAAGTTATAAGAAAATTATTCACAGGAACATTATTAAAATTCAGTTTATATATACTAGTGTTTTGTGAACCGCAAAAAAATATTTTGTGTTAAAAAAAGTTAACAAAAATACAAAAATAAATAAAATTTCGATTTTACAATTATCAAAAAAAATTTGACTTTAAAAAAAGAATTATACCTTAAATATTAAGATTCCTTTTATACAATAAATCTTTTGTAAAAAATTATCTAAATAATATTGAAAATTCTTACTGTTTTCTTTAAAAACCTCGCATAGATTTAATTTAACAAAATTGAACATTTCTACTATAATAATATTTTTTTTCTATTGTAATCTCATTGATTTAGCATCCATACATACTTTTCAACATATATTTCAACTATAATATTTCAGCGAACAATTTTTCATTTTTCTTTCATAACTAAAATTGTCGATTTAAATTCCAAACTTAAAGTTTTGCCATCAAAGCATAATCGATATACACACAAGCTTTTCACGTCACTCAAATTTCGCATACTAAAGTTAAAAAAAGAAAACTCTGCACGTTACACAATTGGCGTATGCGTGTTTAACACACTTGATATAAGCACATAAGTGAGAAAGTTTCGAACACAATGAGGTCTTGGAAAAAAAAAGAAAAATACAAGCGAGATAAGATTAAATTTGCGTGCAAACTTTATAATTGGTTAATGCTATGCATAAAAATTAAAAATAATATTCATAATTGATATAAAATATGTTAATCGTTTATTTTTAATATTAAATTTCTATTCAAGGATAATGATTTTTCAACTTTTTTTAAATTTTATATCGCCATAAATTGTGCGTCATTAAATGTGAATTAAACTTTTGACATTTTAAGTGATAAACTACAATGGGACGACTAATAAAACGAGATCAATAAATAAATTTACGCATAATATAGTTAATAATACGAGATTGAAACTGATTTCGCCAATACAAAACATTATATTGACAATATAACTATCTAATATTTGTTTAATTAATGAAAATCAACGCTTAATATAGAATCTATTAGATCAACTTGAAATTTATCGAATTGGAAATATATCGCTGCATCGTTAATTTGTTCAATATCTATATATAGCAGGGCAAAATAATTAAATATCGAAAATAATTATAATACTTAAATAATAAATTACTTCAACGTCCAATAAATTTAATAATTGATACGTTTAATTATTGATATTAAACTAATTAATGAATTGATAATAAATTTTAATATTTTATTCATATTTTCATTGTCGCAATATCGTGTTTATTCTTTTTCGATTTTTTTCTAATTTCAATAAATTGTTCTATTATGACTTCACATTATTTGTTCACGTTTTAAAAATTCTTGAATTTTGTTTTTTTAGTAGTGCTAAAACTAATATTATAACAAAAATTTTTTTTTTAATTTTAAAGAAAAATCATGATGAAAAATGGATTACTATTTGAAAATTCGATAAAATTATTGCAAAATATTTGCTTAAATTCATGCTGGTCGAATAAGTTGCTGTCGCTAATAATATTATTATTGTTATCGTGAATACAATAAATACGTTTATAATATAAATACGATAACCAAACAAACAATTGTTATCTCAAAAAAAAAAATTCAACATTTTTCACCTACCACAATATCCTGCCACTGCAATAAAATCCAGACATCCACAAATGACTATATACTATATATATACAAACTATCCCCAGTGAAAAAAGCCTATATACACATATTCGAAAACAAGCTGCAATCATGACCGATCGCGTTTTCTCCCAAAACGCATTGAAACCACCGTTGCATGTCATGCGCCAAAAAATAAAAAAAAAAGAAAAAAAAAAGAAAAAATTCACTATACTATACGCGCGCAACGCGTAAAAGCCTTGCTTTTTCCCCTCCCCTTAACATATAGAACATCCGCAGTGCCGTATTTGGCTTCTAGCCAAAATTCATTTTCTCTCTCTCTCTCTTTCTGATTTTATAGCTATGTATATATATACGTACACACACGTAGCTTGCCAGTACCTCAATTAAGTCACGTTCGTGTGTTTTTCTACACGAGAGATGTTAGAGAAAAGGATCACACGCCGAATGTTAAAAATTGCTTGTAAATTTTTATAGAAAAAAAAGTTAACTGTCGTTTAGATTTTTTTATTGTCAGTTATCAAAAAACTTCCATCAAGTTTTCAATGATTTTTCGTAAGGATTAGAAAAGCTTGGATGATTTTTATTGGGCTTCTGTAACGCAGATCGATAGACTTAAAATAATTTTTTAAATATTTCATTTTTTTTATAACACATTTTAGGATAGAAACCTTAGTTATAAAAATAATTTTAAAAGTTTTTATTAATGAAGAAAATTAAAGAAACTTTAAAAAACTTCAACCTTTTAAATAGAAGCTTCTTACTTCAAATTTCTACTGATAAAAATTCGCAGTTTCGAGGTCAAATAACCAACATTCTTTTCTATGAAAAATCTTTTAACTTTGACTAATTCTCGTAAAATTATACTAAATTAATAATGTTGAATGTTATTAAAAAGTTTTAAATTATTCTTTCTAATTTAAACTACATAATACTAAATAAGACTAAACATATCAACCAATCTAAACTTTTAAACTAATTGTAAAAACATGAAATATTTTTATGATTTATTTATTTCATCAAAAAATAAATACGACTCCATTTTTCCACAAATTTCCATCCTCGTATCGATCAATCCTTTTTTACAGTATTTTATAAGCAAGAAAAAAAGAAAGAGTTCTTTAAGAACCTCACAGCATGCTTAAGGATGTATGCGGAAACGATCTGCGGAAATAGATCCCTATACTTTGAAAAATCCAAGTATCATGGTTATATAAACGCTTGCATTCGCTTTTACTCTCTTCAATCTTTATCGCAATAGGATTTTTCTTACTGGCGCGGGATTTATGAAGCGAGAACCGATGAAAACTATCCGTCTTACTGCGCTATGTGCTACCCGATTTAACGCGACAAGAAACTCTTTTCTCTACCTCTTCTTTTTTTTTCCTTTTTTTTTCCTTTTACTCACTATTTTTATCATTTTTTACTCATTCTATTCTTTTTATTTTCTTTTCCTTTGTGTCTGCGGCTCTATTTTTCTTTCATTTTTATTCGTTTTTTTAATGCCAGTGCTTTTAATGCCAGTTGAATTTAGTTATAAATTTTAGTTAAATTATACCCTTTATTTAATAAATGTTTAGTTGAAATTAAACAATGCATGAATATGTCTCAAGGCTCAAAGGATTTCATTCTTTTGTAAATGTTGTAGGAAAAACGTTAAACTCAATTTTTTTTATTTTCGTTTCTTTAAATTTATTTAAATTATCAATCAAAATTTCAATAAAGATATTAAAAGTCAAAGTTTCGCAAACTAAAATATTAATTTATCATCCTATCTTTGTATTATAGTTTTATAAAAATTTCTGTTGAACATACGATGATTTACTCTCAATATTTTCCTTGGAAAATGGCTTATTTTTTCAATAATTTTTCGTCCTTACTTTAGATCGCGTTTTTTTCCTTGAAACATTAAACGAGACAATAATTGTGAAAATAACTGAAATATTCTTGAAATATTCCTTTTTATTATAACATTTAATATACAATATCGCATAACGCTGGATAACGTTCCATTCGCATTTTTTTTATACTTTCGATTATTTTACTGACCGTTTTCATCGTCTAACCCATAGATTTTTTTTTAACTTCAACATGAAAGGATATTAAGAGAAAGATAGTTCGAAATACCATAAATTTTTGTACGTGATAGCACATGAAAAAGCATTTCTATCGCGCAGCCGATGATTTGTGGGACGACAAAAATGTTTTATATGTATTAATGGAAATCAATGTTAAATTTTAAATGAATTATGTTATTAAAAAAAATTATTATATATACTTATGTTATTTTAACTTGTAAATGTATTAAATTTTTTCCTTTATTTTTGTTTCAGGTGAGCTTTGATAATGACATTAAAAGGGATTTGATATTGTCTTGACTGTAAGTTACGTCAAAACTTTTATACTTTAAATAAATATTTTAGAAAATTTAAATATTTCTTTAAAAAAAGTTAGACATGTTAGATTAAAAAATTTCTATTTGACATATCTTTTAAAATGCAATTTACAAAAAAAATTAAGGGTATTGTAACCTTGAAACCCTTAGGATTACAATGTATAAACATATATATACACACACATCTATACATGACTCCCGGCTATTATTTCGTAATTTCCGACATCTCCATATGACTTTGAAGAGAAAGAGGAAGTAGTAGATCTTTAATAGCTGATCGTATATTATTAGAATCTAATTGAGAATCGTTTATCATTCCAAGTACATTTTGATCACTAAAATTTTAACTGATGAAAATTTTTATTAAAAAAATTTATAAATTATTTAAGTGTATACGTATAATTATTTTTTCTATAATTTTTTTATTGGTAAAAATATTTGTTTTTTATATTTTATTAGACTATTCATTGATCGCACCAATGAAAGAGAGATCATAATAAAAAATACAATATTACTTTATTCTCTACGATTTCCATAAAATAATAACTTATGCAAAAGATCTTTTAATTCACGAAAACTTTTTCAAAAATCAAATTGAAATTTCAAAACGAGAATCGATAAAGCCATAAGCTACAGGTTATGCTTACTCGTGAAAAAAAGAAAGAAAAAAAAGTGTTTTCTCGTAACTTTAAAGGGAAAAACAAGAGCAAGACTTTGCCATTTGGCAGAGCGCGGATCATCGATTAAAATTTTTAAATGGGCATTCGTTTTACTACTTTTACAGATAGCAAAAATGAAAATAATAAAAAAAGGAAAGTTCAAAAAAGTTGTATAATACTTTGTCTAACTGCTAGCAAAAAAAGCATCACTTCCTAATAGTTTTCGTTACATTAATATTAAAGTTACAAAATCGCCAATAATACTTTTGTAGTTTTTAAACAAATAAAAATATAATGGCAATAACGTAAATTATTAGTAATTTATGTAAATATTTTATCAATAACGTACACCATCTTGACTCGTATTGCCTAAATAGCATCATTTAAGGCTATTGAAACCTAATGCACCTTTTTTATCTATTTTATATAATTATGTTCTCAAACGTAAAATATCTTTAGATCAATACACAACTGAGCTATAAAATGAAAATTATGTGCGTTACGGCAACATTTGTTTTTGTATTTTTAAAAAAATTGGAAAAAAATATTTGTACGTATGAATTTTACACATACTTTATGTGGATATTTTTAAGACAGAAATGTGATATTTATATGTAAAATATTCAGTTATTTTTCAATAAATTGTAAATTCAATATTAAATAAAAAGCATCGCGGAATTTTAATAAAATTCGTATAAAATATCTGAGCAATTTATTCAAAATATGCAAAATATTAAATTTAAATATTAAAAAATTTATTAATGTTTATTATTATTATTATATCAATAAATATGGTACATACAAGCGGTTCTCTTTTAGTGTGCGGTACCTCTTACCCACGAACAATTGGTATATTATTTATCATGATGACATTTTGCAAAAGTTATCGAAAATTAGTAGAAATTAAAATAGGAATAAAAATTTACAAATTTATATTTTAAAAAATTTTTACGATTTCATTTTTTTTCATAATTTTTACTAATTACTATTTATAAAGGTTCCATTGTAAATTAATAAAATTTTACCTATTTTATTATTGCATAGATTTAATTTTAACAAAATTACCATTTTTAAATTTTCGCTTACTTCTTCAACTGCTATTTAACGTAAAGAAAAAAAAAATTCAAATAAAATTACTTATCATTATGTTTTCTCTCTTTTTTATGATACAACTCACGAGTTGATATATAAATAAATCTCCTCCTTTCTCTTCGTCATACGAAACCAATATTTTAAGTACGTTTGACTGTAAGCTGCCTTGAGCGATTTAATACTGATTTACGAGTCTCGTACAAGCAGTCTATATATAATGCATATAAAGTCATGAATGGACTTCCGGTAATGTTAAGCTCAAGCTATTAGCTTTTTAGCCTCCCTTCCTCCCGTTTTTCAACACCACAATACCAAAGTATTCGCACACAAACCTTAAGGTGCTAAGCTATGAACACAGATGACTATGTTACGTGAGTTGAGTACCTCATGTTGAGAAAGAGAAAATCAGAGAGGGAGAGAGAGATAGAGAGACTTAAAGGTTATAGTTGTTGTACATGCAGCACGCGCTCACATACTACTCAGGGGGTAAAGTGCTAAGACGACTACTACTCTAGTAGAAGTGACTTACAACCTAAGAGAAGTGAGAGACTTGATGGACTTATGCGTTTCTTCCTTTCCTCTCCTGTTCCTTTCTTTTATTTTTTACTCTCCCTATTTCTTTTTTTTTTTCTCTTTGGAATTATTTTTTACTATAAGCGTGAGTCGAGAAATATGGATCATAAGATTTTCTTTGATTTATCGTTGAATAGAGTGCTTGGGATAAAAAAAAGGGAAAAAAAGTTTTTGGACATTGCTTGATGTCATATTTGAAATTGCATTGTTTACAGCGACGATAAGACTGATAAATTAGTAGATTAAAATGAATGATAATCTCGGAGTATCTAAATTATTTTTATAAAGAATGAAAGACAGTGAATCCAAAAAAAAAAATTGTAATTTTATTCAAGACATTTGATATTATTTTTTATTAAGTAAATTATTAACATATTGGTCAAATTTTAGTGAAGATCCAAGTATCCCGTAGAAAAATTTTAACCTTTAAGAATGTTATATATTGTTGATATATTGCATCCATTTATTTAAATTAATAAATATAAAATCATTTTTATTTATTTAATTTGTTAACATTCCAAACAATAATTTTATATGTTTACTATTTAGAAATTCAAATAGAATTCAATGTCCATATCGTAGGAAATTAAACATAATAACAGCATTGAATTCTAAGAAATCACTAGTTCTAACTTCAAAGAAAATTTAGTTACTTCACTTGTATCTATAGTCTTGAAATAAATTAGATCGAAGTGTAAAGATTTTCAGTAAAAGGTCGAGTGGTTAGCGTTGATGAACCAAGTGAAAAGGGACTCCTTTATCCTTTCTATGTAGAAAAATCGATTAATTCTAGAAGAAAACTATAATTTCTTTCGACCACATAGTATTACCTGTGGCCTTCTCTAAAAAGAATTAAAAAAAAAAAGTTAAAAAAAGAAAAACTAGACAAAGATAGAAGCAGATGAACTAACTGCAATTAGTCGGACTATTGAGTTCTCTCTTTTCGTTAAAAGGATCTTAGTTCGTAAGGGGTAAGGAGGATGCGAGAAAGAAAATTCCTCTATTTTCTATAGTAGTTGTAGTTGCTTGTCTCGCGGGACAAAAGAAAAGAGTTTTCTCGCACTATAAAGAAAGAAAATTTTCTTTCCAACTTCCCAAGTTCGATTTGCCATTGAAGAGTATTTGCGCGAGTATATGGAAGTGGAGAAAGAAAAAGAATCGCGCAATTATAGACATCAACCTCGTGACTTTCTTAAGTGAAGTTGGATGGAAAAAGGAAATGCTTGCACTCGTTTTTTGTGGAATTTATTTTTTATGTGCATTGCACTGAAATATATGAACTGAGAAAATCAATTAAATCTCAAGATATGGGCTATTGGAATTTGAATTTTTTTTACTGGTATAAATTGTATTTTTTAGTTAATTTTCATCACGATATAATAAAACTATTAGTTTAAAAGTTAATCTTTTTATAAATTAAAGAAATCAGAAAACTTTATACAGAGCAATCTTTACTCTTAAATCCTAATAAATATGATATTCTCTTTGATTTCTATTTAGCGCAGAAATGAGATTAAAACTTTTAATCTCTCTTTTGTTTGATTTTAATTCATGAAAAGTTTTCAAAATAGTGATTAAAATTATTAAATTTTCAAAATTATTATAAAAATATTATTCGATGAATTGTTAAAAAGTCTGATTTCAAGATTATACTTCTAAAGAATTATTCATACATATATATTATTAAATAAAAAATAATTTTTTTTAACGTTTATTTTATATTAAGAATCATTAACGTAGAAAAATTTTTCACAAAATATAAAAATCAGAAGGAACATCATTCCAATTCTTCGAATCAAACAAAGTATCGATTAAGTCTTTTTTCTCTTCATGTTATAAACTAGTTTTAAATTAATTTTCAATCAGTTGTGTGTGTTTTCTTCTTGCAAATAGTAATTTTGTAAAATTTTAATTTAAAACATTAATTTAAAGAAACGATTGTTTAAAAGCATGATTTCGATCCAGTATGTGGATAAAATTGGAGTTAATACAGTACAATACAGGTGACCTGATTCCTTTAACGTAATCAATGAAATAACATTATAAATTACAAATAATATTTTAAAATAATGTATAATAAATTACGATAAACTTATAATAATTTGTTATAAATTTATGAGAAATAACATTCTGAATCATGTAGAATTAAAGAAATTTATGTATTTTTAAACAAAATTTTTTTTTAATTTTAAGAAATTAAATAAACAAAAAAGTAGTATTTTTAACAATTTAAATTTTGTATGCATAAAGCTGAATTTCTGAATTCAAATAAATTATATTATATTTTGAAAATTTTATTCATCATTTTTAATATACTATGAGAGATTAAAAATAGGAAATCGTATCTAACAGTATTCCGTTATTGTGAACTGACGTTGAAGCAATAAATTATCATTATCCATAGTAACTTTTATTTAAATCGAAAAAAGATTTTATTGAAAATTGTAGCAATTTTTCACCATCATCATGCGTCTAAGATTAAATCCTAATTTCTTTATATGCTCTAAAAAATTTTTTTATTTCAAATAACATCATACTGTTAATAAATTTAATAGCTAACTAACGTTATCTTTAAAACTTTAACTGAAATTTAAACTAAAAACTAAAACAAATGTATAAAAAACCTGGAATCTAACTACGATCACATTTCCCTCACATGGAAACTCGATATCTCACACCTTCTCGTTTTCCATGAAAATCAACGTAGCCTTATAGACCCTTTATTCTCTTTCATCCCTTTTTTTTTCGTTCTATCTTTTTTTTTTCTTTTTAACTCCCCAAGCTTTATCAAAGTAACTCCTGTATACAAGATTCGTCCGAATCGATTTACGAGCTTGCAGTACTGGAATAAATGCATCTGGCTCGAGTCTATAAGGAAACGAATTTTCTTTCTCTCTATATATAAAAAAAAAGAGAGAGATCCTATATAGCGTACACACGATCGTATAACGCTACATAGGAAATAAACTTGTAACGACACTACGTTGTTCTCATCCTTATATATATATTTCTTTTTTTCGTTTCCCTTTTTTTCCAATTCCAGAATGGCTACTACTTTCTTTGAATATGTAGTAAATTACGAAAGGCGTAACTACAAAATGTGTTAGAGACCAATAATGGTCTTCTCATAGTGGATTTGTTAGTGGATTTGCATGATTTCATTTACTTGGAAAGCTTAGTGTCAATTTCAGAGGATGTATTAATGCTTGCGAATAAGTTGCATTTTAATCTTTTAAAATTTACTGAAATTAAAATTTATCGAAAAAGTTTAACATAAAAAATGATAAATTATTTTATTTTAACAATTAAATCATTCTAAAAAACGATAATTCACGAGATTCTTGCCTAATGTATAAAGAACTTTATTCTGAAATTGGAAATATTCCAAGAAAATATAACAATAAATATTTGGTATGTTCATATATGCTAAATATTTATTGTTATCAAACTAAACTTTTGTGAATTATTTTTTTCTTATTTGTAAAAGACGTGAAAAATAAAAAATCGTTTCTAAAATTCTCCAATATTACTAAAAGCACTAAGCAAATAAAACCAATAATCCACATTGTATTCCTATAAAAACTTAAATAAAATTACCCAAAATCAAGTTTAAACCTATTATTTTAAATAACTTTGGTAGTAGTAATAACGTACCTTCCCCCCTCCCCCCCCCCCCCCCAAAAGCTCGTAAAGTCACATCACGAATGCTTGTAAAATGTTTCTCTCTTAGTGCTACCTAACGTATACATACATAGTAGCACTAATATCAAGCGAATTAGCATTGAACAACGATGTATGCGACAGGATAAAGAAGGAAAGAGCCATATTGCTGTTTTCTATGTGTTAGCTACGGAGGGAGCTTGTAATACAACTTTAAACTTTATACTATGGAACGTATAGACTGACTTTAACTTAAACATACTGCCGGACAAATAAGGCCTTGCAACTCGATATTTTACGGGTTTTAGGTGATGTAGAAAAAAAAACAACAACTAAATAGATAAAGATAAGCGCAGAAATACATATATAAAATGTTTTCGAGAAATAACGTTTCTTTTATTATGTTTTTATCAAGCAAGCTTTTCTTCTGGATAGTTGATTAAATAATGATTGGAAGTCATTGAAATATATATTGCGATAAATAATGAAACGATCTTATTATATAAAGATACAAAAGAGAAGAAAATAAAGTTATGCATGTTCTAGGAACGTTTAATGAAAAAAATTATCTTAAAAATAAATTAAATCTACTTTATCACAATAAAACAGTTTTTATTGATTCAAATAAAACACGTAATAAATAAGTAACACAGAAACCTTCAATTTAGAATTTGAAATAATTGACTGGTCATAAAATGAAACATAATTATTAGTATTAAAATTAATGATTGTAGAATGTAATTATTTGAAATTTATAGAATTACAATGAAGATATTTTTTATTCCAACAAATGATTTTTTGGCAGTTTACAAAGCATTCGTGATTTTACTTAAAAACGCATTCTAATTGAATAACGATTATTAGTCACGAATAACAATTTATTTAATTTACTATGTTTCAAGAATTCCTTGTCTAGTAAATTTTATATTATTACCTATAAAATGATATAGTAAAGCATGATAAATTACATCTATTTCCCAGTATGATCTAAATTATATAATAATCAACATCGAATGAATTAACCAAAATTGTTTTTTCTCTTTTTTTTACTATTTCTTACAAATCTGAATCAATGGACATTTCAAATATCCCTGGATAATGCTCGATATATAAGTATCAAAAAGAAATTAAACATCGATTTGCAAAACTATTAGGATCAAATAATATTTCGAATACTCGGGCAAAATATCTCTTTTTTCTAATACATACCAATGGCCATCATAAGGAAAATTCCAGTGCGCGCTCTCGCCTTGGTACGGTATCTTATAAAGAATTCAGGGTATATGCAGTTTTATTGATTCATGAATATTTAAAGAAATGCGATTGCTCTATCTATCGCTACTATCGTTTTATTTTTTATTTTTTTTTTTTTTAATGAAAATAAAGTGTTTCAGAAAAAAAATGCAGACTTATTTTATTGCGAAACGTGTAATTGCCATACTTGTACTATACTATAGTTTGAAATTAAATTTTTAATTTAAATTTAAAAATATAGGTTTGTTATCAGAGTAAAAAATAAATGTTTTGTAATGCTTCCAATGTATGCAATAATACAATTTTTAAAATATTCAAAACGAAACGTGGAAATACTAATGCTTCTAAAACTTATAATTTTGCAAAAATTAAAAGAAAAATAAAATTTTAGTAATATTGCGATTGTACTATTCTCACTTTCATTATTTGAACTAACCATCTAATAAATGAGATGAGAACATAATAAATAATTTACTCATAATGATTATTAAAGAATCAATTAAATTTGGGAAAGAAACGTTAAATTAATATATAATTTTGTAAAGGCGATTTCTAAAAGCATTCAATAAGAATTCTTAATAATTTGGTCGTTCTGATGAAATTTCTTTGAAACGACTCTTTTTATAAATTCCAGCATGCAATTTGTTCTGTTATATTATATCACTGTAATAATTTCTATTGAAATTGCAGAGTACCTTATAGTGCTCTTTTTGTAAATTTTTACGACGTCATAAATAGTATAAAGTCCATTTAGGGTATACCACAAAATAGAGCTAAACTATATATAACCAATATATATTGCTATAATTTCCCTGGAAAGAAATTATTAAACGTAATAGAAAATACTATATAATAAAGACTTAATAGAAAGAATGGATTTTTATCGGGAATAGGTTGAACGTCCTCTAACAATAAGAGCTCTAAATACTTGATTAAACACTTGGTGCTATCGTCACCTACATATTTTTGTAAACTTGTAGAAAAGCCCCAGTAGCCAAGCCAACAGCAGCCACGACCCCTTTAGAAGCAATGAATCCCAGTTTGAAAAGGCACAAGCCAAAGGCAATTGAATCGCAATTAAGGGTTAAAAGCTGCCTTCAATAGAGTTCCATACCGCGTTACGACACGTCTAGGGTATATATAGATAGAAAAAGGGAGGGGAATGGAAGTTTTGCTCTTAAAGTATTCCTATATAAGGAGAATGAGAAAGAGAGAAGTAACGGTATGCCAATATAACTGAGAGGAGCCGCCTTTCTGTCATTCCAATCTTCGCCTTCTTTATGCTATGCACATCTGCTGCTGTTACTGCTACTGCTAAGGCAGACTACTGACTTTCTTATATTCTTCTTCTTATTCTTATTCGTCTTTTTCCTTTTTGTCATCTCAAGTGCTTCGCTTATTTTCCATTATTTTAAACGATTTTCCAAAGGTATTTTTCTGACTTATTCTGATATGAAAGGAAATATGAAAGAAAGTCAATAAAGAATTCCGTTAAATCTAGTTTCGTAATTATATTAAATATTATATTATCATTATTTTCGTCATTATATTCATGTCAAAGTCACAATCTTTTAATTAATCATAATCAATAAATCACTTTTATCCTTTTTAATTAGAATCTAAGGCTTTTATTTAGGTTAAAATAATTGCCGAATAAATTTCGTATTATTTTTTAAAATATATTTATATAATATTCTTTTAAATCTTCATTAATAAATATTTATTACTACTTGCGAAGAATCTTCGTTATTGCAAAAATGTAATTTACTTGTTAATAAAAAAAAGTTGATTAAAAACGTGACAATAGCGCTCATATCTTTCTTTCTCATTAAATTTTCTTGAAAAACATTTCCGCTATATTTTTCTTTATACGCTTGCCTAATGGACTGGCAAATAGTACTTGAAAGTGCTGCCGGCAATGCGCATAATGTAATGCGAGCCTCGAGTTTATCATCATCCGCGCGAAGTAATTGATTGGCAGTCTTGTGTATATATATGATTCATTTAATCAACATCCTGGTTATAGCTAATTTTTGCGAATTGCTTCGCTTCGGGTTATGTCCTCTGGCATTTGGTTACTTATGAGATTGAAATTGAGATAGGATTTAATTTTCTGATGATGTAATAGTTTTTTTTTCTTTAAGATAATTGAATTTATATAATAAAAACAGATATTTAACTACATACAAGTTTTTAAAAAAATAGAATCATCCAAATAGGAAAATATTATAAAATTATATTAGACTAACAATAGGTTCTATCACATGTTCGATTTTCTAAAAATATTAAAAAGTGAAGCTATATCTGTCCAATTAAATCTCCAAACGTAAACACAATAAAAACATTTAAAAAAACATAATAAAAGAGTGTCGACTATTACAATCTGTGAATATAACGTCATCGTTATCCAATAAAATTCGCGTTATACCTCTCCCTTTTTTGAAAAAGAAAACAAAAGTATAAAACTCCCTCGAGAACGAGAGGGAAAAAAAGAGTACATCCAATCTCTCGTTTTACCTCCTCAGTGAACCATTTCAACGGAATTAATTCGTTTTATTCGGACGCATATTAAAGCTATCCTATTCGTGCACTTAAAGTTCGTTATACAAATCCCCGGTATGAAAACCTTTTCCAAATTTTACAAACACAAAAACTTTCAAGAATTTTCAAAACTAAATTTGACAAAACTCTTATCATGCAAATTTACAACGTTAATTTTTTTACATTCTGTCTTGTTGTACGCGTGAAATTCCTTTTAACAGTTCTAATATCTTTTAACTCGCGGTAGAACGTGGAACAAAGTATTTTCCATCGGTGAAATTGGAGCCATGGTATTTACGAGTGTAAAAAAAAGAGAGATAGAAGGTAAATTAAGTACAGAAGCTGGAAAATTAGAAGAGATGTTTATCTGATGAAAAGAAATTAGAATGTTGCTTGTGGCTTGAAGTTTCGAGATGTGTTGTGTAGAATTTACTTTGGATTAGTTTTTTTCTCCTTTATCTTATCTTTTGAACAAAATTTAATAGAAAATGTGAATAGTAAATGGTAAAATAAATTATGTACTTTAGTGCTTTTAATCACGATGAAATTCTTTAAAAAAAAAGGTTTTTTAGAAATAAAATGTAGACTTATACATTTATAAAAATTTTGATATATGAAAAATATATTTGATAATTAAAACTTACTGAAAATTTATATTTTTTACTGTTTTAATAACACTGACATTTTCGTAAAATAAACTCAATAATCAGCTTCGATAAATTTAGTATTAAATTATATAATTAATTCAGCACTGGATTTATTTTACTTTATGACTCGAGAATTTTTCTATAAAATTTACACTGAAATTCTGCATAAGAATTGCATTGCAACACGCCGTAGTAGTAAAATGTAACGTCTCTTTCTTAATTATCGTGATGGCGCCTCATAAATTTTATAGAACAAAACTGTAAAATATTGCCACAGTTTTTTTTTTCAAAAAAAGGAGCACTGTGCTCGTGCAAATATAAAACTCAACAGTTGCACATTTAGACTTCCTGTAGCAATTATGATAAAACTCTATAAAAATTACAGTACTGCATCATAAAAATTATAGTCATTATTATAAAAACTTCCATAAAATTTACTAAGCAGTTAAAATTAAGACACAATTCGATAAAAACTATTGGATGCATTTAAAATTTTTTTCATATGCACAATATTATTGAAGGGCGTGTTCCTAACCTAAAAATATACGATGTCCCACGATTGTAGAAATAGTCTCCGTAAATTTTATTATTACAGAAAAATTTTCTCCGTGTAGTGAAAATTCATTTATTTATTTATTTAAACTCATTATAATAATAGTAGAAGTCTTTCCGATAAACCAAAGACTCAAGAATGAAATTTAAAATTTCTCTAAAAAACGTACTTTTCTACAACAACTAAAGCTCGTAGAATAGAAACACACTAAACTTGTATATAGTATTTGGGTAAGAGTATAACACTCTTAAAGGGTGTTAGGTTACTTGTTTACTTTGCACCAAAGCTAACACTATATACCAAACATTTCTCTGCATTATTCAAGGAGTTGCTTGTATTTATCAAGTAGAATAGCCACTCACAATCTTCCCTTTATACTTGCACACCCGTACACCTCTACACTTCGTACGTAGCATACATCTTGAAAAAGAAAATAGTATTTTTCTTTTATTTTTCCATCACTTGATTTTATACTATATCTCCACTGACAGAATCTATCTGTTTCTTTTTCTTATGCTCTGCTTTATTTCATTTTTGTTAAAATTTTATAGTGTTGGCGAGTTTTTAAGGATTTTTATGAATGTTAGGAATAATAAGTGATTTTATTACCAATACAAAAAATATTTTTATTTTAAATAACGTAATATTACAATATTATTTATTATACGTAGCTCGTATTAAAATATTTATTTTAAATTCTTGTTTAATGTTTTATTAAAATAAAAAAATTGTTCAATATATATTGCATAAGGTCAAAGTTTTTAATCATTTAAATTTGATATGTAAATTTCATATGTAATAACAAATATTTAAACTTATTTTCATGAACATCGATAAATAATTATAAAATGAATCATTTATTTACAATTGTATTTTTTAACTAAAAAATTATTTTCATAAAATAAAATTATTTTAGTAAAAGAATCGAATTATTCCATTATTTTAATCATTGATAAAAGCAAATCGAAAGCCAAGAATTTAAACTCAAGTGTTAACAAACTCATCGTTCTTAACACTCTTCAATTCCTCAATACAATCTCTACCTCTCTCTATTTCCTTATTTCTTTCTTTCTCCTTCCACCAAATCATTTATATAATTTAATTATCTTCATCTCCCCCATTCTCTTCGATTCTTCGGTGCATCTACTCAGTAGCAAGCTTTTTCAATCTGTCGACTACTCATGCCGTATAATCACAATTCCCTCTTCTTTATCTCTTTACCATATCGTCTTTCTCTGACCAAATAAATATTCCATAAGACTTTTCCAAAAAAGGAGAATAAGAAGAAAAGAAAAATGCTATTTTATTCACTGGTACATAAGAAATGAAAAAAAAAGGATAGTGATAAATGAATCGAAACGTGGATAAATTAACCTTCTAATTGAATTCAATTTTGTAAACGTTCCCTTTTTTCTTTTCTTCTCTCGCTGTTTAACGAATAACGTATAGTGTATTAAAAAGGATAGAAAGTAAATTAGGGTTGTGGTTAATCGAAGAAAAAAATATATGCTAAAGAGAATAATGTTGCGTTACGTATCAAATGAAGCGAGGAAAATAGGTATTGGTCAGTTGGTTGATTAATTTTTTATTTCTTCAGGGATAATTAATTTTTTTTTAGGTAACGTTGGGATTTATTTTTTGTTTTTTCTTAGAAATTCTTTTGGCGATTAACGAGCATTTCGTTAACATTCTAAACATTTTAAATGATTTTCAATCATATTTAAAATAGAAATTAGAAAAAATAATATAAGAAGATGCTAAAAAGTTATTGTACTTGACTTAACATAATTTATATAAAAATTTCCATTCTGTAATGCACTGCAGCAAATTTTATCGATCAGAATTTTGTATTTGAAAACATCTTTTACGAGTACGTGGCTCGAATGTTTATTTTCAGCTGGATTTAATTAAGTAAAAAAAGAAAAAATACTTTCAAGATTAAAAAGATTCTGAATATGAATTAAAAAATCTTATAAAACATTAATTTGATTAATGTTTTATCAGATCTTATAAAATGAATTAATTTAAAAGTTAAAATATTACAATCATTTGAAGGAGTATAAAAAGATATTTGATCAGACATCGATTACATTTTTCAATGCTACTGAATATTGAAAATTATTCATGTAATTCAGAAATACTTTTAACTTAAATTAAAGTGAGGTTGTCAGTGGCTCATTCGGTAGAGCGATGGATTCGTAATCTCGAGGACTCGAGTTCGAATCCCGCTCTCGGCAACCGATTGATACAAGCACCACTGTATACGATACATGTGCTGCAGTTCACAAACACACTGAGAAACCTCCGTCGCTAATTAGCATCGTAATTATAGCATAAATACAGCGACGTTAAATAAAATTAAAATAATATATATAACTTATTCATAAGTCTTAGTCGATATTTTTTTACATTTTAGAAATTCTTATATCTCTCCAATATTTAAAAAATTATGTTAACGAATCGTTTGTTTTTACATCCAAAACAAATTCGCAAATCATCTAATTTTATATACAAATGTGAAATTTTATTTTAAATTAATGATCAAGAGTAACTGCTCTAATCTATAAAATAAATATATATACGTGCATAATTTCTGTAAATTACTGAAACAAATACTATACATAATTCCATCTGACTATGTAACCACCTCTCTCTCTCTCTTTCTTAAGTGTCCGAGAACGTTTGAGTACTTGACGTTCCAATTAAAGGACTATATCCTCAAGTATGAGAGCGTTTACGAGCCCGTCAACTAAAGACCTCGCTTAGCCAATAAATCATGTCGCGTTTATTAAATGATCTCTTGACTCTCTCTCTCCCTATATATAAATATATTATATATATATTTAGCGCGTGAGAATATTTACTTAATCGTTTGCCTTTAATTTTCTACCTCTACACACGCACCCAAACCCTCACACATATGCCTGTGTATATATATGTTTATAGACGTTTTAGAAGCTTTCTAAACTTGTTAAGAACGATAGAAATTCCTAGCGTATTCTAATCTCGATCGGAAGCAATTTAATTATACGACGAAGAGAAGTCGATGAGAAGAAGGGTATGGTATATATGTGTACAATAGAAATAGAAGTAGAATGTCATAGAGAAGGAAATGGATGAATATTCGAGAAAGTAACCTAAGATATTATAGTTACTTCATTCAACTAATTGAATTGTTTATTTCTTTGATACCTTATAATAGAATTTTTTTCTACTTTTGATAAAATGCAAATTCATTATAATATCTTGTTACTTACTTGATATTCTTTCAGCTTCTAGAAGAGCGTATAAGAAATAAAAATATAAATATGGAGTTTTATAAAAAAAAAATTTTAATGGACGTATTTATTATAATGTTGAATAGTCTTTTTCTTCCATAGAAATTTTTTACGATGAAAAAAATATCATTTTTAAAGTTACGCAATATTTTATTTTTACATTTAACAATAGAAATTCAATTTTAAAAAGAATTCTTTTCAAAAATTTCTTTTTAACTTTACAAGAAAATTTATGTTCAGATAGTGGAAATAATTTTTTTTTTCTTCTACAAACGTAAATTCTGATATTGTTACTAAGAGTTGTCATAATATATCTTTCAAGTCAAAAAATCTACGTGTAACATGAAAATTTCGATTTGGAATAAAGAAAAATCTTACATTCAAATTTTTCACTGGCGCAGATACATCGAAATTTCCAATACGACAGATAATGTGAAAATAAAAGAGATTTTAATAATTCAGACGTCATCTTAAGTTGACTTATTTTATAATAAATTTTGAATAACACATTGAGTTCAATGGTTATTTCTATTATATTTATAAAAAACAATGTATATTCATAAAACATTTAATCTCTAAGTTCATCAATATATCATCTTGCATTAAATTCACTTCACTTTCAAGGTATGACAAATAATCATTGCACTAAATACGAAAAACTCAAAGGCTTTTCAAAAAGAAAAATATCTCCCTTATCTATTTTCTCCCCTAACATCATGAATATCAAATCAACAAGGAAAGAAAAAGTGAGAAAAGCCGTGTGGATTTGATGAAAATGAAAAATAACACGATCGCATACGTCGTAAATGTATATGAAGAATAAAAAGAAAAAAAAAAGAGGAAATTATGGAGAGACTAAGTTTAATGTCGCCAATTCTGTTAATGCACTTGCTTGTAAAAAAGAGAAGAGAAAAAGAAATAAAAGAGAACCAAAGCGATTGAAAAATTGACGCCAACACGCGCTGACAGTTTACGACCTCGATGCTTTCATCCAATAAATTGTTTATAAACACGCATGTATTAATCTTTTTTTTTTCTTTAAATACACAAATGTTATTCGGTGTACTTTTGAAAAAATAAATAAAATTTTTTTTAATGAGAATCATTTTGAACAATATTTCGTTTCCATCGATTGATTTTGAAATGTTAATAATTAAATAAATATTCTTCCGACATAAATTTACCGTTTGGACATGACATATTGTAAATATTTATTTATTATTTCAACTAAATTAAACATATACAGATATCGAAATTGATTTGGAATATTTCATATTTTTCATTATATTGTTTATTTAAATTTATTGTTAACAGTTTATTTATAAAACTCATTGATTCAATGAAAATATATCGTATTCGAACAATATTTCCGATAAAAGCTCGTGAAACATAAAATACTTTGATGGACGCGGTAATGTATTGTTTTATTTCACATTTAGCATTATCTGTAATGTATGTTTTTTTTTGTTTACTGTACTTCACATAAAACGGGAATCGTTTGACTTGATAGTACAAATTATTGCGTAAAATTTAATCTTATTTTTTATATAATAATCTGGATTAATTTTCTTGTACATTTACGAACGTGCTTCTATAATTGCTGGAATAAAACATCTTAATGTTTACAAACATTTTAGCAAAACTGAAAAATCTCATAAATAAAAATTACTAATCATTTGTTCGTCGATTTCATTGAATTATTCGCAAATAAAAAGCATCAAAAAGCTTCGATTCTCGCAAATAAATTTCGTTCGGTAATTTAACTAGTAAATCTCGCGAGCCAGAGTTCATCCTTGTTTGAATTACTCGTTCTTCAAAGATCGTAAGAAGTTAAAAAGAGAGTAAAAAGAAAGATATCGCTCCTCTTTCTATGCGCATCGATAAATTATTTAAGATGAGAAATTGGGTCATCCGTCGACTTTATGTACTACGTCATCGTCTTAAATCTTTATCGTTCTTAAGTGTTGGTTCTTCTCTTTTTTTTCTCTTTTTATCTAAACAATTTCTTTGTCAATTTGTCACGATTAAATTACTCATTACGTTGGAAAAATTTGCTTTTTTTCAAGGGGAATTTTCTTGAATAAAAAATAGAAAAATGTTATTTGTTTTTTTAAAAAAAATTTTTGACAGCTTTGAAATACTACACTTTGTTTATTAAACAAGAAAAAAGCCTTTGTGTTTTAAAAATGTTTTTTATGACAGGATAAAAGTCACAAACATCTAAGAAATTGATGTGATCTGATGATCGTTAAAAAGGAGGATTATTACAATCGCTCCACTTAATATTAAAATATTAAAATTTATTTAACAAAATATTTAAATTTTTTTAATGTAACATATATATTTTTTCCATTTTTAATAAAAACATAACTATTATATATATTTATCGATATTATATTTACTATTTTACTAATTCATTGTTTTCGTTTGTTTCAGGTAACTATATAATAATAGCTGCTTTATAAATATTAAAAGTAAGTTTAAATGTCGAAATCGGCATTTTACCAAAAAGTTCATGCATAACTACACAAGTCATCAACAAAAAGATATCAAACATTAACAATATATATTTCTGATGAAAAAAAATTTTAGTATAAAACGTCAATTGTTATGTTTTTAAATAACATAACAAACATATATTTTTTTTAATATACAGGTATACTTCTTTGTTACCTTATTATTTAATAATGTTTCATACCTTACAAATAGTAAGGGAATGATTTTGTTTATTTTAAGCGTTTAGTTTTTATATTTATATTTTACAACTGTATATTATTGCTACAGTGTATGATTTAAATGGTAAAATTTTTTAAGTCTACGTTATTACATTATATATAAATGAAATTTTTACGTTTGAAATTATTTATTTGAAAATATTTCATGATTTCAAACAAAGTGTCAATTACAAGATTTCTATTCCCAATCAACGATCATTTGTGATAAACATTAAAAAAAATTTTATATAGAGAAAATAATTTTTATTTTATTATTTTAAAATTTTACTTTTAATCGGAATCAAATTCCTTTAAAAAATTTAAATGTAAAAAAAATTAATTTTATTTCGGTTTAAATATTCCTAAACTATAATCAAAATTGAATACTCAAATAAATTGATCATAAATTTTTAAAAAAATCAACAAAATATTTCTACCTAAAAATTTAAAAAATCTGATTTTAAAGGGTATAAAAGAAACTTAAAGTTTTGTTCCATTAAAGGAACTTAGCACTGAAATTAAATACCCGCCTCATATGTGCATCATCCTAATGCTCTTGAGTTAGCCCGCGAGTTTCAAGATTTTTTGTGCAATGCTGCACACGCGCTCTTCATAACCCTCCCTTCTACTCAGTGAAATTTTCCATATAACATTTATATATATGTATATATATGGAAGAAGCATTTCCTCCCCACTCAAGACGCGCACGCCGCACCAAGCGCTTTAAAGCCCGCCTCTTTTAGTTTGCTGCGCATGCGTCGTTTATGCAGCGTTAAAACTAAAGCGAGATAAAATATCAAAATGAAGTAGGGATAGTAAAGTGGGAGTAAGAGAGAAAGGGATAGAGAGATTGAAAAGGAGTAAGAGAGATGGTTAGAGTATAGTTAAAGTGAGAAGCGTAAACGAGTCTGACCGATACGGCGCCAGTACTACTGTCGCCAGCATCACGAGAGCGCGCCAGCAGGCAACATAGCCATGGACATACTGGGTATGTCCCTTCTCTCTCTCTCTTTCTCTCTCTTTCTTTCTTTCTCTTTCTTTCTCTCACTTTAACATACATATACACGCTCAGTTTGAAATTCATTCTTTCTTTCTCATCCTCTGACACAACTACACTATATATTTCAGTGCTCCGCTAACACTCGCACACTAATCATATAGTTGGAATTAAAAAATACCATATATATTTAATGCATGCAACATAAGCAAAAATAACAAAAAAAAACATGCTTTAAATGCTACGCGATCGGCTAACTTTTTTTTATTTTTCCTTTATTTTTTTTTTTTTTTTAATTTCAACTTTTTAGCCTACGATTAAGGTTTTGAAAATTTTGACATCTATCTTTCGTTCTTTTTTTTTCTTAAGTTTTGTCGCGTTGCGTCTTTAAGATGTGTAAGAAAGTGGAGATGAGCGCACGAGCGCGCACGTGTCGGCGACTTGCTGACTTAGGATTCGGAACTTGAAAGAACAATTGGCTGTTACAAGATATATATTTGGTAAATTATCAGTGGATATAAATTTAATGTTTGTCTGTAATTTCTTTATTTTTAATTTTTTCTTCTTGTTTACTGTAAAACCTTGATCTTTCTGCTTTTTTGGATGGAACAATATTGTTGTCAGTGTCAATTTGTTGTTGTTTGTTTATGTGTTATTATGTTCAATCGTTGAAAAATTTTTCTTTAAAGAAGAATTGAAACTCTGAAAAAGTTTTCTTTTATTTTTAAAAAGTGAATGTTTTTTAGTGTGTGTATAACAGTGACTTTGGAACTCGAAATTTAAACGAGACAAAGCTATTTTGGACTGAAAAAATTTTATAGATGGAATATTTTTTCCATTTTATTCATTGAATATTATTCTGAAATTTATCTTGTAATCTGTACAATCTTAAATTAAATAAATATTTTTTACTTCATGTGTGTTTAAAAAAGTTTTTGAAATATATATGTAATATTTTTACTGCATGCTAGTTTTATTTCTGATATATTTATATTTGTTATATTTTTATCCTATAAATCTATCTCTAATTTATAAATAAATATATAAGATAAAATACTTCTTTAAATATTTGTATTTCTGTTTGAGATAAATTATATTTCACTTCTTTTATTATTCCTAAATTTGCTTTAAATCCTTTCAATAAATAGTTATAAATAAATTTGTATCTTTTTTTTCAATTCACATAAATTTAAAAAATATACATATTTAGGATGAACTTTTTTCATTAAATTAGTAAAAAAACATTTAATTTTACGCTTATCTGAAACACAATGCGTATTATGAAGTACTGCAGTCGAGAAATAGTCCGTATTCCTCCAATAAACGGAACAATAAAATTTTTTAGACTCAAAATTTAAAAATTTTAATAACTTTTATAAAATAATAGCAATTTAAAAAAAAACAGTAAAACGAGCATGTTTAATGCGATCAAGTATTCTATTTTCTATTTGTACAATAAATATGTTTTTAGGACATATTTTTAGAACAAAATTAAAAATTATCCAAGTTAATTCTCTTGACATTAAAAGTTTTAGTATCATAACTTTTACAATAAATCACATTACTTTTTTACTTTTTTATTCTGTTAATTTAATTCGCGATATACATTTGTATTCGTTCCAAATAAAAAAAGCGAAATTTTTGCGTAGCTTACTACGAAACAAAAATATAAATCATATCTACTTTAAAAAAAAAAGTTAAAAATTTTTCTGTTTTGCGGCAGTAATTCTTTTGATACTTTATGAAAACAGATATTATTGCTATCGTTTATTAACATTTTTATCGAAAAACGAATACAAATTTTTTAATTTTTGTGAATTCTTGTAAAATGATTTCTATTTCAATCTGCAATGAACAGAAAATAATTTCTAACATTAATTTTTTTCTATAAATATGTTTAATAAGTAATCATGAAGTAAATTTTAGATCGTGATTTGTATTTAAATACATACAAATTATTAAAAAATCATTAAAAAGTATATTATTCCAATTTTATTTCTATTTTAATAAGTAAAAAGCAAATTCTAATTTCTAAACGTAGAAACAGTAAGTTTTAAAATATGAAAAAATCGTTTAATAATTCGTTAAAAATAAAACTCAAATTTCTAAAATTTAAAAAAAAAAGATAACATTTTTTAAAAACTTGTAGTTTTTATTTTAAAAAATTTATTAATACAATCGTTTCATTATTATCATAAGCAAATTATAAAGTCAATCATAAAGTCTTAATTCTCTTCGTATTCAATAATTTCAGTCACCATCAACATATAACAAAAGCCTTTTCCTTTATCTTTACAAGAATCAAATCATTTAATGAATCGCTTGAATATATGCAGATCTGATCAAAAATCCTATCAACTCTTACTGCAATTTCTATTTCCTCTAATACCATTTCCCTTAGTATCTTCATGCAAAATACATCTTTATGCATATGTATGTATACGTAATAGATGACTTCAAGATGCGTCAAAGTTTCTCAAAATCTCTAGTTTGATTATATTTGATTTCTCAGATTTATATAGTAAGTTTGATAGAAGCATCTAAATATTTATGTAATTTATATTATCATAGTGATATGCAATTTTCTTTTAAAATGTAATTGATTTAAAGGATAATATAGGATGTATATTAAGATTTTGATTGATAAAGGTAGCTGATTTTGTAAAATTTTTAATAATTTTGATAAATTGGTTGTAGAAAGATAACGAGATGTAATTTTCATTAATCATTCGGTTCTTTTCTTCAATCAATTAAATTTGCTCTATCCATTTGGATTTTATTAATTTGGGATTTGATAGTATTAGAGAATTTGAGCTATAATAATCCTAAAATGCTTATCAATTTATGACAGTTTAAATTTACCAAATCTATAATAATAATAAAGATTTTAATATTAATTTGGTATATGCAATAATAAATATTTTATTCGGATTAATCAAAAGAACATAAAAGCTTAAATCATATCGAAAATATGGAGCTTGAAATTATTACATAATAATGTACAGCAAAAATAAAAAAGTATGCACATTCTTCTTTATACGGTCAGTTATGCAAAAATCCTTTTTAAAAACTTTGAAGTTAATTCAAAAAAATTTTAAATAATTTTAAAAAAAACAGACGTATAAAAAATTTTTCTCCACACCCTTTTTTAGTAAAATTTATCAAGTACGAAATATCTACAAAAGAAAATGGCATTTTCAAAAATTGAATGAAAAAGAAACTTTCTTAAGTTTCGATTATTCAATAACAATATACAAATTTATATATATATATATATACATATATATATAGATATATATAATAAATTTATATTGATCCATTATGTAAATGCTAGTACATTATTATTATATAGTGACTTTATTGTTTCTTCAAAACAAAGAACTAGATTATATATCACAGAAACCTTATAAAGAGATACCTCATCTTTCTTAAATTTCTGCACATACAGAACGTATAAAATTTCGCTTTTTTTTTTAATTATTAGAAAAATAACTTTAGAACAAAGAAAAAAATATGAATTGTCGGTTCAATTTATAATTATGTTATAAATTTCTTTTAATAATTTTTTTAGTTACATTATTCAAATAACATTATTATTAAATAATTTTAAATATTAAATTATTTTTTCATCCTCTAAATTTGTCATTTGAATTTTTCAAGATTATAGTTCATTATTTTTTAATGCTAAAAATATATAAAATTATGTTGAAATTAAGTTATTATGAAAATTTTGTCCTTGTACTTCATACATATAAAAAAATGTTATATAAAAATAACAGGTTAAGTATGATATAATACTGAATTGTCAATATTTGTTGAATATTTATTTAACAATGCATAAATTTTACTCAAAAGTAATTAAAAAAAAAATGAACAATAAAATATAAAATTTTTTCTCAACGCGTATCTCACGTACATCTAAAACAATCTTGTTTAATCTTGAAATTCATAAAACAAGAAAAAAGAATAATGTCAGACACTTTTTCACCCTCTTATAACAATCTGTTTATACCTACAGGCAACTTTCTTTACTTTTCTTTTACAAAGCCTTTGGCTCATCCTACACGTATCTTCTTAGACCCTGACACATACTTGTGCATATGAACGGAAAATACTGATACAGCAAGAAATTTTATAAGCTTAAGTGTATAAAGCTTAGATCGACAAATACTTTTTTTTATATTTTTTTATTACTGTATAAAGATTGAGTTGTTAAAGTTGGTTCATTATGATAATTATTTATTTATTTTTAAGTAATACAAGTTTATAATTCTACGAATCAGCAGACATTATTTATTCAGATAAAAATAAAATTCATTATAATTATATTTTTGAATAATTCATGAAAACTAAAGCATTAATTATAAGAATACTGTAAACAAGAAAACGTTGCTTTCTTTTAAATGCATATTTAATCCTTTTAAATGCATAACATTACTGAAAAATCAATATTTCATATTATATTTACATATATTATGTATTTTTGACATTAAATAACAATATCGATTAATGGTGCAAAATTCATAAAAGTTTAAAAAACAAAAACTGAATAATTTATTTTATGGAATATTTTTAACGTTAATTTACGAGTTCTAAATACCATTAACAATACCGCTAATACGCTATTTTCATATCGTATGAAAATACTTTCGAAATTTAAAAGCACACGTAATGAAAGTATAATTACATTAATTAATGGTATTTTTATAAAAATATCACGCAATTATTTATGATAAAATAAAATTATTTTAAAGAAATAGGTTTTAATAAAAAATTTATGTAATGTTTAATTTATTTTAATGAAATCTTGTATTTAAAAGTTTATAAACTATAAGTAGAAATTAAAATATTCAGAATAAAAATTAAAAATAATTATAAATTTTATAGTATTTAAAACTATATTCGACGAAATTATTTTAATTGCGATGTAAATTTGTAAAATATTAACACAATAATTTATCGATGTGTAAGCATAATATTTTATTCTTAAATCAATAAAATCATAAAGAAAAAAACTAAAAATTTTCCCATTTCTCATCTCTGACAATTGTCCGAAAAATCTTTAAAAAAGAATAATCTCCTCCAATCCATGGAATCACAAAATAAACAATCCTTCCTCTTAAAAAAAAGGAAGACGAAGATTCTCCAACTTTTCAGTGAGAAAAATCAGAAAGGTATAGAAAAGCTTATACAACAACAAGTAACAGAGAAAGAGAAGAAGGAAAGTAAAAAAAAAAGCTTTTCGTATACAATACCATACCTCTTATCGGCTCATTCAACGCTTCCGTACCCCTTGACAAAAGACTCCTAACTCCCTTCTATTTCGTAGTTTTTTTTTTGCTCTTGTTGTTAGAGGAAGCACGCGTTGAAAAGTCGGATTTCCTCGGTATGTTTACGCTCGCAATCGAGCGCGCCACTTTCGGAAGCTTCGTTTTACCCCATAGCTTTTTTTTCTTTCTTTTTGAGCTATGCAACTATGTTGTTTCGTTTTATTTATTCTTTCGAGCATATCTTTGTTTTTTTTTAATTTTTTTTACTTTTTAGATTTCTATACATAGAGGAAATTTTTCATAGAGGATATTACAATAGAGGAAAATCGTATATTTTCAGGTTACAGGCACAAGCCTTAAATATTATACGACAGATGGACAAAATTCAAAATTCGGTCAATAATTTTAACTGTAACAGTAGTAATTTTTACATCATTTCTCGGTAATTTTTGGTCACTTTATTTTTTATGGACAATTCCATTGTAAATTTTATAGAAAAATTCTCCTCACGTGTTTAAAAATTATAAGAATTGCTATTTAATAAAATTAAAAATTTCCTTATTACCTTACATCAAGAATATAGAAAAAAAGTTTCCAGTATATTACAAAACGTCTATAAAATAAAAAAATATGGTCATGTGCATTTATAAATAAACCTATTTAAAATAAAATATTTTTTGAATAACGAGCACATCAGTGACTAGATATGGCTAAACAGCAGTTTTACCGTTAAAATAACGATCATACAATTCGTGAATTTCGCATTTTCTCCAAATAAAGAAGAAAAAAAAACTAAAAATTGCTGATCATTACATTCTTATCTTTGTTATATAAGTCTGATGAGAAAGAAGAAGTAAAGTATCACGTTCGACAACGCAGCACAATTCATATATGCGAGGGAAATGTTCGTATATGTGCTCGATAATATAGTCGCTTATATCAAATGCTAGAGAAACTTTTCTCGTGTACGCATTTTATGCTAACGATAAATCATTTTCTTTTTTCCCCTTTATTTTTTCTTGCATTTTTTTACGGTGATAAGAGAAGTATAACGGAGTTTAAAGAAATTTAAAATATCGAATACGATTGTTTGATTTTACATATTTTAGATACTTGAAATTATTGAATTGATTTCAAACATTAAAAAAAAACAATAAAATTTAGTAAAATTATTATGTTTTTAAAATTATTATTTAAACAATATTTTAAATTTGAAAAAATCTTTTAAACGATTTCTGTAAAAGAACTATATACTATATTGATTAAAATCAACCCCTATTTAATATCAACACTATATATTACCTAAAATCTTTTACGGATAAAAAGGACTCATTTTATTAAAACTTAAATTTAAAGTCAATCTCTGGTTAAACTTGCTATTCAGGCACAAACGCAACAATATAAATCAATCTTAAAACCTTATCGTTTCAACGGTCTTTAAACTTAAAATATGTTTAAAACGTGACACTACTTCAATTCGATCAAAATGGACTGAAATCCAAAGTACTAAATTCGAAACTTTTAACAATTTTTTATATTTTCGCTCAAAATTTTTTTTCAACGTTTAACACTGCATACACGCAAATAAAGATTTTAGTACACATTATTTTATAACTTTGAAGTTAAATTTAAATGGATCTGTTTATGTAATTGTAGTTTTTGTTATTTTAAAACCATTACATCCATTAGAAATTTGAGCTAATTATTTTTATTTAATATTTTGTTATAACTATAGAAATTATAAAATACATCGTTTAACTATCAAAGTGAAGAAAAGTCAAGGGTCGCACAGATTTAAAAGTAAAAAAAAAACGTGATTACTAAGTAATAAAATATTTTTTTCTTAAATTATCAAATAAAACTGTATCACTATTAAATCAAACATTTCCACATTAATTTTTTTTTTACCGTCGCTACATTTATGCTATGCTATTTTTGCTATGCTAATCAGTGACGGAGCTCATAAGTGAGTTTGTGAAGAAAGCACATGTAATGTACAGTGGTGCTTGCGTCAATCGGCTGCCGAGAGCGGGATTCGAACTCAGAACCCGAAGATTATTAATCCAACGCTTTGCCAAATGAGCCACAGACCGACTCTATAAATTATTTTAAAAATTCCAAAAATAACGAATAACATAAACATAAGAAGAACCAAGAAAAGAATAACTTTTTAAGATGACTACGGGGGTTAGGTTAAATTTTCATTTTGTAGTTTACAAATTATGCTTTTAGTTTGTCAAATTTTTTTAATTTTAAGTTTTGTATCATTCTGTGAGTATAAAAAAATGGTAAAAAATTAAAAAATCCAAAAAATTTCATGTATTAAAAGCATGATTTGTAAACAAAAAAATAAAACCTAACCTAAATTCCGAAGTCGCCTTAATAAGAAATAAAATTTAATAATTTACACAAGTAATATAAGCATTAGCCAAGTAATATACATATTACATTTTCGCTTGAACTTCGTATAACAATATCAAATTCATATTGCAGCACTCTATTTGAAAGTTTGAGAGATGCGTCAAACGACACATAAAGCATATACGCGTACAAGTAATAAGATGACACTGAAGCTAACTTTGAGTAGTAAATTTTGATCAAAACCTCTACGAGACTATAAGACAATTGTCAATATAGTCATTATTAAAGTTTGTGATTAAATTTCTTATTTTATTGCTTTTTGTTCTTAATTGATATGTCATATAGCTAATTTTAGTTTTTTAAAGTTGATATTTTATTGGAATTTTATATTCTTTGAATTATTATTATTTTATTTTTTTATAGAAACATGTTTAAATTTTGTAAACTGTTCCATTTTTCATGAAAATTTATAGAAACATAATTCATTTTTTAATTTTTTATTTCATTATCGTTTATTATATATCACCTTATTATTATACCCTTTTATTGGGTTAGCATACCATTTCATCAAAATAAATTTTCTCTCCTCAGATTATTCTCCTTTTACCTATTCAAAAATAAATGGAAAATATAATTTATTTGATGAAATTATCCTCAACTTATTTAATTACTTTTTGGTACTCATTTCATTTTCAAATATTGTTAGAAGATTTTAACGAATTAGATGAGATTTAACTTTAGCGCAAGGATTCAAAGTTGTTAACCGGTTATATACACGTATATGTACGTTATGCATGTATATATTTGGGCGCATAGATTCGCTATGGAGATTTATACGAGTACAATGCAAATTCCACTCAAGTCTGTTGTTAGCTTTAACATTGAGACAACACAACGTTTTGTCATACGTATTTTACGTACATCAAATTTTTGGTCGTATTGTCGTTTCTTTTTCTTCTCTTTTTTAATAATGCATATGAGGCTATTGTTGCTTTTAATTGTAAGAATTTATTGTTTTGATTGTTAACGATGCTTTCTTTGTTTTTCATTGTTAACGTTGTTTTATTGTTCATTATTATATGAGAATGAAGTTATTTAAAGTACAATTATAATAGTAATTATAATTAGTTCATTAGTGCATTCATTAAAAAACGAGCTAAACAAAAATTAACTTTTAATAAAAATTCAGGTTCCTAAAAATAAAACAAAACTAAACATAGTAAAAAATTACAAGAGATATACACATGCACGAGTGCCGTAACTAAAGATGCGTACTTGCATATTCCCTCGTACTACAATCATTTATCGCGCAACCGCACATACACGCGCATACACACATATACGGGCATACGTACATGCAATTACATGTACTTAATCACACATACACTTCTACGCATATGCATTCATACACATTTACATACATGCATATATGCACATGCACTCAATCATATTAACGCTAACGTAAGTTTATGAATAAAAGAAACATATGTCGCATAAACGCGTGGCGCAAAGTAAGTTCAAATATAAAAAATACATTTTGGAAACAAAATAATGAATATATAATATGATATAAATAACACAATCGGATGAGATCTGTATAAAAATTCGTAGAAATTTAATGTTTTAGGTAAAAATAACTGTGTTCAGAACCACAACTTAAATATAATATAAAATAATTCATATGGTAATTGCTAATTAATCACTTTATGCAATACCAAAGTTCTAAACAGTATCTTAAATCCAACGTTCGATGTCATTTTACATGATAAATGAAAAAACCGCGAGTTTATATCGTTACGTTAAACTAAATTTAGCAAGTTTTAATTTCTAAGCTAATTTGAAATTCTAGTTGAGATAGTTAGTTTTGATAGGAGTACTGTGATATTTGCATGTAGAAATTTATGGATGTCAAAAAGAACAAAAATATAAAATATTTAATTTTACTATTAGGTATTATTGTAATCTGAATATTGTCTATTTAACAATGATATTTTTTTAAAGAAATATAATGATGAAGATTAAGGGTGCATGAGTAATTTAATTAAATTATTCAAAATCTTATTTTTATAACAAAATAAAGTCTCTTAATTATAAAAGGAAAATTAGAGTCAAAATTTTCGAGAAAAGGTTAATTTAAATTTATATACTTGAAGTCTTGACTAAACTTTAATAACTCAACTGCCATATCATGAAAGTTATGAACTTTTAATTTAAAGGACAGTTAAACGTATGTAATCTGTTTTTATCTTTTCTTTAACAAACTTTTCGAAATAAATTAATCTTTGCATATTTTTAACTAATATCTTTTTTTTCTTACTCACAGCCAAACTTTTTAACATTCTTATTAATATTAATGAATAAAGTTTTTTATCATATTCGTTTGAATTCTCAATGAAAAATCATTAACGCCGAAAAATTATCTTTTTAATTAACCTTTTATCAAAGCAAACTGCTAAACGAAGTTGATTCATGAGCACGATGTACATTATGAAAACCAATTTAAATTCCAGTACAAATAATAACTAAATAAACATAAACTTAATTAAGGTTAGAAAAATAATTTTAGTTATCTTGTCACTGTTTGATCACACAAATTCATTGTCTTCCACCTTATCCTTACCTCCAATTCACATAAAATTTAAATACTAGTCACTGTTAAAAGAAAATAAATATAAAAAAAATACAATGCTTTCTCTATGAGAAAGCAAAAGAGTAAAAATACACGAGCCTCAATGTCACGCATATTGGCTTGTCAAGCCGCGAAGCCTTATAACCAGTCGCATCGTGTATACCTGTAAGAGCTAAAGAAGAAGAAGAAGAAAAAAACCAACAGTCAAAGAGTATATAAGTAGCTATATAACTAACCAAAAAGGTAAAAGAAAAGAAAAGAAAGTAAAGAGAATCCACTCGCGACTATGTCGTAGGGCTTGTCCTAGTTTTAGCCTTTGGTTGGCACGACAAATTCTTTTAGAGGGCTGACCTGTTTCCTTTTTTTCTTCTTCTTCTTCTTCTACTTCTACTTCTTCTTACACTAGCCACGGCTGACAACATCTTGCTTGCGTTAAAAAAAAAAAATAGAAGCCTTGGCCTCAAGTCGGCATGTTCAAGTTCTCCTACGACTATCAAAGAGAGAGAAAAAGAAGCTAAGCTCAGTAACCAGATTCTTCTTCTTTTTTTTTTGCTTGGTTTGTTGTTTTTTTTGGGGAGGAGGTCTCCTTTTTTTAGAGGGTAGGTTTATACGAGTGCTTCGTGGGCGTTTTTTTTTTTTTTTAATTAGGATAGGAAAATTTGGCAAAGTTGTACTTTTGTGTTTGAATTTTTGAAAAATGCTTGAAATTTTCTTAAAAATAGAAAGACTATTTGCTCAAGAGCTGGAGTGCAAAAAAAACTTATTAGCACCAATTTTTCCCTTTCTTTTTTTAATGGTTTTTGAATATTTAAAAATTTTTTTAGTTGAAAATTGAACTAATATTCATTTAAAAGATTTGAAATAAGTGAAAGTAGATTTTAATGAAAATTAAAATTAATTAATTGAAAAATTTATTTTTTTCAAATATCCTTTTTTTAAACTCAATTAATGTTATTAAATTTTAATTAAAAAAATTAAACTTATTGAATTTATAATAAAAACAATTAATTACAAAACAATATTTTTAAACAAATAAAAAAACCTCATTTAATTTAAAAATCTATTTTTTACATCACAATAACAACTTGCATAACAAAACCATATTCCAATCCAATAACCAAAAAATCAAGTTCCATTCAATAGCCCTCAACTGACGATCCACAACAACACTTTAATCGAAAATATACAATCTCATATCCGTATGTAGGAAAAAGAAATTGTAACGTAATCGATTTGATCCAGAACAATTTTTTTTTTCTTTCGTACACATGCACAAACTCGGTCTGGAGGTCAAGGTGTTTACATTAGCTTTGCGAAAGATAACTGGCTCATACTCGATAGCTTTATATATGTGTATATATATATGACACAAGACCGATCGTTTTAGTTCGTGTAACAAGACTATTGAAATATTTTTGGTACTTGCGGGTTTATTTTTAGATACATATGTTCCGGTATTTTCAACTTGATCGATGTTCATTTTTGGATGAAAGGGGTACCGAGATTGTAGATTTATAAAATAAAATATAATCTGTAATATAACGCAAGAATACTATTTTTTTTAACCGACTCTTTTTTTTCAAATATTTGCAAATCGAATGTGTAAAGAACGTTTATATTTCATAATACACCATAAATGAGGTCGTCAGTGGCTCATTCGGTAAAGCGATGGATTCGTAATCTCGAGGTCCCGAGTTCGAATCCCGCTCTCGGCAGTCGATTGATACAAGCACCACTGTACGTTACATGTGCTTTGTTCAAAAACACACTGATGATCTCTGTCGCTAATTAGTATCGTAATTATAGCATAATTACAGCGACGTTAAATAAAAAAAAGTATATCATAAACTCTTCTATCAGTAACAAGTATATATCATTATATCTCATTTTTTTATTTCCAGTAAAAAAAAATCAAATTAGGAAGTGTCAAAATAATAAAAAAAAAAATTAAATAGAACATTAAAATTCAAATCTCTTTTCAAAATATTCACATAAAATCAAAAATAAGGTTTTGAAAACAACTTTACGACTCATCTCTTTATTATTGTCAAACCAAAGTCACATATTAATGAACAAAAACACATCTTTACTCAACTCTTACCACATTCATTTAATTTCAAAGTATACAAACTTATGCTATATATAAATTTTGTGTCTTTATTAATGAAAATATTACTTGCTCAACCTAGTATGTTAATCATCATAAAGTTCATGTTAAATATAATTATTACTTTCCAAATTCTCAGTTTATTATTGGTACTAAATGAAAAACACATTAATTGAAATGATAAATCATGAATAAATATTATTTTTATTTCCTTGTGCAACAATAGTAACTTATATTAACTGTTAAATTATTGTAATTATAACTCAAACTTTTAATAAACTAAAGATTAAAAGTTTATAATTTGCAATTTTAATAATTATTTTATTTTTAAAATTTACTTCGAAAAATAATATTTTAAACTAATATTAATTCTAAACTATATTATTAGTATTAATTAAAGTATAAACAATAAAAGATAGTAGTATGTAAAGTTCTTTTTACCATTACCGGTTATTTTTTGTTGTTTATATTTCTAGAAATTTTAAATAATTTAAATAATCGATTTATAAAAAAGTATAATTTTTAATTAATTTCATACGCCTAATGAAAAATAACAGAGACAGTAAATGTACTTTATATAATTGTTAATTCGCACATGTCTGACCATTCATCTTCCATTTCTACTGATTCTTTTCTTATTAAGTTTATACTAAAGAAAACTTAAATTCTCTCTGCGCTCTATCTTGTCTATGTTTGCGTATACTCATATATCAAATTTACCCAGCACTGTACAATAGTCTCTATTATATTTGACTTAGTTTTCGTTTTCCTCAGTTCATATGTGGTTTACCACTTATTTACACGGAAATTCACGAGCGTATATGTATCTAGTTCGTTGTATAGTTGTTATGTACTTTTAAATGTACGCGCAAGAAAATATTCAAGTAAATAAGATCATTTGAAATTGTACAGCTGAGTTTATTTAAATGTAATTAAGAAATTAATTAAATCTTGTACAAACTATTGAATTAAATTTATGTAATAAACATTTTTTCCAAACTCTAAACTTTCATTGAACATTTGCCAATTTTTCAAGTTTAAAATTTTTTTTGATTATAAAAAAAACTTCATTTTTACTTTAAAACCCAGTAATGATACAAGTAATTAAAATATTATAATTATACTGGTTATATAAAATAGGCCTTACTCATACCTCATTATCGTAAGCAGTCTAAAGAAAATTCAAGATTTGGCACTTTTCTCCTTGAAACTTTCTCTAATTAATGAACAAATCATTAATCCAGAGGTAGTACATCAACTCTTTGAAATTTTCGTTATACCTAACTTATTTATGTTTAAAAACAAACAAAACAGCCCGTTTACAATCCAAACAAACAACAACAATCTTGTTTATCATTTGGCTAAAAGGCTCTGGTTTATGTACTTTAGCTTTAGAAAACATTTTCTTTGTAGTAACAGTGTCCGAAAATGTAGGTTCGCAAATTACGTGTATATAGTTAAAGTTATCCATCTCCTTTTGGAATTTTGAAAATTTACATTATCTTTTCCGTGAGAATTTTTTCTTCCTTTATTTTTTTTAATAATGATTGATAAGTAAACGTCCCAAGTTTACTCATCCTTTTACATCAATCTTCTTTTTATAACCCATTTTTTTGGAATGATTGTTGAGATTGGCAAAAAGAAAGCGGAAATGCGAGCATTATTTGTAAGGATCGTGTCGCTCGTGAAAAGCGAATCATGTTAAATTGTACTCGGTGACAGATGTTTTTAACGAGGTTAGCAAAGTAGGTTTTTATGTAGTGTCAAAGACGGAGTTGAAAATAAGAATAGTACCGATATAGTTTTATATTTTTTTATTCTTGTACTTATTTCTTTATTTTATATTTTACACATCTAATAAAGTAATAATTAATAATAAAATATTAATAATAAAATATTAATTATAATAATATTAATAATAATAATAATAATAATAATAATAATAACATCAGCAAAAACAACGACACATTATTTTTTTTTGTTGATAATTGAAAAAGGAACAAGAAAACGTTTTTAAAAATATTAATATAACCAAAAATTATAAAAATAAAAATAAATTATCTTAATAATAACAAAAGAAATTCATCTCCAGTATCTCTTTTTTTATAAAATTTCTTTCAAACACAAAAAAAAAGCAATAAAAGATGAAAACTATCACTCATTCCTTATAATAAGAACAGAACTATCCTTACTTAAATAAAAAAAAAATAAAAGCCAAGCATAATATGACGGTAATAATATTTTATAAGGAAAACGCACAAGTTAGGATAGATAAGGAGCGCATAAGAGTTCGATGTCTGTTTGCATTAACGTTAAGAACAATGGCGTTTTCCTATTGCTTCTCTCAATGTTTTATGCATGAGTAAGAAAAAAAAGGGAAGAATAAAGGGGGTAAAAAAGCATGAAGGTTCCGACGATTTGTTCTTAGTCCTTGAAGAAGATATCCCTTGATGTTCGTTTGTTCATTTAGACTTGAATTTTCTCGGGAATATAGCTTTATTATAATAATATGAAATTAAATTAATTTATAAAGATAAAATTTTTAAAAATAATCATCGTGTTAATTGTGAAAATTAAGAAATATTTATTTTTCATATACTAAAAATCATTTATTATTGATGGATTCAATACAATATATGTAAACAAATACTATTTAATACTATCAATAAAATTATCAAATCAGTATAAGTTTTCATATGAAACAATAGTTTTATTCGATAATGCATATACAAGTTTTTAAAATATTATGTTATTGACTGAAATAAAAAATTTATATATGATCTTAAGAAATTCAAACTTAATATTTTGCACACTTTTTTTGTTCGTTAATAGAATAATGGGTTTTACGTTAATAAATTAAATCATGAAAAAAAATTTGTGATGAATTATTTTTACATGTTGTGCAAGAAAATTTATTTATTTACTTATACTATTTTCATTTTATAAAAAAAATTTTCTAACCTTTTACTTTTAAATTGAATAAAAATTTTCTGATAGAACGATAATATGATGAAAGACTACGTAAAAAGAAAGCGTAAAAATATAGAGAGAAAAACAACGTATAGAAAAAGTAGCAGACAAAGATTTATGAGGTTTACTGTAGTACTAAAATTTATTAAATTCAAAAATAATTCATGGATTTCTAGTAAAAATTTTATAAATTTTTTATAATTTTAAATTCATAAAATCACGAGAATAAATTCAAAAATATAAAAGAAAATGTACAAAAGAAAAAAAAATAGCTTATCACTTTTTCTAAACAACATTTTAAAGCGTTTATACTCTTATCATATCACGTTATTATAGAAAAATGTCCGCACTTTAGCATGTTGCAAATTTTGCTCTCTAAAGCTTTAAACAAGTTAAAAATCGTAAAGGAAACCGTATAAGAAACCATAAACTTTTACCCTGCCTTTGCCACCCCCTAAAAAAGACACAAGAAAAAAATAAGAAGAAGAAGAACTTGAAGAAAATGTTCGTCTACTAAAAACTTCTTATAAGGAGGCTAACACAAGCTTCGTAAATAATTCAACTTTTGTTAAAATACACTTTGGTGTGTTTGTTTTTTGTAAAGCTTTCTACTTTTATCTTACCGGTGAGATTTTCTAGTTTTCTTTAGAGGATATTCAATAATTTTGCAACAATAAACTATTTACGTATTTGTATTTTCATAAGGTAAACGAACATTTTCGAGAGTAGCAATTTTTTTTTTATACTTTCTGATTTTCATTACTCTATTTTCTTTAAGTCTTATTTAAAATAATAAAAGTCAATAGTACGAATTAAGATTACAAGTTTTATATTTGAATATTGTGAAATACCTAATTTGGAATTACAAAAATTCCTAAGACTTTCACAAATGAATTTTAATAGCGTTAATATTATCAAAACACAAACTACAATATTGTTAATGTTTGAATCGCTAAAAGCATAAATCAATAGAAAATATCAATCTCTGAAAATCAAAATATCACAATAAAATTTCACCATAAAATCTCATATCTCAAATTTCTATTCGCTACTCGCACACTTCGCTCATATCACATGTTAACGATCAAACTTAAAATTTACATAATACTTTGCCCTATACTCCTCTTTCTCTCTCATTTACTTAACTCTTTCATTTTTATATGAAATATTCTAGTCGACTCGGCATTTTCTTCATTTTTTTTTCTTTTTCAAACCGCTCATGTTATATCGACAGAGCTGATCTTACCCAAGAGTAATCAAGTTACAAAGAAAATTTCTGAAGCGCCGTGGCTTTGTGTATGTAAAAGTGTATTATACGTGACGCTGCACGCGAAGTAGACGCGCAACTAAAATGATTATGTGCACCTTTGTTTCTTATATATACTTATATACTACGTTTCTGTACTTCGTGTATTGTTTTTTTCTTTTTTTTTTATGTAAAATAACGTTAATCTTTATTAGTGAGTTTCGTTTCTTTTTGCTTTCTCATAGAGAAAGCATTGTATCGGTAAAAAAAATTTTTTTCTATTTTTTCATTAATTTGTACATATTTGAACTCAGTGAGTCGAAAAAAGTGGTTTCCAGAAAATGTCTGTATGTATGTGTGTGTGTGTGTGTGTGTGTGTGTGGATGTATGAATTCAGTTAGTAAGCTGTATCTCGAGAACTACTCGATGGATTTGCTTCTAATTTTGCATGGAATTTAGTTTTGTGATTAACTTGCTGGGAAGCTATTGATAATTTGGTTCTTCCACCATAGTTTTCATTTTAAAGTTTTTTTAAAAAATAAAAAAAAAATTCGATTTTTCGTTTTTTGGTTTTTTTTTGTTTACTACTCGATGAATTTGCTTTAAAATTTGCATGGAATTTATTTCTGATTGCCCGGATAAAATAAATTTTTAAAAACTGATTTTCTTAGCTCAGTTTTAATTTTAGAGCATTTTGAAATTTTTGAAAAAAATGTTTCTATTTATTAAGCCAATAAAATCTTAAAAACTACTCGATGGATTTACTTCAAATTTTCCATACAATTCAATTTTTTGATGAACTGGTGCGGAAGCTATTGGGAATTGGTTTTCTTAGCGCAGTTTTTTTTTTAGTATCATTTTAAGAATTTTTAAAAAATTTCGATTTTTCAGTTTTTTTGTATTTTACGTAAACTACTCGAAGAATTTGTTCGAAAATTTGTATGGAACTTTATTACGACTGCCAAAATTATTAAAAATTTTGTAAACTAATTTTCTTAGCGCACTTTTAATTTTAGAGCATTTTTAAAATTTTTTAAAAAATTTTTATTTTTAATTTTTTTTTATTTTACGAAAACCATTCGATTGATTTGCTCCAAAATTTGTATGCAATTAATTCGCTACTATCTGAAGAAAACAAGCTTTGGAATACTAATTTTCTCAGCGCAGTTTTAATTTTAGAACACTTTGAAAATTTTCAAAAAAATTTTTATTTTTCATTTATTTTCTTTTTTGCGTTAACCATACTATAAATTTTCTCCAAAATTTTCATACAATTAATTCGCTATTGTCTGAAAAAAATAAGCTTTTGGAAACTAATTTTCTTAGCGTGGTTACAATTTTAGAGAATTTTAAAGATTTAAAAAAAAATATCGATTCTTCTTTTCTTATTTTTTTTTTTATTCTACGTAAAGTACTCGATAGATTTGTTCTAAAAATTACAGGGAAATTATTTGCGACTGCCAAAAGAAGGGAAATTTTCAAAAATTGATTTTCATAGCGTAGTTTTAATTTTAGAGCATTTTTAAAATTTTAAAAAAGAAATTTTGAAAAGAAAATGTTATTTATTTAACCAGTTAGATCTCGAAAATTACTCTATGGATTTGCTTCAAATTTTGTATACCATCTATTTTTTTGTATAACTAGGCGGGAAGCTATAGAAAATTTGTATTCATAGTGTATTTTTTTTATTATAGAGCCATTTTAAGAATTTGAAAAAATTTTCGATTTTTAATTTTTTTTTTGTATTTTACGTAAGTTAATTGATGAGTTTGCTTTGAGATTTCCATGGGAATAATTTGCATCTGCCAAAAGAAGGACAACTTTTATAAACCGATCTTTTTAGCGTAGTTTTCTTTTTAGAAAATTTTAAAAATTTTCTTAAAAAATTTTCATATTTCAGTATTTTTCCATTTTACGTAAAGTACTTGATAGAATTACTCTAAAATTTGTATACAAGTTATTTGCTACTGTCTTTATAAACCAAGTTTTAAATAAATAATTTTATTAGCGTAGCTTTTTGATCACTTCTTTTGTTTTCTGAGTTACTCTTGAAAATTTATAATAGTACTACTGAATTAAATTACCGTTACTAAAATTGACTACTTGGATTTACCAAGCTTAGTCGTGATAAAAAGATATCCACAAGATAACAAAAATAATAAATTCGAACCTATGTATAAGGCTAGCTAAAGTCAACAAAATTAAACACTTTAAAAGCTAACATTTAACCCAAACAAAATGTTGAAAAGGCAATCAACTAGCATATATATTCAAAATTTATAAAGTACAAAATGAATAAATATTAATGATGGACAATTTTTTTATATTAAAATCACATTTAAATAAATATAAAAAAATAATGAAACTCAAAGAGCTCTATGAGAAAGCATTCCGCCAAAGCACTTGGCAGCGTTTTTTGAATTATTTTAAAATTCGTTTTCATTCTAAAAATACTGTTTAGTTGAATTTTTATTTAATATTGTAAACTTTTAAAATACAATTTTTGAGAGGAATTTTTTTCATATGGTAAACTAAAATTCTAGTTGAAAGTTATTTTATTATGTAAGTTATCTTAAAAAGGTTGTTAAATTATTTAGGATAATACGAAGTAATCAAGATGTTAATCAATTAAAGTACTGTTATTATGCAAACTTTTATAAAGATCGTTAACATAATGTTAAAAATCATAAACTTAATATCACCATGTCATGCCACATATATTTTCATAATTCGAACACAGACATTTAATATCATGAAGTAAAATCAAGTTAGAATAAAAATCTTAGCACACACAAATCATTTCAAATTTCAAATATCATCAACCATAAACATAGATATTTTACATTATTAACTAAATTATCTTATTTTCTGTTTCAGGTGAGTCCTTCTAGTTCCACTAGAAACTAGATCTACTTCATAAACTTCAGTGACTTGTAAGTTGTAACAATTAATATAAACTGATACAAACAAAAAATTAACAATTAATTTCTATGATTTATTACAGTTAAGATATATTCGTATCATAACTTACATTATTATGTTAAATACTGAGCTAAAATTTTACTTGGGTCATTGAAGAAACAAATTAAACAAAAACACATATCTTTTTCACTAAATTTCAAGTTATTATATTAGAAATATTTTATGAATTCCCGATAAAAATTTTTTTTAACTTTTTTGTCTCTTTATAACTTCTTTATTAAAATTCAAATTCTTGGGTATAAAAAAAACTTATTAATAACTTTAAAAAAATGTTTGAATCCAAGAAGTCTATAAAATAGAATTCAAAGTATGCAAATATTATATCTATTAAATATGTCAGTTGAAAATTTTCCACTAAAGATTTTTGACTTTAACCAAGAATACTTAATCAAATTCTTCATCGCTTCACTAAATTTTAACTCTTCCTGAAACTTCTACTCTTCATCTTCTTTTAACTTCTTGAATATTGAAAATTGGAAAAAGATCGAGAATTGAATTACTGAAGGCTCATTTTCTTTAACACAAAAGAGCCACCTCAAACGCATTAATTTCAAATTCAGTCATAGGCAATTTAACGTTTCTTTACAAAAAGTTTTACGTTCTCTTTTTTTATTTCTTAATTGACGACAGTTTTTTTTACAAATAAATTTATAAAAATATTTTATGATATTTTAAAAATAAATTAAGAGAAAAAAGTTGCTGAAAGTTTGTGTATAAAACTTTCGAAGTATTCAAACTTTTTGTACTATAAATTGATGAAATAATTTTATTAATAATTAAAAAATAGACTAGAAATATTATTATAGCGTCTTGACAAACTTAACCTTGATTTATAAAACAGAATTTTATGAGATCTCGTAAGTGTCTACGATTTCATGTAAAAAAATTCATTTTTCTTATACGTAAATTTTATTAATTTATTCAAAGTTCACGCATTTAACACGTAGTTACTCGTTGAAATTCACTGGAAATTTATTACATTTAAAATTGTTTCTACACTATGCTTTTTTATTAACTAATATTGTTCGATGAAATTCTTTTGTAAAGAATAGTAGTTTTCAAATTGTTTACGAGGTCCTCATAATTCTTTGGTAATATAAACTTAAAATTTAGATTTTTTATTGCTGAGTTATAAAATATTTAATCGTCAACTTACTCTAAATATTTTTAAAGATGATTGTTATGACAATCGACACAAAATATTTAAGTTCCATGAAATAATATTGATTTTTCATTCTACTAAAGATTCTTCATAAAGAACTAAATACATATGAAATTCCATGGTTTTTTTTTAAATTTCAAGTCTGAACTTAAGGTGATGTAATAGGGTGTACAATTTATACATAGTTACCGACATTGAAGTTTCCCAAATTTTTTATCTTTTTACAAAAAGTTTTCAAATATTTCTGTATTACGGTTAAATTTTAAAATTTCTGAATTAAGTATAAAAAATTTGGAAAAAACAATATCGATCGTATACTTTAACATTAAAACATGAAAAAGTTAACAAATATTATATTTACAATATTGCTATAGACTAAACTTTTAAAACTAAAGCACAAGCATATTAAATTTAAAACAATTTTAAGACAAACCTGCAATCAATTCGAACAATATTCATTAAAAATAACGATCAATTGAAAAAGTACAGAATATCAGTCTAATATTACATGTATACGCACATGAAGCAAAAATCTAAAAGGCAAGTAGGTAAAGGGAAATTTATATGCATTTAAAGCAAATTCTCCACATACGCATCTTGATATCAGTTTATTTGCAGAGCAAACGTAATTGAAGCATATACAACCTTTGACGACTTTATATACCTTTAAAGCAAACCTCGTACGTTTTGTCCTTTAAAACTTTGATCAATAGAAATGTCATGTATCAATCGAATGGTTAATTAAGGATTACGAATGCATTGCTTGATATGAACAAAATAGAAAATCGATATAGTTATATAATGATAGAAAATGAACTGTGTGAATGTCATTAAAAAAGAATAGAATAAACTTATTAAAAACAGAAACAAGCGAAGTATAATTATTTAAAATTAAATCAGAAAAAGTATAGTTTTAATACAAAAGTTACCTATATGTTAATTTTATAGAGCTTACATGTCTCTGCCTATTAATATCTTGAAACAATCTATTCAATTTTTTTATCATTAAATATCCAACACTAAATACAAAAAAGCAATTTTTTTCTTAGAAAAATATTTTTCCATTATAAACGTTTGAACACAATAAATTTTATTGTTAATTTTAAATATATGAACGTAAAATAAATTTAAAAGAAAAGCCAAAATTTAATAAATAATCGTGAGTGATTTATTTTTTCAATGCTTCTAAAATCATTTTATAGGTAAGTTCAAAGAGGATGAATATTTTCTTATCGAATTAAATTCTTTTTATTTATTACTGAAATTTTATTCCCATTGTTAATTAAAAAGAAAATGATTTGATTAAAATTTAATGATAACCACAAGTGAGTGAACTTGTTACATTTATAGAATAAAACAGAATTTGACATTGACGTGAATTTACCTTGTCCTGATTACCAATGAATTAATTAATACTCGATAAAGTTGTTGAAAATTCACTTAAGCTTTGAAAATCGCTTGGGCAAACTCAAGGAGCCTCGTGTGAGAATGAAAGTGATTGATTTTCAAAGCTAAGTTATATGTGTGCCCGAGCATTCCTGAAATATTAATATTCTTTATGGATAATGTAGGCTCTGTATTTTATAGATTATTTTCGTTTTTTTTTCAAAATAAAAGAATTAAGAAAATTTTAACTTGATTCATTTAAAATACAAATTTTAAATATAACTAAAATAATTTATATTATATTTTTTAAATTTTATTTAACGTCGCTATATTTATGCTATAATTACGATGCTAATTAGCGACAGAGGCCATCAGTGTGTTTGTGAACAAAGCACATGTAATGTATACAGTGGCACTTGTATCAATCGGCCGCCGAGAGCGGGATTCAAACTCGGATCCTCGAGTCTATGAATCCATCGCTCTACCGACTGAGCCACTGACGACCTTTATACAATTATATTTAATATACCATAAAATATACATGTTTACAAAAATATTTAAAAATGATATAAAAATTCAATTAATTAATATTTTTTAATAATAATTAATTAGAAAAATTTTGTAAAATTAATTAATTAGATGAATTTTAAAGATAATTATATCATTAAATATTTGAAATGATTATAAAATAATAAATGAATGTTATAACTTAATAGTATTCTCGTTCGTTATATTTTATAAATAATTAAATAAAGATTACTCTTTTGAGCATAAAATAAAATTTAAAAATATATAAAAGCAAGTCTAATTATACATTAAAGCGTAGTATTACGATTTTCATTTAAAAGTAATTAAATTTTCTTTTTATAAACTAATTAGCGATTTCTTTACAAATTAACTGAAGAAAATGAATAAAAAAAGAGAAACGAAAAAAGAAAGTACGAGTAAGCTTTATAAGCCCGCATATAATGCTTAAATAAAAAAGAGACTGAATTACTTTTGCTCACACTTTAATTGTATATAAATCTTGAGATACAATATTTACAGTATACTTTTATTTGAATTATTTGCTATGGTCTAGTTCGTTCAAAGTTTCTTTTATTTAATAAATGTGTTTTTGATTTAATTCATATTGATTTTTATTTAAGAAAATAATTCAAAAATTCTCTCACCATAAATTTTTTATTTGCGTAAAAATGCATTATATAAAAATCTCAAAATTATGATATCAAAAAAACTCAAAAGGAACTTTATCGATTTTTATATTCGATAGTACTTAACAAGATTATAATAATATCATAATCTAGTATTTATTTTATCAATATTATCTTTAAAAGCAAAGTATTCATTTTTATTACAATCAATTCAATCATTCAAAAAGGAAAATAAATAAAATTATTTGAAATACTTTATTTCTACGCTCAACCTTTCTAGCATGTGTAAAAATTTCAATTAATGAAAAAACATTTGAAAAATATCGAAAACAATGAAACTCTAAATGAAAAGGATACTCCAATATACAATTTCGTTTAACTATAGCTACCTGCGTATATATACAAACGAGATATTCAAAGCTTTTAAAGAAGAATTCGACTCATCCTTGTTCCGATTAAAAGCAATCTCTACTCTTCGTAAACTTTGCGTTTTGTGTCTGCATGTATACGTGAAAGGATAAAGAAATTTCCGGACGCCTTTTCGCAAACGAATCCTTTAAACGTGTTATTTTTTTTTTCTTTAAAAAGTAATGGCAACAGAGATCTGATCTGCATTTTAACAACGATTCACGAGACTGAGTCTGACGCGCTTTAGCAAGTTAAAAAAAAAATAAAAAAAGGAGTAGTAAGATTTTCGTATCTTGGTAAAGAAACGAATGCGAATGGAATGAGGATTGAAATTGTATATGTTAAAGAAAGGTCTTTTTTTCTTTCTTTCTTCTGATAAAATGGATTTTTTGTATACAAACGAGAATTTCTAGATTTATTGTAAACTTGAAAAAATTGGAAAATTTCTATGTATGTTTACCGATGGTTAAAGTTAAATTTCATTATTTCTCAGAAAAACACAATTTCAAAGAAATTGATTAAAAACAATTTTTTATTTTTTTTACACTTATTTTATTTGATGAAATTTGTAATGAACTAGATTAAAATTTAATCTGAAAAAATGGTTTATTATATTCTCTTATGTTTAGCAAAATCTTATACAAAAACGTCAATTTCAATTATCCAATTTAATTCATGCAAAAGCAAAATTTAAAAAAAATATTTTTATGCTATACACAAAAATAACGAAATTTTTTAAATTTACGTCAATTCTTATTTGCACAATATTTTCTTGGTTCAATAAATCGAATAATATTGAAATGACATCCGTTAATGCTACAGAAGAAATGTCTTGTAAAATTCATAAATCTGTCATGTACAGAATTTTTAAATACAATTAAATCTTGAATTGTCTCTATGATTATCTTATATTAATGCTCAATTAAATCTAATTTCTTTTTTGTTGCTTTATAAGTCAATTTTTATTAGATTTGCAGATAAAAATATTGGTAAATGACGAATTTTAGTAGGACATCGCAATTTGAATTTAAAATTATATTATTTTTTTCTACTTTACATAATTCATTTTATTTAACATTCGATGCATATTTACATAAATAAAAAATCCACGTTTTGAATAATTTTGATTATAAAAATATTTCTTTGCAGCAATCACGAAAAATAATTCAAATAAAAAACATAACATTACGATTGAAAAACATCTTCAGCTACATACCCAATGAAATATAGTTGTACAGAAAAGAGCATCAATACGAAAAATCACTTTATCTTTTTCATTTACTTTAAAAAATCTCGAACGACAATACATTTGTGTGCATCCTCACGTCAGTTTTTCAATTGAAAAGACACTAAAGCTCTCGGAAGCTCTTGGTACATGTATATGTACAGAAAGCTTAGTTTATTGATGTTCACTGCACTATTTTATGGGAGCGATAAATCGAAAGTATATTTTTTTTTCTTAGTCCAAGAGATGATATTAATCTTAAGTTGAAGTAAGAGAATCGAGGTCGCATATTTTTTTTATAAAACTATTATGACATAGTTCTTTAAATTTTTATTTTTAAGCAAGATGAGTTTTCATTTTTAGGTTGAGAATAAAAAATTTCAAAGATTATGATGTTTTTGTCGAATGTTGTTTTTTGTCTGGTTGTTTTTTATTGTGTTTTGCTAAGTTTGAAAGCTAAATATTCATAATTCATGAAAGTTCTTTTATTACTTTAGAATACAAATTTGTACTTGGAAGAAATTTTTTATTCTGATGCTTTAAAATTTTCAGCTGAAAAGGAAAACTATTGTTGAATCATTGATCAATGAATTCTCAAGTTTTTCAATAACAATGAAATATGTATTTACTATGAAAATAGAATTTTAAAAATACCAATGTTAAGAAGATACGTCAAAAAGAAAACCACTGTAAATATATTTAAGAAATGAAATTTTTTATAATTATTTTATTTTTTATATTTGATTTATATTAATTTATAATTTTTTTCAAATTTATAAAATATTAATTAATTTTTTTTTATTCCTTCAAAAAATTTTTTCATTTCAAATATCGAATAATAATTTATTTATAATTCAATTTTAAATTAATTTAGGACCATACACCATACACTCAATCATTTTATGAAACACATGAATAGTAAAACAAAAACACACATTTTAAAATAAAGTACACAGATATATACACTTTAAAATGTATATAAGAGAAAAAGTTTGTAGACTTAATTATTATACATTATTAATTAGCGGAAACAACTATTTTGAGTATTTATTATAAATTATTTTTATTACTTTTAGGAAAGTAAATAATAATAACATCCTTTTTCAATAGTTAATACTTCCTTCCTAAAAATAAATCTGCAGTGAACCACTGCATAGCAAATTTTCATAATTTAATAAATAAAAGTAATAAATTAATTTAAAGTATTTCAGTAACATAATTTTCCATCAAGAATAAGAAACATTCATTAATTTTTAATAGTATTTAGTTCATTTTGTCAGATGGCTGAGCTGTCAAAGAAACTTCGTTAAATTAAATTCGTGTATCTTTTTAATCTTGATATTCAGCAATATGTATGTATAAATCGTGTACATAAATAACGTAACAGTGAAAAATAACTTTCTCTTTTATTTACAACAAAGCACGTGATTTGCAATTTATAAATATCTTCTCTACGCGCAAGCTCTTATGCGTGGAATAAATAATACTCTATATCAAAGAAAAACTTACTTTATTTTATAAAAGAAAACACGATTGATAAATCCTTTTGAAATAATGAGTAAATTGTCTCAAAAATTATTTGTATAGCCGGATTCTAAAAGAAAACGAAACTTTCGACATAATTTTATGAATTCAATATATCCTTAACCATTATTAATTTATAATATTTTACATGAAAAATATAATAATATTATAATCTTAATTAAAATTATATAAAATTTCAAATTTATCGTTTATTCAAATATTTCCATCCCATCAAATCTAACTCAATCGACAAAAATCCATGAAATACTTTTTCTGACCTACCTAACAAAGAAAATAAGATTTGTTTTTGAGGTTAAAGTAAAAAAAAACAAAGCTTACTTGCATGCTCAAGCACGAAGTTACACGATAGTTTGAATAAAAGATGCAAAAGACTAGAACAAGTTACGAAGATATTCTTATTCCCAGGTGACGTTCCGATAAGAGTACAGAAAAAAAAAGTGTTCGTCTTCTTCATTTCTTCTTTTTTTTTTGCCTTTCTTTTTTTTTAACCAATCGACGTTACTCCCGCATGGAATTCAAAGCTTTAACGCGTCTAGAATAGCAAAGGTAGAAAAAGATATTTCACAAAAGAAATTGGCTTTTATACGACGTATCGCGTTACATCATTTGCATAATATCTTTCGTAATCTATTGCTGCGATTGACATTTACAATATCTGCGATTCAATCTATTTTTAGAAAGTTATACAATATAAAAAAAACTATCATTCTTATAATTAGAAAATGAAAAATTAATAGATTAATTTCATCGTGTCATGTGATATGATTCACTGATTAATGTTTTTTTCCAAAAATGAGAATAGAATTATTGAAATATTTCATTTGTAAAGTGTGACCTAAAAAATAATGTTAAATTTTGTTATACAAGTTTCTTCGTAAGTCCTCTAGTAAATCAGTCCACTCGTTAATTATACGTAACACTTGTATATACCAATAAATTACCCTCAAAATAGTCGCTGTGTTGAACATATGTTTTTGACTCTAACTATAAATTTATGCAAACCTATAAAATGGAAATTCACCTTATAAAGATATAATGATCAATTTTTATTAAATGTTTGCTTTACTATTTTTACTAATTATTATAAATTCTCCTTGTTTTTCTTTAAACTCGAAATACAAAGAATAAACATATTAAGCCAAGGGAAAAAACGGGAAAAACATGTCCTTACATAAACACTCGTGACCTAAATTTTTATACATATCCATTTGTACGTATCTGCTCATCTAATGCAACAATTTCCGGATATACACTTTCTCAGCACTTTTCAGAAAACGAATATACAAATATAATACAACGCTATCAAGAGTTTCGAAAAAAAAAAAACAAAAAAAGCGAAGTTAAAGTCAGCAAAATGTTGCCAGAAGCCATGTATACCTAAAAGTGTATATCTACGCGTTGTTATTTCGACTGATAAAAAGTTAAAAAGAAATAAACTTGGCAAAATGATACGATGTACCCGGAGACAAAAAGAAACAAATAGTTTGCGAGACAAAGTTTTGGAGCGTGATACGAATTCGAAAATTACTTCAGTCAAGTATATGCAATTTCATAATTTTGTGTTATAATTTATAGAATTTTAATTTTACATTACATAGTGCGTTAATATTCATAATAATTTTAAATATGTACTTTGAGTATTTCTTATGAATTCAAAAATTTGTTAATTTTGACTTTTTTAATCATCACGAACAAAATTATATAAAATTTGTTTTTCTCTTTTTTTCATTTAAAAATTTTAAAATCGGAATGTTGAGCTCATTAAAATATTTGAATAGGAATAAAAAAAGTTAGATTATTTTATTAATTTATGCACATAAATTTTAGTAATTAATAAAGTAATTTTCGCTAAAATTTATATATATATATATATATATATATATATATATATACGTATTAATCATTCAACGAAATTGTGATGCTTACATAAACATTGAATAATAATCATTAAAAATTGACAATAAATTTTTTTAATTTTAAATTTAATCCTATTTTTTCAAAATTTCAATCTCGAAATATAAATGTATTATATGATCTAAATTGCAAGCTGCATGCATCATTTGAAAAGCGTACAAGCATTATATTAGCAATCTATTTGACTTTGTACGTTATGACTCGACGGTGCGTAATAGGCATCAAATTATTAACTAAAGCAAGCTTATAGAAGCGTCAGTCTTCTATCTTTCTGCCTCGTTAAGTATCTAAAATTTAGATATTTTAATGCTTTTAAAGACATGAACTTCAATACAAAAGTCAAAATAAATTTTCATTTACTTCAAAAAGTTTATAATAAAAGTTTCAAAAGGTTGAATTAACAATTCAAATTGTTTTTTTGTTGAGTTGCAAAGAGCAGAAATTCAAAGTAATTAGAAATTTATTAAGTATTAAGCAATTTCAAAAATAACAATTAAAATATTTAAAAATATAAAATAAATTTAAGTAGAAATGTAAAACTTTAAAATTAAAATTAAAATTAAAATTATAATTATTATTTAGAAAATGTATTTTCATAAAATAAATAATTTCAATAAATTACAAAACAAAATAATAAAATTAAAAGTAAAACTTAAAGTAACCATCGTATATATTATCTTAAAATAGTAAAGTCAAGGATTGAAAATGAACAAGTTTTCATCTAAAATCAAGATAACTTTGAGTATATCGTAAATTGATATAGAATGGATACTAATGGAGCGAAGCGCCAAAGTTGCTACAAATTTAAGTTATTACGATATTCGTATAACGAGCATTTGTTACTATGATTGCAATTGTATTTTCAAAAACTTTATGATTTATCTTTATTCAAAGTTTGAGCTTTCTTTTGGACAAATTAATAGAATTACTGAGTTGGCTGAATTCATACGAAAACGCTATTGATATTTTTAAGCTCAAATTGTTAGTTCATTAATAAAACGTTTTTTTTTAATAAAAGAGGTTAGATCTTCTTCAAAGAATAGTCTATACAACTTTTTTCGATATTTTGTCATTTTTTGTACAAAATAACAAAATTAAAATATTCAAAATACAAAAAAAACAACAAATTTTCACAATGTATTGATGTTTTTTTTAAATACTCGTGTTACTGTATGTTTTAAAGTATGTTTTTATATAAAGTTAAAAAAAAAGAAAAAAAATTAAAGAAAAAATTGAGATGATATCCTGTAAGCAATGAAAATATGTCTGAGTGGCTCACTCGGTAGAGCGATGGACTTGTATTCTCGAGGATCCGAGTTCGAATCCCACTCTTGGCCGATGATATAAGCACCACTGTATATACGATACATGTGCCTTATTCACAATCACACTGACGACCTCCATTGCTAATTAGCATCGCAATAATAGCTTAAATACAGCAATGTTAAAAATTTTAGAAAACTTCATAAAATTCTAAATTTTTTCTGTCTTCTTCTTATTTTTTTAATTTTTTTTCATTTGCAAATTATAGTGATGATGTCCAAAATTCTTTAATATTCTTTTTAAATTCATCCATCGTATTTTAAGAAAAATCGAACTTTGACGATATAAGTTTACTATTATCAAATAAATTAAAATAATGTTTAAAAATTAACGTTTAAAAAAGTTTAAAAAAGTTATAAAAATTTTATAAGATTTTTTTATAAAGTCTGTTTGAAAAATTAGACGTATACAAATTTCATGGAACTAATAATTTTCATAAAACTAATAAAATTATAATAATCTATATAAAAAAAAATTAATTGAAAGTATAACAAATCGTTATTATTTTCTATTTTATTTTTATAATTATTTTCTATTCGTTTCAATAAGATAACAAAACAATTAATTTTTCTCTTATTTTTAAAATATAAAAATCAGTAAAAATTGTTCAAATTTTTCTAAAGTTCAAAATATACGTCTGTTCTTAATAAATGTTTTAGCTATAATTGAATATAAACCCATTAAAATTAAGATGGAAATAAACTTGTTTAACTATAGTTTCTAATTATATGGGAGTAAATAATCAATACATGGAACTAGATATAAAATAGTAGGAATAGTAATGATTTAATATTTAGAATCAAATCTTAAATTTTTTTTAAATTGATATATATATATATATATAACGTAAATGTTTGAAAAAAAAAAACAAATCTAGTTAAGGAAAAGTTGCAAAATTGAAATTATTTTTTCGCAAGATTCACATAAAAAGTATATTTATTTATCTTCTTGATAATTATTTTATTTAGATCAATAAATATTTTAGAATTAATTTAGTTTTTATTCAGATTACGTTAATTAAAAATTATAAATTATTTAAATGTAAAGCATAAGCTTCATTTATATTTGAAGCGTATAGGCAAATAGTTTTCATTCTTTAAAATTTAACTGAAAATCAGTTAATCGAAACATAAATGAACAGAATAATACAGGAACTGTACAAAACGCATTGTGAAAGACTAAAAATGGATAAAAATCATTTGATAAAGATAAACAATTAACGATTAAGCTAATGATTTTGATGAAAATGCAGCTAAAAATCAAAATGGCCTAGATCAATCAAATTCCAATCGATTGGTTAATAAAGAAATTTAAAATTATCTAAAAAACAATATAGAAAGTATAAAACTTTATAAATTATTATTATCTTTAACTCAATTAAAGTACTCACAATAAGGAAGCTTAACATAAATAGAATAACTAGTTAATAATTTTTTAAACTCTTTATTTAAATAACATGCGAATTAAATACAAAACAAAATTAGAAATTTTGCAAAGAAGATAAAACAAAATCAAATATTTTAAAAATTTTAGGTGCATTTCACTGCTACAGTAAATAAAAAGACTATTAACATCATGAATTTCTTATCTTAAATTATAACCCATTCGGAAAAAATAAAAATAATTAATTTCGATGATAAAAAGATATGAAAGATTTTAATGATTTTTAAGTTATAATTATTTTTTAGCTAAACGAAAATTTTGTTTTAACTTTTGTAAAATATTAAAAAAATATGTGAAAGTTAATCTTTAAAATTTCACCTTACTTCAAAAAAGAAGAATGATTAAAGAAAATAAAAAAGTTAATGATAAAAAGAAAAAAAAGGGTTCCTACTTTGCTAAATAGAAAGATAGTTTCACGAAGCTTTAATTAGAAAAGATTTTTTTTTAACAAACGAACTAAAAGTCTTGTCAACGAGAAATTTTAATTTAGGAAAGTAGGTCAACAATAAATCGATTTAGAGCTAAAAAATACTTATAAAAGCTTATATGTCTTTTTAATTTTTACCATGATTATGCGTTTGCTGTAAAGAGTGGCAGGATTTAATCTAATTTTAATTTCAAAATTAATATGCAATTGATTGAAGTTTAAATCATTATCAAAATTGGTTTTAGTATTTCAATTATTCATTTATATTTTTTTAAAAGAAATAATATGGTTTAATTAAACATAATATGGATCTCAAAAATCTTGTCATTATTCACGCTGACATTAATGTCAATATCAGATATACCAGTTGATTTTTTCGCAAATCAAATATTAATTTTCAATTTATAACTGAAATACAATTTATTTACACCTCAACAGAAATAGCCACTTCGTTAACTCGAAAAGCGGGTAGGATATGGTTTTCTTTCAGCCCGAAAGAAAGCCATATCTTATATCTAAAATTTAATTTGTTATTGAAAATTTCTAGAAAAAAATTTAATTTCAATTTTTTCCAAATCCCCTTTTTTAAGTTGATAAAGTGGCTACGGTTGAAGTGGAAATAAAGTACCTTATACAACTCGGGAGCAAAGTCTATTTCTCCCTCGAGTATTTGCTTTGCTCACTCGGATCGCAAATCCACCCTCAGGAGAAATATACGACTTTACTCCCTAGATGCATAATGTACTATTATTTCTTGTTTTTCTTTTTTATATAATCGTTATTTTACGTATACTTCTTTTCTTTTAAATAAAATAATTTTTTATTAATAAATATTAAACTATTATGTAAAAACATAGTAATATGTGAGTGAATAAAAATTTTTTAAAAATAATAATTAATATAATAAAACAACAATCTTATATTAATTCATGTATATCCTACGGTTAAATTTTAAATTTAAAGATTTTATCATTTTTATTGTGCAGCATTTTCCAATTACAACATTGTTTAGAAACAGAAGCTATGAGAGAAATTAAATGAATTTCCAAAATATGTGATTTAACAAGCAGCTTATTTAGCATATCAGTAGATGCACGTATTTTAATAAAACAAATGGAATTTAATTATGTAAAAATTATTATATTTTTTGTAGCTCAATTCTTTATTAAATTTTTAAAAATAGTAAAAACTGATTTGAGAACATTTATATTTGACATTATATTTTCTTAGAAAGCCATGTTATATTTTACAGAAAAGAAATTGATAAAAAAGGTTTTTTTTCCTTATTAAATTAAAAATATTTTTTTAAATAAACTTTATTTTTTAATTAAAGTTTATTCTATGAATATTAACTAAAAAGATGTTTGAAATATCATAAGTAAAAATTAAAAATCCAAACTTTAAGTACTAAAATTCTGAATTTAATCCTTTTTTGATATTATCAATTGCCAACATTATTAACATATAAATTTTGAAACAAACAACTTTTATGCGCATACTCTGTGACTATTTTCGTATATTATGTTTCATTTCGTAAACAAACAAAAAATTCAGTTATACAACTGTAATAACTTATTTCGAAGTTTGTAAAAGTTTGTTAGAAACCAGAAACAAGCTTCATTAGCCCATTCTCTTTACTAGTGAAATATGCGCTAACATAAATTATTACACATTCGTATTTATTATTTCGCATTAACATATTTGTGAAATATAATTACATAAAAATTTTTAATTTTATACAAACTATAAATGGCGTCTGACTATTTTAATATTTTTCTATTGACAGTAATGAAAACATCTATTAAACTATTGTTACTTTAAAACAAAAACAAAATCTTATTTTACGTATTTTTAAATATATACGTAAAATAAGTAATACCACTCGTTGACTCGTGAAAATTCTCAAATTTTTCAATTAATAACATAAAACTCTTCCTCGATAAGAATCTCAATAGATAAACAAATGATAAACAAAATCTACTTTTATATTATTAGTTTCTTAAAACACAGCTTTCTTGAAAAAAACTAAACCTACCCCATATTAATAATCTTAAGATACAGCAACCCTTTAATCCTTCAACAATTCATAGCGATAATTTCTCTCTTTATTTTTTTCCTTTCATTGTTTCGCCATCGTATCTCAACAAACGAGTAAAAAAGAAGTAACAATGAAAGAAAGAAAAAAGGAGGACACGCAATGATTTTCATTTGAAAAGAAAAAGAAAATAAAAGAAAAACAAGGTACATGTACGTTTGCCGTGATTGCCATAGCGAATTGTAATCATCCTTCGCTGCCTTGTTGGATAATGAATGCCTATACGCAATTCAACAAAAGCACTATTCCTGCGTGCTTTATAGCTTTGATTCGTCACTAAACTATACAACCACACACATCCAACGATTGCTTTCACTATGGGAATTGAACGGTTTGTTTGATGTTCGAACGTTAGTCGATTGTTTTTGAAAGCTTGTGATAAAGAATCTCAAGCTTTATCTAAATGTCACTTTTATTTTATTATAGTTATACATTTTAATTACATATATATTAAGAACTAATTAAATATAAAATTCATAAAAATTTAGCACTTTTTCATCATTCTAAATATCTTTATTCAAAGCAACGTAGAATATTGCTACTAACGATACAAAATTACTGTTTTTACTTTTTGAAATTTCTAAAGATTTTCACACTTTACATGACATTTATTCAAATGATCTTAAAGTTATTAACTTTCTTTAAAAAAAGGGACAGAATGAAAATCAAAATACAGTTTCTTCTTCTCTTCTATCCTAAGAATAAAAATAAATCCTATAATTGATATTTTCATAACGATTGGATATAATCAGAACTTTAAAGTTAGAGGTCGATCATCAACTCAATCTTCCCGTGAACTAATAAAACTTCGTTAAGCTTGTACAAGTTTGTGTCGTCAAGCCTCGCGGGAAAACACGTGAGGGAGTAGTATAACCATTAGTTTAGCCCGACAAACCTTGATTCTGGCTATTCAAAATATGTTTTAGAGAAAATAAATAACAAAATTTATTGAGGTTAATAAAATTATCTTTATCATTTATCACGAATACATTTAATTATTCTAATTAGATTAGAATTTCAAATTTAATATAATTTTTTCTTTAATTTTTATTTAATCAATATTTATATTTAAAAAGTAATCATATTATATAGTAAATATCCACAAAGGGGGATTATCCCAGTCTGTGAACTGATTATTAATTTACTTAAAGCTATTTAAATTTAATTTAATTAATTAATATTTGATAAAACGCTGATGCTATAAAGTAACATAATTATTGACACATATATTTCAAAAAGACATTATGTACCAAATAAACTTTTTCCATTTTAAAATATAACTATTACACTATAAATTTTTTGAAATCCGATCTTTGAACTTATTTTTTGTAGCTGCATCACTCGCAGAAATTGCATTCGTATCGTTCGGTATTAAATTAAAATATTTCACCATATTTACTCAACGCATTTCGTTACTCACGCTTTTATACATTTTTGGAAGTATAATACTTTTATTTCTCGTACTACTTATACTACTTATAAAATAAGTACTCGGCCCATTATCATGAAATGATGATTCTCAATTTCCATGTTATCGATTATGATATCTTAATTTGACTAGGGAATTAATAATATATTGTATATTCTTCCACATTAATAAATAAAATGTGTAAGATAGGAAAATTACAAAACTTTTTGAATAAAGATAAAAAATCCAAAGAATGAATGTCGGTTACATACCTTATTACATCACCTTCAATAAATGATAAAAAATTCTCCTTTATTATAAAACTTAAAAAGTATAATTATCATATACCTTATTGATCATAAAAGATACAAACATATCTTTATTACTTACTCGGCGGCATAGTTACGAAAACATAAGATTATGAATTTAAAGAATATAATAGAAAATAATATTTATTGTCGAAATTTATAATTTGTAGTAAATTATATAAAGTATAATTGAAAGGAATTTTTCTTCAGTATTCTCAATTAACTTAAGAGTTTCGATATAATCGCCTTAATTTCCTATCCACTTGAGAAAATATTTATATTTTCTTCCTCTCTCGTATACGGTAATAATCAATATGAAAATAATTCAATAGTTATAGCAGTCACGTCAATCTAATGTCTTGCACATATGTACATGCCGTGAAAGGTCAAAGAGAGTGCAATCAATAAATCAACTACTCAGTTACCTTGCAGACACGAGACTTCAGTGTCAAGACATCAATAGTTAAAAACCTGCCTTACCTATACGTATTATGAGTAATAATTATACGTAGTACATATATATATGTGCAGGTGTGTTTGTGTATAATAACAAAAATTTTCACAGACATGTCTATATATTTGTGTGTGCATACGCGCGTATCTGTAGCTGTATGCGAGTGCCTGTGCTTTTCTAGGTGGATGGATATTCGTGTATGTGCTTAAGAAAACATATTGATCTGCATATCAATACGCGTCAATTTATATAATTAACAGATACATAAGTGTGAGCTTCTACATATACATGGTTATCATCTTTATACATATATATAATATATATGTAGCAAAACACCTAGTCGCTAGGTTTCATAATTGATCCGATTAAAACACCGCAAGTACACGTCCGTTTCTATCCCTGTTAACAGTTTGCTCACGGCTTCTTCTTACTCAGAGATATCTCCTATCTCTTTCTCTCTGCAAAATTTTAATAATATTTGTTACTTTTTGTATTTTATTTCTACATTTTACATCTTCCAAATTCTATAATTTCGTTGCGACACGAACAGAATGTCTAATTAATTATTTTAGATAGTTTTTAGGCAAAAATGAAATTTTTTTAATTGTATTATATTTAGTTATGCACTAATATTTAATCTAAATAAATATACTGTATTCTTTTAAGTCTTTTTGACTACAAAAGCGTAAATAAAGTAAAATCAAATCAAATTTCTCTCTTCCTTTCTCTTTTTTCATATCTTTTTTTTCTCTTCCTTGTTTATGTGCATAAAATGACTGCACTAAAGTTGCATAAGTGAATGAACGTAAATGTGTCGGCACAATATCATAGTTAATGCCGAGTTTTAAAGTTACGATTGAAATTTAACGCGTATTTAAGAATTTATCTCTGTTTTAAAAAATTTTTGATAAAAACAAATACTTCAAAGTAAGACGCATGTTATATAATATATTAAATCTTACAATAAAAAAACAATTATCTTTTGATCATCAGAAAAAATATTAATTTCAATATATTTAAACTAAAATAGTTAACTTTGTAAGTTAAAAACAAATGAAAACATTTTTTTTAATTATTTATTTTTAAAGTCTGATAAAATCTTGATATTTCACTTATTTTTGCAATTTTTGAATCTTTTTGTTTCATCAAATTTTTCTATATTACATTTTCCTATTTTCATTTTCATATTTTTACTTTTTTTTGTAAGTTTTAAAGACAGTTTCGTGATTATCCTTACGTGTCGTTGTTGGATGTGTATTCGTGGATATTCTTCTCCATCTTATTAGTTTTATAAATATATGAATTTATATGAATATATATTTAATGAATCTGCAAATAATTTAATAAAATAAAATTATCATAAAATAATTTTCAATTCTTTTTTTCATTTAAAAATCAAGAATCCATAGCGCATAAAATTATTTTCAATAAGTTTACAATAATATAAAAATAATAAAAATTGTACTAGAACAATAAAAAATGTACTCCAATTAAGGAATATTGTTACATTAACAAAGGCTCTGAAATATACGCGCGTGAATTCAAAAATGCATTAGCTCACACCAATTGAATAATGACTTTACGTACTTTACTTTGAAAACCTTGTTATAAAGTGGACTATTAAAGCAAAAATTAACTTATCCACTTAAAATGCACTTTAAATGGGATTTCATAATCTTATTTAAGGTGTTATTACTCGTTTGACAGGAAGTAAAGGGAAATATCTTTAACAATTATAGATTCCATTTCTCTTTAAACTTTTAAATATTCCTTTGAAAATAAAAATTCAATCATATTAGTAATTGATACGAAGGAGGAATTTCATTTTATCAAATAATTATAAAAGAAAGTTCGTGAAAAAATACAAAATATCGAATTAAATTCATTATCATACAGAATCTATTTATCATCTTTTACCTTCAAGAAAGCAATATTTCATAATTTCAAAAAAATTGTATGATTTAGCATACTGATGTAAAAAAGAGTTCATTGTTATTCAAATATATACTTCGAAAAGCAAATGTTCTTTTTTTTATTAGTTGAAAAAAAGTAATTCTAGTTGAATATTAAAGAATAGGTCAAATTTTAGTTTATTTATCTTATCTCTAGATTTCGTCCAACCTTATTCTATGACAATTTTTTGATTTAGTATCCTATATTGTGTGTCGAACTGTGAATTATAGCATTCCGAGGATAACAGATGTGATAAATGTGTTTTTTTTCACGGAAATTGAATAAATCTATGTCAATTTTAATATGAGTAAAATTGTATTATCTAATAAATATAGTAAGAAACATATTAATCATCTTTTCAAGTCAACAATACATAATATTAAATCAAAATTGATAAAATTTACGCATATTAATATAAAATTCTTAGATTACATGTAATGATAAGAAATTTACTTACTACAAGCACGAATTCCAAAAGAATAATTATAACTATTATAATTCGAGGTCGTCAGTGGCTCATACAGTAGAGTTATGGATTCGCAGTCTCGAGGTTCCGAGTTCGAATCCCGCTCTCGGCCAGTTGATACAAGCACCACTGTACAATACATGTTCTTTGTTCAAAAACACACTGACGACCTTCGTCGCTAATTAGTATCGCAATCATAAAATAAATACAGCGACGTTAAATAAAATTAAAAATGTATTAATTATTCAAAATATATATGTATATATATATATTGAATAATTAATACATTTTTAATTTTATTTAACGTCACTGTATTTATTTTATGATTGCGATACTAATTAGCGACGAAGGTCGTCAGTGTGTTTTTGAACAAAGAACATGTATTGTACAGTGGTGCTTGTATCAACTGGCCGAGAGCGGGATTCGAACTCGGAACCTCGAGACTGCGAATCCATAACTCTACTGTATGAGCCACTGACGACCTCGAATTATAATAGTTATAATTATTCTTTTGGAATTCGTGCTTGTAGTAAGTAAATTTCTTATCATTATATATATATTATCATTATATATATATATTTTTTGTACAGATTAAATCAAACTTTTTATTTAAATTCCAAATTTTTACTATCGTATGAAATAATTTCATTTGATAATCAACTTGGTTGTCAAACGTTTACGCCAAGAAATTATGAAGTTACAGTTATAAAAAAATTATAAATGATACATGATCATTCCCTCATTATTTTTTGAAAAAAAAATCATCGATTTTTTTTAGCAAGAATGTATTTAGAATAATTTTTAAGTTTATCATGAAATACATCATCAATATTCCTATTAACCCTCACAATAATTTTTCTATCAATCAGACTTATAGTTTCATAAATCTGCAAAAGAAAGACGTAACGTATTTGACATAGTCAGAATCAGAAGGTTAACAATTATCGTTTTAATAAAAAAAAGCATCCAATCTCTTGATAAATAAATTTCTTATATTTTTTTTTAAATATTATAAAAAAAGGAATTATAGAATATTGAACAGAAACACTGAGTAAGAAAATAACACATACATATACACACATACATGTATATAATCTATCGTCAAGACGGCAAGTCCCTAGGGCTGTTTGAGCGATTCTAGCCAAGCGTGCGGTTCTCACCGATTATATCGGTTACTACTATATATACATACGTATTACTAGGCTATAGTGGCTACTACTGCTGGTTTTACTCCTCCGGAGATTCGCTTGCTTTGCGGATAGACCACATACTTCCTTCCTGTCTCTCTTACCCTCTCCTCTCCTCTTCTCTTGCATTTATAGACCAGAGGGTTCAAACGATCGCCTCTAGGGAAGAGTCAAGACATTTCGGCTAATTTCGAGCTCGTTCGAACAAATGCCTTTCGCATATAAGAAAAATCATTGAGAAATTCGTAGCGGTTGGAGGTGAAAAATTTTTTAAACAAAGACATGCTTTTCAGCTATTTTCAAAATCTCATGTTTTAAAGATCAGTATGCACATTTGATTTTTTATATTTTTCACACTTACAATTCTCCAAACTTAATAAATAATTCTGATTACATAATACTTTAAAAAAGAATTTTCTAAAATTTCGTTAAACAGAAATTATTTTACTTTGTCCAATTTATAATCAAACATCTGTCACCTAAAAATATTGAAAAATTCATCCTTTTAAGAACATTAGATGAGCAATAAAATATCTTTGACAATCTAATTAATCTGAAACTATCCCTTTAACTTCCCAACCCTAATCTCGCAAGCTTCTATGTGTCGAGAGTCTATCATATCCTTAGCGCATCTCACACTCTTCTATATTCAAGTTCGAAAGAGCCTAAAGTGCACTCGGAGGTTCCGGAAGGTCATTACTGAAGCTTGCTACTACTCCTTATACTTACTAGTAAAGGAATCCCTGCGGGCAATGTCTATTAGTGTTTCTCCTTCGAAAACACGTCGCAAGAGCATATACATATATATAGCAAGTCCTGAGGAAATGGACCCTTAACTACAGCTAGTACTTTTAGATATATGTATAAATATACGACAGAGTCGTAATATGATATCTATCTTTAGGAAACGGTATATATCCGTGTATAGAATATCTCCTATCATCTTTGTCGTTTCTATCGATTCTTGACTTACTCCGAGACGATCGAATGGGTTTTGAGCAAGACGAGTATGCTGAAATGGGATGCATATACATCTCGAGGGAAACATGGGGTTTACAGGAATTTCAAGGGATGTGATTGAGACGTATGTTGGTCTGAAGATACGGGCTTATATTCTAAGGTGTTAAGGATTGTTACTCTATTTGTATTCTACGAATAGATTATAAAAGAGCTTTCAGGATCATAAATATACAACTATGCACGCTGGAAATATATATTTTTTTTTATTATTTAAATTTGTTCAAAAATATTTCTATCTGGATTTGAAAGAATTTAAAAATATTCAGATTTGTTTCTTTTTATTCTATGTTATCATATATTTTTAAACAATTTTAAATATTTTGGAAAAACAAATTTTAAATTAAGTTAATAATAAAATAATAAAATTCTAGAAATAATGATCAAAAGAACTCAAGAAATTTGTATCAATAGTGCTATCACTATTTTCGAAAATCTGTTTAATTACTATTTAATTAAATTTTTCATAAATGTAAATACTTTTTAAAATACACGTATACACCCAAACACATACTCACTCATGTAATAAAAGATTTATAAATAATCACTTAAATATAATATTACATTATGCAACTAGGGAGTAAAGTCGCTTATTTTAGATGCAGCTTGCTATCTAAGCAAGCCAAACTTTGCTCTCTTGCGCTTTACTTTCGATTTGTATAATGGGCTTTATTTCTCTCTCAACAGTGACCACATTATTAACTTAAAAAAAGCGGGCCCAATCGAAAAACTTGAAATTAACATTTTAATATTGAAACTTCATATTATTCTAATAATTTTTATTAGTTTTTATATAATAAATTGTTATAAATTTTAGTAACTTATTAAATATCATGAACTTGTAATTCGATGGGAATAAAATAAATTAGCGAGAGTAAAATGTTAGTTTATTCTCGCTAATTTTAAAAGTAGTTAATAAAGTCGCCATTGCTATTGAAGTAGGAATAAAGTACATACTCTCAACCATGGCTAAGTATTAATGATTTTTTTTTCTCTTCCTTTTCTCGGTTTAATTTGAACTTAGGGGCGGTAGGTGGTGAAGGTGGTGATGAAGATGACAAGGAGAAGGAGGAGGAGGCCGAGAGGGAAAGGCAAGAGGCCATCCGAGAGGCCGAGGAACGAAGGAAAGAGAAACATCGTAAAATGGAAGAAGAACGAGAAAAGATGCGTCAAGAAATTAGGGACAAGGTCAGTTAAACTTTTCTTTATACAAAACAATGTCATATCTTCTTCTTTTCTTATATTTTATTCAGTTTGTTTACTTTTTTTTAATCACTTTTTTTTAGACTTCGGTTAAATAATAAATCAAAAGTTAAAGTGAAGTACAAGATAAGTAAGCTAAAAATATAAATCAAATAATTGAAATTATTTATTCTTTAATTATTCGGCAGATTCAACATTTAAACTTTTGATTTACTTTGAAATTGAAAATATATATTTATCAAGTTTTTTAACATAGTACAAACAATATTAAAGCGTCAAAATAATTGAATGTCAATAATGATTCTTTAATAGAAATTTTTTCATAGTATCGTCTTTTTTTATTTTAAAATCTTTTCTATGCATGCCAAAAACATTAGTTTGCGTATAATATAGCAAAGGAATGGGTGAGGCATCATATCAGAATTATGCTCGAACGACTTTGGGAGCTTTAATCATTAACTTTGAAATGCGAAACCTATACGTAATGAGAGACAAAAGAAAAATTTACTAATTGCAGCCAAGAACAAGTTTCAAACCAAAAAACTTTTTGGTTTTTTAAAGTTTTGAATATCGTAATAATTGACATTCCTTTTTTAATACAAAGGCAATGATATATTTACTTTGCAATTTTAAAAATGTATTTTTTTTAAAATAAAATTTTAATTTCAAATGTGACAATAATATAATACTTTTATCCTAAGAAAAAAATTGCTTCTGACTAAGCAATATATTTGTAAAGAAAATTTCCGTTATCGCATACAATATATACGTATAAACAAATCTTTGATAACAAAGACCAACTGAAAAATATTTTAAACTATACCGGATTTCCTGCTTTTAAAAAATATTGCATTGATATTTAAATAAAATACAATTTTACACATTGTAACCGTTTTTATCTCAATGTTCATTTCTTTAATGTTCATTAAATTTTTTTTACAATTTAGAAAATAAACTTGGACTAAAATTATTTAAAAAAATTCTTTTAATTCGAACAATTCAGCATTAATCCTTATCTATCTTTTAAAAGCTTTGGTAGAAATTAGGCTCAATGGGTCGAGATTTTGCTAGAATACTACCGTCGTAAATCTCATCGTAAACTTCTTATCTCGAGCTTTGGTTAGAAGAGAGTGAGAGAAAGAAAGAGAACGAGAGTATAACGTTGGTACGAAAGTTACTATATACGCTAATCGCAAGGAAAAACACGTTTTCCACACATGGCTAAATCCTCCTTGGTAACATTTACGATAGCAATTTTATTATGTCTTATAATTTTACTTTAAATTTTACGCGCCTATATCGTAACGTGCGAATCTTACTCAAGGCAACTTGAATATTTTTTTGTTTTACGTAATTATTTGTTAAATTTTTTTTATCGATGTCTATATTTTTTAAATTCTTCACAAGGAATTTCGTTAAAAAAATCAATGATTACAGCTATTTTAAATTTTTTAACAACTAACAAACAAAACAAATTAATTATTTAATCACAAGAACAAGTATTAATGTTAACAAAAACAGTGATAAAAGTTTAATTAATTTATTAGCGAAATTTTCATTTAACTTTATACCGACGCAATGTCCATCTAATCTTATCTTCAACAAGCGTATATGCACGTTGTAAGCTTTTGTAAAACATTATTTTCAATGTCCATTTTAACGTTTAGTTATTTGTAACGTGAGCTAGCAAAATGACTGATAATTTATTTTTACGAGCTTCTTTGCTAGCTTTTTCTATTCTCGCTACCATTGCAGTCTATCACACGAACGCGATATGCTCTATGTCAACCAATTACTCGGGAGAGAGAAAAATAATGAAAAAGATTGACAAAGTTGTTCGTACTTTTTATTTTACTTGTTAATACACATCGACAGTTTTTTTTTTTTTGAATTGGATAAATTTATGACTTGCCGTATATCTTTTTTATAGTCGAAGATCAATTAATTTGAAGCTGAGAAATAAAATTTATCGCGTTTGCATTAATTATTGATATTTTTACATCGATTATAATTGAAATTGTCAATAATTTTATAATTGATCAAAAACGTTAATAAAAAAGTTTTAAATTGAGAGTTAAAAAAAAGAACTAGTAATTTTAACGTTTGTACATTAAAAAAAATTTATCTCCAGTAAAAAAATCCTTAATAATTATAAAAAAATAATAAAGAGAATTTGAACATAATAGTTTAGCGAATAGCAATACCGAAACTTTGAAAATAAGTCAATACATAATCCTGAAAACTAGAACTTTATCAATCTCCTGCCGACAAACTAGTCAAACTAAATTGAAATAGGTAGGTAACATTTGTAGTTCTAGAAACCACTACGATGACCAAAATTTTGACATTCTAACCATATATGCAGAGGAGGAGACTAAGCCATTATTGCTAATATATATACGCTTGTATGCACATATAGATATTAGGTAAAACCAAATGATAGCGTCAAACATATGCTCCAGCAAGTTAGCATTAGGTAAAACTATCTAACGTTATAGAACACACAGAGTTGAGTTTTAACCGCAATACGCGTACTAAACTATTCTCCATACTGGCTATTACTGTGCTGCTATTAGCTCGTTATCAAGTATTCTATGATTGTTGCCCACGAATTTTACATTTTATATGCTCTGGTTATAGCTCGATAAAACTTTAATGGCATTTAAAAAGATTTTTTTTACTCACGCGGCCGGCTCGATTTAAATAAAATGAGCTTTTACAAAATATAATAAAAAAGGTATGAATTTAAAACTTTTTATAAAAATAAATGCTTTTATTTTTCAATAATCGAATTCAAGCTGAAAATCTGAACGCATAACTCAAATATATTTATTTCATGATGTTATTCATATGTTTTTCCAAAAATTATTGTCAATATGTCGACTTTCTTTTATATTGAATTAAAGTTTCTATTGATTATTAGTTGTAAATACGATCGAATAAGATTTAAAATTATAAGTAAAAGAATTAATTCCACGTTGTTGTTCTCATGATATTTAAAATATAAGCTTGTCAAAGTAAATTATTAATGACGACTTTCAATTGTTAAATTTTAATCTCATACTCAAATTTAATCAAAATAAAGATAATACAAAATAAATACATCGTTGCTTTCAACAAAGATTTTATTTCACGCTTCGAAAATTAACGCGTTTGTAAAGTAACATTCCAAATGATTCCACGAAAACTAGCATACTTCGACGTTTGGTCATCGCGGATATCATTAAAACGTATTATTGTTCAAGGCACAGCGTAGCTACGTACTAGTCTTCGTGTCACAATTTAAATGTGCTACTTTTCACGGCAAACGATGCCACACTTGCTAATCACCGTCGCAAGTGTGAACCGTACTAATTTTCGCCAAAAATGAAAATGTGTTACACTTTGTTACAGTTATGAACAAATGCATATACTTATAAAATAATAAATTATTTTATATGCCTTACTACACACATTTAAAAAAAAACTAAAGAGAAAGAGTAAAATAACAAACTAAAAATATTCTTTAATTTATCAAACCTAAGTTAATCTGGAAAAATTAGGAATTCTCTTTGAAATTCAAATGTAAATGACAAAATTTAAATAGCTTTATTTGTGAAAACAACCGCAAAAGAAAAGCTATTTACAATATTTTTAAGTTAACATCTCACGTCTTTAGCATGCGGAACAAACTATTGAGTTGTTCATCGCGTCGTGTTTGGAAGAAAAGCTTGAGCTTAATACATAATCGAATTTACATTTTAAGCCGCTCTACTTTTTCGACCGCTCCTGTATGTATGTATACATAGAAAAACCTATATATACATATATACACATTGAGCTTTTCTTCTCTTTACATTCTGGTTGCACGAGCGTGTATACTTTTAGAAAATGCAATCGTATTTACAAGCACGTCGTTGGTAATTTTCATGAGGAAAACTTTAATGCGGAAAAGTTATTTGATATTTAGAAAACAGATTAGGTTTTATTTATTGAATTTTTTACAGTGGTATACAAAATCTTAAATAACATTAAAAATCTCTTCAGAACGATCAAACATCTCCGTTTTAGAAACCTCCTTATCATTGTTAATATTAAGAGGAGGTCGGAACCATTTGCCACTTGGTGGCGCTGCAGGTGAGAGAAGAATGTGAAATAATTTTTACACAGGGATTTACAATTTACTGAAACAATAATATATCTCTAATGTTGTCAATAACTCTAGCCATATATATAGAATAATTATTGATGCTATTCTTGTTTGAAAAGTCTAAAAAATTGTTGTGAAACGAAAAATGCAAAGTCAAAAATATTTTAGACTTTTCAAACAAGATTAGCATTGATAATTATTCTACATATATATGGCAAGAGTTATTGAAAACATTAGAAGTATATTATTGTCTTAATACATTGTAAATCCCTGTGTAAAAATTATTTCACATTCTTCTCTCACCTGCAGCGCCACCAAATGGCAAATGGTTCCAACCTCCTCTTAATATCTGGAACAGGTTCTATATTTTCTACTGATTTTATTTCTTGTCTTACTTTTTTCTTAATATCATGTTTCATTTCTTCTGCTCTTCTTTTTTTTATTATCATACTAATTTTTTGTTTTTTAGTGCTTTTCGATTTATCAGAATTTGATTCTTTCTGATCTTTCTCCTCATCAGCTTCTTTTTAATCTTTTTAATCGTTCGTTCCAGGTATCGAATTCTTTCCTGTTTCGACATCGCGTTCGAAATATATGTTACAAATCAAACTTCGTAAATCAGGCTTGATTTCACATCCCGAATTTTTTACCAATATCAAATTAGAATGATTCTCCAATCTATAATTAAGAAAATAATATTCTATTAAAAATTATAATTATTATTGCTAAAAAACATTTATACATAGAAATTCTATAAATGTCAATATAAAAAATGAATATTTATTTAAAAAACATTTATAAATCAATATGGTTAAATAATATATCAAAAACAATTTTCCAAATTTTAAAAATAGTTAAAACAAATCGATATTTAATTAAAATAATTAATAAATTTCTAAAAATATAAAATGTATTTAGAATAATTACAAAAATTCTATAAATTTCCATAAGTATTTCTACATGAATAATAATTGAATTTCAAAAAATGTAATATGACCATAAAACGTTGATAGAAATTCTACAAACGTCTATATAACGGATAAATATTTATTTACAATCAATTATGAGGACATGAATATATTAAATATTACTAAACTATTTACAGAAATTAAATAATGATTTTGTTAACTGAATATAATAATAATGACATCAAAATACATATAATAAAAAAAGTTTGTAAGTATACCCGCAAATAGTAATTTTTTGCTGATAAGAAGACATCATTTCTTGTAGAGAATTGGGATTATCGCGTGCCGCAACATACCCAAAATAATGAACCCTTTTGAAATCTTCGCCATTTTTAGGAATATTTAATGAAAGATTCAATTCATTCTTATAAAAATTTTCATTGCGAGGATCGTTATATAGAATAAACGGTGGATAAGCCATTAAAGTGTATGGCAAAGATTGAGGTACTGATCCATTTCTAAAATATAAAATTTGTTGTATTAAAATCTCAATAAAGAATTGTAAAAATAACTATATATAATTTAGTTTTTATTTTAATTATTTACAAAACTTACGTCAGGAGAGCAAAAGCCAATTTAATGTTCTTTTCATCATCACTTGTTACGCTATATAATTCAAATTTAAATGGATTTTTTAACAATATTTTGATTTCTGACTGACATCTTTTACCATTAAGTTGATTCTTAATGTGATTTGCTGCCTTCTCTGAAAGGGAAATAAGCTTGTCTCTTGTCGGATCCTGACTTGGTAAATCAAATATGTATTGTAGTATAGCGTTTGTTATTGTTTTCGTGAATAGATTTTCATTGTAACCTTTAGTAATTAGATGATTGTATAAATCTTTGATAATATCTTCCTTTTGCCTATAATATTCAAAATTTGATTGTTATCGTTAAAAAATAAAAAAATCAACAAATAAATTATTGTTAAACAATACATAAAAGTTTATGAAATTTCTATAAAAATACCACTAGTACATACTAGCATTTCTATGAAAAAAATGAAATATGTTGAAATAATCTACCAAGCTCAAAAGAATGCCTTGAAATAAATTAAAAATTATATGAAGCCAAACTAATTATATTACCATATATATCATCAACTCGAGACGTTTATAGAATTCCTATAAATGACAACAATATATATTGACATTGATCAGAAGAAATGAATGGCTTATTTTAATAATTAAACAAACTTCATTTAATTCTATAAATGTCTAAAATCCATATAAACAATTATAAAGATTTGTATAAATATCTGAAGATAATTTAATATTAGTTCAGATGAACCAAATAAATTGCTATATATATTATCAATCACACAACATTTATATAAATATTATAAATGTCAACAATATAAAGTAAACTGCTACAAAGCGAATACAAAATTGCTTGTAATAATACACCAAACAATATCATGCACATAAAAGTACATATTTATAAATTTAACGTAAATTTTTTTGCACATTTATTTAAAATAATTCAATGATTCTTACAATATCATTAAAAACGTAATAAATATCTTTATAAACAAAAAAAACCCTACCTCAATTATAATTGTATGGCAAGAGAAATTTATTAAAATTCTATGAACACCCTTTAACCACACGACATATTCGCCACCCCCCTCCTGATTATAAATTAAAATAATTGTAAAACCAAGTATTCTTGTTAAGTATTTAACTAAAATTGAGATATAATTTGTAATATAAGTTGTTTATAACTCAATAACTAGTAAATTATAATGAATATAGAAATAAAAATAAATATTTGAATATATAAATTAAAAATTTCAATATATTTATAGAAATTCTATAAATGTCGTAATTATGAAAATAGCAATAATAAGAATAAATTTAAAAAATGGTTTACTTTTTATGAATGAAATACATCATAATCCAGGACGTAGAGTAAAGCCATGGCTTGATGTGTTGAACCAAAGATCTATTAAACAAAGCGTGTATTTCAATTGCTTTATCTAATCGTAAAGTGTGCGTTTCATTTCTGTGAAACTGTTTTTGGATTTCGTTCATAACCTCAGTAGTTGTCGGATCAGAGACAAATGGGACGTACAATTCTTCATTATAATAATATTTTATTATTCTAATTATCTGGACGCAAGTCAATGGCATGGAGAAGAAAATATCCTTCGTAATTTTGATTCTACCGTCTACTCTTATCCATTTTCTCTTTGATCGATAATCACTCATATTTCTTTCTATATTACTGTCTACTCTTCTCCGTTTTTCCCCTGGTAGATTATCACTCATATTTCTTTCTACACTTTTTTACGTTTGTTTTGCTTTTGATAGTAGCTTTTACAACAAGATTTTGACTTTGCCTACACGGAGAAATAGGGCATGTGTCCAGATTACTGTGCCTGCACCTAATTCTGTGCTTTACATGTATTCAAATGCAAAGCACAGAATAATATTCAGACAGTAACTGGGACTCATATCCTACTTATGATCCTTATCAACCACGCGAGAAAATAAGACTAAAAACTAAACCGCCAATTCAAGAGACATAAGAAATAGTATAAGAAATTAGCGCTGTCAGCGGACAAAACTTTTAACTTTGAGCTTAGTTTTCATAGCTTTTAATACTAAAAATATGATATACCAATCACTTTTACCTCAATAAATATGAGTCATGCAGAAAAATGCCTAATAAAAAAATTATTCACCTTAATATAACTACTACAAAATTATATAAGGATTGATCACTTGAAATTTACTTTTGATAAATAAAATTACTGTTATAATGTTCGTTTTAAACTTAAATTAAATTATAAATACAGGTATAGTATTGCAATGTAATATAGATATAGTATAGGATGCGCATATAACGTGCGCGTTCGGTTACAATCGTCAGTGATCATATGATTATATTCATAGCAGAATACTTTACTCAATCAGTCTTTACTTAAGAAGATTTTAGAATGTTTTTTTAATTAATAGTGTATGAATATTTTTCGACATGTATTAAAATATAGCACATTAAGCAACGAGTGTGTAAAATCGCTCTATTTCCACCTCAACAGTGACCACTTGAGTTGAAAAAGCATGGATAATTAAAAAAAAATTGAAATTCAAAAAATTTTATAATTTTATAATGTATTGAATTCTGATGAAATTTGATACTTTTCTAATAATTTTTATTAGTTTATTTTTAAATTATTTTTATATAAATAATTTAATATTAATAAAAAATCAATATTTTATAAAAATCCTTCTTTCGGCTCGCTCTACGAGTTAATAAAGAGCCATTATTGTTAAACTAGAAATAATATTACATTTCGTAACGGGTATGAAAAGTAATGAGTTTCGTAAAAAAGCCTTTTCATACCAGTTGCGAACCGTATTTTTTGCCACGAGAACAAAGAAAGAGCAACGAAGTTGCGATTTTGGGGTTGGAATGGTAAAATAGATATTTCATATGAAAATGAAATTAAATATTTTTAAATTTATAAAAATTTCAATAATTACTAAGTATAATTTTAATGAATTATTAGCATTAAAATTTGTAATCATTTTTTATTTAAATTTTATTAAATTTTGTTAAATTTAAAAAATTAAGATTATTTTAATTTTAATATTTTTATATTGTTAAACTTACTGTTTTTATATATTTTGTAAAAATTTTACTAGTAAGCACTAATTATATGCTGAATAATGAATTAAAATTAATAATAAAAATTTTTATAATATATAAAAACATTAAAAATACAAACTACGATGAGTTGAATTTCAAAAATCTTAAATTACAAATATTCAAATTTATTATAAAATATTGAATAAATATGTTTATTTTGTCAAAGGAAAAGATATTTGAAAAATATTATTTCATAATTATGTTATCATAAGTTTAGAAGAAGACACGCGTTATCCTCCGGATATTCTGATGAATTCAAAATATTTTCTGAATACATTAGATACTTACGTATATATTTATATTGACGTTGACTACGTAAAGTAAAGCCTTGACAAATTCAAACAGTTTATGTATGTTATGCAAATTTTTTGTTTGTAATTAATTGTGAATAAAAATTTATGAACTATTGGCGTATATATACACACACCTTGTTTGTTAAAACGTTAAAGCAAGATTTACGGCGTGTCGTATTATAAGCTGCGCACTTTTTAACTTTGTACAGCTTCTCTTTACTTAGTTTTTTTCTCTTTTTCGTATTATAAATTGTCTCGTAAAACTAAAAAAAAATTATTTCGTTCGATATCGATGTATTTTTAACTAACGTTGTATATTTATTATTATTATTATTTCATTAAAAATATTAAATATTTTATTCGAAACTTTAGTAGGAAATTAAAAAGGAACATCATAAAAATTCATAATCTCGTACGTTCATGCATAAGAAAACGTGTAGTTAGGGAAAAAAAAGCTTCGGGAATATGGTTTAAGCTTGCTTATATTTGCAAATTAGTGCGTACATGTGAAAATGTAGAAAATTTTGCAAACATGAAAAAAGTATTAAAATAATTTTTAACAAATATGGAAAGTTAATGAAACCAAAATTAAACGTACATTTTAATATAAAATTAATTAAAATTATTTCAATACAGAAAATACATTTGATAATAAAAAAAAGTCTTTAAAAAAGTCGATAACTCTTTCGAATTCATTAATACTTTTCCGATAAAAAGAGGATTACTATTTTTCAAGATATTTTTATAATGCACCTAACCGCAACACACCAAAATTCACCTTTAACCAAAACGTACATGCATCCATAAAGTGCCGTGAAAAAAAAAGAGAATAAAATATTCAAATTATAAGCTAACGTCAAACGGAATGTTAAACAACCATAAGCTCACACGCAAAACGAAAGTACTTTTTACAAAATAAAAAAAATAACAAGAAAATACCTAGGATAAACCCGCATCTATCTTGCCCCGCTTTTTTTTATTCCTCTCGGTGAGCTCTTTGACAAAGAATTTTCTTTTTTTTCCTGAATTAAAATTTCATAGCAATTTATTTGGCCACGATACATACGTATACTCGTATACTGAAGCTTTAATAATTATTTAGTACGCGAACGCATATAAAATCAAGGTTTTGAAGAGAAAAGTGAGCAATTTAAATTTTGTCAAGTGCTCGAATTTATATATGTACATTGAAGGGATTTTAATTGCGATCGAAATTTTCCACGCGTGCTGAGCAATATTAATGGTAAATTAGTAAAATAATTATTTAAATTTTTCGCTTCTTTAATTACCGTTAATAGATTTAATTATTTGAAAAAAAAAATTAAATTTCAATGAGGACACAGAAACGAGGTCTTCTTTTTTTTAATCTAACGTCTCTGTATTTATGCTATGATTACGATGCTAATTAGCGACGGAAGTATTTCAGTGCGTTTGTGAACAAAGCACATGTAATGTACAGTGGTACTTGTATCAATCGGCCGCCAAGAGCGGGATTCGAACTCGAGTCCTCAAGATTATGAATCCGACGCTCTACCGACTGAGCCACTGCAAACCTCTAGTATAAATTTTCTAATTTACCTTGTGCCAAACCTTTAGCACATTTTAAGTAGCACCTAAACAACAGTTTCATCATTGAAAATACTTTTTGGTTTTAGCAAAACATTATCTAATTATCTATTTATATACTTTTTTTTTAGATATTCTTTAGTTATCTTAAAGCCTACTTTTATCTTATTTAATATCCATATTGCTATGTGAGCTTCTTCTTCTGCTGATAAAATAGTAACTGGTAACTTAATTTAAATATAAACAATAAAATTTTTGTACCAGATTTTATTTGGTTATATACTATCTAAATATTAAACTACGTATAAACTACTTGTTATTTTTTGTCATTTCTATTTGTATACCTAACCGAGAATACACATTTTATCTGTATAACTTAATCAAAATATTATCAACTTTCTCGCATATTCGCTTTACTACACTGTTATTCTGAATTTTTCTTCATTTTTTTAAAATTTAATGTCTGTGAATAAAAAAAATCAAATCAACCGTTTTGAAAATACTATTATATTATTACTAATTGTATTTTTTTACGTTTCTAATTAAGTTTTAGTTAAAAATATAGATAATAATGATAGTAGATTGGATTTAATAATTATATTAATAATGATTGGCTTTTTATAGCGTTTATTGTTAGTTCATTAGATTTAAAGAACTCAATTTTAAAAAAAGAAGAAAACTTAATGATTGTTAATTTGATTATTCTTAATAAAAAAACATTAAAGGGAAAAAATAAATATTATTAACGCAATAATTTTATTATTGTTGGGTACAATAAAACTTGAAAAAGCAAACGCTTATTTCATTTAAATTCACATTCATTGCCTTAATCAGAATAAAAAAGTTTATTGTACTAAAATCCAATTAGAATCTTGAGTTTTTTATTTTAAAAATACACAAGTTTCAAAGAAAATTCGATATTACACCCCAAGTCCTTCCGTACAAAACGAATCCTTCCTGATACGTTACAAGTGCGTGTGAAAAAAAATCTGAAACACGGTGAAGAGTTAAAAGAAAAAGGCTTATGTGAAGAGCGAATAAAAAAAAATGCACACTCAATGGTATAAGCTTATAGGACAAGAAGGAAAAAAAAAGTAAAAAGAAATAAGAGTAGAAAATATAACAAGCCATTTGCTATGAGCACACGTATAACAAGTTGCTTTTTAAACTATTAAAAAGGATGAAGGAATATTTCCGTATAAAAGCTTTCGTACTTCAACGAGTCGCTTACAATGTCGCTTCTCTCCTATTAAACTTGTTTTTTTTCCGTATGTACGCTTGTTTTTTCTCCTATAGTTTAGTTACTTTTATGCGATATTTTTTTTTATTTTTATGATATTTCGTTGTTTATCTAGTTATTGGAATATAGGTTGACAAAGCGAATTGTAATGCAATTTTTAGGATTTTTTTTCGTACGTAAAAAACAACAAATAAAAAAATACAATCATTGGTAGAAAGTGAAGAATTTTTACCAGCTAAAAAAATAATGAATGATAGAATCACTTATTAAATACTAGTGTTCTAAAATTGATTAAAAATTTTTCAAAATTATATTGAAATTAAACAAAGTAAATAGTGCAAAAAATGTGGTATTTAAACGTGAAAAATGCTCAGTTTCAGCAAAAAATTGTAGGATACCATATATATATATCTTTATCTCTTCAAACGATCATATCTTTCTTTTTCTCTACGATTGCCTAACATAGAGCTTTTTTTGTTCAATCTGCATCATGCACATATGTACTCCAATGTTCGTTATTTTTCGGCTATCATATCAAACGGCACGAGTATCAATATCAATACCAGACTGAAGTGACAATATTCAAAATTCTTTAACATGCGTGCAAATGACAAGTACAAGCACTTCTTCTTTTTTCAAACATGATTTTTTTCTCTTTTTCTATTTTTTTTTTGTCAATCAACTTTTTCGTTTTTATTTTTGAGCTTTTGATAATTGCAAAATCATGGTAGTGCTTTCTGTTATTGAAAAAATTATGTGAAATTATAATTTCAATTGGAATCTCACAATATTCATGATATTTCATATATTTAAATTCATTTAACACAATATAATTTAATTCGTCAAAATGGAATAATCAATGATTAATTAATTTAATCAAAGAAATTACAAACTTATTTTTTAAATTAAATGTATAAATGTTACAAATATTGATACATTACAGCATCTGCTTGAGGCGCTATGACGAGGATCAAATGATTATTTTGCAATAAATAAGCTTCAATTTTATACGCAATTATTTTTTATATTAATCCTTAGAGGAAATGATATCCAATTACTTCTCTCACTTTCTCTCTCTTACCAAGATATTTCATAAAACGTCACTAACTTCGTACATTTGAGACTTGAGGATCTTCTTTCTTGCAACAAATTGAAGTTCTTTCGTTAAATATATCGATCCTATGGGTACAACTATTTTTATAATACCGATCCACTTGACACTGTACTCGATATTGAAATATGCGTCAAGAGACACTTGTAAGATGAAATTGTAGTAGTGTTAAAGTAAAAATACAAATTTTAAATTTTATGCTACTTTTTCATAAAATTTATATTTCTCTTCAATTGTATCAAGTGTGTTTTTACATATTACACATATTTATATTTATTTTCGCTTTTGAAACGTGATTAAAATAAAAAAAATTTTTAAGATTTATTATAAATTCTTAAATCTTTACTTCAAATTTTATTTTTTTAACTTTCAAATTACTTTACCACGGTAGTTATGCAGTTTATCAACTTTATTAAAACGTGGAAAAACCAAAAAAATGACTAAAAGTTCCACAATGTTATTTAAATAACTAACTGTCATTATTATCAATCGCGGCATAACTCAATTTTGACAAGAAATATTAAATTAAACATATTTTTTTTAGACATTTTCTATCAAAATTAATAGTTTTGAAAAAAGAAAAATGAATATTTAGGTCTTAAAGGATCAAACTTATAAATATGATAAAGTTCTAATCTTTTCTAAAAGGAACGGAAAAATCGCCCATGCATACGTACGTACAACCGTATTTAGACATTTTTTAAGAATAATATATTTCAAATCTTTTTATCTGAAAACATACGAAAAAGCAAAAATTTAAAGCTACGACGTTGAGCTTGTTTCCTTTTACGAATTCTTTTGTCTTTGGTATCTTTTTAAATTCAGATCTGTACCACTAACTAAAGCGATTATATTCGTTAAATTTCTTATACTAAATATAAATGATATTCTTTTAAATTGTTTGTGATGAAGAATAAGAATATATGGTACTATTTTAATAATCGATTAAATCGAAATCTTCATTTAAATGCTTAAAACATTAAAATCATAAAAGTACAGCTGTGCCAAATTTAAAAAATTCTCGTTATTTAATAAAAAAAATCTTAAATAATAAAAAGACCCACTTAATTAGTGTTAAAAGATACAAAGACTCTTTTAATGAAATATTTAGAAAAATCCGATTATGCTTCTCTTCAAGATTTTTCTCTATATAAAAGAATTTTTCACTCTACTTAAGCTGACAAAAAAGAAAAAAAGTTAAAAATGAAAATTCTTTTTCTTAAATAACACACAGAACATGGAGTTAGATTTTTTTTATACTCAAAGAAAGAACATTTCTTTCCCGGGGGTATGAGAACCGTGTAAACTGAGTTACTTTAGTGTCAAAGGTTCTTTGTCTTTTTCAGATATAGATACTTGTGATTATAATTTAAAACAAGTGAAAATATTTATCTATAAATCTTTTAAGAAAAATTATAAATAAATACAAAACTTTAATTCAAATATTTAATCAGTTTTCGGTTTTTGATATGTAGACTCAATATCGTATATTGTAATTTTTCGATTTTAATTACAAAAACCTTTTAATATCAAAGGATCAATTAAAATTTTTACTATAATAGTTAATTATACTTTTTAAAAAAAGAATTTTATTTAAAAAAAAAAAAATTACTACTGATATATAGTCTTTAACTTTTTTAACTTGAAATTTTAATTATGATTTATAAAATTAATTTTAAATTAAATAAACTGTTTTGCAAAAATAATTTATATTATACTTATGTTTCCTAAAAAGTTATCAAAATCCTTTCTTAAATTACTAATCGCTATTTATTTTTAATGACTTGAAACAGAAACGAGATAGTTAACTTTTAGAATCATTGATTGTAATAAAAAATCAAATATAGAATATTCTATTTACTTAATCAACAAAAATAATAAAGAGTGTTAAACCAAAGCGATCAAGTCATTGTTAAATATATTGTTATACATACATATTTTTTCTAAAATTTAGATACTGATAGAAACATAATAATTTTAAGCATCAATTTTCTATATATATAGTATTAACATATTTGACTTAATATAGATTTTTTCTTAATCCACTTTAAATCTCATCTTAAAAGCCGTAATGCTTCGAAGCCGACTTAAGTAATCGCGATTCAGTGATGATAAAGTTCTTCTAAGTGGAAAATAGGTTATGGCACATTTCACTTATCTTCAATTCTGTATCACGAATCTTTTGCTTTCTTTGCCACATATAAGCTTCTAAAGTTTTAAAGATCTCATAATTTTCTTACTTTCATTGACGTTATATACGCGTTTAAAAGGCTTAATATAAATGCAATTTGTTATATTTAATGTCGACATACGTGGCGTATACGCGATAAAATTACAACAAACGCTAGTGTTATATAAAATTATTAAAGAAAATCCTAAATTATTTTAAGTCTCATTAGCGAATGTCTTATTTTAAACTTATATTCTTTGTATTACGCAATAATTCATGGATAAAACTTTAAGAGCAATTTTAAAAATATTTTTAATCTTTTTGGAACAATAAATAGTAATCATTCTGATAATTTTTTTTTTACAAAACATCAATAATACCTAAAATTTTTATAATTTCTTATAATGTTACTCGATCATCCAAACCCGATAAAAATAAAATCTAGTCACACATTAACCACAGTATTTGTTTACTATCGATTGTCTTATTGGATTGAACCTTTAACCTCAAATTTTCTAATTCAAGAATATCTTTGAACCATAAATACTCAAGACACAGCACTATACCTAACCACCTTAAGGATGGCACAAACTCTTACTTGCATATAATCGTTAAGAAACTGCAAGTTATCGACGAAACTATTCAAGGCACGAAGGGCCTTATAAACCAAAACAAAATTCAAGCTTTACTTCCAAAACTATATACGTATATGCTTTAATCTCTTATCATTTACTTTCTGAACGTCATTCCAGAAATTTCTGAAATTTCGTAAAATTATGTTACGCTTGAACGCATAGCTTTAAAGCTCATCTCAATTAGAATGTCAAAGTCACCCTGCTAACGTATATGCTTAAGACACTTTGATGCGCTACGTATTAAGAAAAAAAAGAGAAGATGAATATTTTCGAGATTTTAACAAGAGTTAAAAGTTAAGCGTGAATTTTAGAGAAAGTTATTTAAGCGATTTAGAAGATGAATAGTTGAAAATGTACTTTCTTTAGATAAAAATTTAACTTTGATTTGTAAAATAAATTTGGTCGATAAAATTAATTAAAACTAGTAGAACGTGATTTTAATTTCAAATCTTACATGTAACATTTGATTATTTTATTTAATAAGTATAAAGTCAAATAAATATTATAATATTCTATTTAAATAATTTTTTTTTATTTTACTGTAAGAATTTTGTATACGATATTAAACACGTAGATTTTAATATTTGAATTATTAATTCATATAAATAAGTGGAATAGTTCAGCAATACTCTAAAATTTTAATATAAATTTGAATAAAGTTCCCTGTAATTGATTGCGTACTAATGAATGACCCATGAAATGCAAAAAGATGAATATTATTCCTTTCAAAGTTATTAAGACACTTGACAATAAAGTGCACCAGAGCTTATTAAATTCTAAAAGCATGAATAAAGCTAAGAAAATAAAATATAAATTTTAATTAAAAAAAAATCTAAAAAAATTTTGGTAATTTTGGTAAACAAAAAAAAAGCGAATCAATATTGGCAAAAATTTTTTAATTAACATTACTTTTCCTTCCGATAATTAACCGATAAATTATTGACTCGAAATATGATCGATAACCAACTAAATATAATCTATCCCGTCTCGTCATCCTTTATTTTTCGCATTCCTCTGATAGTAATTAAAAGAGCTAATAGCTTTAACCGCGATATAGATATACAGCTCTTATTTTTAGCACAGCGTTTCCCAAAAAAAGGCCAGGACGATACAAACGAAAGCAAAAAAAAAGAGAGGAAAAAATAATTTCTCCGATGGAATTTCTTTTCCAATAAAATTCCATTGAAAGATAAAATTCCATTGAGAAATAAAACGGCAGTAATATCATAGCTTTACGATATGGTTATAATTAAGCGAGACAAGCAATTTGGCGCCAATATGATTCTCGGAAAATAATATTAAAAACGTCTTTTATTTTTTTGTTGTATGAAAAACAAAGTTATGGATTCATAACTTGGTTGGCAGTTATGGTCACAGTGTGATGTTATTATTAGAATAAAATTATTTTTCGAGATCACTCATAAAAAGTATGATGACTTTTATGGTACCAAATATCATATCTGAAACTTAATTCAGATTTAGAGAATTTCAATCATAAATATATGACCTTTACAAATAATAAACGAGTGTTTACTGATATAAAAATTAATATAATTTGTACTTGTAATTGGATTTCTATAAATTCTACTTATTTTATTTTAAAAAATTAAAAAGAGTCTTTAACTAGTTTTTGTATATATTTTTAATACTGACAATAGACTATCAATTTTGTGAAATTTTAAAATTAACATTTTTTTTTACTCTAATAGCTTTTTATTTTTGAGATATATTCGTTCATTTTGATATTGATAGCTTTTACGAAAACTATCTAATTTTCCGCGATGACTAATACTTTTCTCAAATTCTCAAAAAAGACTCCATTAGAAGAAAGTATTAATCTTCGTGGGGTTTCGGGAAAAAGCGTTACTCTACCGGGGGTATCGGTATAAGTGCTATTAATCGCAGCAGGAACAAAAGTATTAGTCTGCATAAGGGTCATCAATACATGCACTTTTCAAGTACACTTTATGTGTAAATATATTTCACTTAGATAAAATCAATAACAGTTAATATTTTAAAAATTAAGAATCATTAGAATAAACCCTAAATCGTATATTCCATTATTTTGGTTATAAAAATATATATTACAAGATAATTAAAAACTACAAGTAAAATTAACATTCTTCTCGTAAATATAGTAAAAATTTGATTATTTATTGTTATAATTAAATTATTCCAGATGCACATAGTCAGTAACTAAAACTTCACAAACACAAAATAAGAGTTAACCTGGAAAATTTTTGCTTAATCAATAAAATGTATAAATAAAACAACAATACTTCATAAATTTTTTTAAAATATCAACAATTTAAGCTCATTCAAATTCCTCTAAACTTTTTTAAACTGTTAAAAATGAAATAAATGCCGACATGTGCATACCTTACAACCTGAGTTCTTAAAAATAAAAAAGAAGAAAACAGAACAAAAAAAATCGAAGGTTCAAGGTATTTAGTACCATCGAGCGAAGACCTTGAACGAGAACCTGCTTCTAAAATATACATTCTTCGCGATGAACTTGGGTTGGTTAAGAAAAAAAAAAGAACGACTTTATAACCGTTGCATTGGCTTAATACTTGGAGTGCCGGATACAATTCTGGACATAATATCACAATTTATTGATTTATTTTGGAATATCTAATGAATGCCGAGAATGATTTATTGTAAGGTTTTTTTTCGCTGATATATGAAATTAATGACGTACTTCAAATGTATACGTGTATAGGTTTTGCTGAAATTTTAATATCAAATTTTAAGATCTTAAAAATAGTTATTTTTTTTTTCAAAATTTCAAAGTAAATTAAAAGTTTTAATTCTGTATTAATTCTTAAGTAATAAAGTTCCGCATCATAATTTAAGTTACCTTTTTTATGAAAATTGTTTTATTACTTTAAATTTTTTTTATTTTCATTATCACAATCAATTATATTTTTCTAAACTAATAAATGATACTTTTTTCTGTTTCAGGTGAGTTTTCATAAATATATATAGAAACGATGTAAGCTGTCTTCGTAAGTAACATAAAAATATTTACACAGGCTCAACGAATTAGAAATTCATTCTTTCTTTTTTTAAATCTAAACATCATATCGAAATAATTCAATTATTTTTTCGCAATGACTATTTTTATTAACCGAGTTATTTATACACCCCTATGAAAATCCAATTATTTTATTAAAATTTAATAAAAGTATTAAAACAAAATCAATAATATTCACTTTTTTTTCACTGCATCTGTAAAATCTATTGTTATCCTCTCGTGGGATTGAATATAAATAAAGGAAATCTCTCACGTTGATATACCTCAATAAATGAATAAAAATTGGAAAATAAAAGCTAAAACAAAGTAATGAACATTTTTCCATGCAAGTCCTTTGACAATAAAAGAAAAAAAAGAATAAAAATACTAACAATAATGCAATGCGATTTATTAAACAAAAAAAATTCTATATATCGAACAAGTATCGCTTACATACCAACGCACATACACACATGCATATATACACAAAAGAATATATCCCTGAATTAAAGTAGAAGCATTTCGAATTGACAGCAGCTAGAGTTAAAAAAAAGAGCTTTAACGGAAAAAAAATTGAAAATATATGAAAACGTAGGGAAGGTTTAGATAATAAAAAAAAAACAAGAAAAATATGAAGCATTCTGTATTGACAGATGGACTTGATCTCAATATCTAACATCGGGAATGACGTCAGACACATACGTTACCTTTTCTTTCTCTTTTTTTTTCTTTTTCTCTCTCTTTTGTATAAGGTTCTGTCAGTATTATATAGATATAGTTATATATATTTGTTTGACTAAGAGCTGGAAGAAGAAGGGTTGTGATTTTACTGGTTTGATGAAATGAGAGAAAGCGACATACTTTTTTGGTTTTGTGTTATGTAGGACAAGCACTTGACTTCGCTCGAGAGTTTTTATCTATATAAATATTTTTTTTACCAAATTTCATGAACAAAATCGATGAAAGCGATTTTCTTTACTCTTTTTTTCCAATAAAGTGGATGTTATCTTTTATTTTTCTGTTTTCGTAACCACTTTATGTATTCCAGTTTGTTGAAGAAATAGTCATCGGATTAAATTTCTTACAGATCATTAAAAGCATTGTTTAAAATTACCTTTATAAATATACATTGTAATTTTACTTTTGATGAAATATTGCAGTAGAAAAAAATAAAAAAATTCGATTTCAAGAATAATAACATTAAAATGATGTAAGTATGATATAAAATAGAGTCTGATAATATTTTATTAATCATTTTATGTACCTATACTATCAAAAAACTTTGTATTATTGCGTACTCGACATCGCGTATAGATCGTTTCCAAGGGTACGCAAGATAAAATAAGTCCGTCTTTTATATACCGCATAAAAAAAAGAGAAAAAAAAAGAAGAACGAACGAACCAAAGTATCAAGGAAAAGAAAAGAAGAAAAGAAGATTATAAAGATGACAAGCAATTGAGAGAAGAAAGAAGACTGAACTTAACTGGGGTCAAATTGACTCTAGTAGGGAGTCCCTGCATTCAATATGGCGACTTCCTAATAGAGTCAGGCTGACTCCTTTTAAGACGCTCACCATTAATAAACTTCAATAAATTTATTACTTCAGCTTTGTTTGATACTTTTTTTTTTTAATTGGAAATATTTATAGTGTTGAAAAAAAAATATTCTGAATATCGATGTGCGTCGAATAATTTTTGTCAAAAATGTGATTTGTGTCAAAGTGAATAAATTCAACGCAATAATGACGTTGTAGATGTATCGGTACGAAAAAATATTGGGTTATAAATCTGTTAATTCGCGAGCGAAAGAATAATAAAGAAAAAAAAAGTTTGTCGAGCAGTGATGATAAATTATTTGTCGTTAATTAAGTTATATCCTGCAGTGCTGATAGTTTATGCGCATATTTATTATAAAATACTGTGAAATTTGCCGTTATAAAAATATCAAATTGTTACTGAGTTTATGGCGCATCGAATATTTATTTATATTGAGTACTTTATAAATTTATTATAAACCCAAATTATTCTATACCAGGCGATAATTACAAGATTATCGATATTAATTATTAATAAAAATTTTACAGTATTTAAAAAATTTGTGTATAAACAGTTTATTAATTTAAACAATTTAGTATTATATAAAATATGTGCAAAGTTATTTTCGAACTACATTGTAATCTATGAATGTCATTTGTGCGATTATTGACTAATATAATATTAATGGCTTACTCGTAGATTTAGTTTAATGAAAATTTGAATAACATAAAATAATAATTTCATCGTACACACTCGCTAATAGAAACAAAGAGTTAATTGTTCCTTCCCATTAAATTAATTATTTTAAAACATCATTTTTTCATTAGTAAAAGGTATTGTTCAATTGTTCTCTACGTTAATTACATTGAATCCATTTGTAAAAATAACAAAACTTAACATTCAGTAGCATAAATTACTTTTCTCTTTGTTTCTATTTTTTACTAATTTTTGTACAACAATTATATCTTCAAATTGCTTATTTATCATTTTCACTTCAACAAAACACAACGCGAATCTTTATTAAGATTTCATTGCACCACCTTAAAAAGAAAAAGTTTTGAATAAAATCAAGCTAATTGAATTGTATTCAAGTGTAATTGGACGAAAACTCTAATTAAAATCCTGTCGTTCTTACGCGTAAAAACATTACGTATATACATGCAGCTTTTCTACGTCTTGATGTACAAGCTTTCATGTTTTTTCACTTTTTTGCTATGTTGAATTTCATTTGTATGCGAAAGTAAGCCGACTTAATTAAAGATAAGATAAAATTTTTTTTACCTTTTTATACGTTTTTTATGGTAAATTATTTTTTAATGTTTTTATGTTCTTTTTTTGTTGGTGAAAAATTTTTTAATTACCACCACAGTAATGTAAGCAGAGCTTTTTTAACGTGAAATCTGTTGCTTAATTGTGTTTAAATTATTATGAAAATATGAAAATTTAAATGAAAAAATATGATGCGCTTTTGGTAATATGTTAAAAACTCGAAAAATTAGCGCACAACTGATTAACGAAGCTTTGAGAATTTAAAATTAAACTAAAATAAACTTTTAAACCATAGATTTTTCATTACTAAATTCTTCAAAAAGAAAGGTAAACAGCATTACATTATTTCGTTACTATATACAACAAAGAAAAATTGATAGAAAAATATTTAAACATATTCAATTACCCTTTTGAAATTTGTCTGATCTGTTCAAAACATGAACAGCAAAACAAATTACAAATTAGTTACTATCTGTACTAAAAGATCCAATATTTACTCTCATCTCATATAAAGCATAAAAAAAATGAGAAATATCGTTGAAAAGAAATTGACGACAATTCAGCATGCGATAGTAAGCCGATACCCAAAAAAAAAGGAAAAACCGCAATGCGGAATTTGTCGAGTATACGCAACGAACAGACGACAATGAAGCAGACAATAATAATTCAAAATTATTTCTTTCCCTTTCACTGTTTTCTTTTCTCTCTCTGTATTTTTTTTATATTGTTGATTCGTATGAAATTGTTAAAGCATATTTTATAATTACTCAAGTCAATTAAATCGTGCTTATTACGATAATTTAAACTTTTTTTTCATTTATCTCATAATTAATTTAACTTGGATTAAATTGAGCAACGTAGAAAACAAGGCTGATTCAATGAACTGACAATATTTGTTTTTTGTAATTTAATTAGTGGAATTCAACTTTTTTATTTCATGTAACGAATATTAAATTAACGGAATATTTGAACAATAATTTAACGTATACACTGCAGTAATTTAATTTAGCTTGTAAGTTTATTGCTTTTATGTTAACAAAAATTTTTCCGGAATTATTACAAAAATTTTTTTTAAAATTTCAGCTCAATTAACGTTTAGCTTGATAACATGATAAATGAAACGTAATTAATACAATTATACATTCAATTGTAAATCAAATTAAATAAATATAATAATTTAACGTTTATATTATCTTTCTTTTGTTTTAAAACAATAATTATATGTAATAATATGGACAAAGGATTATTAACTAATAAATTTACATTATGAGTCCTAATTGTTCCAACGATTACTAAGTTTAGAAAACAAAAATATTGTTTCGTTATTTAAAAAACACATTTAAGTAATCCTATTTCACAATAAACACTAATGTTATCATAAAAAAATATTTATTTTACTTCTTAAATACTTTAAAGTATTTCAGTAATCATTACAAATTCTATTTTCTCTTTTATCGCGTCGCATTAAAAAGAAAAAGAAAAATACAAATTAAACAAAAACGTAAAGAAGTTAGCGCTACAGCGAGCAATTTGCAAATAACAGATGTATAAATGTTTATGCATAATGCATATATACGTGCATGATACAAACAACAAACATATGAACAAGATATATAGAATGTATATAAACCGAAGTAGAAATTAGAGAGATAGTAAAGGATCGTGACAATCAACTTGATTGTCATGGAACAGATTGTATGAGAATACTAATGAAGAATATGTTGATTATTGGTGTTATATAATTTATGTTTAACGTAAAAGTTACTTCTTTTGAGAATTTTTTTTATTCCTAAGAGATTTGACATTAGGAAATTGCAAATGTGAAAGTTGAATGAGTTTATAAAAAGTTTAGTGGAATTTATATTTCTAGATGTTTTGCTTTATTTTTAACGACTGATTTAAAAATTATAATTTTATTAATAAATTAAAATAGTGTATTACGATTCACATAAAAAATTTTTATGAAATATAAAACACAGCCTATTTTAATATTTTAATAACATTCATACTGCGGAGTTTATATATACTTTTTATTAATGTTCTATATTACCAAATTTGTATTTTGTTTCTTGTTTTCAAATTAATAATGTTTTGTTCGTATTATCTGTTATTTTCATTTTATTTGCATTTTTTGCTTCTTTTTTAATTGAAAATCGCGTGGGTTTGTAAAATAAATATTGACATGTCAATCAAAATTGAAGTGAACTTAGATTTTAGCGCGGATTTGTGATATTGCATCTCTGCTTCAATTTTTTTTTTTAATTTAAATGTCAGATACTATTGTTTTATTTAAAGTTCCAAATAATTAACTGTCAAACTTTATCATAAGCTTTTAAAAGATTTTGGTAAATATCAATTTAAATGAGAAAATATATATATATATATATATATATATATATATATATATATATATATATATATATTCTGTTTTAAAAATTAAAATTTAAAAAAATGCTTCTATTAATGTTAAAAAATTGAAATATTCGTTTAAAATAAAGCACTGTTACCACTAAACTTGATCAAACTTAATCAAGGCAACAAGCACTTGGTACACGTAATCGACTGACCCAGTCACTTGAATCCAACCCCTTCTTCTATGAAAGGTAAAAAAAATATAAAAATGCTTTAACTTGATAACGTTATATGTCTACGTCATCCCTCTCAATGTCTTGTCCATGTCAATTGATGAGAACTAAAAGCGAGTTAGAGTTTAATATACTCAATATCTATATACATATGAGAGATATTCTGTATACACAAACGCATACATATATATGCATGTCCTCGAAAACGTAAACTCAAGAGCTGTATATATAATGGTGTGAAACGTAAACGATGCCTTGCCAACACCATGTCAAATCTGATGCACTTCGATACCGACGTTAATTAATGCAGAGAGACATCGTCTCTCGTTTTGAGAAATCGATCGGAAGGGAAAAACAGAGACAGACAGACAGATAGGATATGTTAACGCATCATATGGTGTCATTTTAATCATTAGTACTAACGTCGGCTTGTTTAATTAGATATACTGCTAAAGGATATTATAATATCAAGTTAGTCTAAAATACTTGGAATTCAAAATTTAGCCAAACTAAAGTTTTATTTATTTGATAAAAATTTCAATGACTATAATAGTTTCACAAGAGATTTTTAATAAAAAATAAAAAAAATTGATACCAAGGAGGATGCTCACGAATATTTAATACATAAAAAAATTCAGGGAAATCTACAAAACTATTATTAATACTTACATATGAACAAACAAATGATTTTAATTGTAGAAATAAGTGAAAAAATCAAGATTACGTCAGACGTTTGGAACTAATGAAAAAATGAAATACTTTTTTTAAGCTAAATAAACTAATTTAGCTTAAAATTTGTCCAACTCCATAAATTTTCTGGTAATTAAAAGATAAACATTGTTTTATACCCAGATTTTACAAATTACCTCATAAGCATCCTCCTTTCTCTATAATATATAATGCATTGTTTATATTCTACTTAAATATTATTATGACTCAACAATTGCAAAATCACGAATAAATAACACTATTCAAACTATGAATAACATACTTAAGAACTTAATTTTAAAATCACAAAACAATGAATCCATTCACCTTGTGACAAGCTTCAATAATATTAAAGAAAAGCCTTTAATAAACAAGTCCTTAAGTACACTTTAACGGAGATAATTATCAGCGCTCATTCTATCATAACTACTTCACTTCCAATTCCATATCCTTTATATTATACTATCGGCACTGCAGTTTCAACTTCTCAAAGTCCATTCAATTTCCCAAGTGTATTATCCTCGTCAAAAGGACTCTATATGCCTTCCTCGTATTTTCCTCTCTCCTATATCTTTATCTATCGTTTTCAAAACCTCTCCCTTGCGACGATTTCCACTAGAAATCTTGCGCATAATCAAGAACTATTAACGAGTTTCCTTCAATATATTTAATATATATTGTTGGTATTAGATAACGACATAGATATGATAGTTGTTCATATAATTTGTTAATACGATTTACTAATCTATACACGTATCAAAAAAGGAAACGTAGGGGAACGTATAAAATTTTTATTAATTTTTACATTTACTGAAAACATAGAAATTGAAAAAAAAATGAATTCGGGAAAATAAAGAGAAACATGAGAAAGCAAACGATGAAAATGGTAAAAATAAGTGAAAAAATCAAGATTTCGTCAGACATTTGGAATAAATAATGCAATAATTATATTGATTTTTCCAATCCAAATTTAATTAATTTAGTTTAAATTTTGTACATTTTCATAAATTTTTTGATAATTATAAGATAAAAACCGTTTTATACCAAAATTTTACCAATCACTTCGTGGAAATTCTCCTTTAGAATTTTTAAATGCATAATCACATGAATAAATTAAATTTAATTTATGGACAATTTCGTTCGGGTCAATCATTTTCAACGATATACTAAATTGCTATTGATTCTCTGCGTATTTTCAATATTATTAAATTATTATAAGAACAAAAGTAAAAATATCCAAATCAATACTAATTAATCATTTGCATATGATATCTGAACATAAATAGTCCATTTCTGCTAGTTTAGTGTGAGTTGCAGTATTATTAAAAATGATCTTTTTGATGATTGTTTATTTAATTAAAAATAAATTTTTCGAAATAATTATAATTAAAATGTTTATTTAACCGAAATATCGAGCCAATGATCCATGAAACAACGTATATTCAAACTGACCTGTTAGAAGCCCTTAAAATATATATTCTCCATAGTAATCCCCATAAGATCCTAAACAAGAACCGCATGCACATAGTATACCGTGGATGAACTTTATAAACTTACACGTGTCCGACCAAAATACATAACATCGTAATGATTACGGATATATATAGTTTCTACTTCTCCCTACCTTTGCCTCCTTTCTGCTATTTATTCGATCGATATGAGACTTAAACGTATGTTAGCTATTAGATATGCTGATGAGCGACGCGTGACTTCATGATGTAAATCAATATATGGACAAGGAACCTAGTTACAGTACATTTCGAGGTTATATATGCGATGCTTTAGGCTGCTTTCAGACTGACGTATTAACTGTAACTGTGAAATAATTGTCCCTATAAAAAACTTTTTCAAACCGTCGACTAATTCTGATGAAATTTTAATGACTCTGCTAGAGCCAGCCAATGAGATAAGAAGAAAAAATCACTTCATAGTTATGTAACGTTAGTGTGGAAACAATATTAGATTAATTTAAGGTACTCGGTTGTCCCAATCATTAAGTAAATCAAGAAGAAAGTGCTTAACATTAATTTAAAGCTGATTCATAACAATAAAAAATGAAAAAATAATAACTACTTTCTGATAAGATTATACAACAAATTAAATGTTGTGAAATATTGTTTATACAAAATTAAACAAAATGAAAATTAAACAATAGTTTATTTTTCAAGTTTAAAAATATATACTAAGCAGAAAAAAAATAAACCTTGTAAATTCAGTACTTTTAGCTCGACTGCGATACTCGAGTGGAATTTCAATTAATTTAGATATAACTAAAACGATTTGAAATTGCGTGCACCATGCAGAATAATAACGTCCTGTACCTTTTCCTTTCTCTCTCTCTCTTTTTTTTCAACTTTATCTAACTACTTGCATTTTTAATTACTGTAGCCTAGATTTAAGATTACCGCCAAGATTTATGTATCGTATTTTAGAAAAGAGTTTTTCACTTGATAAAATAAACAAAAGTTAAAAATAAAACATGAAGACCTAATTAAAGTTAATAATTCATGTTAAAATATTAAGCTTGAATATAGTGGACATTATAATTTATTAAAAATTCATGAAAACTTCCATATGTAGAACAAAATAAAAGCAAAAAATCATTAAAATTCTATAGTTTAATGCTACATCTGACAATCAATTTAATATTTAAAGGTTAACCTAAAAAATTTCATATGAATAAAAAATTTATAAATTTTCAACTCTATGAACCCAAAAAGTAACGCGTTCGCTGAAAATTTCATTTTATTTCATCACTAATCGATAATTTGATTAAAATTAACCTTAATTATTATTCAAATGTAATGTTCAATAATAAAACAAAACGCTAAAATATATTACACTATGCACGGGTAATGTAGCACTCTTCGTGATTTTAACATACAAAATCTAGCAGCGTTTGCTTGGTTCGCATAAAAGCGAAATTAGCGTTGAAGTATTATTCCAACGTTAATACAAGACAATAGAATATATTCTATTATCATGTAAAACGATAACCGCACACGCTTTGGTGACATAGGGTCATGTACAACGGCTAAACAATAAATTACATCGCGATAATATATATTATATTGTCGAGTAAATATATATCATCGGATTTTAAATGATTTTGCTAGTCCTATATATTTTAAAATAGAGACATGTGATATTTGATGTTATCGTATACGTTATTCAATTTATTTTTAAACATTCTGATATCATAATTTCAATGATTTAATTAATACTATATTGAAATTGATTATTACTATTTTAAAATTGAAATTGCAAATAATAATATATATTGATTTTGAAAATTTAATAGATTGATAATTTTTTTAATTTAATAAATTTTAAACTTGTAATATCTTTATTCGGTCATAGATATTAATTTATTTAATAATAATGTAGCTTAACATTTACCAAAAGACCAAAGCCTTTATAAAGCCCTTTTACCCAACCGACGATGATAGTGATGATGACGTTGGTATTTTGGTCTACAGTAAACGGAGCTCCAATGCATTTTCCATTACATATGCGCGCGTGAAATACCATGCAAGCTTAAAGCTTTACTCAGTATATGTACATCTTGCATCCAATAAGAGAGGGAGAGAGAGAGAATATGTCTACATAATATATATATATATATAGAGGTATATTGACATTTAGGCCAATGCTTCGAATCTATTATTATGTATACGAAAGGACATTGCGTACGTTTATACATATATAACCAGTGATACTTGAAAATTTCATGTTAGGTTTAATGTTAATCATGAGTTTAGCGGTTAAATGTGGTTTAATCAATTCAAGATTTTAAAATTTAATGTCTGATTAATTTATAATGTTATTAGGTAATACGATAGTTAAAAATAATATCTAACTTTATATGTAAACGTGTATTGTATTTATTCTATAATTACCAAAAAGCTTTAATTATCGATAAAACAAATCTAAAGCTAATACGTATCATATTGGTATTAACATATTTACTTACATAGAATAGATAGCACAAGTTTGAAGATCTAAACTCATTACATAACTACTGAACAAATAGCTACAACCAAAATTAAGCATCACGTTTCCATTATCACTAGTAAACTTATCTTTCTCTCCTTACATCAATGCAATACTTCGGACTTTGGATATTCGGTATGATTATTATAGAATAATACGTGATGTTACATTCAGTTTCTTGCTAATGAGCTTTTAAAGATATTATTGTTTAAGGGAGTTACTTCGGCGAACGTATGAGTTTAGAAAGCTGCACGTGATCACAGTATAATGTTAAGGTGAAGATTAAGATTTAATATCTTATGATCTTGTTCTGATAGGAAGAAAAATTTTCAAGAAACGTTAATTAGTTTTATTTTAAATCACATTTTTTTCATGAAAAACTTGTGTTATGATTAAAGTTTTATTAAAATTTAATTTACTTTTCGATTTATAAAATATTTATTTAGCTGTAAAACTTTATTTAACAAGTGATTTTTTTAAATAATTTTTTTTTATTTAAATCATTAAAGTTTTAAATGAATTAATGATGACAATAGTTTTAAAAACATATTTGAAGTAAAATTTTTTCCAAAATATCAAATTATAGTTCATGCTATTACAATGTAACAAAGCACAAACATTTTACATTGCCAAAATCATATGCGTAAATAAATTAAACACTTTAATACAGATAAACAAAACTTTTTTTTATCTTATATTGGCTGATATCCAAAATATTTCAGTAAATTCCATAAAATTGAATAATTTGTATATTCTAAATTTGTTTTCACAAAACAAATATATAACATTCAAAAAGCTTCCAAATAAAACCATATCTCACCAAAACATACAAATTACGATCGTATCATTTGTAAAAGTAGCAAATCAAGAGTCACATACGTATCAAAATTCGACTACCTAATTATTATACATTATACCACTTTTGCATATATATTTATATATATATACGTGATATATATAACGAAAATCGCTTTTTCGCAATTTCAGCAATAACGTATTTAAGCACTTGACAAAAGCCACAGTCATTCCCGCGTGACTCTATAAATTATTAGCTTTCGTTAACCACCGAGAGATACATAACGAATTGCTTGTCTCTTCTCTTTGCTGGGCTTTTCGTTATTGATTAATATAGCCAAGATTTTCCAAATGTTTGCCGCGATTGATGAATTTTCAATTTTCATCATTTGTTATGCCATTTAGATTTCTGAATATGTTCAAGTTAACACTGATAGTCGATTTCAAAGTTGGCGATTTCATTGAAATTATAATAATTACAATATAATGAATTTCTACGAATGGAATATTATAACTTATAAAATAAATATTTGATACAATTATAAAAAGATTTTATTAATCTAATTAAATTAAATGGTAGTGATAAGATGAAAAAAAAGTAATTAACTTTAATTAAATTTATACCTTGCCATTAGTAAAATATTGACAAATTATATATAGGCTCTTGTTAAATAGACTCGAATTGAACCGTTTATTAATATTAACGATTTAATTAAAAAATAATTTTAATTTACTTTTAAAATAAAATATTTCGTATTTTAATGTGTTAAATCAAAACGAAATTTTCCAATTAGTTTTAATGGATATTAAAATTACGAAAAACCGCCAATTTTTCACCCGACGTTAGTCGAAATTACAATTATAGCGCTACTGAAACTATATAAATTTTATGCAAAAGGTAAAAATAAGCTTTCACAGTACGGAAATGCAAATTGAAATACACGTGTTACATTTATATACAAATGATCCACACATCCAGCACTTTTCCCTGTCGTCCTCATATACATGCGTGTCGTGTATTAGTTATACGTATATAGGACACTAATATGGTTTCGTGTATATAAGCTCGTTTCGTTTCATGCTAAACCAATAACAGAGCCATGGCTACAGAGAAAGCATTAATAAATGGACTTGATGCGAAATGTGAGACGACGATTAAGGCTCTATATACATACATACACGCGCGTATGTAATTTATTCTGCTATTGCTATATTACATAACTTTCTTCTCTTTGTATTATTGGACTTGAAAATTATTTGATGTATATGACCACATACAAATTGGCTTTATTCTCATTGGGCTAACCAATGAAAATTTAATGTACTTTTGCCCGAATTCTTGAATTAATTGTCATATATTATAACGCTTTCGTTTATAGTTCGTCAAATAAATCTAAAAAAGATTTTTATTTTATTTGAAATTTTTGATTTTGCAATGATTGATTTTTCAAATTAAATGATCAATTTATTTGATAATTAAAATTTAAAAAAGTTATTTGTACTGGTCTTCGATAGTTTAATTGAATTAGCTTGTCACATGGTTTTTGAGATTTAAATTTATCTAACTTATTTACATTTTATTAAAATTAATAAACTAATTTATTATCAAATCGCCAAACTCTCGCTTTGACATCAAAATATAATATAGAAAATTATAATTAAACTTATTAAATTTTTCCTAAAATCTGACGTGCTTGAAATTAATGAAATAAAGGCAACATTTATGATCCTAATAGCACAAATAACTATCAGATCGTAATTTTATGCGCACGTAGATAATATTAATTAGAAATTTGACGTAAAGCCAATTTTAGATAACTCAGCAAAGCAAATCACGCGCTGGCATTTCGTTCCATCGCATATTGTACAACTCAAAATTGCGTATAAAGCGTATGTATATGTGCCGCATAGTTTGCAACGAAATCCATTGTATATATACTTCAAACAATTTGAACTTTGCGTATGTAATTCGTGTAATATTTAAATCAATCAACAATCTTCAAATTTTCATCAATTTATTAAACTATTTCTCTTTTGGTCCTTTTGAAATGTTAAAATTCTTTACATTTTACATCAATAAAAAAAGGCTAAAAAAGTACTCGCACATTTTTTTTTATTGAAAAACAAATATTTGTACAACAGTTTATTTGTATTTTTTCAGTATGTTTACTTGAAAGAGAAAAAAAAGTCAATTCGCTCATTCTAAAAATGTGTTACGGGATGTTCGTAAATTATATACATTGTATAGTTGGAGGAGAAGGTCGATGTTGATGTCGTGCGGCACGCGCAATGCGGCTAAAATCCTCGACATGCTGTGCATGCGTGCTGCGACAATTTCAAGCACGTTTTGCACATTTAGAAAGGAATTAAACGCTTCGTAAACTTTGTAGGCTAAACTTTTTATCGGAATTCTATAAAACACATATATATTTTTTCATATCAAACTTTTAATTGTCTAATACCATTTATTTTTTGTAATTACGATTTGAAAAAAAATTAATAAAAGGAATTATTGCAAAAGATTATTCAATAATTTTGGCGTTTTTGTATATTTGTATTTTTTTATTACAAAAATGAATATTTATTTATTAAACATATCTTAGATGGATTCAAAGTTTTATGAATAAAGCTGAATTTGAAAATGTTTTTTTTTTATAAAAAAAAACGAAAAAAACATTTATAATGAAAAATTAACAACACTTAAATTTAAACAAATTCTACATTTTTTACGTACAATATAATTATTGCATATGTAATCCGAATCATCAAAATTTAAATAACAATATTACTGAATATATTTAAAACTATTACTATAGTAACACAATAAAAAATACCCAGAACATCTCACTCACAAAACTTTTTCAACGATTTTCTTGCCATCCTTTTTTCCTTGTACTAAAATATACATATCTTGAGCAAACTCTTAGTTAATCATACACATAAGTCTTAAAACGTGTACCTAGAGCCTGTGCACTTCAATCTTTATCTTAAGATATGCAAGTAGTTGAAAAAAAAAACATTTTACTAGTATAATGTTAGCATAGAATGAATATATAACTGATTGATCGTATCTTTTTTTTCTGTTTATCTTTGTAGTATAACATAAAGAAGAAGGAGGAAATCCAAGAGCAACAACCTCAAGAAGAACCCAACCCGTTAATGCGTAAGAAGAAGACGCCTGAAGAATTGGCGGCTGAAGCGGAGGCTGAAGATGAAGATGAGCTCACGAGTAAGTGTTATATATTATTTTAAAAGATAATTTACTAGTTAAAAAGAAATATTTTATGTTTTATTTTAAACAGTTACAAATAAGTTATAAATATAAATCAAAATTTATCAAAATCATTTAAAAAAAAAAAATATTACTTTGGAATTCATAGTTTAATTTATAAATTGTAAGTCTAATTTTGTAAAATATTTAGTAATAAAATTTGATATATTGATTCAAATTAACTAGTCCATGTTTTGAAGGCGCAAATTAATGTACTTCATACTAAACAAATACGAACCAAACTAAATATTACTTCATGTAATTAATATATATTTAAAGCGGGAATTTTGAAGAAAGAATTAAATGGAATGTTTTGTAACAAAGTTATTTGCTTGTAGATAAAGGTCAATAAAAATTATTTACATCAGAATATTGTACATTAGAATTTTAAAAATGTTAACTTACACAAAGTACATCTTTATTGGTAAAGCTTGCCCGTATATGTGTATGTGTGAATGAGCGCACATATCTTGTGTGTGTGAGCGTGTGTTTATGCGCGTATGCGTGCGTGCATGGGTGTGTGTATGCGCCTGTACGAAGACACGGATGAGCGAGAGTGTAAGAGCTGCAAGGTAGATCGATGATGGGTTAACGAGCTGTGTGCGAGAAATCAAATATATAGGCAAGAGCGCGTTTGTTCGAGAAAGCTTCAGCTATATAGTGTTTAAAGTTTACAACGTGCGTTGAATGATTGAAAATTCGTTATTGCCGATCGTGTACACGATATATACTCTGCAGCCTCTTCATATACATTTTAAGCCCAGTTTGATGGCTTTTACTTTATGTCAGTTTGGTTCTTTTGAAGTTATTTTTTGGAAATAAAATATGTGATTTGACAATTTTAACATATAAAACTTAAAATGATATCCAACACATAATTTTGATGGATGTATTCGTTACATAATTGCTATCGGAGTATTATCACGCACAATGACATATTATATATAGATAATAAAATATTTAAAATTTTTCAACAGAAAAATATAATATTCATTAAAAAATTTCAGTAAAATTTAGTTTAATTTTCAATAAACTTATATAGAAATCATTGATACTTGCCCCTGAAGCACTATTAGGTTTCCGAGATTGATTTATCATCAATATGAATATGATTTACATAAAATTATGAAAATAAACTTTAATAAACAAGTACATATCAATTAGTTTAAAATGATAAAAAGTTAAAATAAATCATAAAATTTGAATGATGAAAAATAAAAGGGATAATACCAAAAGAAGCTATTGAAATGTTTTTTATTTAATTCTTATTTTTCAGAACTAAAGAATACGATAACGACGCAAGTAGACGAGCTAAAGACGCAAATTGAAGCTAGGTGCAGTCTCCAATGAGTTCATACCGGCGAGCAGCGCTCGGACAGCCAAGGAGTAATCTTTACCTCCACCCATCGCGAACTGAAAACGACGACCACGGCAAGTATCAAGAAGACAAAGAAAAGAAAGATTTCATTCTCCCGGCCCGGCGCTTATACCACCACAACGGCGATCACGCCAGCAATGGCTTAAAAAGAGAGAAAAAAATCGAGAGAGAAAGAGAGAGAGAGAGAGAAGAATAGAATAAAAGAAAAAAAAGAGATAATAAAAAAAAGACCTCGACAAAGATATCGAGAGAAAAGAGGATCTCCTCTCTCTCTCTTTCTCTTGCGTAAGCTTCCCTCTCGAACGATTCACAAGAAGGCAAGACTTTATATAACGAGGGATGATTAATCGGGTAAACACAAAAGTGAAAGAATAGAAAGCGTCGACACGATGAAAAGCGCCAACAATTTCCGCTGTTTGCTGAGAAACTTCGGGAAAAAAAAGAAGAAAGAGAAACAAGAGATATCGAGAAAAGAGGATAAAATCAAGCAAAGAGTAAGAGAGATTCAAAGTTGAAAAATTCGAGAGATCCGACGACGACAAGTTGGCACTTCTAGAGCAACTAAATAAAAATTATAAAATAAATGGAAAAAAAAATAATATAATTAAAACAAAAGAATAGGCGCTTGAGGTTTTAAATCGTGAAAACATTACACGTGAGAGAAAAAAAAATCCTGCACATCCAAAAATAAAAAAAAAAAATAACATATAGTGCTTCGCTTCGAGCCAGAAAAAAATTCTCTGCGCGTCGCCGGTAGAGATAAAATTATGAGCCAGCAAGAACGAAGAAAAGAATAATATGCGAGAAGGTGGTGGAAAGTGAATTTAAAAAAAAAGTATCTAGCGTCTAAGTTTTTAGTGAAAAAAAAAATTACGATTAGCAGAACTAAGCGGTAGCGGAGTTATGTAGTTGCTAGTTGAATCAGAAAAAAATACACACGCGCGACGGCTGTTTCAATAATAATATTAATACTGATTAATGATAAATAATTAAATGATAAAGGTGATGAGGGAAAAAAAAGCGACGATTTGATGGATATATAATGTTTAAGGAAACGACTAGCGCTTATGTGGATAAAAATTATTATTATTGTTCTTATTATTATAATTTATTATCGTCAATGATTAAGTAGCGCAGAAAGGTAAATGTCAAGCATTACATAATGCTAGAAATGATTAAACAAGCAAAGAAAAAAGCGCATAAGTCTGTAAAATTAGATGCATTTTTTCGTAAGCGCCTGGATTTCACAAGGGCAGTAGATGATTTATTAAAAAAAGTAATGGATGTGACGTGTGCGAGAGGTTGGCTTGACAACAAAAAAAAGAATAAATTTAAATAAAAGTAAAAAAAGTTGCAAAAAAAAATAAAAATATGTAATAATAATAATAATAATGAAGCAAGAGAGTGACATTACATATGATGGATAATCTTAGATGATGTGAGTGGACGGTAGTTCTTGTTCGGCCATCCGTCCGATTCTCCAAAAATTGCATGACACTTGGCGCTGACGGCCCACATGAAATCTCGATGCTCGGGGCGCGTTAGTGGCGCGCGGCAAGTATACGTTTAGCGCGTCCATTGTTATTGTTATTGTTGAATTTTTACTAATATAGAGCGATAATACGCTATTACTATCATACTTATTGAGCCCGAGGGACCTTAACTCAAGTTCGATTTTTTTCTAAAAAAAAAAGTTAATAAAAGTGTTAGTGTTTCGACGCCAAGTATAAAATAAAATGGTTATAACCCTAACCTAAAAAGTTTTTCTTATTATCGTTGAGAATGAAATTCTACGTAGAATTCTTAGCGTCAAGTAAGTAAACATTTTTATTAAAGTTGACGTTCAACTTTCGTGTTAGTGTCTCGACGCTAAGTATCAAAAAGAAATTATATTGTACTTCGTCATTATAAACTTCGCAAAAATAAAAAGTATTAAAATATAAAGAATTTTTTCCGAAAATTCAGAAAATTTTATAATTTTTGCTAAGTTTATCATGCAAGTATAAAAGTTTCGTAATGATTAAATAGTCGTTATAGAAGTTAACCTAAAATAATAAGGTCCTTCGGAGACTCGGACAAATAAAAGCTCGATTTCGAGTAAAAAATTTCTATGAGGTTATTAGATGTGAAAATATACACTCACCACTCAGTGTAAAGTTAAAAATAAAAAAAACTTTTCGTAATACAATTTTTTACGGAGCGGAAAATAACGAATTCGAAGAAAAAAAATGCGATCCCAAAACCTCTCACCTTCCTACCAAAAAAAAATAAACGTTCCCCGTGCAACGAGTAAAATGGATTGGGCCGAAGGTGTCGCGTCATGTAATTACGTGTGCGTGCATACGTACACCGATATTGCTTGGGACAATATTTGTTGAAGTTAATATAATAATAGTTCGATGTTAAGTCTGTCCTTAAGCAATTTTAAAATCAGTTTACGCATGCGCACACGCGAGAGAGAAAAACGGCGGCCGTGATGGTTCTTAAAAGAACACCAACTGCCGGCAGGTGATGCATGCCTTATATATAATATACTTTTACCTACGGTATATAATATAAAAAAAAAGAAACACATAAAACACACACTTAGAGAATATTAACGAGAGAACAAAAAAAAAAAATAAAAAATGTTTTTCGCGTACACACACCAAGTGTTTGCGTGCAGTGTGAGTTTGTGTGACTGCGTGTGTCGTACACGTGCGATTCTGCGCCAAAAGCAAACAAAAAAATATAAAATAATAAAAATTAGAACCGAGAGAGAGAGAGAGAAAGAAAGAAAGATGAAAAGAAAGAAAATCAGATGAACGAATTAAAAAAAAAAAATAAAGGTGCTTATACACATTGCGGAGAAGATGATGAAAATGTTATATTATATCGGCGGCTTAGCAACAAGTTTCTGACAGTTTGATACAAATATATATATACAGTTATTACGTAGTATATTATGAGAGATATTATTAAAAAAAAAATGTAATGAAAAAAATTAAAAAACTCGTGATTTTATGTTATTATTTTTGACTAACCAGGTCATCATTCAACCAGTAAATATGCTTTTACACGTTTGTACGATCAGTGTGACATTTGATACATAAAAATTATCAAAAGAACTAATATTAGTACACGTATTATGTGAGAAAAAAAATACAAAAAAAAGTATCTCCTGCGGTGGGTGAGTATCATTAAAAACGTTATACAACGGTTATGAATAATGAAGTAAAAAGTAAGAGGGTTTAAGTGGAACAGATCAGTCTAAAATATTCCAGGCGAAAGTAATCGTACCGTGTTACGACTCGAGCAAAAATAACAAACGATTAAAAACGAAGAAAATAATTAAAAAAAAAAAGCGACCCTTGTATTTTCGCGCGTGTACAGAAGCAAAAAGAAAAAAAAATTAAAACAAAACGAGTGAAAGAATGAGAGTGAGTCGTGAGAAAGAGTGAGAGAAACTGCGAGATAGAACAAAAAAAAAATTTAACAAGAGTTAGCCGAGTTAAAAAAAAATCACCGAGTTAAAGAAAAAATAAAAATAATCACGTGCGTGATGTTGTTTTTTGTATGGACGACACGGAGAAAATGTATTTTTTTATTTTCGAAGTAATGAAAACAAAATAAATAATAACTTTAAATAATAACTATGACGACAGTTGAGCGTGACGTAGGACAACAAAATAAAAAATAAAAAAAGAAAGAGAAAACAAATTAATTATTAACGCGAAACGCACCTCAAGTAAATAAATCTTTCCGCTTTGACGCGTCGAGCGCTTCGTACGAAAAGCATAAATTAACAATAAATTTTAATGGAACACGCAAATATATAAAAAAAAGGTTAATAAAAAAAATCTAAATATTTCGGATCCGAGAGCCAAGTCAGTCTATTCTTCTTCTTTATTGATCTTTACAAATGGCACTTGCAAAGAAATTCTCGATTTTTATAAGGACGGGGTTTAAAACGAGAGAATAAACAAAGTTATTAAATCACGAAGTCAAGTTAACGCGATGAAAGGAAAAAAATTCAAACAAATTAAAAAAAAAAACAAAAACCAATTTTAATTTGCCATTTACAAAATTACAAATGTTCAATGTTGTGACACAATAACAAAACTTTCACATCTTGTATTAACCGACGAAATCCTCTTAGTAAAATGTTCTAGATAAAGAAAACACAAAACTGCAAAAAAACAACCACGATATTCTAAATCAGTTTTTTATTCGTAAAAATGAATAAAAAAAACAAACACGCATGTAAGCGCGAAGCCACGGTAGTTTCGGGCTTCGGAATAATTGTAAAACATATTAAACAAATAATAAACGATTAAAAGAACAAGTAGATTTGTACAAACAAAAGATAAACATTGACGCTATGACAATATCGTAGTCGACGCGTAATTATACAAAAAATAATTAAATTCTGAATGTGCATTTTTGGATTTTCGAAGGTTCAATACAAAAATAAAAAAAAATAAAATAAAAGCATGCGAGTGCACGCACTTCGTCGCCAAAAACAAGAAACAATTTTTTTTTTCATTAATTTTAATAATAAACTTTGAAAAATATTTCATTACTAACAGATGTGCTGCGTGCGCTTGGCGAAATAAATGTGCACTTCTTAATGCAACAATGTCGCTGCTGCACACTTTCAAACACTATGATTTCGATTTTGGAATGAGCAAATTTCAAATTGGTCAATTTTTTTTATTTATTATATGAAAAATTTTTTTCCTTAAAGTTATTTTAATATCAATTCAATGTTATCTATACTTTTTTTTTAATAATCAAAAATAAGAAATGAAAATAATTTTATTTCCATTTGATGATCTAAAGATGAAAAAATAAAAATCTCATTCCAGAATTGATTATCAAGATCTGCAAATTCGCATACAAATAAACGACATCTTCTCTACACTGTCGTTATTCAATGAATTGCCTTTAGTGTCGTACATAGAAGTTGGTTTCGCAATTCTTTGGAAACTCTTTACGATTTCTTTCTTTTCTATTTTTTGAATGTTACACCTTTAACTTTTTGAATTTAAACGAGAAAAGCTCGTTGATTTTCTTCTATTTTTTTCTTTCTATGCTCGTTTATCCGCTTGACGAAAATTGAGAGAAACGAAATAAAGAAAAACGGAAAAAAAGAACAAAGTCAACTTTTGGAAAAATCACTAGTATATATGTTCTCTTTTATCCTTTTCTCTTTGGCTGTTTGCTCATGAAAAAAAACCAACTTCTACAAAAGTTTCTCTGACTTTATCGCGCCTCTCGGACGCCAACTTTTAGCCTCGAGCTTTTATAATTCCTTTTTTTTCTTTTTCATGTACTTCCTTTTTTTCCATCTTTTTACAAGCTTACTATGTGTAACTGTTTTGTTCTTTGTTGACTGCATTATTTGATAATATTTTTGTGTACATTTCTTTTTATTACTACTTCTTTTTTAATAAAATTATTTGACTTCATTTTTACTTTTAGAACTTTTGTATATACACTGAAAAATTTTCACCAATTTTCTTTTCCTCGCTACAATCCAAAGAATTGCGATCCAAGAAGCTCGTAAAATAAAGTTTTCTTCCGAACAGAAAAAAAAAGAAAATAAGGGAAAAAAAGCTGAGAAACGAACTTGCGCAAAGCTTTAACTCGAAGCCGATCGCGAGAACGAAAATCTCAAACTCATACAATACCAAGAAAGAACAGGGGATAATAGAATCATCTCGACGTATATATACATATGCAAAAAGTCATCTCTTTCGTGCCAACTTGAATAAAACTTTAAAGCGCGAAAGGTTCAACGAACTTTTTTTTCTCGTGTCAACAAAAAAAAAAGTATAAAAGTTATATACGTCAAGCAAAAACTATGTTAAAAAAAAAGTTTAAAAAAAGTAATTAAAAAAAAAGTGTTAATGTATAAAAATGGGGCCTGCTACAAAAAAAAATTAAAATAACAAAAAAAAAAAGAAATAGATCTGTCTCTCTCGTGTCTCGATGTTTGCATGCCTGTTTAAATGTGCTTATTAAAAAAAATCAATGAAACTCTGTCAATTTTTCGATGAAGGGCTCGATAGATGAGAGTAATTTAAAAAAAAAATAAATAAAATGCACCTCTCCTCTCATCGGGCTTGCCTGCAAAAAAAAATACAATGCTTTTAATAACTCGTCGTCGGAAGCTCGGTCGGAGAGGATCTCGAAAGTTATCCGATCAATTAAAAAAAAAAACTAAGAAAAGAATTAAAAAAAGTAATGTAGAATGAAAAGCAAAAAATGTAGAAGCCTAGCTATTTGAAGTAGGACAAGAGATTTAAAAAAAAATGAAACAGAAAATAAATAATTAAGAAAAACTGTAAGAGCGAGAAGGATAAAGGATAGCATATCAGTAATTAAATGATATTTGGCTTTCTTTCATGACAGCTCATTTTCAGAAATAAATATTTTTCTAATGGCACCTATAACTTGCTACGAAGCAGTGATTATAACATGTTTTACATTTACCAAAGTATTTTATGATATTTTTATTTTCAAATGTGTTATCTGAGTTTAGTCATTAGCGTGACATTGTTACAAATGTTGAAAAAGAGTTAAAGATATTTTCAAATTGTTTAAATTTATTTTTTGCGATTTTGATGTTATTGTTGATTAACAATTAAAAAAAATTATTTATCATAATTAATAATATTAATGAGAAAAAAGCCTAAAAGAGTCGTCATGAAACAAAGTTGAGAAACTAAAAAAAACAAATCCTCATGGTACCAAATCACACACGCGAAAGTAAGCAAATTTCAAAGTGAAATATGATAAGATGAAATCGTCTATATTTTGTTACGTGACAGTTTGATGAATGCCGGATGATAAAAAAAAAATAAAAGTTTAAATGATAATGGGGAAGAGGCTCGAGCACTAAAAAACTTAAACTTAAAATAAAATATAAAATAAAAAGAAAAAGCGTCGGAGTTCAATCAAGACACAAAAGTTTAAAAAATAAAGAATTTTAAAATGAAGAAACCGCGTGGGAAAAGTATTTGATGTTGATAAAAAAAATGCAGGATATAAATGGCAAAAAGAAAAAAAAAAGCTAAGAAAAGAAAATAATGGCTGTGGCGGATAACTTGCGAGAAGCCGTAAACGCCCGGGTTGCGCTCTTTCTCTCTATATGATCAATTTTTCTATGGTAAGGTGTTTCTAGCTGATGACGCTTTGAACGTATGTACCTTTGTCGAGCATCTCTCCTATTAAATAAAAAATACCTTGTTCTCCTCTACTTCAGGGACATAAAAAAGAAGCAAAACAAATATATATATTATTATATACACATACATCTTAAAGCTCGAATTGAAAATCGACGCTCCTAATACCAAGTATTTTTTTTAATTTCTTTCGATATAATTTTAATTTTAGTCTTAATTTTGCGTTTTAATTTGATATTTCAATTTTAAATAAAAATATGACTCCTACAAAAGTCAACATTCAAAATAATTAATTCAATATTCATACAATAATTTTTATTTAACGTTTTCAACATCCAATTAAGGGTAAGTTATAAAATATATAATAATTTTACGAATTTCGTTGGACTATTATTAAACATTATTATGAAGAAACATTTAAGTTTTCGATTGATTAATAATATCCTAAAAAATTGTCCTATAATTTTCTCTGAAAATTATAAGTGCCGAACGAAGCGTCGATTCTCGATTCGATCACCACTGTCCAAAAAAAAACTAAAAAAAAAAACAAATATATATTCTGCCGGTAAACGAAGATAAAAAAAATGAACAGAAATACTATATATATATTCAGCATACAGAAAAAAAATACAAACAATATACTTGAAGTCAATTACTCCTATTATATTTATTATTAAAGAAAAAAAAATACAAAATATTGCCGATATTGTAAATTTATCTTATAGAAAAGGAAAAAATGGACCGTTGTATGAAACAAAGAATAATGAAAGAAGAGAAATCTATTGAATCTACAATTTGAATCGCGTCATAGACAAGAAAATAAGAAAAAAAATCAATGCCTATTAACAATTAAACAGTTCAATTATATTATTAAAAAAAAAGAAAGAAAAAAATATACAAATTAATCGAGAAGAAACAAGAAATTGCATGTAAGAAAAGAGATGGGAAATGCAATAAAAGTATGAAAAAATTGTAATATCACAAATTGAATAATAGTAATACTCAAAAAAACAAATTGAAAACAAACAATAATCGGCACAAGTTACAATTGAAACATGGCATAAGAAAAGCAAAAAGAAAAAAAAAGGAATTATAAACTGACTCTCGTTTTCCCTCTTTGTTTGTTTCCTTAATTATTAAAGCTGTTCTTGTAATACACATTTGACACAGAAAATTTTACATTACACACAAGTTTCAATTGACACCTAAACACACACACATACATAGTACAAAACCACACCACAACACAAATGTTTAACTTCTCATTGACTCAACAAAGTATATCCCAAAAAAAAGTGGAAAACGAAAGCAAAAAAAAAACCTTATCTTTGAATGTCTTGTGTAATACGCAGAAAAAAAGCAAAAAAAAATACTTCCGATCTCTCTTTAACTCGCGCCTTCGATGTTTCTACATGCATGTAAACTATATTTCTCTTATAGCTGAATCGTGTGAACAAAAAAAACTTTTAGCTAAAAAAAAAACACAATTTAATTGTACGCTCGATGTCCGATGGACGATTATCCAGATGAATCATATAAAAACAAAAATAACAAGAAAAATTGAATATGCTTTGCTTTGTGTATACTACTATACGCGTGCACTTAAATCTTGCTCAAAATTTCACGATCTTTATGCTTTCCTTTTTTTTTATTTTTTCTGCGGGAATCTGAAACAATAATCTTTCTTTTCTTATCCTTCTTTATTGTCGAAAATGAAAATCGACAACCAAAACTAAAAAACAAAAAAAAAATATTATAAGCAATAAATTCATCTGGATATCCGATCCGCGAGGTAATCTCTTCTCTAATTCTCCTCGCAAACTTTCTAATAGCGAGAAAAAAAAAACAAATTCGTAGCAGTGACATTCGTCTGTATCTATATAAATATATACATAATTTATCGATGTTGTAAATAATAAAACAAAAGAAAAAAAAATGGAATCAAGTAAAGAAAGAAGAAAAAAAAACCAAATCGTTGACGCGTCTATTATAAATACATATTACAATGCATGTTCCTTGTTCTTCTTGTTTCTTTATTTGTCTTTCTTTATGCTGTTCTTTTATTCTTTTTTTAACTTGCCTATTCATCACAATTCTTAAGTTTTTTTTTATTTGAAAAAAAAATCTTTTTCTTTCATGTATATGGGGCCGTGCGCATCTCTTTGGTGTGCTAAACAAACAATATACTTAATAAACAAAAAAAAATGATATATACAATAAACAAGCAAAATAAAAAAAATGCGATGTCGCCGCTATTGTTGTTCACTTCAAGCTGGTCAGTGTCGTGTTTGTGTGTGTGCGTCTTTGTTGTTGTTGTTAATTATTTTTTTATCTCTATTCTTGTTGCTGTTTTTTCTCTTGGATATTCTGATTGTAAAATTTGCATTTTAATTATTGACTCGACGTTATCTTACAACTTTAAGCAACATAACTCTCACAATTACACAATTCAATATATATACATATATAAAAAAATGATAAAAAAATGTTTAACGAAAAAAAAAATAAGAGTGAATTAGATATTTATTAAAATAAGATATGAAAATTCATGTGGAAAATGAAAAAGATATCGTAATAGAATTGACGAGAACATTTTGGTTTTCGTAATGATGTAAAAAAAAATCGTTTTAACCCCACCTACGTCCTGATCTTTAGCTTAAGGATTTCAAAATTTTTCAATGATCTTATTTTGAACAACCATCGACAAATTAATTAATAATTAATTTTAATTACGGAATATAATTTGATCATTAAGAATTTTGAAATCCAAATTAATCTTCGCTATTTGCTTGATTGAGCAACTCAGTTTTCAAGAAATAAAATTAAAATTGCAATGAAGAACATAACTACCTAAAAAGATATTCTTAACGGAAAGCGAAAATCTACCACGTCTTTCAGTCTTAAAAGTACGTGACGTTCCTTCGCGCAAAAAATAATAATAAAACGAGAAAATAAAGATCTATATAAGAAAATAAAAAGAAAAATAATAAAAATCAATATACCTCCATGGAATAAAATCTTTTATTGTTTTCCGACTGAGACGCGACTAATACGCTTAAACATAAATTGTGTGCAGAATAAGGCAAAATGTGAAAATCGATTCAAAGAGAAAAAAAGAAGAAAACACGTTATTTAATTAAATTTTATTTGTTTTCGAATTCATGAGGAAAAAAAAGTAAGTAAATAAATAAAGTCGCGAAACCTTCGCCACCCTATACCCACGTGGCACGTGATACAATGCGCTTAATAAGAAAGAAAAAATGAAATATTTGAAAAATATATACATGTAGATATAAGTTCGAGTTAATGCGATTAGCATGATCTTGAAGAAAAAAAAAATTCGTGTTTCCCATATTATTAAAAGTAGTATGTCTCATCACAGAAAAAATGAAGTGATCATCGTTGGTTAAGTAATGATTCACCGTTCGCTATAAACAATTGGTTATTTTAAATTATCTAACAAAAGAAAAGAGAAAACTGCAAAATAAAATTTTTTAATTTTTGTTAAAGTTACGATTAATCAAAATTATTTAGAATAAAAGATGGTTAAATTAAAATTCAGCGAACAGTAGTATCTTTTAGAATATATAACATTGTATTTAATGAATCTTGTAACGAATGTAGATTAATAAATGGCTGATATAACAGTAAAAATAAAAAAAAAATTAATAATAATAACGTAGAAGTAGAAGCTTTTGAAAAAAGTATTTACTGCTTCGAGAGAAAAACCTGTTGGATCGTTAATTGTTATATGATTGACCTTAAACATTTACATGAAAAAATATATATATACATATAAATTTTCTTTCGTGAAATATATATTGTTATTTAAACTTTGTTAAGGAGAAAAAGTATAAATATTAAATTGAATATAATTAATAAATGCTAAAAAAAAATTGATTCTTAAATTTGTAATCGCATTAATGTTCAAAATTATAATATCTAATGTTTAAAAAAAAATATTGCTGTAAACGATTAAATTAAAACAAAATAATAATTGATTGAATAATTTGTGTGATGTAAATAAAAAAAGTTTTCATAATAAATCATAAAGATTAAATTTTAAAAAATAATCGTTTTGATTACACGATTTATATATTTAGGGGACAAATCCAACGAAAAGAAAATTTCTAATAATGTATACCTTCTATAAATGCGCCGAAAAAATTGAGAAAAATTTCATTTACAAAAAAATAATTGTTTTTTTTTTCATTTTTAATACACTGTAAATTTGAAAGTGAACTCACTGATGGAAATGAAAAAAATATATACATACAAGATGATAATGAAATGGAAAATGAACGACAAGGACGTTTTTGCATATGTTATTGAAAAGAGCGAAAATCAAATGGAAAATGAGAAGTGAATGGAAGAATTTTTCTTCTCGCAGCTGTTTGGGCGCACGATAAAAATAAAGCAGGTCAAAATTATATTCAACCAAAAAATTTGTCGTGATGAAAATTTTATCGGTTTTTTAATTTTAAACAAAACTACATAAAAATAAAATCATCAGGTTTATAAGTATAAAAATAAAATTTCTCGTAACTGTCTAAAAATATTTTATAATTCCTCAAAATAAAAGAAGAGATCGTTCTTTCTTATTTAAAATGAAATAAAAAAATTTTCAAACTATAATTTTCTCTAGACAAAATTTTCAAATGGTTGAATGTAAAAGATAAATAAATAAGTAATATCTCAAGAACCACAAAATAACTATTCTGGGACGATACAACGCATAATACAAAAAAAAGTAATAAACGTCTCTTAAAGAAAAAACAAAAAAATAGTAGAAAAACACTTATTGTTACGATTGATTAACAACTCGAGTGACGATGCGGCGATTGCGTTCTTAAATTTAAATATTAAATAAAAAGTATAAATACATAGAATATATATTAAAAAAAATAATAAAGAACAAAAGATAAACGTACGCCTATATAATGCGGTACGAAAAAAAAATACACTTAGTCGTTAAGTGCGTGACGTGACGAAATCACGAATTTTAAAAATTAGGCTCTACATTTACTGCTGGTCTTGCAAAATTTCGTTGTTTTGTTATCAGACAGAAAAAAAAAACAATAATTTTGCAGAATTTCAATTTTTTTTTTCATTTCATTTAATCTTTTGTAGGCTGAACTTTTAACACAAATTTATAAATTTTTTTATAATTTTACAATACTTTTTATGAATTTTTTCTTCTTCCATATATAATTGAATGAAGAAAAAAGTTTTAGAAATGTTATAAAATAACGCATAACCACTGCAAAATCCATTTATAAAAAATACAATACTCTTAGTACGTAGTAGTACGTACGACACATACAATAAACATAATTAAACATTTATACTTGCATATATAAACAATTTTATATAAAATATTTTTTTTTTATTCATAAACTACAATTTTGAGAAACGTCAGCCTACAAAAGATTGATATTCGTTTTTTAATTCATCATAAGCGTAAAATATTAAAATTAATTTTAAAAACTTTATCAAACAGTTGACGATGACGAAACTTTAATTGTGGTTCATTCTATATAAAAAAATGGAATGTTTGAAAGTATCATATAATCTGATGGTTGTTCAATAACAAATAGTAAAGAAATAGAAACAATTTTATCACTCTTTGGCTATAAAATCTTAATCATTCTACTTTTTCAACTGCCATTTTCCGTTCATTCAAGAAATTCTCTAAAATAATGATAAAGAAAATAATCTATGAAAAAGTATGTAGAATAATAGAAAGCTAAATATTGGTAGTTTGAAAGGTCTTGTGTGATTTTCAAGCCTTAATTTTCTTCACTCCTTAAAAAAAAACTTTTTTACAACGTTATAGAAAAAAATTTTGCTTCGACGTTTGCTTCGAATAGTAAATCTACCGATTTAATTAAAAATTCATTTTCAAAATCTACTAAATTTCAACACGATTGTTACAATCGTTTTTCTTCGAAAGGACAAGTTAACCAAGAAGCAATATTGTTGATGCCTATTAATTAAAAAAAAATAAAATAAAACGACAAGAGCCTTCTTATCCAAGCAAGAAAAAAAAGTAAATTATTAAATACAATCCTCAACGTTTACAGTGAAAAAAAGCACAAAGAATATTATTGAAAAACCAAAAATCATACACTTGTAAAATTTAGGCTTCTAAACATGAAAGAACGCGGACACCAAAACAAGAAGCAAGAACTTACAAAATACACAAAAATAAGCAAATAAATGATTGTCTTTACAATTTTTTTTTCGTGTTACAAAATAAGTATGTAAAGAAGATAAAAAAAAATATAAAAAGAGGGGAATGCAAGGAACGCGATCGCGCATATGTAAGCCTGCAAAATTGCACGAAACTTACTCGAATTTAAAGAACAAATTTATATTAAAGCGAAGAGAAACGCCACCTCAGCCTCAGATATATATAGCCCCTTTTAATCCTTTCTCCCAAACCCAAAAACTGGATTCTTCAAAAACAGCAAATTGTTTTTTACCATATTATATTTTCAATAATACAATTAAAAAGAATTAAAAAATTTAAGTTCAGTCGATAATTCATCGACTTTTTTTCTTAAGTAAAAAAATAAATAACAGAAAAGTAGAAGCTTGTAGTGGTGAGAGTTAAACCGTATAGATTTTGCGTGTGAAAATAAGTAGAAAAAAAAAACTAAAAATATAACAGATGCAAAAAAAAAATGACGGAACACCATGTGTATAAAGGAAAATGAGAGTGAAAAATGATTAAAATTTAAGTGACTATAATAATCGTGCATAATAGAGGCTAAGAAATAATCAGTACTGCAAAAATGAGAGAGAGTGGTAATGAGAGAAAGTGAGAGAGAATGAAAGAGAGAGAGGGAGGGAAATAAAGCGAACGAATTTGTTGTTAAACCTTATATTATGTAAAACTTAAAATGACGATGACGCTAACGATGATGATAATATTATATATATTGTTGTTAGATATATATAAATATTATATATATATTATATATATTGATACTTATAAAGAAAAAAAAAATTGAAGTATATCTAGAAATTAAGCAATTCACACACACCAAATTAACGACACTCACGAGTTCGCGAAAAGTCGGAGTACAACTTAAGAAATGTAAAAAAATAACATCGAAGAATGAAACGTAAAGATTATCTGTTTTACCGACCGAACCTAACCTCTTTTCATGTTTATGTTTTAATACACAGAAAAAAAATAATTGTGCTTCGACTTTGCTCAGGCTCGAGTATCCAAAATGATAAAGGATTAAATCAAGACAGGTTTAACAAAAAAGAAATATTATTTGAGAAAAATTTAACGGGGGTTAAACACTTGAGGATTTTTATTTTATAATGTTACCCTATTTTCTAAAGCGCCACCGTTTTAACACATGCAATAGAAATATACGTTCCTGGGCTTGAAAGTTATTTAAATTCTTGCATCGCATTTTTTAACTTTTGTATTTACTTTAAGTTTATTAATTTCAACCCTTTTATATTTATTTTTGAAAAGTAGTATGTAGCTATTATTATATATTAATTTAACGAATCATCGAATAAATAAAGTGGTGAACTTAAGAATTTTCAGCTTAAAACTTTTTTATGCGCATAATTTTATTAATTATTCATTAAAATTGAATTATATTTATTTTCAAAGTTAATTGAAAAAACTCAATTTCTTCAGAAGCTTAATTCTTAATAATAAAAAGTAATTTTATAATATTAGTTGTAAGTTTGCTCAGTAAAAATTTTCATATTACCTTAAAATATTAAATACGGCCAAAAGGAAGAAAAGATGAATGCCGAAAAACGATGTTTTTTTTTATTTTATACCTCAAAAGAAGATGTCACATTATATTCATCGTTTATACTTTTTTTTTCGTTTTTTACATTCTGTTGCTGCGTTGCGTATAAAAGAGAGCCGAAAAGGATTTCTCCTTCTTTTGGACTATCAAAGTAATGAAGCCAAGGCAGCAAAAAAAAGTAAAAGAAAAAATGAAACTTTTTTTTTGACGCATAATGAATGAAAAAAGAAGAGAGAACATATGCAAAATCACGATTCGGGGGCGCACCTCACCGTTATAGATCTTATTACTATAACTAAATAGTAATATTACTAATGAATAATAACTAAAAAAATAATAATATTACTTATTAATAAACAACAAAATGTGAATTAACAAAAAATGCGTTTATGTTATTTAGTTCTAAAACCACTGAAAAAAAGTAATAAAAATCAATCATGTTACCAAAAAAAAAATAATATTGAGTGTACTTGTTCATCATTTTTTGACCTTATATAAAACCATTTTATTTTTTATACCTCCTAAGTTAATTTTAAATTATTTGTTTTTGAAAAAAATTACGATATTTATATAAATGTTTATAATCAAATATTTTAATTATTTGTTAATTAATTACCTACTTAATATTTGTTTATCCCAGTATATTTTATTTTTATTTACAATTGAGAATACATGAGTTTACAATTAATATTGACATTTTATTTGAAAAAATTTCTTTTTAAGCTTAATGTGTAAACATTTATTTATAATCAAATTCATTGTATATTTAATAATAACGAAACAAGCTCGTTATGGTCATGTATTTCAATATGAAAATACATTTGAACTTTTAGTGAATATATTTACAATTTTACATTATCGTTCAAAATAATTTCATGAATATTTGTAATTCAGTAAATAATTTTCAATAATCAAATTTTAAAGAATGTCCATGTTGTTGATTTCATTTATTTCTTTTAAATTTGATTGCAGCTTAAATTAAAATTTTATACATATTTTAATTTTATTTTCCGTTCATAAGATGTATATCTGAAAAAAAATTCATACCTGCACCTGTTATTGAATCCTCAAAATACAAAATTTAATGTATAATGGTTTTAACGATCAACATCAAAGGTAGACAATGCAACATTGTATGATGATCATCAAATTTTTGCTAAGCTTGCATTTTAATAATGTTCGATTCGAGTATGTTCTACACTTACAAAGAGTCAACTCGACCCAGATACCATTAACCTTATGCAATTAAGCAAAATACCAATTTCCAAATCATTCGACAGAGAAATTCAATTCTATGCATTTTTTTTAAACTCCTTTCCTCTAATCAACTTTTAATTAACGATCGAAACCAGTATTCAAACTGACGTCGTCGTGTAAACGACTTTTTTTTATACTTTTTTTTTTATTATGTGAAAGAGTTTTCGTTTTAATTTTTTATACTTTTATAGAAGATTTTTTTTATTAAGTTTTAGAATAATAAGAAACAAAATGTCGCGTAATACAGTAATTATTTGCAATTATGCTCTTGTTACCTTTTGGTTATTTGTTGGTTTCGCTTTAGCAGATGAAATGACGCTAAATGTTAATGTTAAAAAGCCGATTGCAGTTGTAAGCGAAAAATTTTTGAGTATTACTTTAGATCCATCTGTATTGTTTAATAGCGATACGTTGAGGTGAGTAATATTATTGAAGTTAATTTTGTTTGATATAAGGATATAGGATTTTTTATTTGAAATTTTTTTTAATTACTTGTATTAATAATATAAATATTATTTTATTATTAAATAATGATTTAATTTTGAAAATATATAACTATCGTCGTTTTTAAATAAATTCTTCAAATCTTACGTAAATTAGATTTATCATAACTTGCTACGAAAATATAAATATCCATATTCTTTAAATACAAAGAAAAAATTATAATATAATATAAATTATTTAATTAAGAGCAAATAACTTAGTTAATATAATATCAAAAAATTTTTAAATAATAAACGAAATAGATTCACAATATATGTATGCTTTGAAAAAAATATTTTATTTGATAATGTTCGATTGAATTTGACCAAAAAATCGATTAACAAAAAAAATTTACAACACAGCGATATTGAAAAAAGTACAAGTATGGCAAAAGCTTTATCACCAGCTTACATTCGTATTGGTGGTCCACGAAGTAATTTATATGTTTTCGAACATGGCCTTTATCCACGAGAATCGCAAACTGATCCAGGTTACACATTTTCAGGTAAGCTTTACTGTGATTTTTGTTTTATAGTATTTAATAGGGTAATTGTTTAAATTAAAGAAAATATCTTTATTTTTTCCTTTTTTCGTTTTATTGCTGAGATTTTATTATTCAGGTAGTAATAAAGTAAAATGAAACAATATTAACTTCCACTAGTAAATTTTACATTCGTTAATTTAGTACTCTAGAAAAAGTAATAGTTTCCCCATAAATTCTCATTAAATTTTTAACTGCAATTTTCCAACCATCGCCTTTAACCATTTGTTTTTAATCATACTTCAAAAGAATGTTATTCACAATTTTAAAAAATTATTATATAAACAGTCGAATTTAAAACATTGTTATATGAATTACATTATAACGTTAGTATAAAGAAGATTTTCAAAACGTCAATCTTCATACAAATTATATAATTATATATAATTCAAGAAAATAATTATTATCGAACGTCCTAGTAACGTATCATACGTACCTTAAAAATCATGTCACATGTGGTTTATTAGAAATGTATAAACTAAATCGTTCTTAACATTTTTGATTCTTTGATTTATTCTTTCAGATTTTTAATTTTTAATAAAAACAAAAAAAAACAAATTTTTTTTATTGTTTGTTTAGTTTTATAATTATCATAGAATATTTATTTTCTGACTTCAGTTCGACAAAACCAAACAAAAATATCGTGATCTAGATTTTTAAATTCATCAAATAAGTTCTGGAATTATTTTTTTATATTTTATGAAAAAAAAAATAAATAAAACTGAAAAAATTTGTTCAATAAAATAAATATAAGAGTATTTCCAGGCTTTTAAGATAAATTTAAAACTAAGCTTACCGTAATATCGCTGACATAATATTTTAATACTGTGAAATAACTGAGTGATTTATAAATATTAACAACCTAATTTCTTAACATAAAATTAGAGCATCACACTTCAATCGACTAGCGCGAGGAATAAAAAAAGTAACCTCAATAAAATAAAGTAAAAGAAAGAAATGAACGATAGAAATAAAGCCACCAATGGGATAGCTATAACATCAAGCTTTAGTTAGCTATAGAGAAAAAAAAAGAAAATGTCGAAAAAGCTCTACTGTCGCGATGTTTACGAGGTAGTTAAATCTCGTCTCCGAAAGAGGAAAAGGTTAACGATTGCGTGTGTTACGTGTGAACTAAAGTAGAACAAAAAAAAGAGAGAGAGAGAGCGAATCTAGTGAATTTTACTCAACCTTTCACATTTTATGTTATCGAAACGAAAATTGATCGGCAATCTTGATTCCTTTAGATCCGTATGCTTTTCGAATTTAACGGTAGGCTATATACAACCTTTTTTATTTCTATGTGTCGCGCCAAAAGGCAATTATTTTTTTTTTCATTCGCTTATCCTCTTGCAAACTTGATTTGTTAGGTACGAAAAATTTTCTCTCGATCGTATATAGATTGCGTCGATTTTTAACGCACAACATATTTTTTATGTAAGTTATTGTCGTTGAAAATAAACTCGATAATATTGATGATTTAATAAGAATAAAATAATGCTCACTTTATTTACTCAAAAAGCTGGCCGAAAACAGAATATAATTGACTTACTTTATTGCTACTTTTCAATGACAATAACTGAATTACAATTTTTTTTTTCAATTGAGCCCTCCTGTTAAAACAGATAAAATTTAAGATAAAAAAATAGCCATTGTTGAAGTAGGAATAAAGTTCATAATGCAATTTAGGAGTAAAGTCGATTTCTTCTTCGGAAATTTACTCTCTTTGCTTCGCTTCACTCGTTCGGGTCACATACTTCCCCCTTAGAAGAAATATGCGACTTTGCTCTCTAGTTGCTTAATATAATATTACTATTATGATTCAAATACATTTGAACTATATTTGTTGCTTAAAATTAAAGATTAAATTTATTTATTAAATTTTATTTTAATATGAATTTGTTAAAATATTCAATAACATATATAAAAATAATAAAATTTTAAAAAATAAATAATTTAAAGAAAAATAATTTATATTAATTCCCAAACCACTCTATTAATATTTTTCATTATAAAAAATTTTTTTCTTTGAAAATATATGCGAATAAAAATTCTTTAATATTTCACAATACAGAAAGAGATTGGATGCAAATACATCAATGGGCCGAGAAATCAGGTTTGGACGTTATTGCTTCCATTGCACCATTACAATCTGACATAATAAATAGCGCACGCTCATCATCTTGGGATCCAAGAAATGCACTTGATCTTATTTCCTTTAGCGATCATATGGGTTATAATACAAGCTGGCAGCTTGGTTACGGTAAGTCTTAAGATAAAGTATCAAGTAAGGGTACACCTTGAAATTGGATCCAGAGAACGGACAATACTGAAATTAAATAGGTGTTCATTTTCTAGGTCCAATCTTAAGATGTTTCCATGCTGAGTATTTTATTTTATTATAGTACATTAATTTCATTTTTTTAATATTTAGAATTTATTAATCAATTGAAAATTGATTTTTTCATAATGAAAATTGTAAAAAATTATTGAATGTAAAGCATAGTTTGTGATCATTTTTAATCCAAATTTACATTGATTAAAAATAATAAAAAAATATTTTTTGTCAATTTATTCGTTGAAAACTTTTTAATAATATCATTAGTAAATATTTAAAAAAAAGCAGTTTTTTACATGAAATTTATTATTACATTTTAAAGAAAAATTTAATTCATGAATGTAAATTCATAATTGGTACTTTATATATTGGTAATATTATCTATTTTTTAAAGAAAAATATGACTTTAGTAAATTCTACTTAATAAAATATATTTATTTTGTAAAGTAGTTATATTTTAAAAACTTAGATAATAATTAAATGATAGTTCTTTAAAGATCTTTAAATAAATAATTTTTTTTAAATATACAAATACTTCTTACTCGTTTGATCACAAATAGCTTTCCATTCATCTCAACAAACTAATCCTTATATAACTAAAAATAAAGCCTAGAAATCCGATAAATTACATCAAATTTAACACGTGTTTAAATATTTTTACACATTAACTCGCATACAATATCATAAAGAAAAGTCACACAACACATAGAGACGCATATACAAAATCTAACGCATTGCGAATATACCGCAGCAATAAATCGTATTGCGACGCTTATAGTTGCAGTGTATAGTACCGACGATAAGTATATAGATATACCCAGTACAAGTTGCGAACGCGATTAGATATCGTTACTCGGAGAATAGCATGCAGTACGAATTAATGCTTTCACCTGCGTATCTATATCATCATATATGTATAGGTATATGTGTGAGGGTGTCTTTGTTAGTGCAAGTCTAAGCGCGTGTGTGCTGTGTTTTGAATAGTCGTTTTATATTATAACTTATTTACTGGGTCAGTTACGTTACTTTTTTTTTGACTGACGTGGAAAATATAAAAGGGCAGTTTATGGAAAAGGCGCTTTTAGTAGGAAAATGATATTAAAGTTATTAATTTAGAAAAATCTAAATAACATTATAAATATCATTCCAAAAGTTGTGATGATAAATTTTTGTCTTTGATGTTATTTCGCTTTTTAATATAAAACATTTTTATAATTTATATTATAATATCAAAATAAATATTGGAAAAATTTAAAGTGTCAGATGTCAAAATGACCTTCATTATAATGTAAATTTATCATATAAGCAAATTCTAAAAATACTTGCGTCATTAAAAAAAATAGTTGACCTACTAAATAAAGTAACTGTCAATGAATTACATAGAACTTTGAAATATCATTTTTTAAAATTTTATTTAACGTCGCTGTATGTATATCCTATCATTAAGATGCGCATTAGCGACAGAGGTTTTCAGAGTATTTTGTAAACAAAGCACATGTAAACAATTACAGTGGTGCTTGTATCATTCGATCGAGAGCGGGATTCGAACTCGAGACCTCGAGTTTACGAATCCATCACTCTACCGACTGAGCCACTGATGACCTCATTACACAATAACATTAGTCAACTAAATTAAACTTTTAAAATTTATTTGTTTTTATTTTATATCTTATTTTAATTGTATCACGAACTTAAATTTTATTTTTTACATTATTAAAATATTTTAAAAAGACAACCTACTTTTACAAAATTTCATTATTAATTTTCCTTCAGTTACAAAAATGTTTAAATCATTCATCAAATAAAATAATTTCTCATTACACCTTTAATTAAATGCTTTAGCCTTAACTCCAGATTACATTAAAAATCTAACGATACAATATTGCAATTTCTTTTTATCTAAATTAAAAAAAATTATTATAGAATTATTGAAACCTTCACATTAAAAAAATTTTTTCTCTTTAATATCCTAGAATGTCAAACACGTTGCGATGCAAACGGCAATGATTTAGGACGTGATGTTCAACGTTTACGCAGTATGTTAGATGCATTTCCACGTTATGCAGAACGAGCTCTCATAGCAGGACCTGATGTCGTTACGTATAAAACACGACAACAGCAACAGTATTTACAAGATTACTTTAACATTGCCACCTCGTCGCTTAGTGCTGTTACTTGGCATCCGTAAGTATCAATATTATTGTAATATAACTTCGATATTTCTTCAATGAATGGAAAAGAAATTTTGAAAAAAATAATTATTTTATTTATTGATTTGATATTGTTGAATGAATTTTCTATACTTTTATATTTGTTATATAAATGTAGCTACTTCAATTATTTAATTTAATACTTTAGTTTGTGTTTCTTATTATAAAGTAAATTTAAGTATTTTAAAAACCCCTACAAACAAGAATATTTAAGTAAAGCACACATTATAATTTTAAAAGTAATTTCAAATCATAATAACAACTCCGTTTTTTCGCTACATAATAAACTTTATAAATATTATACACTAATATACTCTCATTTTATAAAGCGTTTTTTCCCCAAGTTTTCTTTACTTGTTTAAGATAAAACCGATCTCTAAAAAAAAGTTTAGAAAAGAGCTTGTACTTTCAAATTCTTTTAACATCCAAGTTTCTTAAAGTAGTTTAAAAGTCTTGCATTATAATGATAGTTAAAATTTAAAGCGTATCGCACTTTGAAGAGAGGATGTGAAAAAGAAAGGGAGAAAATTGATGTTTATTGCAAATTAAGAAAATATGAATAAATTATTTAATGTTTTTTTCTTAATATTAACAATGTGTTAATTATTTTTAAAATTCAAAATATTAAATTTTTTCATAATGTTTCTTATATGAGTAATTAAATAATTGGATATAAATTTTTATAAAACTTACTGTGATTTAGTAAATTACTATCATTGTATTATTTCTCAAATATTTTAAATTGCAATAGAGTTTTCTAAACAATTGATAATTTCTTTAAATTACAATTGAATAATAGTCAATCAATAAATCCTTGATTTGTAATTGTTACTTTAATTTTTTTAAATATTTTACAAAATTATTTTGATTAATTCAAATTAATATTGTATGAAAATATATTAAAATGTAAAGAAAAATAATACGTGCAATACAATAAATATAATGTAATAATTGGTATTTTGTACAGAGACTTTGCGGGAATCAGTCTGGAAGACGAAGGCGTTTCAATGCATCATGATAATCTTGCTCTCGATAAAGATAGCTTTTATAAAGTCGTAGGACGACAAATAGCCAAAAAACCTTTATGGATTGGTAATTAACATTTTATTTTCAGATGATATTATTTATATTTTTTTCAAATTTGAAATCTATACTTTTATTTTTACACTTTTTATAATATTTTATTAAAAAATATGAACTTTTCATTCTCATAGCGGAATCAAGGCCAGAAGAATGTAAACGCCAATTCTTGGGAGCTTTGGTATGGGCAAGACGTTTAGGAAATTCAGCGAAACTTGGCGTTCAGGTGCTCATGAGGCAGCCCGATAACTCTAATCTCTTCAAACCAACTCCGGTAATTTTCTTTAAAATCAAATATTATATTCTAAAAAAAAAACAAATTTATTGATATTAATTTTTATATAAGTCATTGTATAACGAATAAAATAAAAGAGTCATACAAAATTATTGAATATTATTTATATTTATTAAAGTAAAAATTCTATATTGAATCCGGCTGATTAATTAGTTTTGGATAAAATTAGCATGAACTCAATTAAAGTTATTGTTGAATAAATGTATAAAATTAAATTTATCTTTAAATGCAAGATATAAGAAACTATGTACAATATAGTGACAAAATTGATAAACTTTAATAATTTTCCACCAAAATATGCAAAATTGTGACAGCAGGGTGGCGGAAAATTGATAAACTTTATAATTGTTCAAAATAAGATTAGCATAGTCGTTAAAGATTGAGAAACCTCATGCAAACGGGCAACTATGTATAAATAACATTTAAATATTGTACATTTATTAACTTTATCAATTCTATTAATTTTTTTCTTTTCGAAACAATTAATTTACAATGGATTAATTAATAAAAATCAAAAGTCAATATTTTTCTCATTATGTTTAATAATTTAAATCTACAAAAAATTACTTTGTCATACTTAAAAGTACGAAGCCGTTAAAGAGTACGTTTAGTTTAAATATATGATTTTACTAATTAAACAGATAATAAAAAACTTTAACCAAAATTACAGGATTATTGGGTATCGATGTTACACAAAATGTTAGTAGGTCGTGAAGTGCTTGATACGAGAATTGCCACTGGCAATCGTACTCACGTACACTTTTATTGTCATTGCACAAAACCATCGCATAAATACGAAAAAGGTTCCCTTACGGTATTTGGTATCAATTTAACGCCAACAAAAGTTACCGCAGCCCTTAAAGGACTTAAACTTAAAGTTGTACACAAATACATTTTACTACCTGGTTACGATTCGCCTAACCGAATGTTTGCTGAGTAAGTTTTACAATTTATTATTAAATTCTTTTTATTTTTCTTTATTGGTATATCCATATAAAGTTATTTATTTATTCAAATTTAACAATTTATAGTTATTTAAATTTCAATTCATGTAAAAATTTTGTGCTCGTAACATTAATTTTAACAACAATATTTTTTTAATGATTTTATCTCAGCCAAATACATTTATTTTTTAATTAAAATTTGGTGATATAGAACTATACTCTTGAACAACGAACTGCTCAGTCTCGTCGATGGAAAAGAAGTGCCCGAAATACAACCTTCAATTTCTAGTACAGATAAAGGAGTAAAATTAAAATTACCATCTGGGGGTATTGGCTTCTGGGTACTGCCAGATCTTAAGGTAAAGTTTGTTAAGTTTATAATGTTTCGTACTTTTAACAAATTAGAATAATAATTATGACTCAATTAATTAGATAAAATCATGTATGGGCCAAGAAGATGAAGCCTCAGACAGAAATCTTCTAAAAAGAATTAACAAACGTTTGAAAGATGCTGATTTAGAAGTTGACTCAGAACCTAATAGTCAAGAGTCTCTAAATACCAATGCATCATCTGAAGAAAGTAAAGCTTTATTAAGACAACAATTAAATCAATCGCCTCAGAGAAAATCACTAATACGTCGCAACAACAGACCCAAAGAAGAAGAAAAAGACATTGCTAATGAAAGCCGATCTCGAAGACATAATATTGCTCATCATGGATTTGAGAAACTAGAAAAATTAACAAACAAAAAGGTTCATCGTTCTGTTAAACATAAGGTATTGAATTACTTTGTTTTAATGTACGCATAAAAAACTATCTTAAAATAATAAAGATTTTATATTTAGAGCGGAAATAGTCACAGCATTTTCAATAACGAAGAAAATAATGGTAGTTCTGAAGAAAGCTTAATAGACAAATCAAACAGTCAACAAATTGATTCCGGTGAAGTAATACGTGCCAAACTCGAAAGATATAAGAAACGTTGGTCTGACTATGAAAATAAAAAGAAACAACGCGATCTCAGCGGAAAGAAATACGAAAATATTGACCAAAAAGATGGAATGAATAAGGTAAAATATTCAAATTATATTTGATAATAAAGTAATTTTTCTGAAAAGAAAATTAATCAAGAGCAGGCCGGATTCGCTGTCCTTGTCTAATTAAGTTTTTTGTTATTTACTCAAATATTAATCATTACATATACGAATTAAGCGTTGAGTGCAATAGATATTATTATTATGAATATTTATATACAAAAAAAATTCTATTTCCTTGTTTTTGAGAAAGTATGAAACGCTGAAGTAAGAAGTTATGTTTATAATATTTTCGCGTTCTTTTTTCAAAAACAATGTATAGAATTTTTTTTCTTGTGTATAAATTATTTATAGCGCAATAGATATTATTATTTCTAATAATATCTATTGCGCTCAACTCTTAATTAGTAGATGTAATAATTAATATTTGAGTAAACAAAAAAAAATTAATTAAACATGGGTACCGAATCCAGTCTGCTCTTAGATGCTATAATTATTTGCTATATGCATTTGACTCAAACTTTATAATTTGTTCGAATATTTGTTTGAATATAAACATGAAAGAGTAATAAACGCAAATATTATTTCTTAACTAAATTTAATTAATATTAATGTATCTAAGAATTTAAATTCTCAAAAAATATAATGAGCATTAATAATTTTATTTCATTTCATTATAAAGAGCATGGATACGGGAAAAGTAATCGAAACTTTGACATTATTAACAAATGTTGAAAGTGCTGTGAAAGGACTGGAAAAAGATGACGGCGGTGAAATAAGAAATGCCGGAATTACACAAACTCTTGGTAAAGGTGACTTTACCGACATAAATGTTGGTATACCTCGAAATCCTCGTGATTTACAAAACACCGATAATGATGGTCTACTAGATGAAGTTTTAAATAGTGAAAAATCGAAAAGAACAAGTGTACCTACCAAAATAGAGGATCAACTAAAAGCACTTTACAAGCTTCTATCTGAAGAGAAAGAAAAAAGAGAAGGTAAAGTAAAGAAAATTTTATTTTTTTTATAAATTAATACCTTTTAAATTCATTAAATAATATTCTTATCGAACAGTTGACTTTAAAAATTTTTTTTTAAAAAATGTTATTTTATTCATCAACAGTTAAAACGTCATCACGTAAAAAACGAAGTACTGTTGAAGAAAAACCATCGACAGAAGAACCAATAAACAATCGTCGCAATGTTCGGAGTCGTGTAAAGACAGACGAAGGAAAAGAACGTCGCTCAGATCGTGCAAGCGAACGAAAACAGCGTTTACACGTGAAACTTCAACAAAGACGCGGTCAAAAAGAAGAGATAAAGAAAGAAAACGTTAGTGGTGAGAAAGATTTTTATGGATTTAACAAAGGCAATCCTCTTCAAAACTTCCCCCAAGGCGATGTCTACCTTCAAACTTCGGCTGAAAAAAAAGACAACGGTTATAAATTGAAACCGCAAGGATCCAATACTTCTGCAGGTAATGGAGAACACGAGAATGTATGGCTTGAGGAAAGCGATAGTAGTCGTATGCCTCATGAATTTTATGAAAGTACGAAACGACAAAGATCTTACACCAAGGAAATTCCTAACGCTCAGGGAGAACTATCACCTTACAAGACTCATGCAAATGAAAATCTTACTAAAGGAATCCGTAAGATGAGAAATATCACTATAAAAGAGGAGGGTGTATAGGAGCTGTTTTTTATTTCTTTAAAATAAAAGCTATTCTTTTATTTTTGGGTTTCAAACTTTTTCTTTCGTAAAATGTAAAATTATATTATACCGTAAAACGGGTAAAGCGGACATTTTTTTATAAATGATTTTGTAATTTTTCATGTACTTTTGTGTATGTATAATAATAAATTTTTAAACTTCTGTTTATAACTTACAAAAAATTATTGTTATACATAAATAAAAGTACATGAAAAATTATAAAATCATATACGAAAAAATGTCCACTTTACCCTTCATTTTCCACTTTGCCCCGTTTTATAGTACTTAATCGATTAACTTTAATGAGCGTGACTTAATTTACGAATAAGAAACCTTTACAATTTTAAAAATTAAAAAAGTTGAAAACAAAAATAGGTTAAAATTAATGATTTTCGAAACTTTCAAGATTTTATATAAAAACTAAGTGGAACTAAATTATTAATCTGTTCGAGTTCATAAATTAATACTTTATAAAAAAAAAAAAATTGAAATCAAAAAATCAAAAAATTATTTTACAAATGGATAAAAAAGCTATTATGGTCTTCCTCTTTTACAAATTAGTTTGAAAAAAATAATTCGTAAGTATAAAAACTTTTTTTTTTATATTTCAGCTACTTATTCAAAACCTGAAACTGGGACGGAAGGACAACAAGCTGTATCAAAAGATCATAACGGAAATGAAAAAGCTATGCAACGACTTATGAATTACTATTCTACGGATTCTAACCAAAAAGAATATTATCCTCCACCAGTGGCTCCATATCAACAAGAAATACCTCATTATCAGCAAGGCATGCCTCATTATCAACAAATTATACCTCATTACCAACATGATATGGAACACTATTTACATCCACCAGTACCATACTTTCCTCAGTTACCTATTTATCCACAAGATTATCCTTTCTATCAACAAGAACCAATAGTTAATCCAGGAAACTATTTCGTGGATCCAAATCAACGTAGGCAACCTAAACAAGCTGAATATCATAGATTAAAGAGAGAGGCTAATGATTTAGAAAATGAAATGGAACAAGAGATGATTAATCAAGATGATGATAATTTGAAAGATTGTCAATGCCGTGTCATTCGAGGGGAAGAAGATTGTAAAGATTGTATTGAGCAACAAAAACAACTATTGAATGATAAATCTCATATTACTCCGGTACTAATGATGGCAAATAATATAAATAAATATAGTGATAGATCTAGATTTCCTAGAGACATCAAAGAAACTGATAATATTACAAATGAAAATGAAGAAACTACTGAAACAATCGTAAGCACTACGGCTCAACAAGATGAAATGAAAACGCAACAAGAAGAAATGCAAAGTAAGACAAATAAACAATCTGAAGAATCGGAAGAAACTTCTAATATTGAGGCAAATACTAAGGAATATGAGAAAGAAGAAATCGTTAGTACAACAACACATAGAGATAATCAATTGAATATACAAAATGATGATGATGATGCAGTAACACCAAATCGTTTACCAAGAACTGCGCCTAAAGACAAATTTTTTCAAAAAAGTAGAGGTAATACAAAATCAAAAAGGAAAGAGAATTTTTCCAGTACGAAACAACAAACCGATAGTTCTAAACAGAAAATCTCTATTACTAAACAACAAAATCCTAATACTAAAGAGAACACCGATAATATTAAACAAAGTACCACCAACAATAAAGAAGACGCCATCGATACTGAACAAAATATCACCAATATCAAAGACGATGCCGCCAATGTTAAACAAGAAACCATCAATAACGTTGACACTTCCACTCTCGCCTCTCAATCAAGCAATATTAAACAGTCAGAAACTATTGTTGAACGCAATAAAAGTGACCGTTCCAGTAACGATGCAACTACTCAAACTACAAACACAACGCCCTCTGAAAGTTCTACTATATCCAAAGATACCAGTAAGAGGCAGTTTAATAATCCCGCGAGTGTAATCGAAACTGCAGGTAATTCCAACAGCGAGACCGCAACCGAGGAGAATTCGTCATTTGTATCAAGTACCAATACAAAACTTAAAAGTGATTCAGATGACAAGAGAACGGTTGAATCAGATTCAAACAATGAAACTACTATTTCTTCGGTTCCGAATAATCCCACTACATCGGCAAATACTGCTGTTACCAAATCGAGTGATTTAAATTTGAAAAGCATTAAAAAACCAAATTCACTTACAACACAGGCTAAAAATAAACTCAAAAGTAATCCTAAGATTGATGATGTGCTTAAAACAAGACAAGCAAGACTAACAACGAGAGCAGAAGCACTGGCCGCTTTAAGAAAGGAAAATGAAAGTAGACGAGCAAAAAAAATGATTGAAACAACCATGAAAATACTAGACAGCGAGAGCGCTAGATTTGCAGAATATAAAAAAAGACGTCAAGAACAATTGGAAAGATTAAAAATGAAGCTAAGAGCTAAACGTGAAAAAATGTTACAACAATACAGGGACGAACTTCTAGAGGCTATAAACGTAAGTTCAGATGTTAAACAACGTAAATTGCAAAGACGAGATTTGACGAATTATGACCCCATTAAATATGATACCCATGAAGATGCTTTTGTAAGATTGCATAGTGATCCCAAGAAAAGAAATACAGCATCTAGAAATCAAGCTATAAGTTCTACAGAGAATGATGAAAATAAATATCAAGGAAGTAAAAATAGGAAACGTCATACACCATTCTACGAGCAATTTAGTCATGATGAAATTTATGATATAAGTGGTGAACAAGAACTTCAGATATTAAATAGGAAAAGATCTCCTTACAGTTTGATAAAGAGAGATCCTAAAAATATTGAAGTAGATAATTATGAATATTACCTGCCATTATATGGAGCTGAAGCCTATGAATATTATCCAATATCAGCAAGAAATGATAAAAGATTAATTCCTTTACAAATAAAATACAATCAAAATTCAGAAAACGCAGAAGAACAACATGATCTTAATAATTACTTCGATGAGAATGAAGAAATTGATGAATTGGAAAAAAATAAAACAGAGGAACATGATCCAATAAAACCAAAACATCGAAAACCAAAACGATCAAGTCTTAGAATTGTAGAAATTGATCCTTGGCTTTACGAGTCAGAATATGAACCAAAATATCATTTGCAAGAATTAATGAGACCATCTTCCAAATTATATTCTAGAAGCTATCGCCATAATCCATTTGATTATACTCACAAAAGGTATAGAAGAGAAACTATTTTAAAAAAAGAAGATGAATTAAACGGACCAACATCTTTTTCGCTAGGGCTTGATAAATCGAAAATGACGTCAAAGAACACCGAAAGTGCTGAAAGTAAGTATTAGAAATATTATCGATGAAAATATCATGTGCACACATAAAAAACATATTTCACTAATCTAAAGCTACACTCAATTTGAAAATTAACTAAAAAATTTTAATTATATATGTATATATGATCGTATTTATTTTATTTCAAAAAATTATATAATTTCAGCATCAGATATCTTGGTCAGGAGAAAACGAATGTCTGACAATTATTTGCATACCAAGAGTGCAATACCTTCTCAAAGTAAATCGCTGATTAATAAAAACATGAAGAAAGTTTACAATATGGATTACAAAAAGAAAAATAAAAATTTATCGAAAAATGTGCCTTTTAAAACACTTAAGAAAAATAAATTACAATCATACATCTATTATATTAAAAAAATCAATACATATAAGAAATTAAATAATATTCCCTCAAAAGTAAAATTTATAAAATCAGTCAACTATATTGATAATGGCAAAAATAATGAACATTCATTAAAAAGACAAAAACGATCTGATGATCATCATGAAATTTTTAATAACTATAAAGAAATAAAAGACAACGGAATAGATCGTTCAATGGATCCTGAAATGGACGAAATCTGGACCAATATCATTGAAATGAAACAAGATGAAGAATTACTCAACGAATACAAACGCAAAAAAGATAAGATAATTCATAATTTTAAGGAAACTCAACGCGCATTAAGAAAGTACATGCAATCTACAACAGAGCCTTCGAACAACGAAAAAAATTCAACTCAAGCTTCAACATCAACAACACAAACGAATTTAGAATCAATGTTGGTTGAAGCAATTCCAAAGCTTCAGATTGTAATAACTGGAGGTTTAGAAAAAGCACAAAATCTTACTGGTTCATTAGAGGATTTCATTGAAAATTTTGATGATCAATTTGCTAATTCAACAGAGATGTCAACAAGCGCTGAATCTAAAAATAATATGGAAGAGAATAATGGAAGGCTTAGTCATCAAGTTTTTCACGCTATGGTTGGGAGTGTTAAAAAGTTTTTTGGTCTTATTTCCGGGATCGCTAAAATCTTTCACGGACATTAATTAATGTTTAATATTGTGTTATAAGTCATAGAATGTTTTTATTATTGTTATCCAGGTGTAATAATGTTTAATGTTTTTATAGAACTAATTATTATGCGATTTTAAATGAAAATATTTATTTTTAAGAACTTTTAATATAAGGGAAATTTGCTAGATTTTATAATAATTTTTTATCGTATTTCATATATACAATCAGTTATTTTTAGATTATAAAAAAACAAGATAAAAAACGTGATCCATATACAATTTTAATAACAATTATTTATTTATTCGAGATCAATATTTGTATATGTCTCATATCCCAGATGTATTCAGGAACATTGGATTTGTTTTATTTATATATTTATTTATCAATATAATAATGTAAACATATAATTGTATGAATTTATATTTTACAAATACAAATGTTTTTTATACTAATAAAAAGTAATTTTTCAATTAATCTATTTCTTCCCTACCTAAAACCATTACATTATACTATTCATTAACAATTATCTTCAGTAATATTAGAACAGTAAAAATAATTTTTTTATTTTGGAAAATAACAGCATAAATTTATGAAAGGTTATAAAAATTTACATTTCAAAGTGTAATATTGCTACTTGATAAAAAAGTCTAATTTCTTTTCAAATATGATGTAGAACATCGATTTAGTAAAAAATACTTAATTTGTACTATTTGCATAAAAAGAAATATAGTTAATAAGTAACAAAATTAATAAAAGACAATAATTAAATAATCAAAATTAATTTACTAATGGCTTTTAAGAAAATGTATTATACAATCATTATTAAAATTTACCATAACATAGCTTATTATTCAAAATCCATCATATCATATAAAATTTTATAGAATATTGTTAAAAAAATTAGCCATTCATTTTTAAACCAAGGTATATTAATAAATATTTTTTTTAATTGAAAACCATTTTTTCAATAATTTTAAAAGAATATCATATTTCGAGACTTAACAAATAAATTATATTTCATATTGAAATTATGTACAATTTTATACTTTTTTTCTTTTTTTAAGTTTATTGATAATTCAGTTTTGTAAATAAATAATACTAAAAAAGTGTGTTTTATCTCCGAATTATAATCATATTTAATAATAATAAGGGTTTGAAAAATCTAACAAACTTAAAATTAATCCTTTTATTAATAATTTTTGGTTACGAAATATTATTGAAAATGTCACTTACGGTTTCGATTATGATGAAATATATTTGGAAATTTGAATATTGTGATAGAATAAAACTAAATATTAATATGTTTTTTGACATGTGAATTTATAGACAGTAAAATTGAACAATCAAATAACAATAAATTATTAAACAAAATCAAACTAAAAATAAAAAAATCAATTTAATATACGTTATTCTAGTGTTATAAACTGATGAATATACAAATTGTGAAATATAATAATCCACGAGTAGTAGTAAACTGGGTGTTTATTTTATCAACATCGCATCTATTTCAAAGAATCGTTATGCACACCTAAGCACTTTGTATCTTCGAACGAATGAAAGTAGATCGTGAAAAAACAAAAAAGGTCAAAACAAACTATAAAAACAAAATAAACATTAATCAATTTCTAATATTATTTTCCTGATATCCTATTCTTATTAAATTTTTATATATTTTACATATATAACCCTGATAATTATTTTCGTACACAATCTATCATTGCACATATTGATATTCTTATTATATACAAAATTTTGCCATATGTTCATTGTTTCGCAATATCATGGCATTACTTCTCAACGAGTATTTTTACACGAGTCCAGTCATTCGTGTATTCTTCAATCGTCAAGACGCCCTAAATTATAACAATTAAGTGTGTTAAATATAATTAATTAAAAAAAGAATGAATATTTAGTTTAATTTATTCCGAAAAAAGGAAGAAAGTAACAAGTTTTAATCCTAACATCAATAGATTTTAGAATACAATATACGAAGAAAAATTGTGAAATAAATTTGGAAACAAAAGAAAAGATAAATTAAAATAAAGATCATCAAAAGTGAAAAACGATATAAATAATGATAATTATAATTTTTTAAGAAGATGAAAATAGTTTTTCTATTCCAATTGGTAGTTATAGAATTAATACTTTCCAGTACTACTGATGCAACTTGCTGTGGTCGCGATGGGTAAGTGGTCGCTAATAAAAATTTTTTATTATAAGTTATAGTAAAAATTCTTAATTATAAAAATTTTTTTTTGAGATATAAATTGAAATTGTTAGTTGAAAATTTATTTAGTAAATTATTAATTAATTTTTCAAATGGTATTTCTAAAAAATTAGCCGAAAAGTCAATATTGACTTTGGTAAATCTGTTTCATTAAATTATAACATTTTATAAGTATTTGAATCACGTACCAAATTTTGAAAAGCAACGTTACAATGAATAGGTCATTGAATTTTAATAAAGAGAATAATCAATTAATATCTTACTGTTAATCAAAATAATTACACATCACATCATATTACATTAATTTCAATTAATGAAATCGTTTGCATTTATATATATGAAAATGCTTATTAGCGAAATATTTTTTAAAATCACTTTAAATTTGTCAATCAATTTTACTTTATTAAAATATATATCTTACAATAAAATATTAGGACTTTCTTATAATTAAATAATACTTATCACAAATACAAATAAATCATTAGATAACTGATCATAATTTACAAAACACCCAATTATCCAACATTAAAAAAATCAATTTCATCAATATAATTGATGGCATTATCGAATTATATGAGAACGTCAAACAAAAAAGTATGTTAGTTATTCAGGTATGCATAAGAGACGATGTAACAAACATTGTCAGCGGAACTGTAGATAGCAAGCAATTTTCATTTTGATTATAAGCTTTACAAAACAAATTTAATCAGAATCCAATTGTTTCTGTGTTAATAATCATATTTACTTTTTCTTCAAATAATTAATTCAAAATCTTTTTCTACTGAATAAAAAATATTAATTTACATATGAATTTAGTTTTAATTTTATTAGAAATAGCAAATAATTATAGTTAATAGTAATGTTAATATAAATCGTTACTATAAAATTACTGATAGGAAATACTTTATGTTTTTTGACTGTTAGGATATCAAAAATATAAGGTCTCAGTAGCTCACTCGGTAGAGTGATGGATTCATGATCTCAAGGTCCCGAGTTCGAATCCCACTCTTGATTGAATGATACAAGCACCACTGTGATTGTTTACATGTGCTTTGTTCACAAACACGCTGACGACCTCCGTTGCTAATTAGAATCAAAATGATGGCATGAATATGATAACGTTAAATAAAATGAAAAAATAGATTTAAAAAAAAATTGGTTGATCAAATATAAAAATTTATAATATTTTAAAAATGAATTTTTTTATTACTCTCTCAGATAATATATTTTCTTTTGAAATTCAAAGTTGTTATTTGAAATAAATCATTATTACAATTATTATATATAATATAATTTTAAATTATTCAACCAAAGGTATATTTTAGCTTAACGAAAAAAATTTCTTTCAGACAACGCGTACATTCCAAGAAAAATGCCAATTTAGAAACTCGAGCAAAGCGTGGTAAGGTATTTCTCGCTCCTTACGAAGACAATAACGTTGAATCCGAAAGCAATGAGGAAAAAATTAAAAAAACTTCATTGGCAATTAAGGAAAACAACGAGTTTCCGGATAATGAAAAAAATGATACAAAGGTTGAGTTCCGCACTAAAACTGACTTGCCTCAAAAATATATTATAAAGCGCCTTATTAAAAATGTTGATAAGAATCAAGGCAAAAATAATTCAAAAACCGAAAATCCTGAAAGGATTTTAGTCGATCCAAAGGATAATAGTCCTGAAACAAGACAAAACAAATATAAATGTTATTGTAAACAAGTAGATTGCCCACACAAAAATAACGAACTTTATTTTTCAAATATCGAAGAATTAATGAATGATGATTATGATAGAGATACGTCTGCTGAAGAAATAGATAATCCAAATATAAGTAATGTAAGAAACGTTCGTATACAAAAATCAAGTAGATCTTCAATATTAACAACTGAGCCTACAAAATATAAAATTCCTTTCTTAAGTAACGACAATGATTCGCAAATCCCAATAGACAGAATAAATCCTAACACAAAATTGCAACAAAATTATTATCAACCAGTTTCTTATTATCAAAATCAAATGTTAAATGGAATATCAAATCAACATTTTCCTGTTCACCAATATTATCCTTATTCAGATCCAGGAGTTACATATCCTCAATTATCAAATCAACAAAATTATGCAGCTTTTGCATCGAAAGTCCCAGAATCAAACGATTATATAACTGATATTTTTAATAAAAATTTTCCTGAAATTAATAAATGTACAATCTTATTTGGACGTAAAATTTGCGTAATTTCATCAACGACAAGGCCATCTCTCAACGAAGTAGAAACTATAGATTTGTCAGAAGATACAACTAAGCCATATTCAAACGAAGATGAAAATAATGGAGATACACATTTTTTGGAATCTGATTATTATAAAAATTTTCTTAGCCAAAAACAACCAACTTATGCAACACAATATAACTATCAGGCTAATAAACAAGAGGCTTCAAATACTTTTGTTGAAGAAAGTTCTAATATTGCAAGCCCATATCTACATAATGTTTTTTCAAATAAAGCTCATCCTACGGACAGTAATACTTACACACATTCATACACACCTAATTTTTACCATTCAATACAAACGAATAATCCTACAAGTTACGAAAATTATATTAAAAATTCAAATTTGCCCCATAGTTATTCCAGTAGCTACGATAATATCCTTCAAAATTCAGCTCAATATACTACAACTAGTAACAGTTACATACCTAATTATTATAACCAAAGAGCATCAGAAAATATGCAATCACAAACATCTGCAGTCACAATGCCTACAAACAATTATTTTGAAAACCATAAATTTACTTATGATCCACCTGATTCTCATATACCTATTGAAATTAGTTATATACCTACTTACGATCATAATAAAATGCAAAGAAATATAATTCAGTCAACGCCAGCCACTATTTTTACGTATGATAATTCAAGACACATAAACTCATTTACTGAAGGTCCAACTATATATTATACAGATACTAGTAACAGCAATGTACCAAATTATGAACATCATAGATTACAGCAGAAAAGCGTTCCAGTAGAAATGGCTACGCAACCTACATATAACATTGTAGAAAAATCAAAATTATTTACCGAACCATCAGTTGCAGCGCACCCTTCTAATAATTATAATTACGTGCCTAATTATAACTATTATAATCCACAACAAAATACCGTTCCGACAGATTATAGATCTACTGATGGTAATTCAGGATATACGAACTCGTATACTGGCCAACCTACAAAATTTGATGCTGTCACCAATAGCAATTATATGCCTAATTATGATTATCAGAGTTTGCATAAAAAAACTGTTTCTGTAGAAACACTTATGAAATCAATGTTGACTGCAAAACAAACAGCGCCTAATACTGCTTTTACTGATAACAATTTCAGTCCTAACTATAATTATCAATGGACACAGCCAAATCAAATACAAACAACTCCAAGAATTTCAGTAGATGATAAGGTTAATTATAGACCTAATCAGCCTGATGAATTTAATTCAGCTGTTAATGCACCGTATAATAACTATCCTGATTTATATCAAAAGACACCCACAGTTCCTTACACCACTATCAATAACAATTATGTTCCAAATTATAATTATAACCAGTTGCACAAAAATACCTTTAATTCAATAACAAATCCAATAAACGGTAACACTGACCATTTAAAATCGTTCACTAAACCATATTATAAATATAATACAACTCCTAGTAACATTGATGTACGTGATTACGATTATTATAATGTGAATCAAAATTCAGCTACAACATCCTCTTACAGAAATAAGGAAGATCGAAATTTAAATGTCATTCACTTTACTGAACCTAATCTAAAAAGTAATAACACTTATTTTCTTAGTCCAAATAATCAGAAATTAAAACAAAATGTGTCTACGCCATTTACAAATATCATAAATTATTATACTAGAAATCCAAAATTATTGAATAATAAGCCAGTTTCATCTTTCACAACTTCTGTTAATGATAACATGCCTGATTATAATTATCAGAGGACTCAGAAAAACGTAGAAAAAACAACAGCAAATCCGATCGCTAATACTAATTTTGAAAGTCAAAACTTAACCACTTATTTACTAATGAAATCTAACGATTATAATTATAAAAATATTCAACAAAATGAAAATATAGTAGCGAATGCACCACCTATTTACAATAATTTTGATAATTTTAAAACACCTTTTAATAAACATTACGGATCTTATACTACGGCCAGAAATATATATATACCAAATTTTGGTTCTGATAATACAGAGCAAAAATTAACCACTATGCCTATTTCTAATAATTACCAATATTCCGCAACTAGTAATGATCCTTATCTGTCTTATAATAATGATCAAAATACACATAAAAATAAAGCGTCTATATCTACAATGTCTCTAAATGGTAATACTGATAACCCCGGATTTTTCACTACTAAACGTTATGGATCTTATACTACTAATAGTAATAGCAATATACCGAATTATAGTTTTTATAATACAAAACAAATTTCAAACACAACACCTTATAATAATATTAGAAATGGAGATATAACTAATTATGAACCTACTCAATCTTATGCTGCAGGTTACACTTCTACGCTACCTATTACAAATCCAGTAGATACCAAAGTCGCATATGCAACATTACCTACTGATCGACCTATTACTTCATATACTGCTGCGCCTTATGTTCCTTATATTAATTACAAGATGTCACATAATTCTTTACAACCGGTAATAACAACATCGCCTATGACACCTTCATATACATATGAAAATATTCCAAATTCAAAACTATTTTCTGGTGATGTCAATAATAGCCGTGAAACTATTCCTGGTAATAATAATATGCAGGAAGCTGAAACTCAATCTACAATACCTTCACCACCATTGGATAATAGCCATAAGTTTTCGGAAGCAATTATAAATGAAGTTTCAAGTATTGTTGATTACAATGAATCAAATGAGGTTTCTCATGAAATAAAATTGACCAGACACCCAGCTTCTGCTAATAGCTATTTAACTAATTATAATACTCAACAAGGCCAACAAAAGTTTTCCCAATCAACAACTGATAAAATATCCGAGTACACCAAAACTGAAAAACCCAAATTATTTTATAGAACTGCCGGAACTGGTGACGATAATTACTTATATAACAATAAGCCATCAGATTTTGTAATTGGAAATGAACAAGTACATTTTAATAATCAACCTACCGAATCCTATGCTGCTACTTATATTTCAAATTATCGTAGATTACAACAAAAAACTAAAAAAGTGACAACATTTACGAAATCAGTATATAAAAGTCCAGCATATTCTACATTATTCACAGAACAACCAAGTACATCTTATGCTCCAACTAGTAACAATTACGTACCAAATTATAATTACCAAAATGAACCATTAAATATAAATCAGCAAACATCGGATAACAATAAAGATGAAAATTTAAATACACTTGTCCATCCCTCCAGTGAATCTCATGAGTCTAGAAGTAATCCCTATATACCAAATTACAATTCTAATAATTTTCAACTGAATGTAATTCAAACAACACCTGCTGCAATTTCAGCTTATCATAAAGGTGAAAATGTTGACGCATCTATCAGTCCCTCTTACAAAGACAATAACAGTTCTTATGTGCCGAATTATAATTATAATAGCATTCTACAAAATGTAATTCAAAAAACAACACCTATGACCACAAATTATAATAATGTTGAAAATCCGGATACAATTACAGCTCCTATAAGTACATCTTACGAGACTAATAGCAGGTCTCATGTACCAAATTATGATAATAACTATCTGACACAAAATACAATTTTATCAATGCCTGCTACTATACCAACTTATAGTAAAGTTCAAAATCCGAATACATTGGTGGGTTCTACTGGTGCACCTTACAAAATTAGCAGCAATTCTTATGCACCAAACCGTGATTCTAACCGCATACCGCAAAATATAGTACAAACAACACCGAACATTTCTAGCTATAATAAAGTTGTGAATTCGAATATATTTACCAATTCACAAAGTGAATCTTATGCGAGCAGTAACAATCTTTATATATCAAATTATAGTTACAATCATAAGTCTCAAAATGTAACTCAAACCACAACACCTAAAACACTAAGTTCACCACACTCATTCGTCAACACCCCACGTTTATCTTATGAACTTCGTGACAACCCTTATGCACCAAATTATAATTATAATTACCCACCACAAAACACAACTTTAATAGAGTCAACCACAGTTTTAACTTACAGTAAAATTGAAAATCCAAATGACCCCTACGTCGCAAATTATAATGACCATAATTTACAACAAAAAACTGTACCGTTAGAATCAACTACTAATTCTATTCTTGATAAAGATTTTCCAGACGAACAAAGTAATGCATCTCATAATAAAAAAATTCAAAATCAAGTAAATCAACCTATTACTTCACAACCTCCATATAAAATTAGTTTCAGCAATCAAAATAATTATGTAAATAATCCTGTAATCAACTTCAATATGCCAAATATATATACATCAAAAGAAAGTGAAAATAGTTATCAAAACTATGCTCCATTCACTAACTCACCCTATATAAGTGAACCGTATACAAATCCATCATATAACCGCGTTCCATATACAAATCCATCATATAATAATACAACCTTAAATAGTAAAACACTTACACCACGAGAGCAAATTTCATTACAAACTACACATAATCCCTTAAAGAAGGAATCTAAAAAATCACGAGAGCAAATTTCATTACAAACTACACATAATCCCTTAAAGAAGGAATCTAAAAAATCACAACCAAATTTACTTACACAACTATCCGCATTATACAGTACGAAAAATTTAATCAATTCAAGAAATAAAACATCTATTAACTCATCTTTAAGACCACGTGATACTAAATTGCAAGATATTATTCCTCCTAAAGATGGAAATATAGCGGAAGATTTTGTAAAACCTGTAACAACACTAGAAGATGTAGAAAATGAAGAATATAAATTAATAAATTTTGATTTAGAAACCATGTCAACCTTGAGATCTATAGATAAACAAATTCAAACACAACTTTCATCAGTTAACAGTATCCTACTAAATAAAAAAGACATAACAAGTAATGAAAATATAGATAAGGTAGTACAATCACTTAGTGCAGAAGATTCCTCGGTTGCTAATCAAGATAACTCGAAAATATATGATACTGCAGAGTCATTCAAAGGAATTGAAAAAATTATTTTGAATAACGAAAATTTAGATTTGCCTGCAGAAATTAGTAAGATAAATTGTACAGATTTCGCATCATTAAGATCTGACGAAAATATATCTCAACAAAATAAAATAGTGACAAACAATCCTATTCAAGATGAAAATGAAGTACAAGCGGTTGACGAAAGCCCTTCAGTAGTTTTTGAAAATGCTTCAGAATTTGATCCTATAAATTGTAATGAAAAATGTTTATCAAATATCGATAATCCAGACAATGTTAATGATGCAATAATTGAATATAAAAATGAAGCTCTTCTACAAAACGCTATTAAAAAAGTTATAAATAATTTAGTGCCAGGAAACGCTCAAGATTTAATGGCTAATTATGGAAATGAAAAAGGAGCAGAACTTGTTGGGGCAAACATAGAAGATTTAAATCCAGAAATTATCGGTAATCCTATTTTGAAAAATCTATTATCTCTTCCAGAAGTTGAAAATATGATTACTGATACAGCAAGCAATTTTATTACCCAAATTACTGGTTTACCAATTATAAGTGATATAATTCATTTAATAAGAAATGCATTGCACAATGTAATTGATAAAATACCTCGTCCTCGTCCGACTGTTCCGACTCATGAAATACCTCGTCCTTATCCGATTGTTCCGACTTATGAAATACCTCGTCCTTATCCGACTGTTCCGACTTATGAAATACCTGATCCTTATCCGACTGTTCCAATTCCAATAACTGTAGAAGAACATAAAATAGAAAATGGTGAATGGGTTACTGAAAATATTAAATTGTTGGAAAAATCACCGATCGTAGGAGCTTCGAAAAATCCACCCAAAGAAGTTTTTGATATGATTAAGAGTATCATAGATAGATCAGATCTTGAAGAACAAGTCGTAGCGCAACCTATAATTCAGAATTTAATTATAAAGACTGTCAAGCATTGTTTAGACAAGGAAAAAGGAATAATTGATGAATCAACAATTAGACAAGCTTTAAATCTTATAGTTCAACCAAAAGCTTTGAATTCTTCACCTAAAATAACGCCTAAAATAAAAGAAAAAGAATTAAAGAAAGAAAAAATAAAAGAAAAAGAATTAATAGCAAAACCGCCGAGACCTACATCAGTTTCAAATGAAGATTATAAAATAATTCCTTTGATTCCCGTAACTGAACACGTATTGCGCGGTGATTCGTGGTCTGAGACGCGAAATACTCTGGTCAATAAGCTATCAAAACAAGACTTTGATGAAAATAAAAGACAACTATTATTACAAAAACTTGAAGAGCAGAGAATAAATAAATTATCAAGAAAACAAAGTCAAACAGATTTTCCGTTTGAACCAAACAATTATAATACTGATACTGCAAATATTGAAGATGAAGGGTTTAATGAAGAAAAAAAGAAAATTATCGAACAAAAATTACGTGATCTGAAATTAAAAAGTTCCAATAGTATTGAAAATATTACAAATAGTTCTGAAAAATCAAAAATTGTAATTACGAAGTCTTTAGATTACGTAGAATCAAATGAAAAATTAGAAAATATATCTTATGAAGGTGATAGATCAACCGAAACGGTAATAGATGAATCCATAGAACGAAAACCTATAAAATATTACTCGCCCCAAGATCGAATTTTGGAATACATTAAAAATCATAACACAGAGAGACCTTTAACGACAATGGCAGAAATTATCGGACGATCCAACGATGAACACAATATCGAATCATCACCTAGAACTCTGTTTGATGGCGAAAAAATTCCATTAAATAAAAAAAATTATCATGATGATCCAGCGAAAGTTACTGAATATCCCACAGCAGCTGCATCCACACTTGTACATTTTAATCAACAATTTCCTAATAATATTCCAATTAATTCATTAGAAGAAACTACTAATGATAATTTAAAATCTGAAAATGTAGAAACATCAACAAATGAAGTTTCATCTGAGGCAAAAATAGTCAGAGAAGCAAACGATCAATTAAACCTTCTAAAACAAGTTCTAGGTACACCTAATTCTTTATATCAAAATAGTAATGAACAACAATCACAAGATTCTCCTTATCTTGGAAGACTTATACCTCTAGATCAAAAAGCATCTCAAGCTAAAGATATAACCGATTTACAGGATTCGAACTTAGTATACATTGGTGACGGCGTCAAATTACCATTGACTATCAGAAAAATGCAAGATGGTACATTTGCCCTTACTTTATCAGATGAAGTTTGCAAGCAATTTATGCATAAAAAATGTCCATGCTGTCTACCAAATGATAATAACGGTATAATTTTACGTGAAAAGAGGAATAGAGGTACTGAATCATATTTACATTTTTCAGGTGAGCAATAAATACTTTAAAACAATTTTATTAGTGTCTTTAATTAAATTTAATAATAAACTTATTTTACAGATGAAAAATCAGCGTTGCCAAGCCAAGAATCTAAGGATACAATCGAAGATTTAAATGCAGATTCAAAGACAAGTAGGGTTCGAAGAGCATCTGGAGAATACAATAAAGAAACACCACTAAATACTTTTAAAAATGAAAAACTTCACATGAATCGAAAATTTGTTCCTAAATTTTCAAGCGTAAACAAGACACCAAGAAACTCCAATGAGGATTTAATAACTAATACGCTAAATATTGTTGAAACCAATTCTCCTTGGATAAAAGTAATAACGGATAACAATAAAAAAAATAATATAAAGAATCGACCAGCCAAGGATTGGGTTCATCGTAGAATTCAAAAGAGAATTGAAAATGATTCAAGAAAAATAGAAAAAGCAAAGAAAAAAAGGATAGTTATGTTCGATAATAACAGCAAACATAAAAGCAAACCAATAAGAGTTAATTTTAATTATCAAGATAATAACCCATTACTTGTGGTTACAGTTAAAGAGCCAGAATATCAACCAATTACAGAAAGGCATAGATTTTACAGATACCAAACCTATGCAGATGACAATATGCCAGCAAATAGTAGAACAGAAGCTCTTAAAAATATGTTGAATTTAATGAAAAACATTGTAATAAGTCGTCGAAAAAATTAACTGTTATAAATTTTTTTTTCCATGTCGTATTGTTATTATCGAGTTAAGTTAAACTTTTAAATATTGTTGTTAATTGTTAACGCATATGAATTTATTTTAAAAGTTGATTGATTTATTTTATACTTGAAATGTTGTAATTTACATTAAACATAATTATTAACGAATAAATAAGAATTTTTTTTATAAATCAAAAAGAAGTATTTTTGTTATGTAATTTGAACAATTATGTAATAAATTAACCATTTTTGTCTATAAGTTAATTTAACGTTGTCATTGTAACAATTTTGTTTTAGAAATATCTATGCAATTGTATTATGTAAGTATAGCTCATATTCATAAAATTAGTTTAATGTAAAATACTTTTAAATTTTGATTAATAAAAATGTCATTATAATATAATATTATTGTGTTATTATTTTTTAATTTATTATTAAAAATAATTTAAGTAAAAATAAACCAAAAATAAATAATTACTGCTTATAAATATTGTTTAAAAAATTATTTAAAAATTATTTATTAAATTTCACATTTTATTAGCATTAAAGAATTTTTTAAATTAACAATACAACATAAGAATAATTTTTTTAACTTAAAAAATTAGTAAGATAAAATTTTTTTATTGATATTAAATGCAAAAGAATTGATGCTTTTTTAATATATATTGTAAAGTAAATTTTAAAAATACATTTTCCACATCTTATAAATTTAATTAAAAAATTTATTACGAAATCTATTTTGAGAAAATTCCAAGGAATGAAAAATGCTATTCTTTATTTTCGTAAATTTTCTTTTTTCGACTTCGATATTTGTTCTGCTCCGATATCGAAATATATCGCTCGCCCACCTGCATCGATTTCCATCATCACAAAAAGATTGAAGTATTTACAACCTTGTCAAAAGTAAAGCCGTAGACTTTTTAAAAGGCCAACAAAATGGGTCTATTTGGAAAATCCCAAGACAAAAATCCAAAAGAAATGGTATTATCAGTTAAAAACAAAAAATTTCTTTTAATATTATAAATATGGTTAAGTTTTATTTAACTTTTAGGTGAACGAATGGGCTCATAAACTACGAAAAGAAGGTTATCAAATAGACAGGCAGGTTAGAGGTGAGTCATATCATAGATTTAGATGATAAATTCCTTGACAATGCAAAAATCCAAACATTCAAAGTAGTCTGCTACTGTGTATACATTAAATGCAAATTAATTTTTCGATTAGTTTTTGTAAAAACAAATAATTGTAAAATAGTTATGCTTGTATTAACTACGTTTATTTTCTAATCTTATCATTATCTATTAAGTACTTAAGTATAAGCTGATTATTTTTTCTAGCTATCCAAAGAGAAGAAGATAAAGTTAAAAGATCATTAAAAGACGCAGCTAAAAAAGGTGATAAAGATGTATGTAAAATATTAGCGAAAGAGGTTATTAGAGCAAGAACTGCTTGTAATAAATTACATACATCAAAAGCGCATTTAAATTCTGTAACTTTGCAAATGAAAAATCAGTTAGCCACAATAAGAGTAGCAGGTTCAGTGTCTAAATCAACAGAAGTAATGCAAGCAATGCAAGCACTTATTAAAGTACCAGAAGTTGCTGCCACTATGAGAGAACTTTCGAAAGAAATGATGAAAGCAGGTATAATTGAAGAGATGATGGACGAAACTTTAGATTCTATTGAAGATTCCGAGGAAATGGAGGAAGCTGCTGATGAAGAAGTTGATAAAGTATATTTTATTTTTCTTATAAGAATATACACATTTAACGTTGTTTTTAAATTACTATTTTATATTTAATGTTTAGATTTTGTGGGAAGTGACTGCTGGTCAAATGGGAAGAGCACCTGATGTTGTGACTGATACTCCTGGAGCATCTACCTCTAAAGAAGAAGAAGTTGAAATTGTCAATGATGACAAAGAACTTGAAGAAATGAAGAATAGGTTACAAAGTCTACGTAGTTAAATTTTTTATGAATGAGTGCTAAGACACTCGCTTGCTTTTTCAGATTTAACTTTACAAAACCTATTCATATTGATTGAAGCATCCAAAAAGTGCAAGTAAAGCAGTGATGAATCGTGAATATTTACACAAAAGTATTAAACTGCAAAAAAAAAGTTAACCACAATTGCTAAGCCACTTGATTTCAATTTAGAAAGAATTTATAAATACAAGGTACTTTTTTGTCGATTCTACAAGTTTTAATTTTTTTAAAGGTATTGTGTGCAAAAATCTCATGTTATTACAATATTGATTTTAATTTTTATATTAAGATATATTATGAAACTAATTGATTTTATTCATTCTTACACAATTAAAATAATCATATTTTTACTATCTGTCAAAAAAAGTTTTGGGAAATTCTGTAGTTTGAACTACTACAATAATACTTGTGATGAATCGACTAATAAGTGAATGTTATAGCTTTTGTATGTATGTATTTTGTACATTATAGTAATGTGCGCGCTGCAAATAACTTGTTGAGTATAACTCACAAATGTAAATATTGTATGTAAGCTGGCTTTCTGTAGCAGATAAGATAATGAATAATATATAATGATTTCAAAGATTTATTTATATCACCTTTAAATCTGTTTTTGAGAAAACTAGATTTTAAAAAATATATAATATACAATAAATCTTTCTAACTTATTTTGTAAAATAAATGTTAATAAAACAAAAATGGAACCTAACTATGTGAAAAAATTACAATATAGTACTTAAAAAAAACTTTAAATTTTTAAATAATAAAACAATTTTCATGAATTTGATTAAAATTAATTTTTTGTGTAAATCAATTTTTTAATAATTAAATTATAATTTACAAAAGAAAAGTACGAATGGGTCACACATTATTTTAAAAAATCAAGAGGCATTTTTATGTAAATTGTATTTTTTATTATGTATTTTATATTACACACAAATGTACAATAAAATCCAGTAACAAACATTTCAAAATTTTGTATCTTACAAACTAATTTCAATTTCAAATTTTTAAACACTTTTCTTTCATAATAATAACAACTTTATTTTTATTTAATATAGTCAAAACCAAAAATGATTATTTAATACGTATATAGGAAAAGTAATTATTAAAATTTAAAGTGAATCTTATTTTAATTACACATTACTCAATAATTTTTACAATATACAAAATTATATTATTTTTAAAGTAAAAATAGAGAACTATTCATTTTTAAATATCCTTATTCTTTTATTTTTATTTATGCTAAAGATATATCACTAACATAAAATAAATTTTTGTACAAATTTTTAATTTAATTGTATAATATAATCTTAGGTTGAAATATATACAGTTTTTGATAATAATAAAGTACTTTAGTACTTTAGTAAATACATAATTGAAAAAAATTAGATATATGACATAACTATCCACTCTTAAATAAATTTTAAAAATTTATCCAAGTTTTGAAACACTAACACTTTTTAAATATATTATTTTTAAAAAATTATTAACCTAATTGTTTGAGTAGTCTTTGATATGCATTTTAAATTCAACAAAATTTCACAACCGATCAATCACCATATTAACAATAGCAAGTTTTACTTGTGCCTTAGATCTTCTTGGTAATCTACTGACCTGAGGTTTAAGTTTATTTATAAAACGTCTTAATTCACGTTGTATTGGCCTAAGAGTCCTTCGACATTTTGCTGACATTTTAACTTTAGGTTGTATTTCTTCTACAATTGTTTCACTAGTCTTCTGTTCAGTTTCTTCGTAATATTCTTCACTAACAATTTCAGCAGTATCTTCATTCGTATCTTCATCAACTATTTCAGTTTTTAAATTATTAATTACTTGCTCTGAAGGGACTTTTGGAAAATTGATGAATTGAACAGGTACTTTTGTCACAATATTATTTTTAATATTATTTTGAATTTTAGCTTTTTTGGTTTTGTTGACTTGTTCTTGTTCAGTAGTTTTTCTTTTACTTTTCCTTTTACCAGATTTTGTAATATTTTTATTTTGCTCTGGTAAATCGATTTTTATTAACAATCCTGGAGGCATACTTGATAAACTATCAACAGGAATTGGTGCTCCTAAATTTGAAATATCTCCTGAAAATGGCAGAATTACTTTTTTTATATCTGATGATACATTACTTACAATATTATTAGTTATAGTGATTGGTTGCAATTGATTAGTAATTAATTTCCAATTGTTAGCTGCAGGAATCGGAAGTTTTCTAATAGAGTAGTTTTCAATTTTTGGATTCGTTTTTGGTATATTAATAAGAGTTGGTCTTTTTGATTTGCCTCGTTTTTTTGCTAGAGGAGTAGGTTTATTTTGTGGATCCATTTTTGGTTTTTTACTAGAAACTGAAGCTCGCACAATTTTATTTGTTTCTCCTTCTGTTTCTGGATCAGCTTCTGTAATAATTTTATTAACATTACTGCATTTCCATATTGTAGGTACAGCATCACAGGGTCCACTTCCATTATTAAAATTCTGACCAGCTTGAAAATGTCCAGAACATAAAACCAATCTACGAATTTGATTTGGTGATAATTTTAAAATATCTTCTCTTCCTAAAAATTCACACCATTTAAGACACCTTCCAATTTCATAAGCGGGAAATGGATGAAACTTATATTTTTGAGTTTTGTTATTTGGATCATTTCTTAAACGACCACAAGCTGCACATGCTTGACTTTCTAAAACAGCCGTAGGCAATGGATCATCAATTTTTTCATTTTTATTGCAGGAATTGAATAATTCAACATTAATGATTCCTAAAACATGTGATGGTTTTTCATCGTCATCTGTTTCAAATTCATCAGGATTCTTAATATTTGGCACTGCAGTATCATCTAATCTGTTATGAAATCCAGGCATAAATTGACTTCTATCAAAATGTTTAGAGCAAATGTAACAAAACATTATTTCTTTCCTTGTAAGCCTGTAATAAGATTCCACACCAACAAAATCCAACCATTTCAAGCATCTGAATTCTTCTCCAGGAAAATGATGAAAAGTTGTATTATCATTTTCTTCATTTGGTGCATCTTTTCGAAAACGACCACATAATACACAGCTAATATTATATAAGCTTTGTTTAGGATCATAGATGCTTGGCACTGCAGTGCTGTTCAATCGATCATAAAATTCATTAACAAAGTCAGATAATAAAAAATGTTTAGAACAAACCATTCTTTGGAGTAATTGTTTTTTTGACAGTTTGTAAAGTTCTTCTCTGCAGCAAAATTCCAACCATTTTTTACATCGAGCTTCATCGTTAACTGGAAACCCAAAAAATATATATTCTTCTACTCTATTATTTGGGTTCATACGTGAGCGACCACAAACTGCACAAGGATGCGGCATTTTTCTTCTAATTTTTCAAAGGTATCAATTGATAAATCTTTCTTTTCTTATTAAGAGACTTCTTTTTCATATTTATTATCATAAATAAATGTTCAAAACTGATCTCATTTGTTTAATTTCTCATCCTAAAAAATAAATAATTTTAGTTATAAATAATATAATCTATGATAATTTATATATATAAAAGTATAAACATTAGTATCAAAATTACTTAATAATTATTCATAGCTTTATATTTAGAATTGATAAAAATAAATTATGATAAAGTAAATATTTCCAAATATAAGGACATATCAATAATTAATCAAAAGCAAATAATAAAATATATTTTTATTAAAAAATATTAAAACAAAGATAAAGTAATATACGTAAAAGTATTTATCAATAAATATACATAAAACTTAAATTTATAACCTATAATTCAAAGATGAAATATTTTTCTAGTTTTGCATTACAAATAAAACTATATTGACATTATAAATAAATGATTAAAAGCTATCATTTACAACTTAGTAATGAATATTAAGATACTGTATTTATTAATGTGCAATAAAAAGTATGAATCTTCAAAATTTTTCAAAGTGTAAACAATACATACAAATGTACAGTATTAGTAACGCATAATCATCGGTAAATTTTAATACTTTTGAAAAAATATTAATTTGTATTATTAAAAGTATTTCAATTTCTTTAATTCTTTTTTATTACTAATTTTGTATTGATAAAACTACAGTAACTTCTTCATTGAATTTTTCATGTTAAAAACTACTTTTAAGACACAAGTTACACTTTAGAAGAGTCAATTATTTAAAAATTTAATATATTCTTAATGATGTAATTATAGATAGTAATTATTACATTTTTAAAAATTAACTCGTAAAATAAGAACACTTGTCGAGTAATTCACTTCGTCTAAAAAAACATATATTATTTATGGAAGGTTATGTTAGCTACAGCAGCGTCATCCCAGTTGAAACAATTGACAAAAATATACAACAAGTTGGTAGTATTGTTATTTCAAGAAAATTTTATACATTTATATTTAATTTATATTTAAAAACCAATTAAAAAATAAGTGAACTTTTTTATAGTAAAATTATTGCTAATAATTTATCTATAACATAAAATAGTTTAAAAGAAAAATATTTCTTAAAAATTTTCAAATTATATGTCAGTCAGTGTTAACAACCTAATGAAAAAAATCAATAAAAAACCTAACCTTTCTTTAAAAACAATAAAATATCCAGCACATTAGATTTATATTCTGTAAATTTGAAGAATTTATTTTTGCTTTTTAAATTTGTAACTGATTTAATAAATTTAAAAAATGACTTCCGAAAGTTCTGGCAATCCATATGATCTTAATGGACAAAATTTTAATGCTGATCTATATTTACAAAAATTATTAAAAGTAAGCTTTTAATTTTTTCAAAATTAAACTATATAACTGTTATGAAATTCTTTTATATAGTAAACTGTTCTATTAAATATTTAAATTTTTATATTTGTCTTTAAATTATAGGATTATAATCTAAAACAAATTATGGATCATGAAGTTGAAGTTGTTAGAGATACGCAAGCTTTACATTCCGATATGCAAACACTAGTCTACGAAAATTATAATAAATTTATATCAGCAACTGATACTGTTCGAAAGGTAGTACAATATTTTTTTGGTATTAATAATTTACATAAAAAAATATCATAAATACCTCAATTTTCGTTTTTATGTAACAGATGAAATACGATTTTAATCAAATGGAAGAATCCATGGATATGCTAGCAAAAAATATGGACAGTATTACATCGTTTTCTGAGCAAATATCAACAACATTGCAAAGTACTCGCCATCAAATTATTAGATTATCATCAGTACATAGTTTGTTAAAAAAGTTACAATTTTTATTTAAGCTTCCTAATAATCTGAAAGACAGAATCAATGAAGAAAATTACAGCCAAGTATGCCTTTGTTTATTTTATTAAATTTATTATTATATTAATTCAATCTTAACAAATTCTCTGTTAAATGTTAACATTTAAATTTTAGGCTGTGCAAGATTATATTCATGCGCAAAGGGTATTAAACCAATATGGTAATATGCCATCTTTTGAAGGTATCCAAAAAGACTGTGAAGAAATAGTAGAAGAATTAAAAACTAAACTGCGTACTGAATTTCATAAAAAAGATGCATCAACCAAATCATTGGCAGAAAGTGTTGATTTGTTACTTCAATTGAATGAACCAGCTGATGTTCTATGTGCTGATTTTTTAACTCATGCAGATTTAAGACTATCAGAGCAGCTTGATAATTTAAAAGATATGTGTGAAAATGATATTATTGAATTTATAGATATGGGTAGTTCTGGATTTCTAAGTGATCTATGCTTAATTGTTGCTTCTTATAAAGATATGTTTACTAATCGTCCACCACTAGATAAAAATGAATTTAGTGATGACTTTGATTCTAAGGCAGTTTCCCGTTTAAATACTTTTATAATGAACAATATGAAAAAATACTTTGATTTAGTAGTGAAAAGAGTAGAAAACGTAGCGGATACTGCAGTTTTAGTCAGAGCATTAGATAGATTCTATAAGAAGCTTCAAGCAATGAATGCACTTTGTGAGGATACAGATTTTGCTAGGTACATAAATTTTATTACATCTTTATAAAAAACTATATTACATTTTATTAAATTTAACTCTTTTATTTTATTTTTACAAATCTTTCATTTAATATAATTAATTTTTACAGAACTGGTACAGACATTGTTATAGCTGCAGGCAGAAAACAATGTCGAAATCATCTTTCAGCTTTGAAACAACATTTGAGTGAAACACTTGCTAAAGTAAGACAAACTTTAGCATCAAAAGTTTCTTCTAATGGTGATGGTGGTTTACCAGAACTTCAAGCCATGCTTGTTATGCCAACTGTTGAAAAAGTGAAAGGGATTCTACAAGATTTATTGGTGTGTATATTAAAATATAAAAATTTGTAAAATGTATAAAATTATAATTTTTATTGTTAAATGCACATTTTTCTTGCAGGTATTTTTACAACCAGAACTTTCATTTGGTCTTAAACCACAATTTTTACAACGTTTCTGTGTTGACGAAGTTAGAGAAGGTTTAGTAGTTGGTTTTCTTCATCATTTAACAGCCACAGCTAATGGATTTTGTACAGGGTTAGATGCGCCAAAATTTCCGCCTACATTACTCTTACTTCTAAGTAAAATGTGCCTTGAATTCAAAGACAACAATGTTCACTATCTTGTAAGTATTTAATAATTGTATAAAAAGATTGATTTGCTTCTTATTCAAAATTTTCTAAAGGTCTTTATTAATTATTGTCACTTTTAACAAAATTGTTATAATGAAAATTGGGAAAAATTTAAATCATTAAAATATAATTACAACTTCATGTAATAATTATAATCGATTTCATAATGTAAGTTTTAAAATTTTAAATACGCCATTAAAATTATAATTATTTAATCTTTTTTTCGTAGCTTTCATCAACTGATGATTTATTTAATATAGAAGAATACGCCTCATCGAAGAACGATGTAACATCAGAAACTGAAATTTCTGAAAATTTCCAAAAAGCTGCTCAAGAACTTCTTAATCATTTTGTACGCCTGCAAGGAATTACAGTATCTCAAATGTTAAGAAAATCTGTTGAAACCCGTGACTGGTTACATACGATAGAACCGCGAACCGTCAGGGCTGTTATGAAACGTGTTGTCGAGGATATTACCGCTATCGAATCACAGGTCACTGCACTTTATGACGATACGGATGGACAAGTTGATAGAAGTAGTGATAGTAGTAGAAAAACACATAGGTATTTATTTTTTCAAATGAAATATTCATTTTTGATTGAGATGATTTTTTAAAATATTTTTTTATTATTTTAGTGTTTCAAGACATCAATACCGATCAAATTGGTCATCTTACACACCAAGTCATCTGGACTCTTCATTTGTGTCAAATATACATAAATTATTTTCCGAAAGAATCGAAATCTTCTCATCTGTACAATTTAACAAAGCATCCATTTTAACGGGAATTATCAAAATCAGTCTTAAGGTAAGAAAATGTCTCAGTTAAATACATTGCAAATTTTTAAAAAATACGAATTACAATCAAAATTATTATAATGTATCTGAAAAATAAAATTTAAATTATAAAAAAATAAAAATTAAATAATAATTATTAATAATTATTAACTGCTAATAAAAATCAATAAAAAGATCTAAAATAATATAATAATAAACCAAAGATTAAGTATAAAAAACTTAGCGTGCAAATGCGTCAGAGAATATAGAATTGAGAATAGCATATGCAGGTGGTGCCTTTGAGTGGCAACGCAAATACGCAATAACAAAATGAGCTCGGCTACTGTCATTATCCACTTTGCTTAGTAAAGCTGATGCTCCCTCGGACGATTAGCGAATTCTTCTCGAATCTTCTCTCTTTAGATATTGCATGATATTATAAACTTTTTTTAATATTCTTATATATGATACATTTATTTTTATTTTTATTTTTTTTTGTTACAGACATTTTTAGAATGCATCAGGTTGCGTACTTTCAGCAAATACGGATTACAACAAATCCAAGTTGATACACATTATTTACAACTGTATCTTTGGCGATTCGTCAGTGATGAAAAGTAAGTCATATTTCAAATTTTTCAATATTAATTCTAATGAATTGATACAAATTTTTGTTTTTTGTTGATAAACGATATTGTAACAAAAAAAAAGTTATTTAACAAAAAAGAAAATATTAATTATATGAAATTAATATTAATAAAATACATAATACTTAATTCTATTATCTTAATAAAATATTTATCTACTCGAAAAAAATTAATAAATTTAAAAATAGATTTCAATCTCAAAATTTGACGATCAAATAAAAGTTTAAAAAATTTGATAACTATAATTTTATTGTTACAGTTTGGTGCACTTTCTTCTCGATGAAATCTTAGGCAGTGCTGTACATCGATGTTTAGAACCAGTTCTTATGGAACCAAGCGTTGTCGACATCATCTGCGAGAGGAATTAAAGTTTTTTAAAGCCTTTTACGATGAACATACCGACTCGTGTGCTTGCAATTTCGTTGCTTTGAATTTTCAATTGAATAATAATATACTATTCAGCATGTGTCGACAGGCGCGAAAGAATGACACACACATACATATATTTAATCTACATTGAAGAGGAAAGAAGAGAGAAACTTACTATGATACTATGAGCATATCGTTGAAAATTAGCTCATCGGGAGAGCAAAACGAGAGATAGAAGAATCGTGCCACGCTATACGAATTCATACGTTCGCACGTATTATATACTCGCGCTTGAGTATGCCTCAAGAGTTTTATAGCTCTGGAATGGGAGTTTATTAGAGGAGGTTACACCATCTGAATTGAGCGGATGGATATAATTGAAATTGTAAATATGTATTAATGAACGAAAGAGTGGGATTCGATTATTCAATTATTAATTTTGATTTTTTTTTTTCAACTATTGTATTGTACAGAGAATTATCATGAATTTATTTTTTTCGTTATTGAAAAATTGTATTTATTTAAAAATTGTCGTTATTCATATACTGTAAGAAATTTCATAATGGGATTGGTGTGGATTTTGTACACAAAAAAATATATGTATATTGATGTTACAAACTTTCCTACTTTTAAAGATTTACATATTTTTTAACGATAAACCTTTTGTGTGTGAAGATAGTCCTTGATCAGAAATAAAATGTATTATTTTTTAACATATATTTTTAGTTTTTCATTCTTTCATATAAATTGCTATTTAATTTTTAATTATTACTATTATTAGTTGTAAACAGAATTATAAAATGCATCTCATGAAAAAAAATTATTACTATAAGAGACTACTAATTACTGAGTAATGTAATTTTTAAAAAAAGTTAACGTCATTATTTGCGAAAGAAAAGGTCAAAACTCAAGCTGTTACATTTTCAGTTTAAATTGGTATAAAAATAAAAAAAAAGAAAATTAAGATTTAATCATAATACCTTTTTGGTTCATTTAAAAAAATTTTTGAACATTAAAAGCTTATTTCGTCAATTTTCGCTACACCCTATCATCTGTTCCTTATAATTATTAATTATGTAAGTTAAACAAAACATTAATGACATCGATAATCCTTAATAAAATTCAACTAAAAAATGTTCATTACCCACCTACGCATTAAAATTTTAAAATATATATACTTTGCCTTGGCGCCGGTCGTCATCAAGATATTACATGTATTCCTATTACTTACTTTTCCTTACGATGCAGTAGTCTTCTCCTTCCGTCTTTCATCGTTATAAGACCAAAGAAAACAGAAAAAAAGTAAATAAGCATACATGTATATATGAAAATGAAGAAGATGATGCGCTTTTAAAAGCTATACCACACGGGGTCAAATGGTTCTAATAAAACTTAACTCGGCGCGCGCCATGAAGACAATATTTCTTTTTTATTTTTTTTATTTCGAGCTCGGCCAAGGTTTGTCAGTTTGTCATCGATATACATTTCCAGACTGACTGACCGCAGTATACAAATGCGAACTATATGGTAGAGACATTGGGTCGTCGTTAATTTACCAATTAGACAAACTAGCGTTTGTATGTGTTTCTTATAGAAAGATACATATATTGATATGAACGATTGAAGTATGCGATGAAAGAAAATTTTAAAACGTAAGGAAATGAAAACATAATACTTCATATGTATTATAATTGATAATTGATAAATGAATTCGAAAAACTGAAGAAATATTGTTTGAAGTTAAATATTGCACATAAGGAAATTTTCGTGAGAAATTATATTTGCTAATAGAATTTAAAAATTAATCAAATTATAAATTTAAATTATTGCGAATTTTTTTTTATACATGATTCTTAAAATAATTCAAGTTGAAATTTTTGTATGATAATATAAATAAAAAATGTTTTAATATAAAAGGTTTTAAATCATTTCATACATAAATCCAAAAACAATTTAGTGATAATTGTGAAAATGTTTATAACTTAACTTTTAACTAATTAGTAAGAACATATAATTTTTTTCTAATACAAAATTTTTTTCAAGTCTTTTTTTTAAAGTTTGCGAAATTATTATTATAAGTTTAAAATATTTGCTTCTTTAATGGAGTTATTTGTAGTTTAAATTTCTGGTTTTTCTGATTTTTCACCGTATAGGATAATTAATTTTAAAACATTCCACAAAGAGCTTTAACTTTTCAATGCACATCTTATGAAGTTCCTCGAAGCATTAGTAATTAATTCTACTTTAAGTTTCCCATGTAAACATATGATAGATAATCTATTCAAAGTAAATAACATATTTGAAAAAATAAAAAATTTATTGTATAAATAATCTAAGAAAAAGAGTACAATAATTCAAAATACATTTTAATATGATCAGAAATCGAAGGGTTTTCAAATAGTTTTATTAATTTTCCAACTCGTTTTTCCCATAAAATTTTTTAATGATTAAAGAATATCAACTTATTAATAATCAACCAAAATAAAAATTTTGGTCGAGACAAAAATATCTTTTCCACTTATTTTAACAAACATTAATACATTGAGAAATTTTATTTAGTAAAAATTACGAGATACAATAGTAGCGTAAACCAAGGCTGCCATTATAGCAAAAAATTACCATATTAAACGGTAAAATTTATTAGAAACATAATAAAAATTCTTATTTTTCTTGTAAATTTTCTCATGTAATATAGACATTTTTTGTTATAATAATAGCCCTTGCCTAACTACTAATTTCAAATCAATTAATCAATAGGAAAATTATAACTTTATTAAAAAAAAATGAAATCTATTATACTTATTTAAAAGAAAAAGTAAAAATTTGAAATAGCATAGTTGAATTAAAATTGAGTTTTTACCTCGACAAATATTAAGTACATAATATAAACTAATGTAAAAGTTAGTTTTACAGCTATTTTACGAATCTAAGCCGAGCTTCGTATATTAAAAGCTTTGAACCTCAAACCGCAGAAAAAAAAGTTATAAAGGAAGAATCTTAATAAGGTTAATTAAGGAGCTTACTCATTCAATAGCAATGTTCAAACTTAATAGGCATCAAAATTTCTTATTTCAACTTTGTCATTATAAGAACTTCCGATAGAATTAAAGACAAAATATATACATATATATTCTACTTTTTCTATTGTTCATTAAAACAGAGTTTGTGAAATGTTTTAAAATTATACGCAATGTATATTTATATTTATTAAATTCAAGATATATATTTTTATATTTGAAAATAAAGTTCTTAATAAATTTCACTAAATTCAATATTAATTAATTCATTAGTAAAATTACATTTATAAGTATAAAATATACATACTGTTAAAAAAAACATGAAATTTAATGCAAATTTAATGCAAAACTGGAAGCTTGCTTCAAGTCTGTACATGAAAATTAATAATTTTACCGTAATTTTACTGTAAAATTGCATGAAATTTAAAGTAAAAATAAAAATTTCATAAATGTACTGGAAGCAAAATTCAATTTTTTCAAACAGTGCACTTAATAAAGCATAAATTAAAAAAAAAGAAAATTAAAAACAAAGATTTTATCAATTTCACTATGCTTAAATTATAAATCACGCAATAGAATAATGGGGACCATAATCGTTCATTACTTAATTACTCCTCCTATAATCAAAGCCTATACATCTCAAAGAGAATACCACTATCAAACTATCCACTCGACAAAATCACCGTATGCGATCCATATCTTTTTTTAAGTTCAACGACTCTCGCCGTTACAAGCATATAGACAAGAGAGAAAAAGAAAGAGAGATAATCAAGTACTGTATCCAAGCACAACAACGATTATACAATTTAGGCGACAAATAAATCTCGTTTTTTTTTTAACTTCTACGTTGCATGTATGCGTACTTATGTATACATATATATAGAGGTCGGAGAGATTTTTATTCGCCGACACAACTTCCGTGGCTTGACTCTGCAGCACATACATGAGCTTTAATTCAAACTTCCTTTAGAGCTTCTAAAGCGTATGAGATTCATTGCGTTTAAAAGCAGTATAACAGTAACACAGCATCCGGGGGACCTTATACGTATATATATACACATATTAACTCACGCGCATTTTCTATCCAATTTAATAAAATGTTTTAAAAAGGGAGAAAGAGAGAGAGAGAGAGAAAGAAAGATGAGCTATGCTTGCCGTTATATATGTTCGTGTCGAAGATGTATAAAGTACTCATGATGGCTGCTAATGCTGTCAGTAATCATGATTAAGCATACAAGCTTTAATTGTCATTGGGTTCCTGCTGCCACATTAAAGCTTTTTTTTCGTTTCGTCTTTTCAAATTATAACAACTACACAATAATTTTTATATTGTAGGAAGTAGGCTAATTTATATTTTTATAATATTTCCAAGCACGTTAGATAACGAAATTATATTCAATAAATTTTATTTTCAAGACAAGATCTGTCAACATTAATGCTTTATTTTTTTATTTAAGAATTTAAAATTTTCAAAATTTAATTTTAATTTGAAAGTGAAAAAAAATCTGCTCAATACTTTTGGTTTATTGCAAAATTTATTGAGCTTTTGGAACCGCTTATGGTTAAAATTAAATAGATAAGAAAAGCAAATATTGAAACAATAAGAACACATCATTCATTCGTATATAATTTAAAGTTGTAGCTTTCTGTTTGTTCAAAAAAGTTAAGAAATTTTACGAATTTTTAAAATTTAAAATAAAATTTTGAAAAATTAAAAAATTTAATAATAAAAACTTTGAAAGCTTGTACATATTTTCACTTCAAATGTTGTCTTTTTAAGATTAATTTGAATAAAATTATTAACCTTTTTAATCGAATGTCAATCATATAGTTTAAGTTTTTATTCATAATACTTTAAATCATATATATAAATTATAAAATATACCTGATTAAAATATAATCTAAAGTATTCACAAAATCCATAATACATACTAAAACACGTCTCGCTACAAAAATTTTAAAAGAAAAAAATGAAAACAACACAAATATCTAATACCATGGACAGAAAAAAAATGTTCGATTTTCAATATGTGTTGAGAAAAAGAGAAGAAAAAGACGAAAACCTTGATCATAACTTTAAGAAAAGCTTATAATCGCGCCTCGCTGCTTATATTGCCACACATACGACTCACGTGATCGACCGAAAAAAAAAAGAAGAAAAAAATAAATATACGAAGAAGAAAGAATAAGAAACACCTGTACATGTGCGTTTAGTAGCATAAGCATATATATAACATACTTCTCTTTACCTTGTTGTACGTGAAAATTCTTTAACGTCGTCATCCATTTCGTCTTGTGAGCTGTTGCCACATGGTTATAAAAAAAATTTTTTTACAGTATTTTGAAACAAACTTCAGGACAAAAAAAAAATTGATTAGTTTTTATATAAACGCGTGCTAGATAGTCGGAAATGAAGAAAAAAAGAAAAAGATTTGTACATGGATTGATTGTGTTTTTGAAATTTTTGAAATTGTTAACTTAAAGGTATTATTTGATATTATACATATTTTTTCAATGAACATACAGAGATTTGTGTGCCAAATGTGAAGTTTTAAATGTTTAGCAGTATATGGAAAATTAATATTGTGTGTAATAATGTAATGTGTGTTTGTTTCATATTTCCATTAATTTAGAACATTATAATAGTTAAAGATAATAGAATAACATTTTTTCATTAAGGAATTGATTAAAAATTTAATTAAATTATTAAAAATAGCATAACATTAATTTTGAGAAATTTTGTAAATTGTCATCAACGCGCAATACATACATTATTAATAAATTAAATATTACCACGTTACCATAATTAATAATATTTAAATATACTACAAACTTAGTTAAACATATTTTTGTTGGAAATCAATGTGACTCCATTAGATTTTAGTATTTTGTTAATGATAAAATTAAGTAGGACAGTAGCTTTTTGTTTTGTTCTCGATATAGTAAAGTTTGCCGATTTTTTTTATCTATCACTAACATTATACAATGTCAATCTCTTAGGATCCCGATAGTATTTTAACAGAATGGAATAATTTCATATTACAGAAAGTTTCATGGCCATTCAAATGAATAGTCAATATTCGATTGATAAGATTCGATTGTTATTTTCTTATTTTTCAAAATTTTTTCTTGAAAATAAGTATATCTTTTGGTGAACATTGTATTACTCTATCAATTGTATGATTATTTTTGTGCATTAGAATTTGATTTACATGAAAAATAATGTTTTATTTAAAAGTTACGAGAATAATTAATTAATATTGATAGATTTTTTACTGAAAAATATTCATATCAAACATAAGTATCATGAATATAATATTGTCATTTCATAATAATCTAAACTAAATTTTCGTAGGTTTTTCTACTTACAATCTAATTTTTGGTCATTTATATTATAAAAATCCTCATAGAGCCATCAATTAAAAAAAAATTAATAGGTAAAAGAATATACTTTACATTTTATTTAATAATTAAAGTTTATTACAAAATCTCTTCATAATAATTTCCTTCCTTTGATAAAATTCAGCTAAGCTCCTAAAAAAAGACGCTAGAAGCATCTAAAAATGCATCATATTGAAACAGAAAGTTTATGACAAATATTACCGTGGAGCAATTCTTTACGTACAGTATAAATAAAGGCATGAAATAAGAATTTCTATTATATAGATTCATGGGAGTTTTGTACAACGAAAAAAATAAAAATAAAACGGAAATGGCAATTATAACCCGTATAATATTCATTCATAATATACCTTACATAGTATGCCCTGATCTTTTATTTTCGGAAAGAGAAAGATAGAAGGGAAAGGGAGATCCTTTTAATTTCCATATGATTAATCGTATTTTCAACGCCGAACGGAACTTTCATGTGTTAATATTGTACGTGGTAAATAAGCAAGACGAATTTTAATAACAAGTTGGATATAGATTTCGTGTGCCTATGCATCGCTAGTATGTGTTTAGAATGTTAATTTGTACGTGTGTATTTTAAAAGATGTTAAATTTATATATGTTTTACTAAAGATATGAATGATTTTAATGTTTCTATTTGTTTGTATTGTAAAGCTGATTGGAGAATGATGTATTACATACTTTTAAAATATTTAGCTGTGGATTTATTTGCAATTTTCAAAATTCTTAATTAATTAATACAGTTGTTAAATTATGCTTAACTATCTGCTTCGGTTACATCAATGTTTATATTACTTTATTAATTGATGACTTAATTTTTTCTATAAATAATTAACCTCTTTTCATCGTCGATACACGATAATTTATTGTTTGTTTTTTGCGTTAAGAAATTAAATTTTCTTTGTTCAAATTCAAAACAAATTTCTTTTTGATTGATTTTGAAATTCTTCATTTAAATAAGATAATGCATCTAATGGTTTTGCAATTACATATTAATACATTTAATATTTATCCACAAATGTGGATGCTGATCAGAAGAGCGTATTTACTTAGTGTCAATCTTTTAAATAAAAATCAAAATTGGACGAATGTTTTTTAAAATAATTTCTTGTAATTTATAAGATATTTAATTTAACAATAAACGCATAAACTGAGAAATTGAAATAAGTTATTATCCTTAAAATTTCTTTTAATTTTTAGAAGTTTACATCTCACAACACCCACACAGGAAGAAATGGAGAGTATAATTTAATGAATTAATACTTTAATGGCATTATTATAAATTAAAGGATTAGTTAAGGTTGGTGGTTAATATATAATGTTTGGTTATTTTATTGTTTTTAAAATATTATGCATCAACATTTTTAATAAAATATATTTTAAAGTTAAAATTGATTTACAGAAAAAAATTAATTTTTTTTATTATAAATAAGTTGGTATTTAAATTCTTATAAAATCAATTGAACGTCATCATTTGTAAGTCAGACTTCAAGTAGTAATAAAATCCATATATTGTTCAACAAATATGTTCAGCTATATGAATATACGAAAATTTAATTCTGATAAATATATATGTATAAATATGAGGGTACAAGTAATACACTTAAACCCTAAATTGAAAAACCTATATTAACTTCCATCTTCATAATTTTTGCCATTATTTTTGCTTCTTTTTTTTTCTTGTACACGCATCATTCGAAAAGTCTGACAGATGTTTAAATGACAACTATGAGGGCCTATATATAAATACACGTAAGCATAACAGTCATCAATGCCTATACAGTCACGTTCATTAATCAAGAGTTAAAAAATTCCTCTTTTCTTTTTCTATTCTGTTAAAAGCCTAATACTGCAAGCTTCGACTCCTATTGTTTGTCAATTTGCCCCTGCCTATGTGGACGTTCCAAAAGAGAAGCGAGAGATATAGAAGAGAATTAGTGTAAAAAGAAAAGATTATATACATGCTTATATTGGCTATTCACAGGCGCAATCTTTTCGTATAAACGAAGTATATTGTTTGCTGACTATGGTTTATAAATCGACCTCGTTGCTTTAAGGTGATAAAAAATTTTTTATTCTAAAGATCACATTATTTTCTTTTTAATATTAGTCATATTTCATTTTAAAAATAAAATCTTGAAGATGTAATGAAATCTCATGAAATAATTGAAATTTATAGCATATGAAAAATTCAAATTTATTAATATATAGGATATATGAGAAATTCTTAAATCCTAAAATGAATAATGTAAATTTTTTGTTACAGTTAAAAAATAATCCTAAAAAATACGGGGCGTTTCAGTTTGTGACCGCAATAATGGACGAAATAATTTAACGCTCATTGTTGTGTTTGCAATACCGAACTGTCCTGAAATCCACATCGATTAAATAATTATTTTTTCCTCGCAAAAAATAACCGACAGAATTCAATGAAAAATAAATATATTCATTTTAGAATTGCACTTTCTGTATTTTTTCAAATTGACAAATGAATATAAATTTAATTTAACTTATAAGAAGAATGCACTTTTTTACTCTGTTAAATAACGAGATCCGTTTTCAACACTAATTAAATATTAAAATGGAACCTAAATACACATTTTTTGTGTAATTAAAATTATTTTACAAAAATACACAATTCATGTGTATTTTTCGATTGAACCAAATTTCTGTGGAAATTTTTGAACCACACAAAAATCACGTAGAAACATTACATATTTTATTTTTAATTCATGCAGAATGTGTATTACTTTTTCTACATATTATTTGTGTAGTTTTTTATCTAAAAAAACACAACAATTTTAACCATGTAGTCACGAAATGTTGTTTAACGAAAAAAATTCATGTTTAATTATACTAGCAAATATACGAGTTAGTTTATTAATTTATTAATTTTATTAGTAAACTGTTTCCAGAAAATTTTTAGGAAGATCTGTGACTTGGACTCGTAAATGATCTAATGTCGATTAATAAATAATGTATTTATTTGTACATATCTACTGATAAATATTGTAAATACTATCATCAAGATAACAAAAATGAACAAAGAAGATCTTTGAAAAATGATAAATCATTCAAAATTTTCTTACTGTACAATGTATGGTCAACAAGTCAAATTATTGGCCATATAACAATGCATCCAGAGATGATAAAGTATGACAAAAGAAATGAACTTTTAACAATTTAACCATATAATCTTATCAAAATTCGTTCCCTATAAAACGACTGCAGATTTTTGACTGATCAGTAGTTTACAATGAGTGCTCATTAAGAACCGAAGATCCTAGCAAAAGAAATTGGAATAAACGCGGGAAAAATTTCGATTCTACGTACTAAGTAGTAGTGCCGTAGGTGATGATCTTTTTAAAAATTCACCTCGACACGATTACTTTATACGTGGATATTGAAAAATATCATCAGGCTTTACATTTCACGTGATAAAAGTATATTTTTATTTAAAAGCGGTGAGACCATAACTTTTATGTTAAATCTTGATTTTTTAAAAATTCTAATAGATATTTTGTTCTTGATGTCAAAGTAGAAGCATATAAGAAATAAAACGCGTAAAACTTGTGGATTATCCAATATTTAAAGTTGTTTTCAAGACATTTTCTGGTCCACTCGAGTAACATCTCTTATAATATCTCTTTTAATATTTAAAAGGCGAATCACAATTTTTAATTATAAATTTATAATATAGTGTAACTTTTAACATTTACAATTTTTATCAGTACTGAATAATGAAAATATGAAAAATGTAATTCAGTATTATCTTTGTATTAAGCAGTGATTGTAAAAAATTTGATTTATTAGCTTTTGAAAAATTTCTTTAAATATTAGAACGAAAATAATCAATAAGATATAAAAATAAACCAAAAAGAAAGTTCAGTACTTTTATAGTAAAAATAGTATTTGAAACACATATTCTATTGTCCTTTTCTTTATGAAATTAAAAATTGGTGATTCACATTTAAATTTTAATGTTAAATTGAAACAAAAACATAATGTTAATTACATGTTCAAAGCTATTGTGATTAAGGAGGTTCGTTCGCTTTTCTTCATAAAAATTAATTTCTAAAATTGTGACTTATTATTTATAAGTATTATTTAGGATACATGATTGAAATATTTTAAAAAATTGAAAATAATACCATGTTTACTTACTAAAAAAAAAGTTTTTGTAATTAGCCATTTGAAACTTTTATTTTATGGATAACATCCTCTTATCATAAGAGATTTAAGAAAAATCAAATGGCTTTTTTTCTTAATAATTAAATGGTAAATCATTTCCCTTTTCAAATAGAAATGCTTCAATTATGTATACTCAATTATTTTCATAAGTTTTAATTTAGAATATAATATAATATTAACAATTTATATTTATAAAAAGAGAAAACTTGAACCTCCTTAACAAAAACACTTTAAAGAATGTTTGTAAACAAAAATACTTTAGTGAGAGCACTTTTAAATACTTAATTTCCAAGACTGTACGCATGAAAAATAATAATGTTACATCCTATTAAAGTATTAAAAACTTGATTATTACAAAATAACAAGATAATAGTATCTCTAGAATATAATTATTGAATAAAAACGTTCTCGTTCCGTGAAAATGAAAAGAAAAAAAGGAAGAAAGAAAAAAAAAGTTATACAATTATCCTCAGCCCTTACGACAAATGTCAAAGTAAATAATTCTCATTGTAAAATGGAATAAAACGTTTCCCCGAATTAAAATCTTAATGAAGAAATGTACATATAGCAGCATGTAAAAATTAAGAGGAAAGAATGATTCAAGGCTTTTATAGTATCTAATTCAAACCTTTTTCTATCTATATTTAAACATATATATACGTACATCAAAGTGACAAATGATATATACTGGTTTCGCTCGCGTGCGGAAGTACGTCAAGGAAGATAATCAGAAAATAAGCGCAATGCATTATAAGCGTGCGTTAAAATGCAATGGATCTTGAATCGTATATATACTACAGAGAATAGATAATAATACTTCAATGACTGCGAATATGTTTCAGAATAAAAAGCATTTATATGTTTAAAAAAATAACATCAATTGCTTGGTTCATTGATTCATTTATTAGTCTTTTTAACGATGTTTATTTTTAAAAATTCTACAATTTTAATTCAATCGAAAATTTGAAATATTTTTTTATATATAATTGAAGAAATAATTAAAATTATATAGTATCTAAATGCCTTTTTCTTGGATGTAACAAATAATATTCAAGTTTTTTTCATTTTTGTAATGTTATTTTTATTTTTTTATTTGTATGATTAATTTTTCGTTTAGTTTTGACTCATTTACTAAAAGTGTTTGTGTATTTGAAAATTCAGTAAAATATTTAAAAATTAAAAATTGATAAAGTAGAAAATTGCAAAAAACTTATATTCAAACTACAAAAGTCAATATACTAAATTAAAAAAAAAGAATAAAAAATGAATGAACAAAATAAAGTTTAAAAATAGTACATAATAGCTTGGCAGAAAGTAATAGATGATAAAAGAAAAAAAAGAGACGGACATATTTATATACAAGGTATATAGTTTATATAAAACGCAGCAAATAAGATGGAAAAGGATAAAAGATATAACGTGAATGAATTGATAAGCTTTATAATGCTTAGAAGACGCATGCTTTGGTTATACTCTTCTTGTTCCGTGGTCATTCAGGGCTTCTCGCTTTTTAAACCGCACTGATTTCAATTGGTAAATTGACTCGGTGCGTTATATATGCGAGAGAGAGAGGAGAGAGAAAAAAAACAAAGTAAATGTTTGAAAGAAAGGGGTCGAAATACTTTTGGTATATAAGTACTGAGGAGGCATGTGTTAACGAAAAGAAGAAAAAGATGAAGATGAAAATAAGAAAAAAAAATCTGCGTAGATTGATATTCAAGCTTTTGGTTAATATAGGCGGCTATATATGATGTTCTCTTCGAAAATAACTCATTGTGCACGTTCAATTAGTGAGAAAGTAGATATTTTTGTTTGTTGAGACTTTGCGCAGTCAACGAAATATTTGATTTATTGATGAATTGTGATTCAGTGTGAGAATAATGTATTAATGAAAATTTTCAAAAATTATCAATGTTTGTTTTAGAAAATGTTGAGTAAAAGAACCATTAAAAAATTGTTTATAAGAATTTTATATTTTTATTTTATATTTTAACACTTTTTTAACTTAACCAAAAATAAGATAACAAATTGCATTTATAATATAGAATTTTTTTCATAACAATTTGGAATTTATAATAAAATTTATAATACATATGATCCATGATACAAAAATTGTGATAATGATTGCAAAGAAATATTTTGTATGAATTTTTCAAAAATTAAAAATTTTAATTGATATCTGTAGTATTTTGAAAACCATTGAAAAAATGTTAAATATACTTGTATCACTATTAAAAATTTATAATAAAAAACCAATTAAAGCCAACAAATGTTAAAAATATATAATAAAAAGCTTCATCTTGACTAAAATTTAAAAATTTTCAAAGTATTAAAAAAAAGTTCTCGCAATTTTTCTATCAAAAATTCCAAATTGAAAAACCCTAACAAGTCAAAGAAAATCAAACTTCCCACAGTACAATAAATAAAACGAGAGAAAGAAAAAAAAATGTTCTCTCACCCAATCTAAAATCCTAAAAATTTATCTTTTCACAAATATAATATCCTGAACAACAAACATCCCGTACCACTATGATGGCAATCCCTTCCACACACCCCCAGGAATTTAGTGTCGTCCATATAATGCATCAAACATACATACAATACGCACGCATCATCCTTATGAGCGAAAAGAAAAAAAAAGAAAAAAAAAGAAAAAGAAATGTACAAAGATATATACAACCTTTATACATGTATAATACACACATATCCACCCGCAGCTATGACGGGAAGCTTAAAAAGAGTATAACAGAACAGCATCAGCAGAAGCAGTAGCAGTAGCAGCATCTCTCATGGTAAAAGAAGTAGGGGAGGAGCAAATATATATATGTAAAAAGGGGGGAAGGAGGGAGGATGAGAGAGAAAAACTTAGTTTTTAATAGGGAGTGAACGTTACTTGAATGCTTAAATATCAAAAAAGATGTAAGCGAAAAAGAGAGAAAGAGCGAGAGAGAGAAGGAACGATTACTAGGGATTAAATTGACCAATCATTTCCCCAGAGTAAGAGAAGGAGCGGCCAATTACAGTTTGATGCCGGACTATATTAAGCCAATCAAGGCTAGTTTATCACTCAGTCGAGTATCTGACAGCGTGCCGCGCATTATTTTTCTCTTTTTCTTAGTTCCTCGGTTATATTTATAATTATTATTTTTTTTTCTATTTTTTTCTTAATTTTCAATTTTTATTTTTTTTTTTCATTATAAATTTTTTTTTCTCTCAATGCAAAAGTGATTTTTGTTTTAATTTTTTGAACTAATTATTTTTCTTTTACGAAAAGTGATCGATAATCAAGTGTGCCAAGTTTTTGGAGTTGTTCCAGAGATCGATGAATTTAAATGTAAGTTTTCAAGAGTAACAAGCTTTGAGAAGTGAAATTTTGATAGATCGAACTTATGCGTTATAATATGGTTATAAATGTCTAAAAATAACATGGTGATAAAACAGAATAGCTTGCTAAATTTGCATCAAATCTGGCAAATTCATTTTCTTTTTTTTTCTCATAAATTCATTGCAAATATCTTTGATCTGTCATAGTTTCATGAATTTTAATAATCGATACATTTCGTCATTCAAACAACATATTATTTACTCTTACATAAGCACCAAATATAAGATAAAATAATCATATTTTCGAAATTTATATCATTTTTTCGTGAATATTATTGTTTGAATCCAAAATACTTGTCAATTTAAAAATAAACAAAAATCAATCATTCATAATACATGCAAATGAAAAATAAAAAATACATATACGTATCTTCCAACAGGCTAAGGAAAACTTATAAATTTGCTATCAATATCACAAAAGTATATAGTTTCGTCGAATTGTTTTTTTCTTATCGCATTATACAGTCCTCCTCCACTCTTCTTTTTTTTTAGTAGTATATTGCTCCTTATCTCTTAAACTGACGCTGAATTCCATGCGCTCTTTTGCTGTAATAATAAGACATACACGTAGACACATATATGTGTGCAAATATGCATAAATATATAGATATAAAGAAAAACAACATTTTTTCATTTAATTTTTCAAATTTTTCGAAAAAAAATTATCATTGAAAAATAAAAAAACGTTTTTTTTTTTAAATTTTTCTAGAGCAAAGGTCGTGCGATTTCCTGCTATTGTATAATGTACAGGGAAGAGGCGCGCCTGGCATGTGTCGCCCGCAAGTTTCTTATATATTTTGCCGGCATCATTCCATTATATTAGTCGGCGCACACACAGTCAGTTTTGTGCTACGCGTTGTTACAGACGCTCGACTACTTATTTTAGTTATTTTTTTTTTCTTTGTGCATAATATATATAAGTTGTTGTGTTTCAGAGCGTGGAATGATTTATAAATTGTAGTGTTAATTTTGCTGCGATTTTTTTTCTATTTTTTCTTTTTTTCTAGTTTTTGGAGTGAACCAATGGAATTTTATAGTGTAACTTTTGTGCGGAAAAAGAAAAATACGGGTTTTTATTAATTATTTTCTATTTTTCTGGACCTTGAATCATAAATTATTTAATATTTTTTTTTTAATTCAACAACACATACGATATTTCATCAGGTATTGTAATAATGATTCTAACACCTAAGTCACGATATGAGATATCAAAAATTCACGATCAAATTGTGATATTCGAGATAATTAATAGATTATTTAAAGTTAAATTTCTACGTGATAGACATAAAATTAAAAATAATTTTAAACAAGTATAATATCTTTGATTTGAAATTTTCGCCGAGGAGTGTCAAATGTGTATTGTAATAAATTCCTCATCTGTGCTACACATTTTGTTTTCAATGCTATAACAGCCTTGATTTTGCCATACAGCTTTAATGTTACACAGCCCGTGACCAAATTTACATTTCTTTTTTAAATTACATTTGTATATTGACGTTTTTCATCGCCTTTTTTTAGCGTAGCTCCAGTTTTCCGGTTTTTTTTCTCGATTATTATTATATAAATTTAAAAAATTAATAAACAAAAAACAATTATAAAAATATGTTTAAACGTTGAAAATTACAATAGTTTCATTAATATAATTATTAATCACAAAAATCATGTAAATTTTGTTTAATTTATGTAATTTATATATATATTTTTATACCTACATTAGAACTTTTCTAATACTTTTTATACAAAATGTCTTAATGACAATATAATAGAAAAAGGAAATGTTGCAATTTATTTTTCTTTTCAAAGGAATTTATTGTTTGAGATTATTTAAAATGTGAAAACAATCGTTGGCTTTCTTTCACAAAGATTCTCAGAATAACAACAAAGTGTGTTTATGCTAGTTTTTTTTATTTTCTTTTTAATCATTCACTGGAGCTCATTCATTCATTTTAAATTCATTCATCAATGATCATCTTGTTGCCTGCTGATTAATATTATTTATATTTCTATTTAATAATAATTTTCTTTTTCAAATTTCTATTTCGCTCATGTACAAATTGATATTTAAAGATTTTTTTATATCTTCTAATGTTTAAACTTATAAGCAACAGAGTATTAAAATTAAAATAAAGTACATTTTAAGTAACCATTAAAATTTTTTCTTATTAAAAGTAACATTCTCAGTTAGAATAAAAATATTCATTTCCACAAAGAAAAACTCGAAGAGAGGACTTGTCTTTATGAAATAAATAAAATCTGTCTTCCAACAATTATGAGATTATTTATCTCGTTACATTGCCTACTGTGTAACGCCTTATATGCATCCATTGAACACTTAACAAAACTCAGGATTCTTCGAGGTTTTTTTTTCTTTTTTTTTCATCTTCTAAAAGTAAAATATGTCTCACGTCTCCTTTTTTTTACTTAAACTTTTGTTTTTCTTTTTAATTTTTTTTATACTTAAGTGCTTCATGCTGGATAAAATACTTTACTTTGTCGAAACCTTTTAAAATAGATATGATATTCTACCAAAGTATGTACAATGAAAGCAGTATTGAAATTCTTTTTTTAGTTTTAATGAAAATAAAAAAAAATTGTCATTGATTTTATTTAATTAAAATATTTTATTGCAGTACAGCTATTATTACTGATAATTTAAATTAATAAAAAAATCCAATTTTTTATTCAATTATAAAGTTTCCAATCAAATCACGGCGATCACGTTCACACGAATTGATTGATTTTTAACGAGCTTTATTATTATTTCATTCTACATGAATTTGTTTATTTTAGATTAAAAAAAACGTTCATATATTATACGTGTTTTCGTTATTTAAAAGAATTGATAAAATAAAAGAATGAAATTATTATTATCTTGAAATGAAGAAATATATATTTGAAAAGGAACGCTAGTGTATTAATAATACGATCATTTGTACATTCTTTATGAGTAGATTTGAGTATTATTTATAAATTTCGATTAATGATATCGGGAAATAAAATACTTTAAAGAAATTATTTAAAACTCATTCTATAATCAGTGACTATATCAGATTTAATGTCTTGTAAACAGATATTTTTTATTTTTTTTACACTTTTTAAATTATTTTCAATATTAAATATTTTAATTTATCATTTTTTTTTACTTGTTTCTTCATAAATAAATCAATATACTTTTGATGCGTATTTTTAATTTGAATATTTGCCACTTACTACTATGTAGTTTCAATGTCAGGAATTTTTCATAAAGTTACATAATGTGTACTGGAAATATGTCGCACTAAATTGTCTACGCTGCAATAACGTAATCGTCTATCTTGTATAAAGTAAAAAAAATATAAGTGTCGCACTAGCAAATTTTCTTAAACAATCTTAAATTTATAGTAATGATTTATAGTTACTACTCAATAGTATACATAAAAATAAACTTTTAAATTCGATCATTTCATGATGATTTAAAGCTTTGAATCTTTCAAAAACATTAGATATTAATATGAACTTTTCTCAATTTCCTCTTTTACACGATTTTCGAGACATTTGAAAATAACACAAGATAAAGTTGACTATTTTGCTATTTTATGCTTAGCATATATCTATATACGTGTGGGTATACGAGAGACTTGGTTAAATGTGTTTCTGTAATAATATCAACAACAATTGCGCGCACGAGTTTTATCAGCTTATGTATATACTAAACGATGCCGGCATTCTACATAACGATTTCATCAGTATATAAGCGAGAAACAACACGTGCAAGTATTGGTTTATATATCGAATATATATATGTATGGATAGTTTGTATCGATGAATTGAAAACATTGGAAACAAGTGCATAAACGCACAAAATTTTTGAAATTATATTTTGTTTATGGATAAAATAATTTAATAATTATTTTTTGATTTTGTTTAAAAAGTCAATATTTTTATTCAAATAAACGTTAAATTAATTGACTTTAATAATTTTTTTAATAAATTTAGAAATGAACTTAAGTTCTTAATTTCTGTTAAATTATGTTGAAAAGAAATATCTTACTTTATTCGTATCGTTGATACAAATTCTCTTAGTTATAAGAATGAGCATTGAATTGGAGTTTTATTATTTTCTTTTCTTTTTATTAAGAAACAAATAAGAACCTTAAATAATGTTTTTAATACATCATTCAAGAGAAATATTATTTCTAAAGATTATATCAGCTCATTTTATAATAGGCTGTGTGTACAGTACTAATGACAGACATGTAATTCGTATATCTTTAAGATTGCGTTATCTCTTTAACAGATTAATGTCTAACTTATTTCTATTTCACAGACATCGACTGGTAAAATCTTTTTTTATAACTACAATTTAATAAGTACAAAATTAGTGATTTATTTTATTATTTTTATAATATTTAGTATGTTTTTAAAATATATTTAAATTTTATAATTTAAAAAGATCAAAGTTAATGAAATTTAATTTTTAAAGCAATTCAATTTTCTTTAAATGTGCAGTAATTGGTATATAGAAAAAAAGAAACAAATCTTGTGTTCACTGTACTCATTGGTATTCTGTTTTATCTTCTTTGGCTTCTTGACCTGGGCGACGATAATGCCAAGAAAGCCTCTCTTTAATGTCTCACTTTTCTTAATAAAACTTTAAAGCTTCAATTTAACAACATCCAATTTTCAATTGATTTTTTCTTTTTTTTTCTATATAAAATCTATATTATAGCTAACCGCACACTGGAATTTATTTTAAAAATTGTATTTTTTTTCTTATTTTTAAATTTTATTTGCAATTTATTCATGTATATTGAAAAAAGTATAATTTTAAAACAAAAAAATTATTGGAAAAGTGAATAATTAAGAATGATATTTAGGTCGAATATTGATTAGAAACAATATAGGCCATCGTTGAAATATCTTTTATTATAACTTGATTAAACTCTGTTATTAGTGCTTCTCTAAATATACATTTAATTTGGTAACCATCAGTCAATTCAAAATACAAATATTCATTCATGATGAGTATCATTATTAAATCAAAATATGATGATCAATGTAATTTGAAATAGAATAATTTTTATTATGATAAATTTAAAAAAAAATGAAATTTTAAAATTCTAAATAAAAAAAGGAACAAATCTAAAAAGATAAAAAAAATTTTTAGCATTTTAAACTTTGTAAATTTGAGCGCTTTTGTGTGAACATAAAGTCGCGACCTCAGGGATATATCCCTCTTATCGTTTGGTCTTTTACTGACCTTATCTCAGAATATATTAAAGTCCAAAAGAATTTATTATAACTAACTTTACAAGTTTTCTGTATTGTAGAAACATTTTGTTGCTATTTTTCAATATTAACAGCTTTGAAAACTAATTACATCTATGGACAGTCTTGCATGATTTGATTTAAGTCATTTTTTCTCTTCGCAAAAATTTTTAATTTTTACCAAACAATACAAAAATTTTCCTTGTACGAGTCCATAGGACATAAATTTATACATTTTTTTAAATTAAAAATTTTTTTAATTATTCACTACTACATTTTGCGTGATGAAACCTTTTCTATTCTTTTGATGCTTGTGATTACTGCTCATTTTAATATTTCATTCTCTCAAATAAAGAACTGTATTACTAAAAAGATATAAATAGAAAACTTTTTAAATATCTCAAAAAAGAATTGAAAAAATTTAAATGATTAAAGCACTATTCATTAAAATTCATCTCTATTCTTTTTCTTTGAAAAAGAATAGAGATGACAAAAAAAATTCTTACTTTGACTTTATTTAAAGGTTCGAGTCACATTACAGCATTTGTAAGTAAAATTTTTTTTAAGCTAACACCTCTTATTATTTTTATTAATATATGTTAAATTAGATATACAACGTGTAACATGCTTGCGCAGTTAAGAAATCAACATCTGTATATTGTCAATCTCAAAGATATCGTGACGCTTTATATATGGAGTCTTGGCGAGAAAAAAAATATTTCAAGTAAATCGCTGTTATGCTTTTTCATACATATTTAAAGTTTCATTTCTATCTTCGTGATTATTATTTACAACTAATCGTTATTTTTATTTTATTTATTGATGGAAAAAATTTTCAGAATTTCAATTGAAATACTATATTTTTTTCTTTGATGTAGTTAAAATAATTAAAAATGTGTTACAATAAATACACTAAATTTTTGTATATAAATAATTTATTTGTTAAGTTAACCATATTAAAAACTAATGATTATTTTTATAAACTTTATCAAAATGAAAAAAAAGAAAGATTTTTTGTTAAATTCTAAAAAATTTATTCTTGCACTGAATTTCTCGTTCGCATTTGCCGGAATTTCGACATTGAAGAGGCACAAGTATGAGTCTAAAGAAGAGAAGTCTCTCTTGGTATTAAGCGGGAATTAACGTTAATTGATGCTCTTTCTCTCTCTCGTTCTCTCTTTCACACATATGTAAGTGTACGAAGTTATCGCTATATGTATAACATATATTTGTGTATATACTGTATATGTTAAGCTTTGTAAATTTTGCAAACTGTGCAGAATTTTTCTTCTGTATTATATGCATTTGCAATTTTATTTTTTTTTCAAATATGAAACCTGATTTTTTTGGCATATTATTTTCTTTTGCTAGATTTTTAGCTTAATTTTATTTAATTTTTTTGTAGTTGGAAGATACATAAATTATTCGAATTTTTTTCTAAAAATACCCTGATAGGAGTTTTAATTATAGCAATTTTAATAGTCAGAATATTAATTAATTTATGGCTAAAATTAACATTGTTATAACATGACAAATGGCCAATTAATCTAAAATTATTTATTTCTATTAGCTCAAGTATATAAAATACTCGTAAAAATTTCAATAATTTACGAAATAAATGTTATTTTTATGATTGAGAATAATAAATTCTATCCAGATATATAAATATACAAAAAATGATAAAATTAAACTTGAAATTAATCTTCGATAAAGATTACTTACAAACAAAATTTTATTCCTTTTATTTATTTTTTCTCTCATACACTACATACCTAAGCCAATTAAGAATATCATATAGCTGTTTTAAAATTATCTCATGATGACGTGACAATGGTAGAATCGTAAAAAATGAAGTGACGTCATTTTAAAGTTAGGAAAAGGGGGAAACCCTTGACAGTTTAAACATGTGTTACATATTTGTAAGCAACGCATGTAAGATGTTTTTCTATATAAATTATTCATTTGTCATAATTTAAAGTCGTTAATTTTGGCATTGAAGAGATTTCATAGTCGTACAAAAATAATAATTTTTAATAATATGCTTTTTTTAAAGAATTTAAAATTATATTTATGTTATTATCGTGATTAAGTTAAAAAATATGAAATTTTTAAGACTGTTGTTCTTGAAGAAGATACAGTTAAATGATTTTTTCCTCTTGTAATGATTCATTAAACAAAATAAATTAGACCTTTCTCTGGATCAAATTTCCGAACTCAAAAACATATTTTTAGATTCTTGATATATGTGAAATTTTTTCAAGATTTTTCTTATTTTTACGTTGAAAAATAAATTCATTGCAAAGTTAAGTTTTCTAAATAAATTTATTGATAGAAAAACATTTTTAATACAAAACCAACCACAAACACACCCAGACCCGATTCAAACCACATAATAAACATAAAATATCATTCAACATAATCTCATCAAGCTAATACATTAATACAAAACCGAATCATCTTCGATTCATATGCATACATATAAAGGTTCGAAAAGAAGATTTTTTGTATACAGTGGTTTATTCATTCAAATCTACGAGAGAATCCCTTATAGGAAAATGTCAGTATACATAACTCGGGTGCGTGTCCTCGTCTTTGCGACGCCGATTTAACTGGGGTTCTGTCTGTATGTATATGTATGTAAAAGCATGTATCATCAATGCGGGAGTATAAACTTATATGTATAAAGTGTTTGTAAGATGAAGGAGTATAAAAAAATGTGTAGGCACGTCTGCGAATTAGGACGAAGGGGATTGAATAATTTAAAAAAAAAGATTGGGTTTTCGGATGATTATTTCGGTATACATAATTTTTAAATATTAGATGTTCAGTTTATTTATTTATATGGTGTAAAAAATATTATAAAGAATTAGAATCGTTAATATTAGTACAATGTCTTTTTTCTGAAAATATTTTCTTTTGCCTATAGGAAAATCTGGAAATTATTAAATTAAATAATCAAAATTCTAATTATAAATCAAATCTACCATCTGTATTCTTATAATTTTACCATAAAAATTTCTTTCTGTTAAGTAGGTTTTAGAAATTATAGATATCAAAACGTAGAAACATTGAAATTTTATTCTTATATAATACGTTTAGTATACTGTTATTCGACTATTATTTTCATCTTTCATTTTGCTAGTGAATTCAAACGAAAATTTTAAAATTTTATCTAATACTTTTCCCTCACATTCGTAAGATCGAAATCGTAATGCTCCGTGAAAGATTAATCATTAGTTCTTATCATTAGATTAAAATGACGTTGCGTGAAATTAGGTTCAATGACACATTTCGAAATAGCATATACACACATTACTCTATATTAAAAAAAAAACAGAAAATTTTTTACATATCATTCGATAAATAAATACAAAAAAAGTCATATTAAAAAATACTAATTCATACATTTGTTTATTTTACAGAGAGCATCCATATATACACGCGGCCAGTATAAACGTTGAAGCAACAGGTCCCCGCAAAAGAAGAGACATGGTTAAAAGAACGAACGCGACCGGAACGAAATTTATATAGATGATGAAAAGACAAAAAAAAAAGAAAGAGGGGAGAAACATATATAACGTACACAACTACACGATAGCTCAATGAGGGCCACTGTTTTTTTTTTCTTCGTTGCATACATATATGTGACCGAAAGGCTTGTCCGCCTCGCAAAGTTCACATTGACAGTGTTTATGTAGCAGTTCCAAAGAGTTAAAGAGTTGAAATTTTTTAGTTTTTTAGTTTTGTGCTTTCAAAGAGAAGTTTTTGACATTTTTATTTTAAAATAGTAAAGTTTTTATCATATAATTATTAATTTATTAATTAAGTTGAAAAAAATTAAAATTATAGAAAATCTAAAATTATAAAATTGAATAATTAGTAAAGTATAACACTTCTTAACAAATTTATACAAAAATTCTTATTTAAACTATTAAAATATCTAAAAATTCAATGTCTCAAACTTAAATATTAAAATGCGAATAATTTCTTAAGTAGCGGTAATTATTAATAGTTAAAGAGATTAAAAAAAATTTAGATAAGCTAATTGAGATTAAAGCTGAAATTTTTTCGTAATTAAGTGTAAGAATAGTTGAATTAATTAAATGATTAGGGGTAATAAGGGAAGTATTTAGTTGACTTTAAAAGTTTGATTGTATTGTTTAGTTCGAGATATTGAAGAGATTAAATAACTTCTTAAGTACTTTAGACTGATAATTTTTTTATCTTCAATTTTATAATTATTTGGAATATTTAGAAAATATTTTCACATTATTTATAAATTTTTAACACAAACAGCAATTCTTCATGAAACATAAAATTTTAATAAATCCGATAATTTAAACCTTTCAATAATTAATTTCTAAATTCCTAAGAAGAATACGTTTTATTTTATTATTTATTTTTGAAATTTACTAGAAAAAATATTTATAAAAAGAATTTAGTATTCAATATATTTTATAAGTAAATATATTAATTTTTAATCAAAATAAATATTTTAAAATAATGATCTTTTGATTTCTAACGTGGGTTAATTCTTTATAAATATATTTTATTCGGTACGATTAGAAGCACTTATCGCATTACTTAGCCAAAACATAGCCAATTTAAGATAGTATTTTGATACCTTTGGTATGCATAAAATTTTCAATTATTAAAATATTTATTTATTTCCATTCATATATAATTACTATCAAAAATATTATATCCGAAAGAAAATAATTAAAAAATTAATCTTTATAACCTAGTATGTAAATAACTAACATTTGAAATATTTTTTTATTTAACACAATAATTTAACCACTTTATCTTAATCTTTTGAACATCTTTCATCAACTCAAACAAAATTAAAGTAAAAAAAATGAGAACCACAACTTGAATTATAAAACTACTCGTTACTTGAAATTTTTCTAAATTACAATAACTTGTCAACGTGCTATTATAAAAAATTATTTCTCTTCATATTACAACTTATTCAATGACAATTACCTTTGGCCAGTTTAATACTTTTATTCTCGTGTCTCTTCCTTCGTTGTTTTATATTATTTTTTTCTTCTCCTTCTTCTTTCCCCTCCTCTCTCTTTTTTTTTCTTTCTAATATAAAACCCACACAGACTTTGTCCAAAGCGCAATTATTCAATATGCCAGCGCGTGGGCACTTATCGCTTAAGCTTTTGCACACGCAGTAGTTGAGCCTTTTTATTAGGATTTCCTTCGTTTTGCTTCAACTAGATACTAATTTCACCCTAACGTTCGTGTATGTATAAGGCATCGGGCTAAGTGTTAAATTGACGTTACTTTCTCACGCACTCATTGTAAAGATGAATTGTTGAATTATACATATTTTGAAGATGTTTTTTTTTAAAGAGAAAAGAGTAATCTTTGAGTGATGAATCGGATACGTGTCTTGTTAATTTATTATGACGAAATCTTATACTAAGTTCTGCGGAAGTCAGTCGATCATAAATTTGTTAATTAAAGCACATTAAATTTACTTGTTTTTATATCTCAACAATGTTTGCAAACAGAAAAGTTTGTCGTATCAATGGATTTTAGATAAAATAAGTTAATTTAATGATTTTATCAAATATATGTAAAAAATTTTCAATTCTTTTAAAAACATTTTCATATTCTTTTACAAATTCGAAATAATGATTTATAGAAATTTTTATTTATTTCATTTAACGTAATCAATTGAACAATAAATTATAGCTTTTATTTTAAAAAATTTTTCTAAAATCTTCATAAAGATTAAAAATACATAATTCAAATTTCTTTTATTACATACACTTATAACTTGTCAGCTTCTCTCCTTTATTTGATTTCCCTTCGTTTCTATTCACTCTCTTTTAACATCTTTTACATTTATGATCCCCCTTTTACAATTTGTTTCCTACTCCTTCCGATTCATAATATTTCAATTGAATACTTCCGGCGTGGGCTTAAATGTGTATACATTATAAGTCAACTTAAAGTCATGTCTTATACAACGTATAACATTTTCTACGCTTTATTCGACACGTTTAAAATTACGGGAAAAATCTTTCAAGCTTGATTTAGAGTGATTTATATTACCGTTCAATTTAATTATTTTTTAAAGCTTATTTATATATTTTGTAAGGAAATATTATAAAATATTTATTCGAAATAAAAAAAAAGGAATTCTATCAATTTTTATTTGTATTAATACATCGATATTATAATAAAAAATGTGTATGTTGTTTACATTTTTTTAAAATAAATAAGATAGAACACAGTCAACTTTTTAAATATATAATCATATTTAATATATTATATTATTAAATAAAATAAAAGAAATAAACTCTTTACATTTTTTCAGGCCCTTCTGAACAATCGGGTGTGCAAGAACCTTTTTTGGAAAAATCTAAATGAAAACTTGGATTTTCACATTTATGAACAGCATTAACATAGAAGAAAAGAGGAATGTGAATAAAAAAAGAAAAATCCCGTCCTGTTCCTAAGTACTAGTGCCGCAGGAGTGACTAGACTGGGCTAGAAATTACCGCGTCTCCTGCTGCTCAAGTGCTTATCAATGGTTCGGGACACACGCCATTTATATCATTTATTTGCTAAATTATTATGTAATTATGTTAAAAATTCACGGCCATGATAGATTTTTTATATATTCTAATGTTTTAATTTTTTTTAATCATAAGCTATACTGTAACTTCGATATTTAAAGCGTTATTATAAACTGTTATATAATCTTTGTTATATTCGAAATGCAAAAAAAAAACTCTGAAGCGTCGCTCCGTAAGCGTTTTAAATTATTTCTAACAAGAAATGTTTTATGTTTATATTTACTTAATGTGAATTAATAAAATTTAAATAGGATATTAAATAAAAATTTATTTAACCTATAAAAATGGTTTTCATAAATTTTAATCATATTACCTTTTCCCTTACAAATTATACAATTTTATCATATATATAATTATATAATTTTCAATATCAGTCAATCAAATCATTGAATAATATCAAAGAAAATAACTTTTACATTTATTTTCAATTATATTCAGTTTTTGGCATTTGATTTATTTTTATGATAACTGAGCACTTTTTTAAAGAATAAAAAAAATTCAAGTCAGTCAACTGATTACAAAAATCATTCAATTAAATTATTGAATTTTTTTAATAACTGTAATTAAAAATCATATTAAAGAAAAGTATAAAATTAGCTGTAAACACTAGTAAGAATTTTAAAATTTCGGATTTTCTTCTAATTTTAGAAAAGTTTTTTTTTATATGAAATCATGAAAAAAAAACCTCGTCTACTTGGTTTAATATTAGATTTTTTCAAAACTATGAATTATTTTGCTTGAATTATAAAGTATTTTCAGAAAAATTTTTATTGACTTTAAAGGTTCTGCAATTTCTTAACTAATAATTCAAATAGATTATCTCAACTTACAAGAAAGTTAAAATCAAAATATTTCTATTAAAATAAAAATAAATTAAAAAAACTCAATTCATTTAAATGTGAAAGAATAAAAATTATGCAATAATCATGCTGGAGGTAGAAGCAAATTTTTTTTTTATTTTATTTAACGTCGCTGTATTTATGCTATTATTGCGATGCTAATTAGCGATGGAGGTTTTCGGTGTGCTTGTAACCATAAGCACATGAATCATCAGAGATGCTTGCATCAATTCTGCCGTCGAGAGCGGAATTTGAACTCGGATCCTCGAGATTACGAGCTCATCGCTCTACCCAAGTAAACCACTGACGATCTCATTCCTAGAATTATTATTAAAATACTATATGGTGCTAAAGCCATGTTTTTAAAAAAATCATAAAATTCTAACAAAATAACTAGTAAAAATCATTTCTTTCTTTCCGAAGAAAAGAATGCGAGATATAAAGCTCATATACTCTCCTTGTAAGTGTATTATTATTACGAAAATAGAAAAAAACAGATAAAGTTTTTATTAATTATGCAAAACGATAATTAATCAAATCATAAATATTGTATCAATAAATAATAATAAGATGAAATGAAAAAAAAAATTTTATCAAAATTTTCAATATTTTTATTCTTAAAAATATTGTATAAAATGTGTTGTAAAATAATAGTATAATGTCAATTTTTGTAGATGCATTGTTTATTATTATTTAAAATTTAATTGCATAATTATACCATCTTTCTTTTATAATTTGGAAAAATTTTTTTTACATGCATAGTTATTGCAATAGGATTTGATTAATAATTTATTTAAATTAATTATTAAAATAACTTGATTAAAAAATACAATTCTAAAGAAAAAAATTAGACAAAAAACAAAATATTTCCATTTGGATACTTAATATATTCTAGGATGTACTAAATTTTTTTAAAAAAGTTACCATGTATGTAATGAAAATGCACATGTTCATGATAATAATTAATAAATAGAAAAAATTGCTTTGTATAAATGGAGTTTGACTACATATGTAAGAACTTTTATCATATACAAAAGTTTTAATAAAAAATCAACAGTTTTACAACTAAAATAAAATACAGTAATTTTACTGTTAGAATTTTTTTTCATGCAATATTTTCACTTTTAATATTATAACTAATTTTATTGAGATAATTGATTCTATTATTTATATCGTTATAAATTTTAAAAATTTTAATGGATGCAGTTTATCCTTACGATTAAGAATAATAAATATTAGTAATGTATATAAATTAATTTGTAAATAATTAATTAATATTTAATAAAGCATTTAAAAACTAATTAATAAATATAATAAAAACTATTTCAATCGACTAATAAAATTTAATAACAAAAATAAAGCAAAATATTTAAAAAATGTTATAAAACAGAAAAAAAAATTTCTGGAGGAGCTGGGATTTGAACCCAGGACTTTCAGCATGCGAAGCAGACACTCTACCACTGAGTTACACCCCCAATTGAAACATTGTGATGAAGTAGCCGTTCTTACTTATCAGACGCTTGTAGCGCTCTACGGCGAAAGTATGAAAACACTATTTACTCTGTACTCTATTATTAAATTAATAAATTAAATTATATCGATTGAAATTTAGATTTAAAAAACTAAGTTTTTGTTAAGAAAAGTTAAATTTGAACGCAGGACTTTTAAAATAGAACAAAAAAATGCACTTTACAACTGAGTTACACCCCTCAAGTTCAAAGGTTTCTCTATCTTATCGATTGTGACTTTAAAATATTGTATGTCAAGGTGACAATCAATACATACTTTAACATAACATAATAACTGTTAAAATGTTATGCATATAGAAATTTTATTTATATACTGTATGAATTTTCAATATAGGAAATGTGCTTTATAAAAGCTTTTAAATATATTTTTTTAAATATTCTAAAAAGGAAAATATTTTTTTATAAAAGAACTAAATTATTTGAAAATTCAATATTAATTAGTAATTTTATATTTATTATAAATATTTTAAGTGATAATAAAAATTAATAAAGCATGCCTAACTGGTAAGATATACTGATTTTATTTATTAGAAACTTAAAACTCCGAATAACGAAGATTTTCATAAGTTACCATATAAAAATCATCACGGAATTTTAATGTTATTTTTATATATTTTTTAAAATTTATTTGAATTTTAAACTGAAATTAATTTGAAAAAATTATCATTTTACGTGATAAAAACGATGGATAAACTAATTAATTATGTAAAGGCGGATATGTTGAAATATAATGCCGATAAAGTCATTCTCTGTAATATCACCGATTTTTTTAACATTGCGGGAGATTTTTTATTATATAATAATACAAAAACAGTTTGAGTTTAAGACATAAATGATTAATAGATTTGGAGCTTGATAGTATCGTAACAATAACTTTATAAAATGTTATAAAAAATTACATTATTTGAAAGGTCATTAATGATCCTGTGTTTGTCTTATACAGTTTACATTGAATAATATAAAAAGTTCAAGAAAAATGTTTTCCTTTAAGCTCTAATGTATCCAAAAATATCCATTTGTTTCGATACTAAAAACAATAAAAATAAAGATTAAAGATATTAAAATTACCAGCAATCATATAAATTATAAAATATATGATTTTTAATATATTTTTAATATTTTTTTGTTGTTAATAACTTTAAAACCCATATAGCTGATAGGAAATAAAGTATAAATTAAAGAATTTTTCTTCAACTTTTGTATTATTTTTTTATGAATTAATAAATAAATAAGTGTTTATTTGTGGTTCTTCAAAGAATGCAAATATTATAATATTTCAAAAAATGATTGCTAATATATTATCGAACTCCAGATCTATTGAACGTTTAGGTCTTTAACTTTATCTTTTATTCATATTTTTATATATGAAAACAGAATTCTCCTGATATACTTTTGTATTACTAATTTATTATTATAATATTTAATTTTTTATTTTCTTGTTTGAATAACAAATCAATTTAGCATTCAATTTGTTGTTGTTTTTTTATGTGAAAATATTTTCAGTACAATAAGACTAAAGTGTAACAAAGCACACGTTTGCCCTTGGCGCCTTTGTTTTTCTATTTTGCAAAATCATGGCAAAGTAATGATGTCTCTAGTGAAAGAATCAGTTTTTAAAATCAAGTTTCAAGTACTCTGAAATACAGCAATATTTAATTTTTTTTTTTAAATTTTTTGCTTCATAATCTCGTTTAATAACATATTTATAATATTTAATATTTTTCGAAAAATTCATTAAAATTAAAATAAATATTTTTTTTATTTTTATGTATCAAAAGCATCAAAATTAAAATTACCTTGAATGTTTACATAGGATTTACAATTTTATTGTACAAAATTTGTAATAAACTTCATATTTACAAATAAATTTTTCGAGAACATACTAAATATCTAAATAAGTTTGTAAATTATGAGACAATTTCTATAAATGCTTTTGCAAATCATACACTAATCTTAAGCATTTTAATAATAATAAAAAATATTGAATTTTTTATTTTATAAATTATAACAAAATAAAAAAAAACTCATTAATATCATATATTTATAATATTGTAAATATTCAAAACCTGTATTTATTCAAATATATATATAATATTTAGTAAATAATATTTAGTAAAAGCTTTCAAATCTTTTAAAAAACAATTTCACTGTCAATATTTAAAAAATATATATATTGATATAAAAAGAATTGCTCTGTAGAATATAGTTTATTTATTTTATTGTAACAATGTATTCTTTTTTTTGAAATTTTTTCGAGAAGAAATTTCATTTACATCATTTATTTGATAAAAAATGAAAATCTGTAAAATCATCATAAGGATTGATATAAAAATTCAGTTTTTAAAATCTAAAAAAAAAGTGTTATAATTTGAGGAAAAGTTGCCTCGCATATGTATAATGGAGATACCATAAAAATAATTTAAATACAAAAACAAGTATCATATTGGGTATCGCAAAAAATAAAAAATAAGCAAATTTGCAGAGACGAAAACTTCGGTATCAATGTGTAGTTGTTATCAAAAATATCACGCAGACCTTTAAACCCTAAAAGTTGAGTTTTCGGTCAAAGCTATTATAAAAAGGTTAATTCCTCCAAAGAAGATAGACGTACATTCATAGAACTAATAAATTTTTTGTTAAATCTAAAAGTGAAGCTAAATCTTAATTTATTTATTTAATTTATAGTAATCCTAAAAATTTAATTTTAAGTTATTAAGAAAAGAAATAAACACACTTTCAATATAAAGATTAAAATATTTATTTCAAATAATATTAAAACAGTAAAATTTGAGTATTTCTTTTTACAAATGCGTAATAAATATTTATATTATAAACGTAATCAACTATTTAATTTATTAAATATTGATCATTATTATTTCATTTTCTGCTTCACTTTTTAATTTGTGCTTCTATGTAATACGTCGCTCTTTTTTGATTGTACTCACTTTCAATTGAAATTAATATACCGACAAAATTATATGTTTTATCAGTATTTATATTTTTTTCAGAAACTTTTTTCACATATTTAATATTATTTTAATGTATCCATCCAATAGGTCAATAAGTACATAATTTATAACAACTTTGATCGAGTTTAAAAATTCTTTTTCAAATCGAATAAGATGATTATATTACTTGTAAGTAATATTTTATAAATACATTAAATAATTACCTTAAAATAACAATAAATATTGATGAAACACAAATCCTAATAAAGCAGAACATTTTGTCGGTACCTTCTCGAATTCTAATTCAACAAAGCGTGCTTCAGCATTCGCACAGCGAAAAACAAGACAATGTTTCTTTCATCGCTCAATCTTATTTCTTTTCTTTCTTTCATATCTTTCATACACGTGTGCCGGTAAAATCATTTTCTAGCAATGCGGAATGCAGCAGCTCACACGCAACACACTTTATAGTTTTACGGTTTATTTTTAGAAGAATTTCGTGAACTCTTCTCTTAGTTTTTTTTACTTTGAATAACCGTTAAAAAAAGGCATATTCGACGGCACTTTGCATACACGAGCCAGTGAAAATTACGCAACATCCAAACACTATCATCACAAATACACAGATTAAACACTGATTTTAATTAAAAAAAAAAAAAAAAAACAGCGCCCAAATATAACGCGCTAATATCATTTCATATTTGCCAGAAGTAACTTTTTGTCTCTTTCTTACTCAATTTTTTTTTAACTTTCTTTCATGTACACAGTAAAAAAATCAACGTTCTGTTCTATCTCAGATGGTCCACTTTCTGAAAAATATTATTCTATGTTACTATATTATGTGAATCAGAAAATTATTGTACAATTTATATCAGATATAGGTACCTTTTTAAATTTATTAAAATATTATTGCTAAACAATAATTTTTATGATTATAAAATTTTATTGATTGTTTAACTTATTCAATACTCTGTTATAAAAAAGGTAATCATACCTGATTAATAACAAAAAAAAAAGCTTTATCATATGACTTGTGGACAATCTGTGATTTGTTTTTTACTGTGCAGGAATGCATGGACTCAAACTATATAATTTATTGCAACAGTGGATCCTAACGATGCTAAACAAAGCTACTTCAATGATCACTAAGTCTATAAAGAGACTCACTGAAAGCATCCAAAGAATATATTTTTTTTTACTTATATTTCATTGTGATGTAAGGGTATCGTATAAACATCATACATCGCCATTCTGCTCATAGTTTTTTTTACGTATTACGCATTCTGAATTCATACTACTTCAGTGATTATTTTCATGTACAATTGTTTACATTGCTCACAGCAGTCTGACTTTGAATGAGAAAAACTACAGTCAATCAATTAATAATTTCAAAAGCCACTAGTTCATTGTATATAAATTTTACACTTGCATATTGTGGCTTCTTGACTGAAGTAGATCTAGTAGAGAAATTATTTCCCTTTTATTTCGCCAACAGCATTACACACTATCATTATTATTAATTTTTTTTCATAAAATCTATCCATGAAAAGTTGAGAACTTACTAGTCCTATTGCTCTTTAATTTCATAAGTTCCAAAAAGAGAGAATAAAGAAAAAAAGTTCAGAAAATTTCATTTTACAATTAATAATATGTCATTAAATTAAAATCAAATAATTAAATCGATTTTTCGTATTTTTGAATCTATGGTTAGAAAATATTAAATTTTTAAAATAAATGTAGTAATATTATTATTTAAAATGTATACATAATTATATATTCTATATAAAAATTACTTTTATAAAAGCACTATATTTAAAGAAAATGTATTTTGTATTTTACAAATATGAATTATAGATTTGTTAAAATTACAGTCATTTTTCATCAAAATTGAAAGTTTTACAAAATAGAAACAAATTTTTTTAAAGTTTTTAATATTTTAATATTTATAAAAACTTTCTAACCAATGATGATTCAAAACACTTCATACCACTTTTATGTAAAAAAGGTGAACTCTTGGATCGTATCGAACCGAGGAGTGTTTCAAAGATAGTGAGATACAACAAAGAATAGGAAGTCGAGTAGCAGTCTTGTGTAAAATTTTTGTATTTACTCGATCATCATATCATATAACCATTTTTCAAGATTTTTCCTTATTTTTTAAATTTATCGTTCCTTTAGTATCACGCTTTCTCTTTCTCTCTATGTCTTTCTCACTATCTCGTTTACTCTCACGTGCATACACGCATTCTATAGCAAAATTTGGCAGGGCAGGAATCTCAGAAGATCCATGTCGAAAACAAGTGGCAGTATCACTACGATGTCATCATATCACTGCCCGAGTTTGCCGAGTTCATGCTAGGTCCTTTCAATGAGTCGTTAATATCCCTTCGAAACATTGAAAGGTTTTGCGTAAACCTATGAAAAAAAAATTTATATCAATGACACGTCATATGGTATTGCAACATAAACATTTTTGAATCATAAAAAAAACGTAATATTGACCCATTTTAAATAATTGAAATATAATATTTAATTGAAGAATTAATTTAAAATCAAGGAATATTTTTAATTGTTTTGAAATGTTTATATATAAATATAATAATACTTTTTATATTTATAAATTTAGAACATAAATTAATAATTTAATATAACTTTTCTGCATATTTTTTTTAATACATGTTCACTAGTTCAAACAGAAATTTACATTGGATAACTGCTGAAATTATGAAGATAAGCAAATAAGCAACAATGATGGAAAATTGCTACTTTTAGATTTAATATTTTGAAATATTAACTACTTATACTATTTTTATTAAATGTACTTCTTTATTATTTAAAAAATTAAATATATATTTTATAATTGATTTTACTTCATTTATTTTATATTATATATATTTTACAAATTATTTTTTAATAATTTAAAAATTACTTCTACACATGAAAGTAAATAGATTTTAAAAATACTTTTTTTTAAATAGGGCTGATTTGAAATAGATTTTTTTACATCTTTTTTTAATTTTTGTAGTTTCTTTTCAGCGAAATAACCTACCATTCATAAATTCATTTACAACATAATATCTAGATTCTAAAAAGCATTTTTTGTAAAATGGTTTTTTCTCGCGATGAGTCTGTTTTTCATAACATACTTCAAACACATATATGCAAATATTATATACATGAAATATTACCTGTCTCTATTTTTCGTAAGCAAATTTCTTTCAATACCATCCATAAGGTTTTCAAACCACTGTGCCATTGATGCTTGTTTATCTACTGGTTGACTTCTGATAATATTCTCTCTCAACTGATTAAAATACTAATACAAAAATTTAAATTAAAAATTGTTGAACCATAAAATTGATTTTATTTTTCAATTAAAATATTTAAAATACTAACTTCTTCATTCAAAAGTATAAGTCCTAAAAGAGGTCTTGACATAGTCCACTGGTTTCTGCAATCCTCAAACATTATCACATTTAAAACAGTACTCAATATTTGTTGAAGAATTTCAGGATGTTGTTTCAAAACTTGTAAAAACAAATCACCGCTGCCTTGTGCAACTGCATTTTTTTTCCCAGGATACACACCAGCTAAAAAAACATATGCAATTGTCAAAAAACTTTAAAAGATACATTTTTTAATAAATTATTTAAATTATCCATATACAAGAATTATATTCAAGAAAATTTAATTCTGAATTAATATGTTATAATTTTTAATTTGTACTATATGATCAATAAATCAATTTTATTGTTAATTTTACCTTTTTGATAGAGTTGCTTAAACAAATACGTTACAATATGATCTAGAGTTACACAACAACCATTGCAAATCATTGTATCTGAAATCAAGAAATAAAAATTATTTTTTTATCAAAATAAAATGAAAAATAAAAATACACTTATTAATTATTTTTAAGGCACATACAAATGCAACGCACTTTTATAAAGAGCTGAATACTTTGCTTTCATAGCTGTGGATCAAGCCATGCAAGGAATTAGAATAGGAACACAAAATTAAACCTAAATGAATTAGTAAATAGGCTAGCTGTGCGGCTGAATATGAGTGCATAGACCCGTTTTAATTAAGGTCTAGGTATCTCACGCTTCAATCCTCTTTGTGCCTATATATTATGTTTAATGCAATATAATACAAAATAAATTTTTGTGTTTCATATTTCTGTTCGTATTAAACTATATAAATCTTAAAAATTAAAAAATAAATCTTTTATGTGACCTGAATTGTAGAAACTATTAATACCATGCAAAATAAAAGTAAAATATGACTTTTATTTTAATATCGATTAATTAAAGTATATGTTTTTTTTTCTTGCAAAATTGTAAAAAGAAAAAAAAAGAAAGTTTTAAACTACTTTTCTGTAAAATAAATTGAAAGAATAACTACAGATACACAAGAAATTAGATTCATTTTTCAATGTTTCAAGATGTTTCGAAAAAAAAGAAAACATAATAAAAACTAATAATATAAGAACCAAAATAAAAAATGATTTTTTACACAAATGAAATAAAATATATAAACATTCTTTGAACGACTCTATATGGCAAAGAAATAAAACATTCCAAGCCGACTAAACTAGACTGCTTAGGAACTTGCAAACAAGCACTAGAGGACATAAGGCGTAAGAGTAAAAAAGGAATATCGACGACTAAATTTCATTTCTTTTTAAACGACGATATCACTTGGAGAAAGATAATTTCATCAGCCGCACAGACCTGTGTAGGAGTCTTTAAGCGCACCTAGTGCCGTGAGGCCTTCGCTGATACTCGACAAAATGTACAAGAATACACGCGGCTCGAGGGTTGACAGGAAAGCCATATGGTCCTGCGCCAGACATTCCAACAAGTTGTAGTACGTCACTGACAGTTTTGGATAATCCTAAAAATATAAATAATACATAATAATTTCTTTTGATATCTTTAAATAATTAAATAATTAATAAATATTTTATTCATTTTATAATTAACTCTATATTTAATATAATACTATACAAATGTAAATTATTTATTATAAATACTAACCAAGAGGTCACTTTGAGATATACTAAGCAGCATTTTAACAAACGTATTAAGCGCATTATCGAGAGCCTCATCTCCATAGAGTCTAAATACACCGAAATTTACATAGCTACCACAAAGTGCTTGTTTTAGCATACTAAAACATATGCTTATACCCTTAAGCTTGAGTGGATAAATTTGATCCTTAGAGACTTCAACATTGAGGATATGATTTCCATAGCTGCATATTACTTTACTCGCCTCACGGAATAATAGAATACCGTTTGGTGACGAAACATCGAATTGCAATCTCTGACAACGATTTTGTACAAGTTCAGCAAACAATTTTAGGACGGGTGTCGTTACCTGAGGCTCGTGATGCCAAAGCTCGATTGCGTGCAATAAAATCGGCGTATAATTTGGATAACTAAATTAAAATTGTCAAGAAAAATTAGGCTCGAATATAAATAAAAATGATACATAGTAAAATTTTAATAAAAAATTTCAATAATAAAAAATTTTTTATAAATTTAAAATTGATTATGTAATAAAAATATTCTAATATTAAAGATTTAATATACATCAAGTGTAGGTCATTAAAAAATAATAAGATCTATGATGAAATAAAGGATACATCCAGTCAAAAAGCATCATGAATGAAGTTTTGGTATTGAAAGCATAAGCTAATCCTCTGAGATCTCTTGCTAAACCAATTAAAGCTTTTTTCGCCTCTTCAGCAGCAAATAACGGTGTATCAGCTGCTCCCATTAATTGACCCAAACTTTCAAGAGCAGCTAAACAATATAAATTTATTAATTTTTTTCTAATAATAAAATAGATAGTTTAATAATCATATATTAATAGTCATATATTAATAATTATATTTATTAATATATGAATTTATAAATGTTTTTAAACGATTTTATATTTTTTTCCTATTTATTTTAACGATTATAATATTAACGAATTCAGACCTGTAAGAGGAAGCATGAAAGTATGAAACCTTTCTTCATCTTCTCCCAAATCAACCATCAATAACCGACCAAGGGAAGTATAAAACATGGATCTACAGCGCATTTCTGTCACAGCCACACTGTTACCCAAAAATGGAAAATGTTCACTCTACAAAATAAAATAAATAATGAATTTCTATCCAGAAATTACTTTAATTTTTTAAATTAAAAATTTTTTTGTATAATTTTTGAAAAATTGATAAAAATTATACAAACGTACAGTATGATTATTTAACATGAACTGCACTTCTTCCAATTTAACAAGTTTGCGGACGCAAGTGTAACCAACTGATAAATCGTTTAATAATTGTAAGGTTTTCGAAATAATTTGTTCGCTTCGTCCCCAGTATTTTAAATTTGTTATTCTGTAACATAAAATGATTTTATTAGAAATTAAATTTAAAAAATGACTCTATTATTTAAATCTAATAAAAGTAACTGTTATAACTTACATTTTTCTAATAAACACACTAAGAACCATAGCTTCATCATTTAAACCCAAAACATCAGATAGCCGCCTGTAGACTTTGGAACTCTTTTGTACTTGGTCACTTACATATATTTTACGAAATTGTTCAAAGAAACTTAACATTGCCAGCTCAAGTTTTTCACAGCCTCCTTGCGCTAATCTGGAATCAGTAAGGTTCATAAGCTGAAGAACTCGACAAACTAATTCTCCATCCATGGCATCATGTTCTTCATTACTATTGAAGGAGACTCTACCACCTATGGCACTACCTATAATAAAAATAAAAAATATAATAATTATAAAATTATTTATTATGAATACTATTTAAAAAATTAATTTAAAATAATAAAATTATTATTAATTTTTACCAATAATGTAGACAAGCCATGTAAGTTGACCTTCCTGAATAAGAACATCAATTTGTTGAGTAGGTGAAGTGGTTTGAGCTAACAATTCTTGATAAGTTCTTGCAGCTTGATCAAACAATTGTACTAATAATGTACACGTTTTTTGGTATTCACATCGACCAATTACTGAAAGTTGTTCTAATTGTTGCTGTACCATTCCCAAATCATCTAAAGGATCTTCTAAACCTTCTCTCACAACAACTGCTACAGATTCCAATCTTGACGTGATGTAAGCATTAGAGACTTCAGGAGTATAAGTTTCTAAAAGATGAGGTTCAATAGCTTTTACATATGGTACTGAAGCAACCATCCGTTGCCATAGACTTAAGAGGTAATGTACACTATTAGGAGCAAACTGCCACATTTGCAAACTTTGTACTGTAAATTTAGCTATCAATTGGATGGCTTCTGGATAATTTTCCACCATAACTAATTCACCTATTTATGGAAAAAAAATTCAGTAAAATTTCAAATTATACACATAATAATATTTGATCAAATATAAATTTGTTAAAACTTACCTAATTGATAATTGCTCTTCAAACGAGCAAGCAGCCTACAAAATTCATGATAATTTGCTGGATCACTTAAACCCTGAGGATTTTGTAATGTATGCTTCACACCATTTACTAAATGAGTTAAAAATTTGGCTCTCTCAGTATTAGAAAATAAACTGCGTCGTACAGAAGCTATTTGAACCAAGCAAGAAAGAGCAAGAGAGGATAAAGTATTGGGTAAACTATGGTATAAATCGAAAAATAATTTTAAAGTTGCAAAATCCAAGAATGCAGGTCTCCAGCTTGTTGGAATTTGTACAGTGCATAGATCATCTGAACTTTCATCTGTCGAAGTGCCAATAAAGTCAAAAGTCAAACAGTTTTGTGCGAGTCTCAAGAGTTGAGTCATTAATCCATGCTGTAATAGAAACATTTTATAGTATCTATATAAATAAATAAATATGTACATATAAAGAATATTTTAAATGAAAAATATAATTATTACCTGTGCTTCGTCATTAAAATTCAAATTTTTACAATTTTCACGGGCCGTTCCTAACAATGAACAAGATAACCTAAAAATTTCAAACAATTGTGTATCTCGAAAACTACTGGCTATTTTCCGATGTTTTGTTAGTGATCTATTGGCATCAGCTTCTGATATTTGGTTCATTTCACATGTTAACTGGGAGAGCAACTGTACTCCTATCATACAGTGCTCAACTGATCCCTGAATAGCAAAAAAAATCATCTTCTTTTCTAGTTTATTATTGACTTTAAAAGTTGTAAAATAAAAAAATTCTACACAAACCTGAAGGAACTTGGAAACATCACTGACTACATTTCTAAAAACAAACTCATCTTTGTCCGAGTCGAACCAACCAAGTTTTGAAATACGCGCAAAGAGTGTAACTAGTGCTTGAATAACAAAGTTAGGCAATTTTGGTTGAGTTGCTAAATAATTAAGAACATAGTTTCCTAGAAAAACAGAAAAAGATTCAATAGTTTGTTGTATTAATAAATTAATAATCTAATTTAGTTTTAGCTTATTAATAAAAATATGACATTTTATCAAAATTTTAAGTATTTTTAAATCAAAGATTTATGTAGTATTGTGACTATAGTGCATCTATAAGTTCAATATTATATTGAAATCATAATAAATATAATGATTTGTAAGACTTACTAATATCAAGTCTTTGTTGTAAACTTAATCCTTGAGCAGAACGGGAGACAAGTTTGGTTAGTGTGGTGGCAGCTAATAACTGTGCATAAGCTGAGTCTCCACGATCTAACAACATCTGGCACTTGGTGAGAGTATCTGGAGCATTTTGAAAGTTAACCAATGCTTTTTCAGCTTCTGCTCGATTCGCTGGATCCTGGGACTCATAAAGTTGTTTGCACAGTAACTCTAACTGACGCACTTCTTGTAGGGGATCCATTGCTTCTCTGTTCTTGTCCACTTCTGCTCCCCTTCTATCGTGACTTCAAGATTTTCATTTAGTGTTTTTCAAGTATCCTGCACAAGTAGACTTCTAATAAGTATAAAAAATATCACAAAATTTTTAAAATATATACATTTATTATTTTATTTAACAGTAAATTATAATTCAATATTAGTTCTATATTGAATAAATAATATTATTTTCTTTTATTCAAATATAAATTTTAAATTTGAAAAAATTATTTTACTATAAATTCATAACAATTAAATACAATTGAAAATAAATGTCTAAAGTAGATGATAAGGCAATTTTATGATGACATTGTTTCAATACAAATTTAAGGATTTAAAAATAAATATATATTTTATATTTTTATATTTAGGCAAGTACTTTGTTATGCTTAACCTAATTACTTCTAGTATTTGCTAGAGTATATTTATGTTATATTTTTTACATTGTATTCATTATTGTAAAGGACATTTAATGTTCATTAATTTGGTCTAAATAAATAAATAGATAAATATTTTATACCAATTGTTCAATATCGTCACTTGCTGTCATGACTCAGATGTGGAATTTTCATTTGGATGTGAAGTTCAGCTTCAAGTCAATAGCATTTAGTTTCAGGATTTATTGAAAAAGGTTTCTAAAATTTTTGAAAGATATCTCAGCGTTAGTTTTAGTCCAATTTCTCGTTCTTAGTTGATAGCAAATTTTGCATCTACAATCATGTATTAATGAAATTTTTAGATTTATCTTTAAAAAGTTCTTAATGGAAAACAACTTATCATTCAAGTTTAAGATAAATAAATAGAGTACCTATTTTAAATTTATGATAAATTATTTCAAAAAATTAAATTTGAAAAATTTATGAGAATAATGAAATTTAAAATAATTCCATGTATAATTTAATTTGTTATCAATTATAAATTTTAGAATTGTGACGTAGATATAGAAGTTTATAAGACTAACGGAATGATAATATTTAAGATACAAGAATTTCAGTGTATAAAACTGTAAAATAGATTGTTCATTGTAATATTAGGAATATAAATTTATAAAAATCAATTTGTCAAGTAACAATTAAGCAATCCAATCATGATACTTAATTTTAAATATTTTGAAACTGTATGTCACAAATTTTTTTAACTATTTATAGAATTGCAAGCCTCTGACTTTCATTTATATTTATACATTTTATCTTAACGGTAATTAAGAAACAATAATATAATAACGTCAAGTAAAGTTTTGAATGATATTCAATAATAGATCGAATTTTACAAGTAAAAATTGGAAAATTTAATTTTCTGATTTAAAATAAATATTTTAATACAAATGAAACAAAGCCTTGAATTTTAAAAATACATATGAAACAGTTAGATATTTTTTCACAAAAAATTTAATTGAACTTTCTAAAAGAAAAAATGATTTAATCAACAAATCTACAACTGATTGTTACTCCCAAAAATTTTCCCAAACTACTGTGCCACACAATAATAATACCGTAAACATATATATAGCACCTAACTAGACGCGATTTTCCGGGAGCTTCTCTATAATAGTGAAATCGGTATAAATACTTTTACTTATCGATGTAACTTACATTACTATGAGTTTTCATTAAAATTAAAAAAGAATAAAAACCGAAAATGGAAGCGTACTCCAAAAAAGAAGCGACTCTTTAGGGGTTATATAGAAAAAAGAGAGAATTATACTATGCTTATAACAGCAGTAGCGAATCAAAAAAAAAATAATGAAAGAGGGGATAAAAGAAAATGAAGGTGGTTCTCACGTGTGTTAAAAAGCTTTTTTTACTCCATTATAACAAGCGAATAACCTTTGTCCTTTAAATATATTAGCTTCTTTATTTTTCAAAAACGCCCTATGACTGAAAGCACCGGATCTCAAGCAACGTTTTTATGTACCTTATGTATTCGGGCTACTTGCCCGCTTTTACGGGTTATGATGATGGGGCTAACAGTTTTATATATATGCCTATATGTGTTGGAAAACCTTTCGGCAAGATGAGCGGAATATAACGCAAAAGTTTTAGGTTAGGATATTATGCATTACCTTGTTCTATCTTTCTCACTTTGGTTTTCTTTAATCCTCTTCCATCTCACTCGCGTTCTCAATTCTTGATTGTATACTTTTCGGAGGCGCCACAATTCAGTATAAACATTTAGCTTCCATCTTTTACAAATCTCGTGTTATCTTTTAGATTTCAAGATGATAAAGAAAAATGGTTTAAATTTGACTAAATTGATGAATATGATTAACTTGATGACGTTTTACGTTTGATCTATGATAAAAAGTTTTTTAATTTCAATTTGTTTAGTTTCATTCAATTATTATTTTTGAAAAAATCATTGCTAATATTAACATTTTATCACTACGGTGCCTTTTTTAGCAGATGATTTTATTATCTGATTATTGTAGATTATCTACAGATGATCATACAAAAGTCAAGTAATTTTGGAAAAAAAAATAATAATTATGTTAAACAGTACAAAAATTTTATGTATTTATAAAAAATTATTTATTATTGTTTAAATTTTTTAATTTTTTATACATATAAATTATTGTTTGTAAATTCACAATTCTCATTATTTTTATGAAAACAGCATGTGGAAATATTTCATGTTATGTAATTAAATCATAATTTCTTTTCAATTCAAATGAAAGCCATAAAAATAAAACATTTAATTATTATTGTATATGAAAGTCATTAAATTTATATTGTTATTAAATTATTTAAAAAATGATTATTTACAAAATTAAAAAATATAGAACTTAAAAATTATGAAATATATCTTTGCTGCATTGATTTTATAATCTCTTTTCTAGAATTAGAATTAAAAAAGAAACTTTTACTATCGTTTATGAGAGTATTAAAATGAATAATTTAATTTATTTATTATTACATAAAAATAAAAAAAAGTTCAATTAATAATAAAATTAAGAAAGTTATTAAAATTAAGCATTGAAATTAAAGGTTGGGGTTAAAAAGAAAAAAATCACTTGTGTTCATAAGAGATCTCAAATGGAATTTTCTTACGCCATTGCTATATTTCAGTGATTACATATTAACTTATTTTCTAAGTCTTTAATACACTCATCCACAATTTTTTATTAAATCGCAGTTTAATCTCCGACATTATATGATATAAAATGAAAAGAATAATAAATTAATGTTTAATATAATCTTCACATATTTCAGTTCCTATAATACAATCAAATTAAAATTGAAATTAAAAAAAAATCATCAATAAAATGTTGTGGAGAGCATCAACGAACCGTACATTGATAGAATCTAACAACTAAACATACAAAAAAGTGAAAATACAAAGCAGATTATTTTCGATAAATGTAGCACAGCCTCGACATTCTTCATTCTTCATAGTATGATTCTTGATAATTCGACTAAGATTCTTCTAAATGCAAGATCTACTTGCTTAAAACAATTTTTTGATAATGGTTAAAATTTTTAAATGTTAAAAATGTTTTAAATATGGAAAATTTTATTTTAAGTTTTGTGAAGTTAATCTAATTTGTTGTATTTCATACATCAAATTTTTCTCTAAGAAAAAATGGACTTTTTTCTGCTTAAAGGGAGATTCCCTGTTGAAAAATTAAGATACATCGAGAGATTATGAACAGATTTGAAACCACACTTATACCTGTCACGAATTATTTTTTTCAGTCTGTTTTTTTCGTTTTTTGTTAAATCTACGAAAGTTAATCGTTATTATGCATATTTTCTTATTGCGAACGATCAAGAATTTCCTGATATATTTACACATTCATACGTTGCCTTTTTATTATTAATGTAGAATCAATACTAAATTGCTTTTTCATTGGAAAATTTTTTAATAGAAATTTAAACATAAGACTTTACAAGAAAATTATTGTCATCTTAAAAGCAGATGATTTTATTTAAAAAAAAAACTTAATATTAAAATAAATTTCAACATTTCATTAAAAAGTATACTTATAATTAAATCGTTTTGGAATATTTATTTTTAAAATAGTAACTTTTTATTGTAATTTTTGTACTGACGTATTAATTGAAAATAATTCATGTGCAAATCTTTTCAGAAACGGTACAAATTTATAGACTCTAATATGTTTTAGCTATTAAATTTGTACTGTTTTTTAATTAAAAAGTTAATAAATTTAAAATGAATAATTTTCAATCAGCCAATGTAATAGCAAGAAAAAGTATTGACTATAGTGTAGTATTATATTTTGTTTTACAAATCATTATTTAGAATTCAAAAAATAATGATGTTTTATCTAAGGACAAAATTTTGTTTGGACATTATTTCATTATATTATCAGGTTTGGATTATAGTTAAAATTTCTATTTACTTTCGGAACAAACTAAACTGCGACCGCAGATTATTTTCGCTATATATACAAATTTTGAATATAAAGAATAATTCGAACTATAAATGGCATTGCGTCGTAGCTAAGGCTTACATGCGCAAACAATGATTTTGGAACGTACACTTTTTCGTCGCTTTAGCCTGTCATCAATAAAATATTTGAGAACTTTTCATCAGAAAAATGAACATTATTTAAGTTTCTTATTTTTCGAAGAAAAATACTCACTATACATTTAAAATTTCTTGTTTTTATAAACGGCGCTTGCAAGTTTTTGCTAGGCAATTAGCAATTTACTCAAAAAGTCTCATATTTTTATTTATTTTTTACCGTGAAACACGATTATCTTTGTGTTTTTTTTTTATTTTTAGTTTTTCTTTTCTTGATCACTCGCGCCTTTTTCACACACAATCACTCACGCACATCGAAATAAGTACTCCAAACAAACGATTCTTCACGACTCTTTCTCTTTTTACTATAAATTAATTACATAAAAAAATTCTTTTACTATAATACATCTAGTTCGCTTTAATCAGCCTCCCTAAAAACGTTCCCCTTTGTTGCGTAAGTCTTTTTGTCTATATAATTTTTTTTTTGTTTTTGTTTTTTAAATTTCGTTTATTACTTTTTCGTCCCATTGCAATAGGAAAAAAGTGGTCAACTTTGTCATATAGAGCAATTAAGCTTTCTTGGATATATACGAATTGGGCCAAAGCGTACAATCGATTGTTTTTTATCTTACTTTACATCCACGGGATGTATTTGTATATATAATGCGTGTAGCGGTTGTTATATCACTGTATTTCCACGCTATCATAATGAAAATCGATTTTTAGGATTATACATATATATTTATAAATTTATATATATATATATGTATAAATATACTTTGGAGACCTTTGAAAAAAAAATTTTTGCTCTGTTTGCTTTCTTTCTTCTCTTCACGCTTCAAACAAGAAACGAAGGTCATTGGCTGAGTTTTTCTCTCCATCGAATTTTTTCTTCAGATCACGATAACTTGCGTTGTCCAACTTGGGCGGCGGATCCTGTCCCTTGTTTTTCATTATTTGTGCATGTTATCGTGAACACATTATAATCATTTTTTAACCACTTGTCTAAAATGTAGAAAACGATATTTTTTAATTTGACTAATTATGTAATAAAGAAGGTAGAAGACATTGAATTATTACAAACAAAAATGAGTTTTCAATAATTTTATAAGTATAAATATGTTTTCATGCACAATTCGCGTGAAAACATCAAAATAGCGTTTTAAAAAAAATTCGATATTTAGAAAAAAATATCAATTAAGCATGGTAATAATCATAATGATAATCATGATTGAATTAAAAATTTGAAAAAATCACGGTAATATAAAGAAGTGAAGATGTATCAATAAAATTATTGCTCAAATGTATTTCACTTTTAAAAAATTATACAGACACTGTTTAAAATTTCTTTTGTAATGTATTGGGATTTAAGTATTTCTTTGATTAGATACAATTAATTTAAAATTGATGTATTCTACCTTAAAATGTCAGTTATATAAATCAAATTACTTACAGTTATATCACAATAAAGGAATTATCGTATTGATGCGTCACTCAAATGCTGCTTCAAATGGAATGAAAAAAAATGTAACGATAAGTAACTTTGATATAAATAAATTAAATTTTTATTACAATATAATATGTCAATTATACTTACGAGATGGAGATCTAGTATCTGATTGATTGGCATTGATCGTCGAGCTGTTACTGCGAAAACTGACGCTATTGGTGTCGCTGCCCGAGTTATCCTGATTGCAATTGAGAAAGTCCCAAATCAAAATAGTATCGTCGTGAGAGGATGAAACGATTTGGAATTCATCGAACTGTAGTCGGAATACGCGTCCAGTGTGTTCCTGTAACAATTAATAAAAGTTTTATGTGAAATATTCAGAAATTTGTTCAAGAGACAATTGTATATTTTCAAAAAAAAGCTTAATTTTCTATTTTGATACGATTTGATTTCTATTTGTATTTAAAAATTCATCATTAATTTAAAAAAAAATGGTCAGAAGAATAAAAGTAAAATTGTAAGAATTTTAAGCTCACCACTAGTGTACGTAAACATAGATTGGTAGTGATTGTTCGAGGGTCCAATGCTGCTACAAGATCCCAGACTTTAATTTTTCTATAAAAGATAATAGATAAATAAAATTAAATTTTTTCTTTTTACAAATCGAAAGAAAATGTTTTAAAATCAAATTAACAGACCCGTCATAAGCGCCACTGACAATATGTTTACTATCGAATCTTATACATCGTACAAGTTCTTCATGACCCTCTAGGACACGCAAGCAAGCACCGCACTCGATATCCCAAAGTCGGATGGTATTATCACTGCTACCGCTGACTACAAGGCGATCACGGTATTGCAGACATGCAATACCGCGTTTATGACCACTTAATGTACGTACAAATTCACATGTCGATGTATTCCAAACTTTAATTGTACGATCACCGCTTGCTGATACAATATACTTCTCATCGAAATCGACAACATTTACTGCTGCGCGATGACCTACTAATACTCGACGTAATGCTATTTCTGTTTGAGATGTCATATCCCAGACCGCAATCGATCGATCCTAAAAAAATTAAAAATTAATAAATGTGTTTATCATGAATGTTAATGAATGAAATGCTTGAGAAAATAAAGAAAATAGTTAAAGCAATAAATCAATCGGCCCAAATAATTTCATTTGAAAATCAAAATCGTTACTTTAGTATCTTTTAAATAATTTTCAAAATTTTGCCAAAATTTATTGATTGAATATTTAAGAGTGATTTTTTTAAATGTTGTTTTCCAAACTAGAATTTGAAATAAAAAGAAAAATGAATTAACAATTTCATATTAATAGAATTGATATTTATGCTATTGACATGAAAATTAGCAGCAGACTTTAATAATTATATAACGTGAATTCCAACAACTTTTTCAAATATTTTGTAAATAATTAATCAGATTCAATAGTGAAATTTTGTAAAAATTATTATTAAAAACATTAAAAATAAAATGTTTACCTTCGAGCAAGTCACCATCATTCCATTATTAAATCTAAGATGTAACACAGCTTCACAATGATGAATCAAAGTATTCACCATTTCGCCGGTATTAGCATCCCAAACTCTAACTGTACTGTCCGATGAGCCCGAAATAATAGCTTTATCATCATATTGTAAACATAATACAGATCCTGTATGTCCAGTAAGTACTTTAACACATTGCAATGTAGTACGATCCCATATTTTAATGGTATTATCTCGCAGACCCGAAACTATTTTTTGATCATCGTATTGCAAGCAATAAACGCCTTTAGAATTTTCACTACGGCAATTTATTCTTTGCAAATTGAAGATACCATTACGCCAATTGTAATCAATAGTCTCTATGTCACGTGTTATCTTGGGGAAGAGATTGCGGTATAAGGCGTGATTTGGATGATTTTCGCCAAGACGTGGTTTGAACAGGTATTGAATCCTAAAAAAATAGTATGATTTAGATTTGTATTCTATTTTATCATATTAATTATCAACTATATTAATATCATGATTTTTCTTTGTAATCTTTGAGGGCACGCATTAAACGTTCACTTGTTATTGATCCATTATATTACTGTTTAAAAATAATACTTTTAATTTTTTAAAGTCAACCAATTGAGCCATGGACACCAATAATTAAATATGAAAAATTAATAATAATTCTCAAATACTTGATTATTTTAAATAGAGCCAAATTTTTGCATGATACAATAAATTTTGCATGCGTAGTATTTTATTAGTAAAAAAGACTTTAAAAACAGTTCTTTTAAATGTTTTAAACATTCATTTATCGATTGATTGATTGATTAATTTTTGAAATAGTTAAAATATTACCAAAATATAATTATATTTTAATAGTGATTTAAATTCAAAATAGAATAAAATCAACCCGTAATATTGTTGGTTAAATAAATGTATTGTTGGAAATTTAATTAAATTAAATAATAAAAGTTCTTATTCTTAAGTAAACTAACCATCCTCTTCTCTCGGCAAGACCACGCCATACAGAATCAGTTCTAACTTTACGTTCGATAAGCTTTTTCCAAAGCATACCCTCATTAATGACTCTGTACCATTCCTTGCAAACAAGCTCAGCCGCTGCAAGCGACTTGTTGTCCAAATAAGAAAGAATACCTTCAGCAACATGATCCAGCCCTTTTTCTGAAAGAATAACAAATTTTCAAATTAATTATTTTATACTAAAAACATATAAAATTTTAAAAAAGAATTGAATAGTATAAAATACATGTTATTTAGAATATTCAATATTTAAAGGACCGTTTATTACTTGAAAAAAAATTATATAACGTATATTTTAACAAATTTTATTTTTTAAGATTAACATAACACTGTTTCATTAAATTTATATAATAATTAAATTTTTTTAATCAGATAAAAAATAAGAATACTCTCAAACTTCAAACTGACTTCCTCTGTATAATGGTGTAATAATAAAATAACCAAAAACGTCTAAAAAAAAGGCATCGCGATTTTCTTTAGTGAAGTCTAACAACATTTCAAACTACACAACATCTCATTAGTGAGCTATCGCATCTCCCACGCGCGCGTGCTTCAAATGCAAAACTAACACTTCCTTGATTGGCAAACAAGAAGTTGAACGAAGTCGAAATTATATGCTGTACAATCGAAAAAAAAATAAATAAAATGTCGAAGAAGTCAAATACGGAAGTGCACAACGCGTTGTGTATAATGAGCCTCTGATATAATATATAGACACATATACGTTATATAGTAAATGTTAATAAAAAAAAGAAAGGAAAAAAAGGAAATAATTCTTACTTGGTAGTAAAGAAATGAAGTCACGTTGTAGCATGGGTTTCAAGTAAGCATTGATATGGCCATGTTGATAATGGCACATACGGGCTAAAAGTTGTTCAACGAAATGTACTTGCTCGGGCTCACTCCATTTCTCGAAGTACTTCATGCACTGATCCCGCTCGTGAGTATACTGTACGGAGATGCCTGATGGTGGCTCCTTTTTTCCTGTCTGCTGCGGATACAGTATCGTCATTGGGTACTGAAAATTAAAAAAATATTTTTTATTATAATTTTAGTATTTTAATTTCAAAATTTTTTTAGAAGCAACTTAAATTAGATTATGCAGTTTTAATTTATAATATTGTGTTTATAAATACACAAACATTTTATAAATTATAAATTTTGATAAAGGATTATATTTTGAAAAATAAACATTGTAAAAAATATAATTGAAAGTTTGCTATCGATCTATGAATAAGCTCATACAAATTTTTTATGTTTATTCACAAACAAAATTTTTCATTTATTAAAATTTCAAATTTTCACAAAAGCACCGTTTTGATTAAATACGTAGCAATCTTTTTTAATTTTTCAGATGTACAAAAACTTTGTACAAAATATAAAAATTTTAACAATAATTTTTCTTTTGTTTTTCAAACTTTCGAAAAGTTTTTTTTAAGGATTATATATGTAATTGTAATGTTGCTTTTGTTGAAATTTGAATATCACATTTATACTTTTTTCGAAATTTTATACTTTTTATGTATATAAGAGTTTAATAATAAAAATTATAACAAATTTAATGATTTAGTTTCCATTTTTTTAATTATTTCAAAAAAGTATCAAATTTCAACAAAATATCTCATGCACGCTAACTATTTGTATACCAAGATGCGTCACCCAAAACACTTTTAGTATTGATTTTCAAATAAAATTTCTTTTAATATCACGCCTACGCCAAGTAAGATACAAAAAAAAAAAAAATAACTATTTTGATGTTTGAAAATAAAATAATTTTAATTGAAAATTTTACTAAATCATAATTTTAAATATCTAATCTAATCACTTAAAAAGAACATTTTGCAATGGTTAACATTTTAAATGCATTGAAATTTTATTTAAAAAATAAAACTTTCAATTACAGTAACCTATTTACATTCGATAAATAAACATATTCATTAATTTCTACCTATTTAAAATCTAAAATTCAACCTTTGCAAAAGTTCCAGGCAAGCGTTTCTTTATATGCGACAATGTCTTAAAAAAGGCTTTGTGCTATTTTTAAATATAAAAGCGCGCTTCTTTTCAAGAAGGGTTTTGTTGTTTGTAATGTGCTGAAGTGACTCTAATTATACGCGAAAATCTTATATTCTAAACAATTTTTCATTGAGTACCCTTATTCCTTAATTATATTATTATTTTAAAACAAAATTCTAAAATTAGATTGCCATTGTTACTATTGTAGGCGCAAAGTTCAAATGTATTCTACATAGAAATAATTTTTTTTCATAGAAAATATTAATAATATTTAGCAAAAGACTTTCAGAAAACCGGTTCTACAAGAATTTTCTTTTCTCTTTTTTTTTCTTGTCTTTCTTCGTAAATTGTAGAGTATAGACTTGGATAATGTATACGTAATTAGAATAATTTTTTTCATATAGAGAAGGAAACTGGTTTTGCTACATTGTTGCTATGGGCAAGCTTTAGAGAGAAACGTTATAAAAGAAAAACAATTGGATTGTACATGATTGTGTCAATGTTTTGCTATTGTATGCTAAATCAAATCTAAATATTATGATTGACAATAATTTTTAGATTTTTTAGATTAAAATAATAAACTTTGATAAAATAAAATTATACATTAAAAGAAAGTTGAATTTAAAGAGTTGATATTATAATAATTTAAAGATATAAACTAATTTTTAGCATTAATTATAAAACTAAATTTACATTACAATAATTAAAATAGAATATATAAAAAGCAAATTAATTAGAAATCGATATTTATGTTTTTTTTTATTTATTTTATCAATTTGAACACAATATTTACAATTTTGGATATGTTAAACATATACTTCAAATAAAATAAATATTGGAATAAGAAAACCTATGCAAATAAACTTTTATTACCATGCATTTGTTAAGAAAATTTGAACTTCAGTCTCGTAAATTATCTTAATAGTCCATGTAAACAGTTAAATAAACAACGCTATTCAAATTTAAAAAATAAATATATGTTGCCAAGTAAAAAGAATTTGTGTACGTATTACAGGAGTAATTCTTGTCGTATTCAAATCGTTTCTGTAAATTTGAATTTTCACAAAAATTCTACAATTGTTTATTTTATTTTTAGGAAATTTATGTGACTATAAAAATAATTATAAAAATACTATTAATTTAGTAAAGTTCAAGATTTCATCTTAAAAATTTCTTATAATTCAGTTGTAAGTCCTTGTAATACTTTATTTAAAAAGAAGAATTTGTTTATATTTCGCATAAGTTTGAAATCAGAATTAAACTTTCCGGGAAATAATGTTGACATATAATTAATGTTGTGTCCAAAGTAAGTTTGTAAATGACGTAAATAACAAGTTTTAGATACACATGAAGTATCACAAAAGTTTGCGAATTTTATAAGATACAAGTCTTCTATAGTTAGTAATTTATTAAACTAGGTTAAGTTTCTTCTAAAAGTTCAGTAAAATTGATATCAAAGTTCAACTATTAATTTGGTGTCGTATATGCTTACATAATGTTTATTTTTTGTACTACAAAGTAAAAAATTCATATCTGCTAATTATAGCGAGACAAAGAAAAATTTTCAGTGTTTCCAAAACAAAATATCTGCATTTAACGAATATTGAAAATTAGTAATAAATTTCAGTATAAAAAGTCAAATCATAAATTTATACAAATCAATATAGTATACATATCCGTTCGTAAAACAACGTGATTTTATAAGCATATAACTAAATCCATTTGTCTCCTAGCATCTGTCACTATATGTACACCCATATAATACAATGTTGATATAAAATATTATCCACTATCGCATGAAACAAAGCAAAAACTTGGAAGACAATACTTCAACACCTTTTCCTCTATTTAACTCTTAACTTTGAAAAAAAATGAGCATCGATACGAGATTGCACGTGAGGGCGTCTTGAGTATGCACATGATATGTGTTCATATACACATACATATATATATATTCACTACGTGCCATAGCACACGTGTCTAGACATACGAGTTCATCTTTCCTTTCTATATCATCATATCTAGACAATGGATATGTATATGTATGCATGGCACATACATATATATGGATTAATACATATATGTGTGTAAATAAGGTGATCGACCGATGTAACCAGGATAAATAAAGATTGCTTGAATCTTCATCTTTCTTTCTCTCGGCTTATCCATGAATGATTATCGAATGAGGTATTATTTGTTACTTCATCGGCTTGTATTATAAAGCTTCCCTATTCTGTTTTTTTTGACATCTTTTTCATAAACACGTTCATTTTATTTTCGATAATTAATCGTATGGATCAATAGTTTACAAGAATATATATACATTTATATTTTTATTAATCCGAAAGTATAATTTATATAGTGGTTGAATTAGCCAATTTTAAATTTGAAAGCTCGCGTGGGTTATATAGAGGTCATGTAAATTTTCTAGCAATTTTGAAATTATAGTTTTTTTTTAGTAAAAATACGATTGTTTGAAAACGGGTTTTTAGAGCAAAAGAGTTCATAAAAATTAAAAAAAAAGGAATAAGGATAAAATAAATGTTCGATAACCGGTTTTAATTGGTTCACCTCTAAATTATTTTTTTTTTTTTTTGAGAATAATTTTGAACACAAAATATTTAAAATCTACGATTTAATCTTCAAAATTGTGTGGTTTTATAATTTTGTAAAAAAATTTTGACATCAGACATGAAAGTAAATCAGAGTAGATATTTCTAGAAAAATATGTTATTCTTCAAATACTAAATTATTGCCATTATTTTTTAATCTCTTGTAAAGATATGTTACAATAAAAATAAATTATGATTTCATGTATTTCTACATGATTTTTTTTTGTATTTATGAAGATGAATACATTTCATGTATAAAGAAATAATTTACTATTTAAAATCATTTTCTGTCGTATATTTCAAAAAAAGGACAAAATTTGAATTAAAAATTTTTTGCCTTTAGAATTTTTTTTTTTTTTGACAATTATTTTTTACCAAAAACCATAGTTTTTAAAAAAATCTACATTAATTTTATTACTAGATTTAATATTTTTTCTCTTTTATCTCGCATGAATTTTGCTACTTTGCATTGAATAATTTACCTCCACATTTACATATGCCTTTGTTCTAACTTTAATTAACCTAAGAAAAAAATTCTATTGTAGGTTTTATAGCACACGTTGAATCAAAAGAATATGAGAGTCCAATATATTAAAATTTTATGAAAAACTCTTTTATTATCCATCCAGGGCAATTGCATTTCGCTCCATTTGCGCATCTCTTTAGTTACATTGTGTCAAGGTCTTTTGGCAATGATTCTAGATAATCCTTTTTATTTTTAAAATCTCTTCATTACAAATTTTTTTTTACTCTTTTATTAGATTTATTAAATATTAGCTTTAATTTTTGGTACTTTATATTTATTATTGCATTTATTGTTAAAAAAGTAAATAGCAACAATCCATTTATTAACTAAGTAACTTATTATTACCTATTTAATATTTTTTATTAATTATTATATTAACAAATTGTTATTCAATATTATTTATTAATTATTCATTAATTACGTTTGTAACAATTAATTAATTATGTATTGATAGATTGATATGTAAATTAACTACTGTTCAGTTTAGTGAAAATAAATTAACATTTTAAAATAATAATTGATTGTAAATACAATAAATTTCAATGCTACGAATTTGAAATAATTAAAAAAAATTCTTTATTTGAATGATTAAATGAGAAAAATTTTCAAAAATCGGATTTAAAAAATTACAAAAATCAATCAAGAACAACAATATTAAAAAAAATAATAATAATTGGAATTTTTTATTATTCCTCTTTGGCGTATTCAATGCGCAAAAAAAGAAGGAACAGGACGCTTGTCTGCAAAGCTCGAGCTGCCCTCAGTCAGTCGCGAGGAAGTAAATCGATAAAGCCACGTCGCGACGTCGACGACGACGTTTCTCTCTCTTTCTCTCCCTCTTGTGCCACGCTCTTCTCTCTTCAAGAGACTAACATTTTTTTATGTCTCTGAAATACCATCTTTTTCTTTTTCCTTTCTTTTCTTTTTTTTTTGTTTTTTGCATACGTCTGCTTGAAAACGATAAACGATATACCTCTTGACTTTTTGTATAGAATTTCTTTCTTTTTGTTTTGTGGGTTGAATTTTTTAAAGGACTTTTGAAATTATTTGAAGTTTGACTCGTACATTGCTTCAAGTACATCTTTTTATGATTTGCTATCATATTAAAATTGAATATATTTAATAATTTAAAATTAAAATAAGTTTTGTGATTTTAAATATATGGTATATATTTAACAAATATTTAATGTTAAATTAAATTTTAATTAAACTCTAGTGGTGATAGTATTTATTGCTTTAAGAAATTTAGAAAGTATTGACCTGAATAACTTTAGGTTATTGCCCAACGTTACCTGACCCTATGAACTATGTAATTTTAATATTTCTTTTCATAGGTCGGTATGGTTTTTGTAATTGATTTTATTTAGATTTTGCTATTAATAAAAATAAAAAATAGTTTAACTAAACAAATTAACCACTTGCAGATCAGAATAAAAATTATTTTTTTTTAATTTTATTTAACGTCGTTTTACTTATCATTGTAATGCTAATTAGCGACGGAGATTGTCAGTGTGTGTTGTGAACAAAGCACATGTAACGTACAGTAGTGCTTGTATCAATCGACCGAGAGCAGGATTCGAACTCGAATCCTCGAGATTATGAATCCATCACTCTACCAACTGAGCCACTGATGACCTCATGGTGGTTAAGCAAATTCTATATCGTAGTTTACAAATTACACTATTAATTTATAACGTTTTTCGTATTTCCAAGTTTTTCACCATTCTCAAAAGATCCGAAAAATGTCATAAATCAAAAGCACGATTTGTAAACTACAAAATGAAATTTAACATCATCTCTAAACTAGCCTTAATAATAAATTTTTTAAATATTTAATTAACTTATAACAAAAAGATTTAATTAGTTATGAAAACAAACATTAATAGTAGCATGGCAAAAATTATTTTTATCTTAAGCAAAGAAAATTAATCTATAATTATTGATTAAATAAATTATGATTAATGAAAACCTAAAAAAAATAAAAGCATTAAAAATTTTTTTTTTTTTATAGTTAATTGCTTAATGAAAACAATATTTTAAACTAGTTTTTAATAAAATGACTCACATTTATCATTTAATCGAGAGACCGTCGATTGATTTTTCTTTTTTCACACTTCAAATTTGACCTTAACGAATGAAAGTCGATTTGTTTTATCAAACATTTAAATTTAAATATTTATTTCATAAACTTTTATTTTAGACAAGTCAATACTTAAGAGAAAGTTTTAATGTTATGGATTAAATTTAGTTTGAGTTATTAAAAGAAATAAATTAAACAAAAAAAATGTAACGATTTCATTTAAATATGAAATTTTAATTGCATTATAAAAGCTTTCCTATTAAAAACAATTTTATAATTTTTAAAGATAAATTTTTCAATTTATCAGAAAAATCATCGGAATGAGGTCGACAATGTTTGAAATGAAATATTTCTCGGGTGACGCGAAACGTAATGTTTAGTTTTTAATTTATATTAGTGATGAAAGTTAACATTTTTCTTTAAAAAGGAATAAAACTTACATTATATATAGAATCAAACGTATTTTATCTTAATTAATCTATTACATTTAATTGCTTTATTTGTAACATATTTAATTTCAATTAGTAAACAACATTCAAAATATCATTATTACAAAATAAAGACATTGAGAAATGACTTTACCATCCATATAAGAAAAGGGATGCAACAATAAAAAAATTAATTGTTATTAATAGTCATACACACAGCAGTACAAATTTCATAACTGTTATTATATTCGTTAGTTTTGTTTCAAAATAATCCCACATTTCTTGCTTATATACACGAGCGAACTAGTGACACGAGCGTCTGGGTGACGGGTGTTTATTATTGAAAGTTTCAGGAAATAATTTCAAAGCTCATACTGTTATTTTGTCGAAATTTCCATTTCGAGCGTAAGGTAACTGTAGTTTCAATTAATATAGCGTAAGAAAGAGAAAATGTTTCGTATAATTGTTTTTACAAACAGTTTATTAAAATTTTCTTGTACATAGCTGTTCATCGGTTAAAATATGGAAATAATAAAAATAATTTTATTTAAAATTATTATTTTTTAGAAAGTATCCTCAAATGTTATATAACGTTGGAATATATTTGCGTAAGAGTTTAAATAATTTTAATTATTTTTCTACTGTTTTTTATAGATATTAGGAACTATGAGTAAACATTTTTTTAAATAGACGAAAGTTGTTTCTAAAAGTTTATAAGCTTCTTTTGAATAAATACGAATTGCTAAATATTCCAAAAATTATTCTTAAATAAAGTTAAATATATTTACACTTGGGTTATTTTATGGATAACTGAATTACTTTTAATGATTTTCTACAAAATAACTAGTTACTTAATATCTAATAACTATAATTTACAAAAATATATGGTAACCAAAAATTGTTAAAATTAAAGAATAAAACTTTACGGACATTTTCTTTGTTGAATCAGAATTTGAAAATTGCTCATATCCGGCCTAGTTTAACACAATAAAAAACAATGATTTACAAAAAGTTAAGTACCTAAAGCTCCACCAAATAGAAAAAGAATTAAGTAAAAGATCTCCAGTCTTCATCTTTCAAATATACAGTTAGTAAGAAGTGTATAACATCACGAAGTGCAGAACAAGAACAATTGGTGGTAGGATGTCTTTTTTTTACGACCAATTACAGTTGCACGTAAGTCAAGATATCGTTTGAGCAACAAAAAAAAAGAAGAAGGAAGAAGTTAAAACAAAACTGTTTTTGCCGTACAGTGTTGGATTTCTCTCTCACGCGGAGGAAAGGAACAAGAAGTAAAAAAGAAAAAAAAAAACGAGAACAACACAGAACGATGAGAAAACAAAGGAAAATTTTTTTCGCTGCATAAAGAAGATAAAAGAAACATTGTAATCGCGCCAAATCCATCGAAATGTCGAACGAAATAAAAGGTTTTATGATGTTACTTCCATCGTACTTTTGCACGAGAAAACAAGGTTGTATTGACGATAAAACCGAGTGCACATGCTGGAATATTGCAATTTTGCAGTTTAGTTTTTTGGGTCAAGTTCATTTTTACAGTGTATTTTTATTTTTTTTCTCTTTTTATTTTTCAAAATAAAAGCTCTTCTGTTTTAGATTTCTTTTTTTTTATTGGCTGACCTCTTGTAATAACGAATGAGAATCGGAATAGTTAAGTTTGCAGTTCAATTAAATTTGCGTAGTTGCAGAATTGTTTGCTTTTGGCTTACGTCATAACTATAAGCTTTGATATTTCATAGTAGGGCATCGAGTGTATACAAATGATAATTAATTGAAATATCAAGAAAAAATATGGTATTCAAACCATTCTATTCGTTCATTATACATATTTTAATAGTTCTTTGTTCAGTCAATTATAAATATTTACTGAAGAATTGTTATGGAAACTTTATTTGAAGAAAAATTAGCTGTTCATTAATAAGTTCGATGACCCCTAATAATTTGTTCTCAATTTTTTCTTAAAAATAGTATTTATAATCATAAACTTTTATCCAAAACTATAATACAGTAATCGTTAAGCTTCAATCAGCATCATTTTTAAATTCTTCTCAAACATACCAAAGCTTATCTGTAATCGCAACACGCAAGTCTGTAAACTTTTTTTCCGAAGATGTACTTTTGTTTCATCAAGTATACAGGTGATTGGCAAAACTTGCACGAAGATTTTTCTTGATCAACGAACATGAGAATGGAATTGTGTCAAATTACCAGCAGACAGCTATATAGATGAAACAATTGGTAGGTATACGTGCTTTAGTTATAATATGAGTAAACTCAAACGTGATCTTCGAGATTCTCTATACAACCAATGTGTAATTGTAGTATTCTTGAATTTTGGCTTTGAATTGTATAGAGAATATCGATTATACCAAATCTTATCAAATTCTTGCAACTGGATAGATTCAAAAGTTCAAAGTTAAATTTGATATGTTAGAATTGAAAATAGTTTAGCTTCATTGTAACAGAATTTCTAGTAATTATTAGTATATATTAAATGTTCAGTGATTTTAGTTGAGCATCAACAAACAAGATAAGATCATTACACAAAATAACAAGTTTTGTATATGATATAATTACAAGAAAATCGTCGTGTTAGCTATAATTAGAAACTATATTATGTATATGTTATCAAACAGAAAATATTTAAAATTGCTGAACTGTTCGTTTCCTGATATTTCTGTTATCTTGTGTGGTGATAACAAATACTGTTTGAATATTCATTATATTCTATTTGGTCTCTACTTATCATTTCACTTATGTGATTACACTTTAATATCTTAATGTACTGTTATTTTATTCGGGATTTTAGAAGATTGTGAACCATATCGAGCGTAACTATTATATACTAGTAAAATATTCTTATAAAAGCACAGACAAAGGAAAATAAATTAGAAAGATTTAAGTAATGACGATTACTGGTGATTTTAAAATATTCTTTTTTTATTAACCTTTAGAGGACGGGGAATTTGGAATTTTTAATTTCTCAGTATTTTCTATAAAAAACACATAATATGTTTCTAATATTGGGAAATACTCATATGTAAAGTGTCTATCCATGGTCGAGCCACTATAGTGGTTTTCCCGTCCCCTGAAGGTTAAAAATGATTTCTGATTGAAGAAAATTTTAAGAAAAGGTTTCTTCATGATTCTAATTGTCCATCTACAAAGATTTTATATTATTTCTCGTATTATTTACAACTTACTTAAAATACATTCCATGACTAATTTAAAATGTATTAACAATTTTTTAATGATTTGATAAACAAAACAAAGTTTCTCTTCATATTGGGATTGGAATTGTAACTACCTCTCTAGCCCTTGATTCCTCAAAAATACCGTTTCACAAACAAAAAACTTAGCGACCCGTTCGTTCCATCCGACATCGTCTGAAGAAAGAAGTGAAAAAAAAACAAAGAAAAAGAATGACAAGACTCATAAAAGACGGTATTAATTATAAGACTCTAGTTCCGCGTCGCGTACGTCCATCCAGAAAGAAAAAACCTATCGCTTCTTTTCTTTTCTTTCTTTCTCGTATTTCTTCCTTTTATCGGTTTCTTTTTAGCTTTGGTCTTAGAATATATAAGATACGTCTCTGACACTGAGTTTCTTGACCCCGTTTCTTCTCTCTTTTGTTTCTCTTAACTACGCGTGTAAAATTTTCAATATCTTCCTATTTTTTCTTCTTATGGATGTTGTTGCATGCAGCATCTTAGAATACAACAAAATATCGATAATAATGGTAACGTTGACAAGAAAAGACCTTAGATATTTTCACGCTTGATAGATTATCGAATACACAGATATCATTTTATTATTATAGATCTTTAGTGAGGAGATAGAAGAAAGACATGATCGTCTCTGGTATGTAACGGACCAAAGATACATTGTTCCCTTTGGTTTTAAACTGTTCGTTACCTTTTGTTCGATGGCGTGGAGTTAAAGTTTTTTATTCAAATAATTTGATAAGGTATTACAATGGAAATAAATATGATGTTACGTGATTTGTTTTTACAAAAATATAAATGGATCTAGTTTTACAAAAATTTCACTATCAAGTTGAATATAATCTTATTCAATGCATTATTTAAATTATAAGTTTTATAATTTACAAAACTTTAACTACGACTTACGATGCACAATAAACGATTACTCAATCAAGAGTCTTTCTTCCATTGTTTTATTTTTTTTAACCATCATGAGAAAATGAAATAAAATTTTTACGTCTGTTTTAAAATAATTGTTTATTTTATTGAAATACGTCACAATGAAAGCGATTTTCACACGGATAATTATTACTTAAATTTTCTAAAAATTTTCTCGTGCAATGTTAAATTGTTTAAAATTATTGTAATCATTACAAAATGTTACAAAAATTCTTCCGGTTGACTTTTTTTTAGTTGTATAATATTAAGTTTTTATATATATTTAATAAGAATTAGTATTTTTTTATCAGGCACATTAAAAAAATATAAAAATACTGTAATCAATAAATTTATGATGGACATGGAATTACTACAATGTATGATTGAAGTGAAGCAAAAAATCGACATTTATTGATTAAGTAAACGTAAAGAAAATAAACGTTGTTTAAAAACCAAATGTTTCATAAAAATTTAACGATTTCTACAAAACAAATAAACATCTGCAAAGAACACAATTTTCAAATCAATATAATTTATTATTTATTTTTATATCAATAATACAACTACATAATATCTAGTTTTCCTCACAACAGAGTCTAATCTTTTATTCATCAGCATTTTTCATATACATCTAACTCCACAAAGTAAATCTAAGACAAAATACTTTGACCTAACCTAAATCCTTTCACACCCACTTCTTATATATACACGTACATATACAGCCAATATATAAGCCATCTTCGATCGCGCGACACGGTTACATCAAGCACACGCTTGGTAACTCTTTCACTTATATAAAAGTCTTAAAGAACAAAGATAGGCCTTTTGGAAGGAAAGATCATCGACTTCTTGATTAATACGTGCTATCTCTCTTTTTTCGTGTTCGAAAATTTTATTAAAAATAAATCTAACAAGCCAATGTTCTAATATAAGACTTTTCTTATACACACGTACATATATATGCATAAATATAGGTAACATTGCTTCTCTTGTAAGAGGCCAACGACGTTCACGCTGTATATATATAATGAAAGAGTGAATGCGCGCTATAGCTCCTTTCGCGTGAGCAGCTCATTGTTTTCAAAGCCCAGGGACACTTGTTAGTTTTTTCTTTCTTTCTTCTTTTCGGCATCCAGACACATACGTATAGAATATGGTTATACAAAGACCTTTTTAGTATAAGCATTTACGAATAGAGACTTTATGTTTAATACAGGGATTGTTCTTATATTGCTTGATTGGCTTGTTGTATAGAATATTAGATGTACCGAATATCGTTGAGATGATTTTATTCCAAATGTATATTTCAGATGAATAGATATTTATTCATGTTATAATAAAAACACAAAATTAGTGCTAAAACAATATAATTATAAGTACAATAAAATACTTGTAATAGTTTTTTAGAGCATATTATTGGTATATTTTACTAATTTAAAATAAATTAAATTTTATGCAATAATTAAAAAAAATATTTTTGCGTCTAGATTCTGAAGAACGTTCTAAATAACCTCATTTATCATATTTTTTCCAAGATAAGTTTCAAATAACTGATTCTAATGAATTTTGAATTTTATAAATTTGATTAAATAAAATTGAAATTGCTAAACTTCATTTTATAATATACCTGCACTTTATATACAATTCAAATTTCTACTTTCCATTATCCGTAGCCATTGAATTCTACTTACTTTACGATAAACCGATATATACCGAATTTAAACTTCAAGAAGTTCGGAGTAAGTTTGATATATGTCCATAAATTCTATATAAAAACATTACAAAGGGTACTGTATATTCTCCAATAAAAAAAGGAAAAATATACACAGCAAATATATCATACAACAATATTCATTCCAACGAGATATCACATCGAAAACGATAAATGTAAATCACTGACTGGTGTGTTGCTACCGAGGGTGAAAAGAAGAAGAAAGCTTAGATATATTTCCTCAATGAAAGTATAATAAAGTCGCAAGTGTGGTAGCAGTCTTTAATAGTTTTACGTATATACATATAATGTATGTGAAAATATATATTGCTTGATTTGCAGGCTATACACTTACAGTGTTTTTGCGCATCAGTTTCTTTAATGGTAAGATGAAAAAGTCGAATAGAAATATTTTCTTTTCCTGTAGATGATTGAATAGATAAATGTTTTTATATATTTGAAATCTGTATGAAATTGGTTCTTTTTCAGGCATATTGAGCTCAAGTCATATATTTAATTAACTATTTATCTATGTGTCTAACAAAGTACAAAAAAAGTTTTTAATTTTTTTGGAAATTGTAAATCATATTTCATCAGAAAAAGAATATTCGAAAATTTATGAGTTCCTTTCCAAATCTTAAGTTTAACTACATAAACGATTTCTATTCATTATGATAAAATACATATTTTCTATTTCAGAAATTGTAATTTATCTAATATCAGATTGAAAAATAGGCAATCTAAAATTTCATACAAAAAAGATAACTAAAATATTTTCTGTTAAAAGAAAAACTTTAAACAAAAGAAAGAATAAAAGAAAACATAGTATTTTTTTTTTTAATTTTCAAGGAAAATATATAATTACACGTAACTCTTTGAAAAGATAAACAAAAGATTTCTCATTCACGAAAAAAAAGAAAGAAATACGAGAAACTAAAGAAAAAAACTAAGAAAGCTAGAAGTTCACACTGAAAGTAACATAAACCTTTAAAGCAGCTTAGATGAACTTAAAATATAAGTTAATAAAGGCTTAAAGGCAAAGACTTTCACTTCTCTCTCTCTTTCGAGTCAGCAGCTTTGAATGTAACAAAAATCTCAAATGCTTCGTTGGCGTTACTTATATATACGTTCATCTTGATCCTAGTTAACGCGTGTATACGTATATATATGTATATAATCAAATACACCTAATAGGCTTTTGTTATAATACAACAAAAGATAACATATGCGTAATGTACGTATTGTTACGATGGAAATTCGATGATTGAAGGTAGATGCCACCACAACGCCTATTGTGATTGCGCAACTTTTATACTTGTTTCAGGAAGTTTAAATAACAATTGGATATTAATCTGAGATTTCTTTTTTATTTTTCAATTTAACTTTTTAATAAATGCATTTGTTATAGGTGCAGAAATATTTCATAACTCTAGAAATTTTGATTTTAATCGTATATCTTGAAAGAAAATTATATTTTTACTTTTTATTGATCGGTGTTGCCAATGGCGTAAAACAATTTTTTCACATAATTTAAATATATCTTTTAAATTATTAAAAAAGATATTTAAATTATGTTTTTTGCCAAGCTTCCATATTGAAAAGAAAATTTTCATACTATTTATAAAGCGTATTTTCATTTTTTATATCGACCGTTATCTTATAAGATAATTTTAATGGAATTTCACTTTTCTAAAATATAATGTATTGATAAAAGATAAATATTCTGATAAACGTGATAGTGTTTTACCTCGTAAAAATGCACTATACAGCTAAGCTGAATAAAACTTTCTGAAATTACGTTGTTTTTATTTATAAATATGCTAGTCATTTTTTATATAATTTTAATTAAGCTACGCATTTTTAGAAAGTAAGGGTATTTTTAAATATAAAAATGAGAATAGAGAAGAACATTTAATTAACTAAACTTCAAATAACTCTTAAACACTTGAAATAATTTAAAAAATTTTTTAATAATTTAAATTGGGGTTTGTTTTTTTTAATAATTAATAACCGCACACCAGGGGTTTGGATTATGTATCTTACACACTCTTTGCTTTTATATAAAGTTCATAGTTCACGTGATCTAGAGTCAGCCAATATAAGGTTGTGGTATAACCGGTCTATTATCTTTTTAAAAGAGAAATTAAAGTAAAAATTGAAATTGCTTTTCAGATACTTTCTAATGATTACAATTACTCAATTAAAATTTTAATTATTTTTTATTAAGAATTTTCTTATCTCATCCTTTTCATCACAAGAAAGTAAAATTTGACTCTAATTAATTGTAAGGTTAAAAACTTAAATTTTTTCCATAAATTATATGAGAATAATCTCCTATGTTAATATCTACGATGCATATTATAAGTTCATAAACATTATATATTAACATTATCTAGTGACAACGATATTATGTATATGAATAATAACGCTAAATAAATGCGTCGCGTGAATTACGCATTTTAAGAATGTATAAAGCCCCAACCAATGCATCGATACTTGACGTCTGCGCACTCAATGTTACAATGCACACACACACACACACCTGCCTTGGGGTAAATTTTCACGCTTTACGAAAATTGATTCGGTTGAGCTTACTTTGATTCTACGCTTTTTCAGTCTATTTTCATGATGCGTAATACTTTGAATTCGAATGAATGTTTTGTTTGTGATATCTGAATTTAATTGGAAACAAAAGTTTGATGAAATTGTTGAAGTGTAATGTTTTGCTTCTATTTCTTTATTTTTATTTTACCTTTTTTTAAAATAGTAAAATCAAGTAATTTTTTATTTTTATTAAAGTTTTCAGAAACAATAAATTTTTTTTCGAAATTTCATCAGAATTTTATGGATTGTAACATTATTTATATCAAACAAAAATTCGTCACTTTTTTAACAAAGAGTAATAATTATTTTTGTAAATTATAAGAAAAGTAAATGCAAATTTTACAAAAGTACCGCAAAAACAATGAATAAAAACATTAATTTCTTTAGATTTAACATCTGTCCAATTACCGTTTATTGCAAGCACTTGAGACCTGTAAATAAACCTCAGTATGTCTATTTTAAATTAAATTCAAGAATTACAATGCACAAAAAACTCCATCCTCCTTTCTTTATTTTCTTTTCCACCTTCGTTCTGTCTTTCCTTTTTTTTTGTAACAATGACAACAAACACAAAAGTACAGGATAAGACGATGATGGAAGAGGATGGATCTTTCGCTAAATAAATAACTGTTAGCGCCTCGTAATATATATATAGAAATAGAGAGAGAGAGCCAAAAGCTGTTAATAGCTAATGGCCAAGTGCCACTTTCGTATTAGATACAATTTAAATGAAGACAACGGAAACTTTACTACGTAGTAGTAGCAGCAGCAGCGATATACTTTACTTTGAGCATGAATTTAAACACTGAAGTGCATGATAAAGTGTATAGGGAAATGAAAGAGATAAAGAAAAACTAATTGATTAATTGAATAAATTTGATTGATTTTATTTTAAATTTTACAGGAAGACTTAAATTAATTAAGTCTTTGATTTTTATTTTGTTTAAGCGTATTGTATAGTACTGTAGCAATAAAACAATAGTGCGCATAATTTACTTTGTTAAAATGTAAATTAAAGTTAATAGCACGATAAAAGGTCTGACAAATATATTGATCCAAACTTCCTGTTTTTAAATACATAATAAATTTCAATTTTATTTAATTTGACTCGATATTATGATTATGTAACTTGATATAAACGCAATTTCATTTGAGAAAAAAATTATGGAAAGTAGGTTAGACTACCTAAAACTTTCAAATATAAAAATGTATAGTAAACTTAAAAACTCAAAATTTTTATTATGAAATTGACATACATAGCCTATTATTTAAGATACGAATTTCATAAACCTTCAAAGAAGCTTTTTTTCAAAAAAGTTTCATAATCATTTTCAAAATCAAGTATAACTATCAATAAATTTATGTTTTTAGATTTAGTGGATTAGATTTAATCAATCATTTCTTTTCATTAATTAAGGTCGTATTTGTAGTTTGACTTACTCTTTCAGAATAAATCGATTAAAAAAATTTAATGTTTCATTGGTAAGTGAAGTAAATTTTACATTCAGTGTACAAATTTGATTAGATATGCAACATAATCCATTACATACTTATCTTATGCATTTACAAGTTTATTAATTAAGATGATGAATTAAAACTCTCAATGATAAAGGAATCGCAATTACGATCTTTTATCTCATAATTGAAGATTAATTGAAACTAAACAAAGCCAGTAGTGTCAAATTTATTCAGTTTCGAAACTACCTTTATTATAAATAACTTTCCAATAAATTTCAATCATTACCAATTTGATGAAAGTAAAAAAAAAATAAAAGAAAGTTACAGATGATAAACTAAATAGGAAATGAAAAAAAAAGAAAAAGTTACAGATGGAATATAGTTGAAAAGGAAATCATTAACCAAAAAAAAATTTCAAAATAATCATGAATTGTCAAGGATGAACACGAAAATGAAGAATTAGATTTAATGCTTTATGCGCATTAACTAACTAGGACACGATGAAAACGTTCAACCATCTACTCAATTCGATTCATTAACTCAGATTCAAACAAGCGTAATATATATAGAACCACCGCACAAATTTTCGCTTCTACCTAATCTCACAATTTGAATACACATTGTTAAAATCTGATAACATTGGCGTTAATAACCAATTTCACTTTTCATTTTGAAATAAAAGGAAGAAAAAAATGTAAGTATATAATTGTTACTAATGTTTTTTCTTTTCATCTGGCTAAATAAGTTTAGACAGGCGTTGATATTCGTAAATATTGTAACTACTAGTCTATGTTTAGAAGAAAAAATATGAAAGAAAGAAGAAAAACAGCTTTTATCTTCAATTTATATAATGTTTCTTTTTGCTTGTAATTTTCATTTACGTAAGTAAATATCTTCATAGTATAAATGGACAGCTTTGAAACAATCAGTATCAGACTTATATTAATAATATTGTTACGTAATTTTAATTTTTTTAAACATCAATACACACGTCGTGTATACAAAGTAATAGACGATAAAAATTTAAGTGAATTTAAAAATGACTCTAATGTAATATTAAAAAAAACTCAATCATTTTAGATAAGGATTTTTTTTTTCAAATAATTTAAAAACCTAGTGTACATATATTTGAAACTACTATGAAATATTCGATTTTACTTTTTTTTGTTATCTATTTATATTATTAAATATTAAAAGGTTTAAAGAACCACTTACCTAATACATTTAACCCATAGGTATAAATTATACACTGATAAAGTCTTTGAGATAAAACATTTAAATTAGGTAGTTTTCGAGTAGTAAATAGAATTTATTAAGTGCTCTGAATGTATAATAAAAATTAAAAGGTTTGAGCATAAGCAGAATGAATATTAAAAGCAATTCAATCGCGTTAAATTTCATTTGATACATAAGTTTAAAATTTAAATATACGTATGAAACTTTGCTACGAAACATTAATATGATACAAAACTTTTGCTTCGTATTTAATAGAATTATATTAAAATTATATTTTCAAAAAATGAAAAAAAAGTTTTAAAATTCTCTAATATTTTTAATTTTTAGTAAGGAATAATTACTATATGTATCTCTCCTATGTACATGATAAGCTTTGAAATATTAACATCACGTGCACTCAAATGTACAATAAAATATGTCTAGGCATTATTAGATTATATTAATTTTACAGCATGAAACAATATTCGTACATGTTTATTTGCACAACGTTAAAACTAGACGACGCAGCTTATATAGCCCATGGAAAAAAAATTTAATTTTCTTTGCTTTCAAAAGCTCAGTGACACGCAATAAGTAAATCTCGCGTTAACAAACACGCAATGATAAATAACATTAGGTCTGCATGCAAAGTTAAATAAGCTGGATTTTCAAAAGAATATAAATTGGCTTGATGCAGGTTAAAAAAAATTGAGTGCGTTTAATGTTAGTTCCGGGTTATTAATACTAGTTTTTTTTAGATACATTTATAATATGATAAAAAATGTGTAGATTGATAATTTATTGATATTAAGATTTAAAATGTAGTTTTTTTATTGGACTGAATTTTTTTCTTTTCAACTATAGTCATCATGATTTTTAATAAAGTAAATTGTAATTGATTGAAGTAACTGACAAGATATTTGTTGAATTTTTAAATTGAAATCAGATTACTTGAAGCTTTTGTAATTTAATTGCCGCCTCGAGCAAATTGTAAAATTTGTAAATTTAACTAATAGTAAGAAAATCGTATTAACAAGCAAAAGCACAGCAAACTTGATTATAAATTCATTCAAATTAAATGAAAAATCGTGATAGATTTTCGAAATCAATTACTGCTCTAAAAAGAAGCAGTAAATGAAAGAATTAAATTTACCTTTCATTAATTAAAATAAAAATAATTTCAGTAATTTCTATATTTCTCGTAAAATTTAATATCTACGATTTATTTAATAGCAGATAATCATCAGTTATATTAAAATTTAATCTAAAGTAATGTATATACATAATGTGTGTAAAAAATATATGTGGCTTGATTTACAGGCTATGCGCGTATAATGTTTTTGCGCATCCTTTTCTTTAGTGGTTAAATGGAGAAGTCGAGTTGAAGTATTTTCTTTTTCTGATTTCCTTTTTTTCTCTCAGATAATCGAGTAGATGAATGATTTTTATGTATACTTGAATGTGTATTGCAGGTTATGTGAGTTACGGACAAGCTGATTTTCAAGGTTTTCAAAATTATTAAAAAATTTTTTTAAATATTATTTTTTTAGTGATCGTTAAAATTTTTTAATGAAAAGCATCATAGAAATATATTTTGAAATTGTTAGAATAAAATTTAAAAAATTGCAAAACTGCAATATTTGTACAACATCCCTGGTAGAAATTTGAACATTAAAAATGGTGTAAACAACAATTTATGACCATTGTCAATAGTAATATTTTGTCATGTCAATATTGGCGAATAAATGGCAATTTTTTGCTGAATCTGCAGAGCTCAAATTTTTTGGTATATTGGTTAGCATCTTATAGGCAAAAAATGCTAATATAAAAATGTTGTTCAAAATTTTTGTATTTAGCCAAAAAAATACGCATTTTAAGTAAACGGAGAGAAAAAATCAGTAACAGCTATCTAAAAATTAGGTAAACTGTGGACAACTTTTTTTGACTAGTTATATAACTTTTTAGTAATGAGTCCTTAATTTTTCAGATCATAGGTAAAATCATAACCTCACTTTTGCCACGTGGCGAGAAAATATAGATTAGTATTTATTCACATTCCTTCGTCAATGTTTATTTTTATTGGAATTTATAAAAATAAAAATAATATTAAATTTTATTAAAATAAAAATATGAAACGCAGTACGAAACGAGTATAAAAATATCGTTTTTTAAAATAATAAATGGAAAATTTTATTAATCGTTTAAAAATAACCTCTAACAATCCGATCACAACTCAAAATATACGCGCGAATATATTAACAAAAGTGATTCTATTAATGATTAATGATAACTTTCAAGAAAAAACCTTAAATGATTCTTAATAGTAATCAATTAGAGCACAATTTGATAGACTCTACTGTTAACTATCTATATTCAAATAATAGTGAATCAGACTCAACATTTTATTAGCATTTTTTAGCACTATGAAGGTTGAAAAAAACGTTTCATATTAGTTCAAATAATGGCCATAAAACATTCCCATTTTCTGCTCTTCACTTTAAAGAAATAGCCATAAAATGGTAGAAAAAGCGTTTCATTTTCTACCAGGGATGTACATACACTTTATTGAATAAGGTTATGTATACAGAAGTGAATAAAAAAATTGTTTGACCTACAACTATAAATGGATCACTAATTGTTCTAGTTTTGTAATTCATAGTTAGTAAATATCCATTGCAATGATTGTTCATTATTAACTGGTTCATTGCGTTAAATGTAAAATCTTGATACTTATACAGTGAACGTTAGAATTTTAATTTCATAAATCGCAAAAGTTATCTAATCATCTTTAATTGCTACATTTCCGACAATTCAACATAAATTGACTAATTAATGGGAAAAATACCCGTTAAAAATATACAAGCTTTACGTAATCACATTTATAATCTTCAAAGAGCTTAATTATTTTTACTTTGGTTATAAAATTTATACTTAAATATACCTATGGCATTTATGTGAATTTTGAAAATTACATTTAATATATTAAAAATTCAAAAACATTATTATTAATAAATCATGAAATTAACTATTTTTAAACAACGTTAATTATTTTATATTTATGTAAATATTTAATAAGGAATCCGTTTACGATTTCTGTTTTACAAGTTATATTCGCAAAACCATTTAATTAAGTATTTTAATTACATAAAATTAAATTAGTTATTATTAATAATTTATAAATATATTATTAATAAAAAATCTTGTTTTTTATTGTCATTTGAATTAAGCCACGTGAATTGAAGCACGTGTTATCTGCAACCGTGTCAGGGTTGGCATTAAAGCTCTCCACTATGACTGAAACCATTTGAATATAAATTCTATTTAATACAGAAGGGTCATTTATATATATCTTAATACACTCAAGTACCTTTGAACTAATTTTCTACAATACGAGTATATATATCGCAATCAAAGGAATGTAATTAACGAAAGGGTTTTCACTCTACACAAACGATATTGTTTTCTTGTTGATTGCCTTTCAAACGCAGAAGATGAAGTTGTGTATTGCTAGAGTGTAGTTGAAGTTTTATAGGTTACTATTTATACTTAGGTTATTTACGTATAGAATCTACGTTTATACAATGATATTCATGTGAAATTTGAAAATTATATTTAATATATTAAAATTTCGAAATACCATATTATTATTATAATTAAGATATCGTGAAATCAACTTTCTTTAAATAACCTTAATTATTTATATATTTTGTATACATATTTAAATAGTGTTATTAACTATAATTAAAAAAGACTCTCTTAGTAAAATTTTTATATACGTAAAACTTATTAAATGCATTAGTATGAAATTCAAAGAAAGTGCAATTATTTTAGAATGATAATATATCCTGCCAGCTACTGTAGAGATATTATAATAAACTCATACATAATTTATTGTCATTATCATACTCGTGCACCTATCACACCGTACCACTCATAAATTTATCAATTTATTTCAACAAACAAAATGAAATAAATATATATAAATCCCTTTTTCTTCACGCTTTTAAAACACGTAATATATTTTTTTCTCACTCACCACAAGTAGCTTTTTTTTTAAAAAGATGTACAACATATACTGTAGATTTTGCTTTCGCACAAGAAGAGCTCCTTATTACTCGCTTTCACTCTTATGGCGCCCCGAAATTGCATGGGTCATCGTCGAACGCGCACGATTTCGCCTCTCCTGATGTGCAATATTTGCACCGCCAGTATATTTATGTATATATGTATACGTATACTGGCTGCACTTTTTTCCCTCGTTTCGTTCGCTTTCGTGCAAGATTGGCGCCAAGATATACGATAGATACATACATACACATTTATTAAATTCTTTTTTCAGAGTATTGTTTAGTTTTGTTACGTAAGTTCAATTGTTCTTTGCATCGTGTGAATCAATATTCTTTAATTAATTATATTTATCATTTAAATATTTTTCCCAATTAAAATATATGTTCATATTTTATATTGATTATATAAATATTTAATTAACTTTACTGAATATTTAGTGAAATTTTTGTAATGTATTTGCATTTGAAATATTTTTTTATTAATTTGTTTCTAATCGTAACGTACTTTTTATAAATACTTTAAAAAAAATGTTTATTACTTTGCTTACGAATGCTCAATAAATTCTTCTGTGTGATTAATTTTAGAATAAATAATGTGACTAAAACATATGTAAATAAAGAGAGTTTCGCGTAAACTTAAAATTAGAACATTTAAAAAAAAGTCTTAAAATGCAAGTCCGTAATTTCAGTGAATTTTATGTCCCAATGAAACTTCTGGCTAGAAAGTTTTTTTTAAGTTTACTCATCAAGCTTATTTTTTTTCTTCTTTTTATCTTTTAAAACTGTACTTAACTACACTTAAATGTTCGTGAACGTAGAATTTTCCTTATTCTTTCCCCATAATCATCATTTGCATTTGTAAAGCTTAATGGCTTAAAATAAATAAACTTTTCTTTTAAAAATAATGTTTACTGATTTTCGAAAAGATGTATTTATACTTGGTATTGAACCGCTAGCATTTGAAAAAATTTATGATCATACTAAAATAAAAATAGTCTACTTGATAATGAAGTAACATTAAAAAGTATAATAATTGTCTAGACGATTTAAAAAGAACACAAAAGAAAAAAGAAAAAGTCGTGTGATAATTGTTTTTGATACTAATCATTTTCTGCGTATTATAGATTTTAGGTTATATATATTACTAATTTACATGATATTTACATTTAGATTCAAATTTTATGATTTCAGCAATATAAAATAAAATTTTATTGCTTTTTAAAATACTTGAACATAATATAAAAACTTTCCTTTTAATAAAATGTCACTAAGAATTCCCTATATTGCACTAAATTTTTGCAGTCTTTAAACATAACCTATAAAAAGTACAGTGCCTTCTTCAAACTAGTTCAGGGATAACGGCAACAAACAAAAAGAAAAAAGAAAAGGGAACAACAATGGAAAAAGAAAAAAAAAAGATACGCATGCCGATTAAGACGAGAATTTATGCAACAATCTTGGAAAAAGAAGAGAGAGAATGTGGGAAAAACGTTATCTAATCCGCGTTAAATTGCAAATGTCATTTTAGTCGCGCGTTTTCTCAAAGTTAGAGCTTATATCGCAAGAAAGTTAATAAATTCTTCTAACGTTGTGCGGTGTTGTAATGAACGTACAGGCATCTCTTTTTTACACTAATTAAAACAGAAACTTTCTGCTATTAAAATAAATTTTGTTGCTTTAACGAGGAAATGGAATAAAGAACAAAATTTATTTTTATATGAATTTTAATTAAGCACGAATTATGGTTAAAGTAAATTATTGTAGAAACAAATTTTGGTTAAACTTGGAATATTAACAAATTAAAAAAAAAAGTTAATCTAATAACTAAACCATTTTTATACAGAAAAATCAATTTAAAAAATTTAGTATTTTAAAGGAGAATTCTCACAATTTTTCGAGTTGAAAGCTAAAATTATACGCTAAGACGTTCGTATAATACACTTCATTAGAATTATCTCACGTAAATTTAATAAATGCAACAATTAATCATCACATTTTATTATGTATTTGATTATCTGCATTACAATCATTATAATTAGTTATTTAATTATCCTAGTTTTATAACGAATATAGGAATCGCAAGTATTTTTTTAGGTTATGTCTGGATATCTAATTTAGCCTTTTCATCGCTATCCGTTGCAGTTGAATAGAGTTAAATTATGTATTACGTATGATAATTTTAAATTATATATTCATAGTTAAATTTATTATGATAATTCGTCAAATTTACATTAATAATACAATAATAATATTAAAGAATTAGGAAATTGTGTCTCGGTATTAACGGAAATAGTTCGAAGCGGAAGTATTGTTTTTTCATACTATAGAAACTTGTTTATGGTTAACTTTCCAGTTATGTGAAAAAAAGTCATTTAATAATTTCATTCACTTCTTGTTATAACACAATTTTTGGCTATAATTAAAGCATTCAAACTAAACTATAATGTAACCATAAATTTGAATTTCAAATTTCGTTTTACTTCTTGCTTTTCGCAATTACGTTTTCACAATTATTAATATTAATAATATATGCGAGAAATACGTCATAAAATTATTTTATCAAGTTAATAATAACAAAGTTACATGCAAACTGGATAATGTATTATTATTAAAGTGACTATAATGTCAGGAGTATAATATAGTAAATAGCGTAACTAGATGCACCTGAACTTTCATTCTATGAGTAACATGGGGCGAATAACGGAAAATTCGCATCGAGGTAAAAATGTTATAAACGTTTCAGATGAAAATAAAGGTTAGCGTGTCTCAGTTACTGCTCGACTTTTATTGCTGTTTTCTTTATGCGGAACATTAAAATAAACGTTTTCTCAGTTTTCCTTAAAAGGATATATTTCAGTAAAATGGGTTTTTTCATAACAAAAAATTACTTTTAGCGGAGTTTAAAATTCTTTTTTTACCAATGTTTTTATAAGCCAGTTGAATTAATTAAAGATACCTTCCTGAAAAAGATCAACATTTGTTGATAATGATGACGGAAAAGTCATTATGTAATATATCATGCTAAATGTACAGCTTTAATATATTTCATGAATAAAGAAACTTAATTATATAAATTGAATGGCATAAATAATTCATAACATATTTTTATTTTGCGATACGAAATTCTAGACGGAGTTATCAATCATATTAGAAAAAGAATTTCAAGCTTAATGTTAGAGAAGAAAAAAAGCAATATCTTAAATGGTTTCAATAGATAACCTTCGAGTGCAATTACACGCAAATAGAAACTCTCTAAGGGGATTGAGAAAAAATTATCCACCCTTTGCATTTAATAAATTAAGTAGGAAAAAAACAAAGTGCTTTTTAGTTTCTTTTCTTAAAACTAAATATTGATTTGTAAGTTTAAAAGAAATTTTTCTTTATGTAATCATGAAAATGGAAAAAATTATCACTTTGGAGAAAATTTCTCAAGCATATTTTAGGATTAGATTGAAATTACTTTAAATCGATTGAATTTTGATTTACTTATTGCCGATCCCTAATTTTTTTCAAGAAACATTATCGTTCGTAATACCAGAACAAATTTTTTAATCAAGTAATTTATGGGTTTTCAAATTTAAAAGATTGCATTTAAAACCAAACTGGTTAAAAGAAAGATAGTAAAATAATCAAAATTGATGAATAAATGTACTATCTTTTTCACATTTAAATTTCATAACGTAAAAGTGAATGTCGATATCAAGAACTTATTACTTTCTCTTTTTATTAAATTTGACCCCAAAATAATAAAATATAAGATTTAACATTCACTACATTGGTTATAATTATTAAAACATAATAAAAGCTACATCACTGTATAAAACGTTACTTGAATAACAAATGTTCCAAAACAAAGAACCGTGAAAATTCGAAATCTAAAACATGGAAAAAAACGTAAAGTAACTTAATCAACGGAAAAGACTGAAACCCGGAAACAAAAGTTGACAAAATGTTAAAAGTTTCTTTAGCCTTCCCATTTTTTTTGGTCCCTTTCGCCCTTTTTTCTCACCTTCGTTTGTTATTTTAAGTTGTCTTTTTTCTTCTTCTTTTAAGGACGTACGTTATAGAAGTTCAAGCCAATTGCTTACGAAATGGTTTTCTAGTCCATTTATAGAAGGTCGGACCTTCGAAGTAACGAAAAGAACATTTCAAGGTGCTTGACCGACGAAGAGAGTCTGACAACACGTCACGACAAGAAAAATACTTTTAGTATTGGTGTACGTATTGTACAAACGATTGCAAAAAGAATTATTCATGTGGGTACACAATATCCCGTTTTATCCCCTATATGTAAACACAATTTTTAAGGCAAAATATTTTTCCATATTATATGGGTTTGGAAAATTTTATTCCGGACATGCTGGTTATTTGATTGAACCAAATATCACTTTTTATACGATTTTAATTAATGTTTATAATTAATCAAAGTCGAGAAATTATTTGATTTTTAAATTCAGAAATTTTTAATTGCTATTATTATTTATACTAATTTTGTTCATTAAATTTTCTTACGATAATTTAAAAGTGAAGATTCTGTTGACTATTAAATCCAAAATTTTATGCTTTTGACCTTAAAAGAAATAAAACCTTTTTTTCATTTTAGAGTTACCATAAAGAAATAAACGGATGATGGTCACGAAAGGTCAGCGATAATAAAAAAGAAACACCAAATTTACAATAACCTGTAGCTGAAACAATTGTGAAAGTTTGAAACCTATCAAAATTTGAACGTTTAACAGCGGCATATAAAATGTAAACCATAAACTGAACTTAAGAAATAGACCATACAATGAACAAATGTTTCATTTCATAGATTGATTATCGGCTGTTGAACAACGTATATAAATCAGTGAAAATTTTTATAAAATTTTTTATAACTTGTATTATTTAAGTTACTATTAAAATAATAGATGTACAAATATAATTTATTAATGTTTAAAGCACAAGAGTATAAAATAACAACGATTCCTACATGTATAAATGGCCTTCTCTTCTCTTAAATTCCCACAATATACCTTCGAAAATTTTTTTCATTGATTTCACCTTTAGTATCGACAATAGCATCATTTCTGTAAGATATTCATTAAACCATATCATGCAGTTTTTTCAATCGAAATGAGTCAATAATTTTTAGACCTTAACTTGGCAGAAAAAAATACCGCTAGGAGAATTGAATTGATCAAAGCCCACCTAAAACTAAAAATAAAGAGAAATATAAAAAAAAACGAGACAGTCCGGTGTCTCCTTCTTTATTTGGCCTCCTTTTATCTTAACTTTTTTTTAGGTTCATTTCTTATTTAGTAAGCGTAAACTTTTGTGCCTTATTCCGGCTTCACTCCACTCCTTCAGCACTTATATTTTTTTTTCTAACTATACACAAGCGATGAGAGAAAGAGAGAAGGAGAGGCTTTGTAACGGTAATTCCAAATCCATTTGCGCTTGGCTAAGTCGGCGAAGCTCGTTTTTCATTTATCTTTCTCTTAGTATGTGATATATATACATATAGATACACATACATGTGTACGTGTGTGTATATCTCTAAAACTTCCTGTCCTTTTTCTTTTTCTATCTTGCTCTCTTATTCACAATTCGCGTTTGACTTCCTCTTCCTATTACGATTTTTTTTATCTTTACCAGAAAGAGACTCGCCAGTATACACTTGTTATTATGTGCGTCGGTGGCTTTTCTTTCCTTCTTTTTCTTTTTTACTTTCCATTTCTCGATGTTAATGAGAAAAAGTATATCGACAAAAGGCACATATTTTAAAAGCGTTTTAGCAAGAAATATGCTAATTCAATGTAAATTTCTAATAATTGAAATTATATTAATTAATATCCTGTTTTTAATTAGTTTTAATAATCCGTTATGATTTAGCGAGAACAGAAAAAAATGGTTACAGGTGAGAATAGTGACTAGTGATGAATTTCAATCATTTATAACATGACCTATTTAGTTGAAATCAGTAGATTTAAAGATTACCTTTTCAATTGAAACATCGCCATAAGGTAAATGGTATAGAATCTTCTAATCCTTATTCAAGAAAAATCTAATTTAAAAAATAATCCAATGAAAAATATTAAAAGTTAACATCTAAAATATATCCTATTCAACTATTTTCTTATATATATTTAAATTTTAATTATTTTTCTAATTTAAATTCAATCCACATATTTTTGTATAGCATTTTTTAGTCTTCTTGAAAGCGTCGTTAAAAAACAATACATTCTATTCAAATGAATCTTAAAATCTTAAAATAACAAAATTCGTTCTAAAATTAAAATTTAAAGATCTTTATTTGTCGATGTAATTATGTGATGACCCAAATGGTTAGCTTAAAATAATGGCTATTTGAATAAATTTAAAGATGATTAATCAATAATCTATCATTATAATGGTTTTCCTATAAAAACAGTACACGATTACAAATGTCAATAAAACATAAATGTAAACACTGTACGACTAGGAAGATATACGACATATTAGTGCCATTTAGTTTCTGGTATTTTAGCATGTGACTCATTGTCATACGATTGAAAATTGATTATGTGACACTCTCCTTTTCAGTTTCTCTTGACAACGCCATTCTTACAGCATCAAGGGGAAAAAACCGATAAGGTGTGTCTTAGACAACATCGTTAGAATAATGCTGTGATGATATTGACATACATTTGAAGTTTTATCGATGTAAATAAAAAAAAAATATGCAAAATCATAGTAGTTTTAGCATTTTGATATCTACGTATCGTGTAACTAATATTTCCTCTTTGAAACCATAAAAATTCAACTTGAATAAACCTGATATTTAATATCTATAATGTCATCAAATTCGACTTTTTTTTTATTTGTAGTAAAAAAAAGAAAGAAGTAAAGTTTCCGATGAAACCACCTGAACTCCACTCAACCAAGTTATTTTACTCCACCTTTCAACCTCGATTCAAGCTGTCGACAACATAAAAGAGGCAGAATTGAAACTGGTGTTTTTCCAGTGTCTTTAAGAGTCCCGTAATAGTTGCGGCCTAATTTTGCATTGTCCATCGTCGCAATATCTTTTAAGCATCAAATGTATACATAGTATAAACTTCTATATATCGTAAGCGTGTCGATTTGTCGAAGTTACACACACCTAACGGTCAATGTAGCTCAAAGAGGAGATTTCCACCAAAGGTATACATAATACATATATATATGTGTATGTATGTGTGTATATATATAAACTTTTATAAGTATAACGTGAACGCAAGAAAGAAAGATAAAAAAAAACCTGCTTAGATAGAATATAAGGCTTTTCCAGTGCCGCAGCTCTTAAAACAAGTACAGTTACGTAGAGAATAAAATGCGGAAAGAGCGTTTTTTTCTTTTTTGTTATTCTTTTGAAGCTAAAACTTTGTAATTGATGACGCGCACGTTTAAGTGTGCAATAGAAGCAGGAAGATTTTTATAAAGATAGTAATTTCTCGAAAATGATAACTGCTAATTGCAACTGATTGAAGTAGAATTTTTCTTTTTTATTGTGCATTAAAGGTTTTTATGAGTTCTGCTGAATTAAATGTATCTTTATATTGGATATTAGGTTGAATCTTCTATTAAAACTTGATATGAACTTATCTAAAGATTAACCTTGTGCAAAACTGATAATTCAACATTTGTTTCGTTCTTTGGATAACAAAAAAATGACTATCATATCTTTAGTTTGTATGTATTAGTTCCTTGATTCATCATTGATAAGAATATACACAAGTCGTTATTTAAAGAGAAAAAATAATCGATTTTTTTAATCAGTTTCTCGTACCTTCAAGTATATGTGTTTTTGTTCGTATACATTATTAAACATCTTGTAAGACAATCAAGGTTATACATGTAATTTTTTTTTTATTTCGCTGGTCATTGACTTGAAATATTGTACGTATCAAAGATCGAAGGTTTTTGTTAAGTTTGGGTGAAAGCTTATGTAGCGAATGAATCAACGTTTGATTATTTTTATTTCCTTTAATTCTGTAATGGGTTACACTTGATAGACTAGACACAATAAGCTTTATACGTGACGTGTATCATTAGATAAACATTTTTTTTATCTTTAATTATTTTGCTTAAATTGTAACAATGTCCATTGTTATAATGAAATCAAGTACATTTTGACAGATTCTAGATTGTTGTATTATTGAGAGAACAATAATAAAAATAAAACAATAAAAAATTTTTACAATGAAACATGACGAATGTAATACAGAAATAGTTATGGTCAAACATTTATTTTAAAATCTGAACAAAGCTATAAAATTTTCTAAAACATTATACTTGGGAGAAGAGTTGAAGAGATTTATTTATATTGACACAATATTAGACTTTGTTACTTCATAATACGTGATTAGTTAAGCTTTCTATTTCTAGAAACCACAAAAGTTTTTTGCACGTAATGTATATGCCAAACTATAAAATGTTTAATTAGATTTAAAATAAAAAAGGAAAACTAATTGAATTTTTGTGTTAAATTGTTAATTCTATGTAAAAATTTATTTAACATTTCTTTGAAATATTCTATTAAAAGTGTCATCTTTAGCAAATAATTATCCCAACGAAAGCCTATTCATGATCTCAAAAAACTTTCATGATAAATAACTAAAGCATCTATAGCTTGAAAGCCACAAATCTCTCGACAATTCTAAAAAAAGAAACTAAAAAGTCATCTTTACAGTCTTTACTCTATAATATAATTTTTTGACGACACAGAAAAACTTAACCACAAGTACAATGCACATACACGAACATTCAAAAAGACCTAAAGTGAAACTTTCTTGTAAATTCATTACATAGGTATATACATATATACGTATACAAGTTACATACGAATGAGTGAAAAAAAAGGCTAAGAGAAAGAGAGAGAACGCGTAGTACACGTCTCTTTGAGTTCCCAAGGATCTGGAATCGTTGTCGTTCATTGAAACCAAGAAAAGCAAGAAAACTTGTCTGAGCTGCTTTGCCTTTAACTCCGTTATTGCTCTCTGTATAAGTATACCTACATGTATACATAAGAGTCGATTGCCTGCCAATCGAGTTTCTCATATCTCTTACGCGTGCGTTTGCAAAACCAGGCGAAAAGAGAAAAAATATATATGTATAGTATACGATCGTCATCGTAAAACTCAGACGTCGGTATAAAGTACTCAAAGTACACTTTCTTCGAGATTATTGATCATATATACGTATAGAAAATATTGCACTTCTTTGATAATAATAATAGAATTTCTTGTAAAATAATTAATTATTTTTATAAAATATTTAAAAATTTATCATCATGCCTTATTATTGGAGACTATGATGAAATCTGTTTTTCTTTTCCGATGCATTAGAAAATATTAAACAGGGATAGTGTTTTTCACATGCAACTATCGGATTTTTTAGTCCAGCATTAAATTTTTTTTAATTATATAAGATTTTATCTAAATTTGAACGATTTAAAGAAATTTACTATTAACGTACAAATTATTTTTTATTCTTATCAGAAGAATATAAAAGTTGTGGTAAACGTCTTTTGATTACAAAAAAAAATTTTTCACAAAGCTTGATTGATCCAAAAAGTATGAATACAGAAAAATAAAGATAAAATATTAATTTTCTATACACTATTATTTCTGTTCCTTTATAACTGCAGAAAAAATTTAAAATTTCTAGATAATATTTATTTTAATCAAAAGATTCGATTGAGGGGCTTAAATACTTTTGTTAAAAATATTCTAGAATAATAAGGTAAAAAAAGTATGAGAGCAAAATTTTAAAAAAGTCTTTAAAATTTAGACAACATAGGAACATAAAAGATCCAAAAATAAGAAATTCATTTTTTTTTTGTAATTATATTTTTTTTAAATTTTATTTAACGTCGCTGTATTTATACTATTATTGCGATGCTAATTAACGACGGAGGTTATCAATGTGTTTGTGAACAAAGCACATGTAACGTACAGTGGTGCTTGTATCAATCGGTTGAGAGCGGGATTCGAACTCGAGACCTCGAGATTATGATTCCATTGCTCTACCGGGTGAGCCACTGACGACCTCTTTTTTAGTTAATTTCTACAATAAATTATGCAATATACATACATCGCATATAACTCAAGAATTGTTTTTAGTACGATATTGTAGAAAAAAATTTGTATTTTACTTATCTTTTTCCATAAAAAAAAATATATTCTTATACTCACGTATATTGGTAAATAAACTTAGAATACTTATGAATTGATTGCGTCAACTCACCTGAAAAATAAAAGAAAAAATATATTTTTAATAATAAGGAATGAATAAAAAAGTGCGTTAAATATATTTTGAAAAAAATATCCTTTTAAATTCTAACATTTATTCAAAATAATCTAAATAGAGTTAGATAAATGATGCATTCATAGAAAGCTAGCGTCTCTGCATTATTTTACTCACAAAACAATAAACCATTGCAGTATATTTTTTTTACAATCTTACTGCAGTATACGCAATAAAAATGCGCATGTATCTATTGTTTTATACCTTTATTCATCGTAGATCAAAGATTTCATTTGAAAGCCATCTATTACAAAACTAAAATTTCAAAGAAAAAAAAATAAATTTTTTATAAATCACTTATAAATTAAATTCATCCTTTACAAAGCTATAATTCTTTTCAGTGCTGATATAAAAAGTATATATCTTTTGGTTTGTTACTTTATGACAATGATATTCAATTCTTGCAAAATATGTACAATTAACTTTATTTAGGTATATTAAAAATATAATTGTGAGAAAGCAAGTAAATATGCATGAAAATTATCATTTCATTATTTGATATTTAAAAATTATCTAAAAACATTATTTTTAATTGTTATTGACTTAGACTTAATGTAAATTAATATTTTTAAATATCTCTTTTTGTTACTAAATTCATCCAAATAATTTTTTGTTAACTTGAAATTAATAACATAAAATTATGAATGAATTAACTTAGCAATAATAAATTGAATAATGCAATCGTATTAAAAAGTCGTTTAAATCGTTAGAACATGATTTCCTAACAAAACGATCGGCAAAACGATCGACTCTTCATAGTCGATCACATCAAAAGCTCAAAGGCGGCAGCTGCACAGAGAAATTAAGTTCATGTGTATATGTATACATATACGTGTTCCATGCGATCGGTGACAAAGCCAATTAGCATTCCATTGCACGTACTGACTATTAAACTTGCACATTTATAAACTCAACGACAGAAGAAATAAAAAAAGAAAAAAGAAAGAGAGGGAGAATTTAGTGTAATATGAAAAAAATTTATTGCTTTACTTTCAATGTTCTAAGAATAGAAGAAAAATATAATTAAAACTTTTTCACTCGATGTTTATTAATAAAGTAGAGCATTTTAATTATTTTTAATATTTATATCTTCAAAAATAAAAACCATTTTTTTACTAACCACAAAAAATATTTTACAAAATGCATTTGGTTAATAATAATGATGAAAGATAATGTAAAAATTTAATTAAATTCTTTATTTATTTAGTATAATGCAAAATCATTAAGCAAATTAGCTTTTTTTTATCAGAAAATTTTTTATTATCTTTGAAATATACAATTTTCAAACAATTTAAATATAACTGACAAGAATATATAATTAATCTTTTTTTTATTATTTTATAAATATTTTACAAAGGAAAAAATTTTTAAATTGTGCAAATTCAAATAGATATTTTACAATTTTTATCTATAAAACTGACCAAACTAAATATCACTAAAACTTTTTTCTCACGTATATCGAAAGCCATCGAATTAAATCAATGCGTAAAACACACTTGAATCCGTTCAAACAAAAGAAAAAGAGAAGTTAAAATAATGAAAAACAGAAGAAAAATAAAGATACTAAGTTTGGAGTTCATGCGATGCATGAACACCTGAAAAAAAAGAAAAATAAAAAGATCGAAGGAACCGACGTGCGCGCATGACAGTTTGATGAGTCTCACACACAGAGAACAGATAATGCCTGGATTCAGGAAGCGAAATATACTGGCTGCTGTTATTTTTTTTTCTTTTCCTTTCAAAGCAAACTCTCCTTCCTGGCATCTTTTTTTACAAGGTGTCGCGAGAAAGATGAGTTATTCAGGGAGGCCAATTATTCATTGTATTCACAAAAGCAATTCGTTTGGATGAAAAAGAAAAAAAAGGAGAAAAAGGTGTAAAGTATACATATAGATGTATATTGGATTGCGGATGAAGACGTTTGGAAGTCTCGTTACGTAAAAATATACAAGTTTAAAAGTTTAAATTGGACGTTTCAAAGGAAAAAGGATGTGAAAGTTCGCAAATCTTGTTTAATGGTGAAGTTTTTGGATAATTAAGAAAGTTTATTTTATTTTTTATAATGGTTATAATAAGATCAAGTAATGGTCGTAATTATTTTGAATTATATGTAATTAAAATTTTTTTTTTTCAATTAACTTTTGAAAAAATTTTTTTTTAGTAATTTTTAAAAATGTAACAAAGACACGTTTTTTAAACATAATAAAATTTTTATTTGAAATGTGATCATAATATGAATATGTTTTTTCTTTATTACAAAAACTTAAAAAAAGATGATATGTAAATTTAGTTCCTTATTAAATGAATTCAGAAATTCTTCAAAATTCTAACATTTCTAAACAAGTTTTTAATTAATGCTTTAAATTTTAATACGTTACTATTTTGCAATAAAGAAATTAAAATTGAAAATTTCAAACTTGTATTACTTTAAATAAAAGCAATCAAACCATTTTATTAAATTCAAACGCAGTGTATATGATTAAAATTTCCTTCATATGTCCGTATGCTAATATGCACATGTCTCGTATGAAAATCAAGAAAAAAAACAAAAAGAAAGAAAGAAAGATATACACAACAGAGCAGTTTTCAATGAATCGTCAGCTTGTATTTAAAGTTTAAAAACATTGTTAACTCACGCATATGGATAATTAATGCAAAGTACAAAACAGCTTGTTATATTACTCAAAGATATAATACAATTTTGTTAAAAGTATAAACGAAAGAGAGACCTTTACTTTTCAAGGCTCTTTTCCAATTTTGCGTATTCCTTTTCGTTATACTCTGGTTAACGTCTGGTTGGTTGATCTCTTTTTTTTTCGATATATATATTCTTTCCTTTTACTCTCTTTTGGATCTTTTATGCGTCTCTATATGATATTCGATCTCCATTTTATTATCCTGTCAAGCCACCGTCGATGTTGAATATAATTAAACTCATTTTTCTTTCTCCTTTTTCATTGTTTTGCGTTCTTCAAGTTTAATGTTCTACTTTACCGACTTGTCGACTTTTGCAAATTGCTTTTTAAAATGGCTATTGTTGCGTTTAATGAGATGGCTGACACGTATAAAAGAGGTGTCATAATTACACAGTTCAAAATTATATTATGATTTGATTTTTTAATATGTTATTAAAGAAGAAAGGTGCTCAAATGTTCGGAGCATTAATTGGAAACTTGATAACTTTTTTCTTTCATATAATACAACTCGTTTTTTATAATAGATAATTAAATTTTATAATCCATTAAATTGAAGATGATTTCTAATTTTATCAGATATTACTTGAAATAAAATTTGAATTATAGATCAAGTGATTCATATTTTAATATTCTTTTGTTAAAACAAACATAACCTCAAAATTAATGGATATAGTTTAGAAGATAAAAATTCATTTTCTTATTTATGATTGCAGTTTAATTATAGACTATACCTAATTTTTTTTCAAGTATTCACGTATATTACAATTATGATATTTCTCATAATTTGAACAGAGAGAATTTCATTTGTATACCAGTTGTATGTTGTGCTATACGTATACAAAGCCTTAATATAAAATAAACGAAATCATTGCTTCTTTCTGTCCTCACTCTTTCTTTTTAATCTCTTCAATCTCTTTTCAAGTCATTGTTTAATTCTTACAAGCATATAAAAGCCTATCTACAGTCTCGTCTTTTTCCTTCTCTCAAATATAACAACGTGTATAAGCAATATACGTGTATGCCCTCGCTCGTTTATTTTGTCGATTGTTTTTTTATTTTTTTTTAAACTGAACGTTCATAAGCGTTCTTAAATATTTTTACGATATATGTATGGCTTATGTTTTTACATAGGGTTAACGCAAAAATTTTACGACTGGAATATTTATGCTATCTTATAATGAGGAATGGATTGATAGTTCTATGTTTAATCATTTTTATGATCACATAAAATATTAAAGTACTTTAACAATGAAATTTACGAACATTACCAAGAACCATAATATTTATTACTTGCTATTGGTAATATACCAGTAGCAAGTAATAAATACATTTGGTACAAATACCAAAAACTAGTTTTTAAGTTAATTAAAAATTCAATAACTTAAACAAAGTTTGATACCAGTTGCTGGAAAGGTAGGAGAAAAAAAGAATTATCGTTTCTGAATGTTAAAAGTATTGTCTGTGAAAAGGTAAAAACTACTAACCTTATCCAAAAACATTAGCCCACGTGGCTCATACGTGCAAAATTAAACTTTGTTATCTTTACTGTTTTTTTTTAATCATGATGACTTGAAAATTTTTGTCAATATTTGTTTGAATAAAGTATCCTAGTCTCTGGATACCTGATTGATACCACCCAATAACTGGACATGGGTAAGCCCGTTTTCAGTTATTGAGGGTGGTACCATTCTTAAGATATCCAGGGACTGGGACACTTACTTATCTACTAATATATCCTACAACCAAAAATGTTATAAATTGATATTAACAGCAGTAAAAAATTAAAAACTAAAACAAATTTTAATCTACACTTTTTTTCTATCATTAAAAGTCTCTTATGAAGTTACAAAAAATGATTTTTTCAATTAACAGTATCGCGGCAAACGGTCATAAGATGTGTGAAAAATTTCAAATTAAAATAATGAATGGAGAGTTTTCTCATATATATCAATATATCATCAAATTTCTAAGGTGAAGTATTAGGGCGTATGATTTAAACAGTTACCGACATTGCAATTTCTCGGGTTTTTCATCTTAATCTTAAAATTTTTGTGAATATCTCTATATCGTGTTTTTTAGTACAAGGGTATAATATAGAGATATTTTCAAAACTTTTAGATTAAGAATATAAAATTAGGAAAACTGCAATATTATAATATTACATCTCTTATAGACTATTTTGACTTGTTTAACTAAATATTTATTTACCTACATTAATAATTTAAAAAAGAATATTTACGAATATTTTGAAGAAAGGATTTTATCGTTATCTTACCCTTCTATTTTCAATATTAGAGTTTTCTTAATGTATCACACAAAGTCGTTCCTTTTTATATTTTGATAATGCAAATTTTGAAATAGCAATTATTTTTATACCCATTAATCAAAAGTTACTTTTACAATCTCCGTCACTGTAATACAAATTAATTTATACATTTTTTAAATGTAATTTAATTAATGAATTCTTTCATAATAAAATTCCCATTAAATTAGCACTTTCTATTTCATTTTGAAAAAAGTTTCTTATAATTATTCGTTCTCTCAAAAATTTCACAGTAAATTAAAAGCCAACGTTAAATGACCCATATATGTACCGTTATCTTACGTGTTTGAGGCCTCAAAAATAAAAAAATAGAAAGAAGAAGGCTTGCCTGACGTTACGTACTGGCGACGATTCTTTGTCTCAGTGACTTTTTGGTGTCTATATGTCTGTAAGCTTTGTATAAAACACGTATATAAATGACCTCGAGCAGACGGCTATACGTTCACGCATAAAAATATACATATGTAAATATACATATATTAGTATACGCAAAAAGGTAAGGTACAATGTACACACGTAAATGTGCCATTAAAGAAAGAGAGGAAAATAATCAAGTAAGGAGATTGACTTGCGGATATATGGGCTACGATTTTGGGTTCCATTAAATTTTTTGGTTACATGGATTGCGACGTCGCAGGTTAAGCTAAATTTCTATTTCGTGGTTTACAAATTAAGCTTTTAGTTTATAAAATTTTTTTGGATTTTTAAATTTCACCATTCTGTGGGTTTTAAAAAATGATGGAAAATTAAAAGATCTGTAAAACCTCACGTATGAAAAGCGTGATTTGTAAGCTCAAGAATGAAACCTAACCTAATCTTCGAAGTCATTTTAACATTGAGAGAGTAATCTTCATTATTTTTAAATTTTGTGGTTAAAATATAAATTTATAATAAACGTGTGGATTTAAATGAAATAAAAGGGTGCATTAGTCAAGTTTTTTGAACATTATCTCTTTTAACTTATACTACATCGATATCTTTATTCTGCGTAATATTGACATTTTTTATCTACGTTTTTATCAATGTAACATTTACGTTGTTCATCTAAAATCATTTTTAAGAATATTTTTTTTATAATATTTGAAGACATTTTGTCTACTCGTTTGGTACGAACACTACATATGACTGATTGTGATTCAGTAAAAGTTTAAACCAATTTTGCTGTTGGGAACCTTTTACAATTTATATCTCTTACTAAAAAGTAATAAATTTAAATGTTTTGCAGAAAGTAATCGTATTTTTCCGTAGTTGGTACACAAATATTTGATTTTATATATTTGTTTTTGAAACTTTTAAAAAATTGAATTGTGAAACAAAAACGCATAGCGAAAAATAGAAAAAAGGCATATTTATTCAAATAAAACTTGCATGGGAAAATTGTTTTTTTTTTAATAAAAAAAATTTTATTTAATTTATAAAATTAGTTAAAGTCCTATAATAATATTAATAATTATAATATAATGCGTTATAAAACTGAAAAGAATATATTTTACCAAACATTTGTAAAACGATATAAATTGTCAAATGTATAAAAATGGCATAAATCTATATTTATTTAACCGGAACTAGAAAACTCACCAGTTTGGCAGTTGATTATTTGTTTTTGATAAATGTGTAGATTTCTACAGTACCTGACCTATTTTTAACTATGATGCAAAGCATTTTAACATTATGTCATGAAAAATGCATTTTTTGAAATATAACCAAGCTAAATCACTACCAGCGCGCATTGTACGAAAAATATCGATAAAATATTTACAAAACAAAATATGCACAAAACAAAATATGCTCAATAGTTCGCTTTAGAAGTTTAAAATAAAAATGAGTGTGCCATTAGTTTAATTTGTTTTTTAAAAATAAACAAGTATTTTGATTCATTGTTTACTAATAGTTTATAATTTCATCGTAGTATTTCTACAAAAAATTGAAATTTAAAAATCTATATTTTTTTTCCAATTGCTTGCGATGAATAGATGAATATCATGCTATAGAAACGGATATATGACATATTCATTTATTGAAAACTTTTTTACTATTCGTCATAAAAAGATTATTTTTTATTTTCACGTTGGATGTGAAAAAAACACATGGATTTCCAAAAGAATATCAACTTTTAATAATATATTTACACTATCCATGATCGACACTTCATATATATTATCAGATGCATTTTCTTAATTTTTTTAATAGAGCAGTCACAAATTTCGAATATCGGATTTAATCATTTAAAGATTAATTTCTCTATCCTTAACCACACCATTCAAAATTAAATTGTATAGACTTGCAATCTTGCATGCCATAATTGAGCTTCGTTTACATTCGACTGTTATAAATCGATATTCTTTAGTAAATAAGCGCAATGCTGATAAATTCCTACTTTATCAATTTCAAATGTTATGTTATAAAGTGGGAACAGTTTTTACGATAGAATAAAAAATAATTTTAATTTTCGTAAGCATAAATAAATAAGAACTAAAGAATGGAAGAAAAAAGAATAATAAAATGAACATTTTAAATCAGTGCAATGACTTTTAAAAAGATGCAAATTTGCCAAATGATGCTGAAATGCAAAAATTTGACGACTACTCAACTGGCAATGTAAGTCAAAATTTTGCGATAAAATAGTTGCGATAACCTTTAAATCGCTGTAATAATTGTTAAGATTTAAATTAATATGGAATACAAAAAAGATATATTTTATATGCTTATTGATATTACATATCTATATACACACTTATCATTTTCTTACGTATTTTATTTATTTACTGATTAACGTGTCATTTACAAAAACAATGCCGTTTTTTAATCATTATTTACAAAATATAAAATTTTCAATCATCTCATTCATGTATAAATCTATAACCTCAAAACGTGAAAAAATATAATCTTATCCTTTTTATCTGAATATTTTAGTTTACCGTTAGACCATTCAGATCTTCTAAGTACATTAATTGATAACATAACTTAATACATAATAAAAATTTATTATTTGTAAGTATTGAAAATTTCAATACTTAGGATGTGTGTAATTATATTCAGGATTATATTACCTTGAGAAAAAAAAAGAAAATATGAAATAGTAAAACGGCGAGGTCAAAAGAGCAAATTAAAAATTTTGTAGCAATAAAATATATTTTAGTTCTCGAAGAATTGCTTAAAAATATATATAAATTCATTTCATGTAATTAGAAAATTTTAAATAGCAAAAAAATCTTGAACCATAAATTTTTAATGACCTCTATATTTTTCAACAAATAAATTGAATATAGACACTGGATAAAAGTCGTCATGCAATATGAGCACGCGCAGGAGAAAAACGTTTTATATATATGTATGTGTATGTGTGTATGAATCGGTCTTTCTTGTTTACTTTTGCAAGCAATTTTCACAGTTTCGAAATTCAATTTCGAAACATATCAGAATGTACGGCGTATGTAAAAGGAGGAGAATCTGAGCCTTCTATCAATTAACGGGAATCGCTAAATCGTTGAAATATAATACAAAGAATAAAAAAAACTTCATAAATAGTCAACGATGTACTTATACAGAATTACGAAAATTAAAGTACCACCTAAATTAAAATAATATATATTTATTGTGAATACAGTAATAGGTTATACGCCAACAGTATTGATTTTAGTTAATTGCCTTTTATGTACGTAATTTTTTTTTTATTTTCAGCTTATAATATTTTAGATTTAACAATGAAATTATATAAGAGAATTACGTCCTACTGATGAAATTTCTATAAAACAATTTGACATTCATTTTATATTCTTCTACTTCAGTGCGTGTATTTAGGTACATTGTAATTTTTAATAATACATCTAATGATTGCCAATTTAAGTTAATTCATGTAATAAAATAATTGACTTTAATTCTATATGATAAAATAAAATTGTACAATAGTTTATTAATGATGTATAAGAAAAATTTCAATTAAAAAAAATATGAAATTCTCATAATTAACGTCTTTTCTACTGTTTAATGTAAAAAATCATTTAAAAGTAATGGATATTCTGAATCAATATTTTTATATTAAACCTCTACTGCTTTTAACAGACGTGTCTGTTAATATGTGTAGAACAATTATAAAATATAACATTTATTTCCGATTCAAAATTTTCTAAATTATATTTAATTTTGATAATACACGTAAAAAATAATCATATAATATTACCATTACTTGATATTTTTTTACAAATATTAATCAGAATATTGACAAGTAAATTGCAATGTTAATATCAAACTTGGCACTGATCTCTGCTCTTACATATACATTCTAGGTCACGGCAACTTGATAAAACCCTCATGATTTGGTCAAATATCTTAGCAAGGCTTTGTATTAAAACAGTTAAAAAACGGATAATGGTAAAATTTGTTAATTTAAAATTCAAAAGATTAAGTTTTATCGAAGTATAAATTTTTATTAGTTACAAACTGTTTTTTTTTTCTTTTTTCTCAAGGTATAATATTTCAACCAAAGTTTTATTAAAAGATATTAGGCAGCCCAAAATAAGCCACAACTACAATAGGAATGTATAACAACTAACTAATGACTGAACGAAAATGGAACATATTTTTTTATTTTTCTTCTTAGTCTTTCAGAAAAATTCTTTTATGTGATTTTGGAAATTCTTTTGAAATTTAAAACTCAAAGTATTTTAGTTTGATAAGACCTGTTTGTAATATTTCATTGTCATATACTTCAAAAAAATGCCGCATAGAAATACATTTTATTTAAGTTCTCTAATTTGAAAAAAAAGACAGAAACATTCATGGAATAAAGAATTTTGGATAAGGATTTAATGAATGAATCGTGATGAATAAGTGAATTTTGATAAATATAATAAATTTTTTTTATATCGTATTTATTTATTAATTATCTAACTTTTAATAAAATGTTAATACCTTTAAATGACTATAATATATATCGCAGAACAATGAAATTAATGGATAGAGTATACTCAGAATCGACTTTAAATTTGAGCCTTTTTCATCCGTTGTACGTGCTTCAAACTAATAAGAATGAATTAGTTTTTCTAACATCTATCGTCTGTAACTTACCAAAGATGTCAGAATACGTAAATGCGCAAGGAATGTGAAACGATGAAATTTTGAGGATATCAAGTAACAAATTCGAATTAAAAATTGTCCGCTGTAATATTGCTTATATATGCTGATTACACTACTTTTTCTACAATCATAAAGAGAAGATTTTTTGGAGGTCTTTTCTGGCGTTGGAATTACATGGTGTCTAATTAAAAATTATTAAATTTTTTTGAAAAGGTAGATAATCTTTAAATAATTAGCGGTTAGTTTACGTCAAACTATAAACGTGTCAATTTTTCCCTTTCCATAAAAATTGTTTTGCCAATTTTAAAAATATAGAAAAAAGAATTAGTTTTTATAGTAAACTAAGGTAAAACTCAATCAACAAGTCCAAAAAAAGTTTGACATTTAAATGGCACCAATAAGCGTCATATTACAGTAGTAACAACGTCAGCCAAGCAAAAGTTCGTTTTGTGATTCGCGCCAAAAATACCATACATATGAAAAGATTATGATGCTGAAGAATAAGAGGAAAGCAAAACATGGTACGCAGCAACAGAGTTTGCTAGTAGAATAGTTCTATTTATGACTTCGTAGGAGTTGTCGATGTTACAAATATATGCATCGATGACGATTTTTGTCTCTTAGATATAGTAGGGGAAAAAGAATTTTTACGAAACTGAGATTAGTAGCGTTGAAATTTATGTGTTTCATTTATTCTTTTAACGTTGCAGCAGAATTACAATTTATGAGATTGTCAGAGACACTGTGAATGTTTAATCAATTTTTTCTCTATTTATTTTGAAGATTAACGTTTTGTTTGTATAAGGTTGATTGATAATTATTTATCAATAATAGACTCTGTTAAAAATATAATTTTCTATTTACTCATTTAGTATTTTTAGTTGGTTAAAATAGGTCAAACAAATCAAACTTTAAAATAAACAAATCGTCAGCAATTTAATGTACAGCATCTCTTCGAATTATTATTGCAAATAAACATTCTTCTTCACGACTATTTTATTAGTGCTAATCCATATACATGAAAAATCAAATACTAGCATACTGTTTCTCTTTTGATATAGAAAATAAATCTTGTAAAATTATTTGGACAAGACTTTGTCATGAACTCTCGTTGAAGATGTAAGTAGTGTTCATAAATTTATCATAAAAATAATTTTCATCATTTTCATTATATAAAATATATTTTCAACTGAGTCTTGTTTATTTTTTTTGCTATGCGCTAAAAGTACTGCGACAAAATGCACAAAAAAAGAAGTTTAATCATATGTAAGAAATCATGACTGAAGAAATTCCACATATTCTATCCTGGAAAATACCAACTTTTTTTGTTACTTTGCGTGACTAGATTTTGAGATTTAAAATTTAACATTAATTTATGTTAGAAATAAATGCTTTATTTAGTTTTTTCTTCTTTTTGAAATAATGTGACGTTTTTTTTATCACATGTTTTATATAAAAAAAGTAATGAAAATTCTTTGTACATAAATTACTTTAAGATTTCTAAAAAGCTTTAAATAAAACAAAAACCACATTAATAAAACTTTAAAATTTCATCAAACATCAAAGCGACATAAACACTTGTTTAGCTTTCCTTAGAAAAGAAAAACCAGGCCACGTTCAAAAACGATTTTAATTCATGCGTCAGAACTTGCGACCCATTTATTGTAAAATATATGTCATGAATAGGGAAGAAAAAGTAAGAGAAAAAAAAGAAGAGTAAGTAAAATAAAGGGAAGCATAGTAGCTAACCTCGAAAAAAAGTGAGAAACAAACACTTGCCACTGTCGAAACTAGGCGAAATCGATAAAAAAAACTCCGAAAAAGAGGAAGGGTCGACTATGTGACGGTATTTCCATCATGTTTCACATTATACGGTATAACGACGACGACGACTCTGTTGATGACGTCTTGTACATCATTTTAGGTTCCTTAAAATTTAAAGCCGAGAATAGCGATAGTGCTTTTAACGTTTCTGCATTAAACTTATAATTGAAAAGTGACGTTCGATCATATTATTTTTTTTCGTTAAAGTAAAAAAAAGAAATTTTGATCATTAAAAAAAATTGCAACGTGATAATATAATTATAAAAAAAATTGTATTAGTAAAATAGAAATTAATCATTTTCGAATAAGTGTATATTGAATTTAAAACTTTAAAAATCTATTTTCAGATGATATTATACGATTAAAAGAAAATCAATTAAAATCAGTTACGTCATCATCAAATATTTTATCAAATTATAACAATTTTGTATTACCCGAACATTAACATCCATTTGTATTAATTATATTTTTTATTTGCAGCCATAAGCGACATAAATTATATAGACAATATTCCTTTAATTGCACGAAATAAAATTATAGTTAAAAACATATCATGCTACAATAGCCAAATGTCATTATTAGTAAATAAATTATTCATTGACTGAATCATTTTGCAAAAAAAAGTTAAATTTCTTTTACAAATGAGTCCAGATGAATTTTTTAAATTGTTAATTATACGTTTAAATGATCGTAATTACTCGTATCCTACATTCGATATAAAGAATGCATGTTCATAATATACACTTTTTTCTTCAAAAGCATAAATGACAAAAAAATCCCTCATAAGTAGACAAAAAAAAGAAACAAAGCCCTTGGGCTTCGTACTGACCTAAATATTTGTATTTCGATTCGAATATCGTCATGAACTATTGATACTTGTGCGTCACGCAAAAACAATTCGCTAAAATAAATGATACAAAAATAATTTGGCTAAGGTAAAGAAACTGTGTATATTATGAATAAATGATTGTTGAATGGTTTCCATATTTTAGTTTTGCGTTATTAATTTAATAACGCAAAAGTAAAACTAATGTATACGAGAACGGAATAATACAAATTTATTGAATTAATTTAAGAAACACGTCATTCATTTGTTTAGTATGTTAATTAAAATTAAATTAAATTAAATTAGTTAAATATTATTAATATCAGATCAAATGATTGAAGCGCTTTGACTTTTAATTAGTGCGTTTTTGTATGGTTGTAATTTTAAAAAGATGTAAATAAAGTTAAAAGTTGCACGTTAATTAAAAATTTTGAATATAAATTAGTTTTGGCACTATATTATGTATGTAAAGTTGAATAATCGAATAATATTGAAAATTTTTAAAAAATAATTTAACAAAACTAAAATGATTCACGAATTCATTAATTTAAAAATTGTATAAATTTTTTAATAAATTTCTGAAAATATTTTAATAAAGAATATTAAAATGCATATTACACTGAAGTTCTATTTGGAAATCTTTTCTTCAAATACATTGAATTCCAGCTCAGTCAAAGCAAAATATTTAATATTCATCATCTCTTCATAGCATTTTTCATTTTGTAAAAGTATTTATAAAATGTATCGTACAAAAGAAAAATATTTTATTTAAAAATAATTCTGTAGGCATTTGATATAAACTTTTCCGTATTTTAAAAGCATGACGAAGCATCTTATGAAAAAAAAGAGTAGTGCCACACACTCGTTTTCATAAAGGCTACTCTTACAATTTCGCTACAATAAGAAAGTAATTTAGGTAAAATAAAAAAAATATTATATACATTAAATACTTTCGACTTTTAAATATTAGCTTAAGCTTTCTCCTCGCCATTTAACCATTGTTGCACGTATGCTTTTTAAATTTTTATACATAAATACTGTATATGAAAAAATAACATATACATTAGACTCGCCCATCTCTACTTTTTTCTTCTTGTAATATGCTTAACGTGTATTGTACACACGTTAATACGTGTTGATAAATATTTTTCCTTGAAAAATTACGTATATCGGAGATAGATTGAGATTATTATTGGCGTTATAAAAATATATCGGTATAAAAATAAAAACTGAACCTTGGGTGATTGTTAGACCGTAAAATTGTGATTTTGAAATCATTGAACAATGAGATTGCGGATAAAATAATGATTATATGTAATTTTGTTTTTGTGTATTTACGTTATGATATATTAATTTTTTCTTTTATAATGTGCAATTTTTTATATGAGAATAACAATTATTTATCGTTTTATATATGCTAATGAAGATCTTTTATATTGCTGATCAAGATTTTATCGATAATCATGGGAAAAGTTATGTTATTATTTAATATGCAATAATAAATGAGTATCTCTTGTGTCGTTATAATTGATAACTAATTTTAAAGATAGAATTTAAATATATCATTTTATAAACTAATAATAATACTACTAGATTTTATCCTTTCTTAAAAAAGAGATACGTTTGGCGAGTCCTCGTTTTATAATTGATTTGATTGGATGTCTCTGATCACGTGATGTATAAACGTTGTGTAGAAGCTAGGATTGTGTGTTTTAATTTAAAACAAGAGAAAATCTCAACGCGCATATTCATACTAAAGCGCTATTGCGCGCGCCTAACTTATTCGTCCCGAAGAGATAGCCAGGCTACATTCAATTATTTACGTGTGCCATTGCTTAAAGAAAAAAGCACATCGTACGCCATTGCAGAGATTAAAATCCTTATTTGGCTATTTATAATATAATAATTTTAAATAATTTTGGTGCTTCATATTCTTATTTAAAAAAAAAAATGGATTTACCTCTCACCTCCGATGAGGAACTCAAAGAATTAAGAGATAAAGACATCACAACGTGAGTAAATTTTGTATTTTTATTCCTTTCAGTTTTTGTATTTTATTCTTATTATTTGATAAATTCAATATTTTATTTTTGAAAAATGTACAAACATATTTCTTAGTTTTTTAATAAAAAAATTTAACAATTTTAATTGATGAAAAAATAGAAAAAATCTTTTTTATTAAAAATAAACAGTTATTTTAATTAAAAAAAATGAAAAATGTTTTTATAAATAAATGTTTTTAATAAAATCCTAACTTTTTATGTAAAATGCTTTTAAAAATAATTTCATTTAGCTTTATAAATAAATCTAACCTAAAAAAATTTTGAAATTTTTTCAGGGAAATTGTAGCTTATGTTGATGAAGTGGTGATCCCTTCAGAAGTAGGACAGAATAAGAAATTTATGTTATTCAAATTTTTTTAACAAATGGTTCTAAAAGAATCACTTGTTTAGTCTGGGGACACCCGCTGATTCAAAAAATTGAGCCATTAATATCAATAAACAAGGTTTGAAATTTCATATAATTTATACATTATACAATTTAAAATAATTATTTATTATTTATTTATTAATTTTTTTCATCTTATTTTACAGATTATTCACATTGACAATGGGCAATGTAAAGCAATAGCACCCAATTTTTATAATGAATCAAAAAATGTTATCCCGTTTGAAATTATCATCCAAAAGCACACGGTTGTTGAATGTATTGGAACCAGGAGCATTCAAAAAAACCCAGAAACTGTCACCGAGGTCGACTTTGAAAATATTGTAAATGCTACTGGAATGATAAGTAAATATTATATCTGCCTTTTCTTCTTTAAATATTGTTTTTTATTAATATATATATATATATATATATATATATATTTAACCAGTTTATAACAATATTTCAATATATATTTTATTAAAAATAAATTGTTTTTTTTTAGTTATTCAAGGATTCATCAAAACTTCATTTGCTTTGTCGGAAAGTAGGAATCAGAGCATGTCATTTGGTTGTGGTGCCATTACTGATGGGGTATATAAAATCACAATTCAAATTACAAACTTCTCATTAGTAAATTATAAAAAAGGGAATTGTGTAAAAGTTACTGGAGTGGTAAAATCTGACACTGGTAAGTTTATATTTGCAAATTAGGTAATATCATAATAAAATAATAATAAATTGTTACATAATATAATAAAATTATTATTATGTTGTAGGTGGTCCCTTATTTATACTATGTAGTGATATGAGCTGTATTCAGCGAGTTGAAGGAGTTGAAGATATGCCTTTAGCAAAAGTTTTTAAAGGAGTTCGTTCTCCAAAAAGGTTACGTGAAGAATAGTGAAGAATAAATCATTTTAATTAATCACTAATCACTTTTCTATTGTTTAAAATAAAATTTTAACTATTGTTGTAGACTGACCTATTTATAATGTATTATATATTATATTATAGTAAAAAAGTCATTATAAAATCTAAGTACAAAAGTCATTATAAAATCTAAGTAAAAAGTAATTATAAAATCTAAGTAAAAATACATTATAAAAAAGTCATTATAAAATCTAAGTAAAAAACATGATATTGAAATTTGCATCATTGCGATTCAACCTAATTGACATTCACTGTATTTTATATTTTATATGTAACAATAAACTGAATTTTCATCACATTAAAAAAATCATAGAATGACATTACAAAAACATTTCGACAATTCCAGCTAAATATAAAAATTAAAAAAATGTTTTCGTTGCATCGCAACAATGCAAATTTCAACATTGTTAGAAACATGTAATATGGAAATTATATTTTTATTATTGAAAAAAGAAAATAAAATGTATTAGGAATAATAATAAGTAAAGTAAAAAATTGTTAAGTAACATGTAATATGGAAATTATATTTTTATTATTGAAAAAAGAAAATAAAATGTATTAGGAATAATAATAAGTAAAGTAAAAAATTGTTAAGTAACATGTAATATGGAAATTATATTTTTATTATTATTGAAAAAAGAAAATAAAATGTATTAGGAATAATAATAAGTAAAGTAAAAAATTGTTAAGTAACATGTAATATGGAAATTATATTTTTATTATTGAAAAAAGAAAATAAAATGTATTAGGAATAATAATAAGTAAAGTAAAAAATTGTTAAGTAACATGTAATATGGAAATTATATTTTTATTATTGAAAAAAGAATTTGTTTTATTAAAATTTTTCATAAAAAATCATTCCACAATTCACAATTTTCATATTATATTATTTTTAAGAATCTAAATGTTTTTAAATTCTTTAATTAAAATTTAATTAATTAATTACTAAATGCTGTCAAAGACAACATTTGATTTGGTTCAGTCGGCAATTTTGAAAATTCAATAAAAAATTGTAGGGACAATTAAGAAGTTTGTAAAATTATTTTATTTACCACATACTGTCTACAAATTAGGCATTCTGACATTTGTTTCTCACAGTTGATACAACATGCCATATGATCACATTCAATTGGAGCAATAATTTAAAACTAATTTATTTAAACTGATATCTTCACAATACGACATTTCATTAACTACTACCTAGACTTTATAAAAGAAAAACTCATAAAATTCATATATACATACGCATTTATAAAAATGTTACTAATTGTTGCTTTATTTCTAAAATATTAAAGTTTATTCAGCACTGTATATTTAAAAGTTAATGAAAAACTTTATAAAAACTTGAAAATAAAACAAAAAAATATTTGTTTTATTAAAATTTTTCATAAAAAATCATTCCACAATTCACAATTTTCATATTATTTTTAAGAATCTAAATGTTTTTAAATTCTTTAATTAAAATTTAATTAATTAATTACTAAATGCTGTCAAAGACAACATTTGATTTGGTTCAGTCGGCAATCTTGAAAATTCAATTTCTTCACTGATCCTAAAAGCATTTAAAGGAAGCTGAGTGAACTCTATTCTAAACATTTTTCCAATATATACTTGCATTGTTCATCAGTATGTAAATCTCCTTGATGTACTGTCCTCAACATATTTAATACACAGTTTTGATAGTATACATTATCATCACAACCAGCAGTTAAAGCATTATAAATATATATATCTGATACATTCATTAAACATTTTAACATTAAAATAATTGGTACGCAATATAAAACTTTTCTTTAGGTAAACATTAATTTTGCTGATCTATCAGTTACAAAATGTAATGAATTATTCTGCAAAAAATTAAAATATTAAGTAGTCTTTAAAATTTTATATATTAAATTAAAATTTTATATATTTAGATATCATTCTTACTGTTGCAGTATGGTCATCTCTAACACTTCTCAATAAAATACCTAAATCACTAAATTGATCCCCTCTTTATTTCCATCCAGATCTTTTGATAGCTATAGGATAATTTCTCCTGGTCATTAAGAGCATTCTAATAAGACGTTGACCTTTTACAATAGAAAAATATTAACCTCATTTCTATTCGTGTTCTTTTAAATTAACTAATTCTGAAGGATTTAAATCATGCCGATGACATAGCTTAGACTGAAAATATTTTATTATTAATAATAAAATTATTATTTAAGTTAAATGAAACTTAAGATGAATCTTACTTTGACCATTCCAAGAACTTCTCCTAAACTTTTCTCTAATGGTTCTTGTCTCCTGCCATTAAACGACTATCCAACAAGAGCATTAAATTTACCTTTGTAAATAGTTACTCTTTGTCGACATTCAGTAGGATATATTTTATGATTTTCAACACCAACGATTCCAACAGGAACTGTTAGAAAACTAATTTTAACATCTTTTATTTTTAATTCAATTTTATCACCACTAACTAATGTCAAATAAACAGACAGTATATTTTTTATAACTTCCGCAAGATTTCCTTTAATCGTTTCATTGAATGATTTAACATAAAGAGCACCTAATTTTTGTAACAAAAAAAAATATAAATTTTTTAAAAAATTTAAAGGGTTATTTATAATTAAATTTATTTATTTATATTTACAGGATTTTGTTTGGAAGCCGGTTCACCGAAATCCGGTAAGGTGATTAATTTAGGCACTATCAACATTTTGTTTTATTTTTATTTTATTATTACGTGTAAAATGTATAAATAATATAACCTCTCTGCGATAAGAAAAAGACACGTGTTACAAACGTTGTCAGTTGTCAGGGGTTGCTCCGGAGCGATAAACTTAGTGTATCGATATATGCTATCTTTGTTCAGCACATTGATTTCATATCTTCTGTCTCAGTGATACGGAGATATGCAATTTTCTAGAGCAACCCTCCAGTATAGTATATTTACAACGAAGATAGACGCTTATAGAAGCGTACTGGAGGGTTGCTCTAGCAAGCTGCACAATACTTTATCACAAAGATAGAAGATACAAAATCGATGAACTAAATAAAGATAGTAATATATATTTATCACTCGAGAGCAAGAGGTCTGGAGGACATTTTAACATTACGTGTATATCTATACATATATATTCATATGTATGAAAAAAAAATCAGTATATATAGATATAAAAATACATGGCATTATAGTAGCGCCACCATACAGTCGGAGGACATAAGTTTCAGAAGTGTCTATCTTCGTTGATATTTACGCATAAAAAGATAGCGCGAATAAGCATGCATTTTGAAATCAAATGGTGCTTTTCAAAAGTCAGTTCTCAACATTAATTTAAGGATACAGCCAGTACGTTTTCATAAATATAAACAATGAAGATAGTTATTTAGATGCAAACAAGAATATAGTTTAGTGTCGATGTGTAAATTGATAATAAAAACTTTTTTTTCATAAGAACATAAAATAATATTAGTAGTGCATAACCAATTTGTGTGATAAGTTAATATAGTAGTGTAATTTTACCAAGTAATTGTTTGATAATATTCTTTAATATCAAATTAAAACAAGAAATCATAAGAGTATTTTTGGGTTAAAAGGTACGTCAATTACAAAATATATTTTATAAAACCACTGAATAATTTTTCAATTTATAACACGTTATCCTGCATCAATATTGATGCAGAGAATCTAATATTTGTACATCGGTAGTGCGTCACTTTTTTTTGACATGTATAATCTTTAAACTATATTTATTAATGAAATTCATAGGTGTTTTTATGTATCAATTAATATTTATCTAATGTTAATGAAATAAAAATAAAACAATTTCAAGTATAAATTTTGTAATTCCAGAATCATTGTTAAGGAAATCAATTTAAATAATAGAAGAATAATATTTATTATGCACTTTTATTCATTTTTCACTTTTGTTAAACAATTTTAATTTAATAATCATATAAAATTTTTTGCCATCTGTTTTTATATTTATATATTTATTATTCAAAAACATTAAATCAAACCCTAGCGGAAATATAAAATGTTTAAAAATGTTTAAAACTGTTCCAAACTGTTCAAAATAGTTTATAAGAAACATAAATTAATATTATGAATAAATATAATATTATTATAATATATTAAGTATGTAAATTTGTATTTTATAAGAATATTAGAAACAATTTTCATTTATTCATTTTTAAAAAGTTTTATATTTAGCTTTTGCTATTTCAGCATTCTGTTTAAATCACAAAGATAAATAATGTAAACAATACAATAATTAAATTATTACATTGTAGGTTACTTATTCCATAAGGAGATTCAAGGCAGTTTTAAGATTTTGACATTGCGTACATAAATGATCAAGGTTTGAATCTTCACATCTCCAATTTTATATAGGTAAGCATATTTTTATTAGTTTTCATTTCAATTCACTTGCATTAGTCTAAACAAATATTTTATATATTTTTTTAATGCTAGAATTTTATTAATTATTATATATTTTTATTTCAGGTTTACAATGTTCTAAATATTATTGTTCTCATTGGATTATTCAACTGGACGTCGCATACAGAATAAAGTATATTATCGATTAATGAAATTGTGTATTGTTTTATATACTTAAGTAAGTTTCCAATATTTGAGTTATTAGATATACAGTTAAGTATTGAATAATTACATTTCCTCATCATATTTTTAATTTCAATTCAATTTTACAAGTAACTTTAACATATTTTGTAATATTATAACTATTTAATTAATTATTCATTTATATGTTATGGTTATTATTATTTAAGTATTGTTAATGTTGTATTAATGATTCATTGCACATTAATTGATAATATAATGATTGCATTTGAAAATATTTTTATATAATTTATTTAAATATATTATATAATAAAGACAATAAAATTACATCTTTATATATATATATATATATATATATATATAGATATATATATATATATATATATTCATTTATTTATTTATTTATTTTCTGAACCAAACTTGATACCTTAGATGATGAACAACCTCAACTGAAAATAATAATATCAATTGAATCCTAATCTAAACGAATTCGAACATTAACTAAAACCAAACTGAACCTTAACTTAAACCAACTTGAAAATTAACTAAAACCAAACTGAATCTTTACCTAAACCAGCTTGAACAATTACCAAAACCAAATTGAACCAATATTATAACTAAATTAACCATAAGCAAAAATCTAAACCAAATTATATCTATATTTAACACAAATAAAACTTTTATAACATATAATTCAACTAATCATTTATGAATTAAAACTTGTCATATTGATTAAAATAAAAAATTAAAATTAACGTTTTACTTTTTCTTCTTTATAAGACAAGTGCGTATGAATAATAACATATTTCATTTTTCTTGTATTATAAATATTACTGTGTTGGGAAATCTTTAATATTTTTAGTTAATTATTCAAATCTTCAATGAGTTTTAATTTCTTCAGTGGTTGAAATTATATTACGAATTTTAGCGACATTATTGATGATATTAATATCGTATTAATTTCATGCTGTAATTTTTAGCTATTTTAAATTCAACAATTTTGTGTTTTCGATAATTCTTTTTAATATTAATTATGGGTCGTAGCGTTGTTAGACGTTCACCAGAAGAAGAAGAAATATTTCAACAAAATAAACGGATTCGTAATACAGAAAATAGAAGGCGTCAGCGCCAGAATGCTCGTCAGTTAAATATAGATAATAACAGAGATTTACAAGACTCTATAATTAATGAGAATTATTTAGGACCAATGAATGTGATATGTCAACACTGTAATGCAAAACATTTTTCAGATGAGAAAGTTTCTCATAAGGGTTTATCTTTCAATGACTGTTGTGGTCATGGATCTGTAACTTTAGATTCATTGCCTGAATTTCCAAACATTCTAAAATTATTATTTGATGGAGAACATGAACAATCAAATCAATTTTTTCAACGAATTCGACATTATAATAATTCATTATCTTTCGCATCTTTCAATGCTAATTTAGTTAATTTTAATTCTCAACGGCGAGGTCCATTTTGTTTCAAAATCCAGGGACAAATATACTATCAAATTAATACAGCTCTGTATCCTTCTGAAGATGAATATCCTTCTTATGGACAATTATTTATTGTTGATCAACAAGAAGCGTTAAATTATCGTGTACATCAAGACCCATTGATAGATTATGAACTTATATCAATTTTAGATACTATCATTCGTGATAATAACATTTTTGCTAAATCTTATGAAATGATGAAGCAAGAATTACATGCACAACAAACGCTTGAAAATGCAGACTCTGAATTACAGTTAATGTTTTCATTAAAACCAGGACAAGATAGACGTAGATATAATTTTCAACGGGTTAATGAAGTTGCTGCAATTTTTTCTACGACTGCTGATGGAGAGATTCCAGAATCTTATATTACAGTAAGAAATAAAAATACAAAAAATTTAGAACTCGTAAGTACAATGGACCCTAATGTAGAACCATGGATTTATCCTTTATTTTATCCTTATGGTACTCAGGGTTGGCATAGTAATATGTTTCGTTCAAATATTAATAACTCAAATCGACGTATAACTCGATTAAATTATTACAGATATCGATTTGCAATTAGGCCCGATGAATTCAATCCTTTCATTATGGGTCGTAGATTATTTCAACAGTGGGTGGTCGATGCTTACGTCAAAATTGAAAAAGATAGAATTCAATATTGTAAAACACATCAAAAAGAACTCAAAGCAGATACATATAAAGGTTTACACGATTATATGCAAAACTGTGCTAATGATATTTCTGGCCATGTAGGAAAGACTGTGATACTTCCTTCAACATTTCTTGGATCACCTCGTTATATGCAACAATGTTATCAAGACGCTATGGCACTCGTAAATGAAAAAGGTAAACCGGATATTTTTCTGACTATGACGTGTAATCCTCATTGGTCTGAAATTAAGGAAAATCTCAAGCTTGGTCAACAAGCTTGTGACAGACCAGATTTGGTAGCAAGAGTATTTCACTTGAAAAAAGATCACTTACTTGATATTGTTGTTAAAAAAAATCATTTTGGAAAAGTAGCATCTTATGTATACGTTATCGAATTTCAAAAACGAGGTTTGCCTCATATGCATCTTTTAGTTACATTAGAACGTGGTTACAAAATGACTACACCAGGTATTGTCGATAAATTCATTTCAGCAGAAATTCCCAATAAATTAACTAATCCTCGATTACATGAAATTGTTATGAAAAATATGATACATGGTCCATGCGCTGATTGGTGTATAGTAGAAGGCAAATGTTCAAAACATTTTCCAAAGCAATTTCATGATGAAACAACGATGGATGAAAATGGATATCCTCATTACCGTAGAAGTAATACTAACATTAATTTTGAACATTTTGGTCGACAAGTAGATAACAGGTGGGTTGTGCCATATTGTCCTCAATTATTAGAGATGTTTAATGCCCATATTAATACGGAAATTGTTTCCAGTATTTTAGCTGTTAAATATTTATATAAGTACATATATAAAGGACATGATGCTGCTACAGTAACCATTGAAGAATCACACGAAGGAAATACAATAAATCATGATGAGATTCGTACTTTTATAGAAACTCGATATGTTGGTCCTGTAGAAGCCTGCTATCGTATATTGAGTAAACCTTTACAAGATAAAAGTCATTCTATAATAAGATTACCTGTTCATTTACCCAATGAACATAATATAATTATTACAGAAACTGAAGATGAAGCTGCAATAGTTGCAAACCTAAATAATTCCAGTAGTATGTTAATAGATTATTTCAAATTGAATGTAAGTAATGAAAATGCAAGACAATATTTTTATACAGAAATCCCATATCATTTCACATACAAAAAAATCAAAATTGACGGATTAAATACTTCGTCTTGGGTAGACCGTAAAAAACATTTTAACTGCATTGGTCGCATGTACTCTGTTAGTCCAACACAAATAGAATTATTTCATTTAAGATTATTGTTATTACACGTCAAAGGTGCTAGAAGTTTTGAAGAGTTAAAAACAGTAGATAATGTTTTGCAGCCTTCATTTACAGCTGCCTGTTTAGCTTTAGGTCTCATAGAAGACGATGAAGAATGGAATAGAGCACTACAAGAAGCAACAATGTGGATGATGCCTCAAAGACTTCGTCTTCTTTTTGTACGTATATTAATACACTGTCAACCAATGCATCCTGAAGAATTATGGGAAAAGTACAAAGACGCAATGTCTGAAGATTTTTCTCGTAGAAATGATAAATATATTAGTTATGAAATGGCATATTCGCACATTAATAGTTTATTAATCAGGGAAGGTCGAAGTTTATCTAACTTCCCAACAATGGAGCAGTCAGTTTTAACTGATTTCTTATCTGATGATAATAATTTTGTTTTACAACAAGCTGTAGAAACTGGTAATCAACAATATAATCAATTGAATAATGAGCAAAAAATGATCGTTGATCAAATTCTTCAAGCTTCGCGCGAAGAAAATTATATTGGTCCAACATGTTTTTATATGGAGGGACAAGGAGGATCAGGAAAAACCTTCGTTTACACGACTGTTTATAATATTCTGATGTCAGAAAACATTAAAGTTTGTTCAATGGCATTTACTGGAATTGCAGCAACTTTACTTCCTAACGGAAAAACAGTACATAAAACGTTTGGACTACCAGTTCCCATGTTTAATGATTCTTCCTCTAATATTAAGATGCAGTCAAAAGAAGGCCAATATTTAAAAGAAACTAAAGTTTTTATTTGGGATGAAGCACCAATGGCTCCAAGATATGCTTTAGAAATTGCCAACAGAACTTTGCAACATATTATGAATAATGATTTACCATTTGGTGGTAAAATTATTATTTTAGGTGGTGATTTTAGACAATTACTTCCAATTAAAGTTCATGGAACTCGTAGTGAAATATTGAACCTTTCTATAAAATATAGTGTATTATGGAGACATTTTACAAAATTTAATTTAACAATAAATATGAGAGTTTTGCCTGACGAAGTTGAGTTTGCAAGATTTTTGTTAGAAGTTGGTAATGGAACATTAAACGACCAAGACCATTTCATAAATCTTCCAGAACACTGTGTACTACCACAAAATATGTGCATTGTTGAAACTATATTTGGTCAACTTATTCGAGATAAAAATTTTGAAGAAATGAGTAAATGTGCTATATTATCAGCTAGAAATGCTGATGTAGACGATCTAAATACACAAGTAACTGATTTATTAGATAAAGACAGTGAGCATGTATATACAGGAATAGACAGCACTGAAAATTGTAACAATGGAGAATTGAGCGATATTCTTTCACCAGAATATCTTAATTCTCTAAACCCATCAAGTTTACCTCCATATAAGTTGTGTTTAAGAAAAAATTGTATTATCATGTTAATAAGAAATATAAGCATTAGTGAAGGTTTGTGCAATGGTACTAGATTACAAATTATAGATTTCTCAAATCATTTATTAAAATGTAGAATTTTAACAGGTGACAAAAGTAATAATGTAGTTTTTCTTAATCGTATTACACTATATAGTGAAAATGATTATCCATTTACTTTTAAGAGAAGACAATTCCCTGTTAAATTAGCTTTTGCCATGACTATTAATAAATCTCAGGGTCAAACATTTAAAAATATTGGTATTGATCTTCGAAAAGATGTTTTTAACCATGGACAACTTTACGTAGCAATGTCAAGAGCAAGATCTTGGAGTTCAGTAAAAGTTTATCTTGGAAACCAAAGGCAAGATACTAAAGTAAAAAATTATGTATATAAAGAATTATTTTACTGAAATAATTAATTAATAATTTTTAAAAAAAGCATTTAAAAAAATTCATGAACACTGAAACATGAGTACGCAAATGCGCTAGATAAGTTCTATATATATATGATACATATATATTTATATACAGCAGAAGTTCAGTGTTTAAATTGAAAGACTTAATATCGATTTTTAATTAATAACCAGGATAGAAAATAACTGGGCAGAGATTAGTAATTAATGATTCTTATTATTCTCTAGCTTTCATCAACGCTATTGTTGATCTCTTCACAATCTTTATGTAAATATCAGTGATGTTAAAATTACATTGTAAATGTAATAAGATTACTATCTATATTATTATCTATAATCAAAATACCAAAATTTGATGCACAATTACTGTAAAAATATGAAATTAACAAATAATTACGGATTGTGAAATAATCAATACCATTTCTGCAAATATAAATATTAACTTGGTTTTTTATATACGGTCATTACAAATAATATTGATGATTTCTTTCAAAAAAGTATATGTGAAAGAAATGTAAGAAAAGATATATGCGCGCTATAGCGCGCCAGATAATTCTAGTGTTATTAAAATTACAGTCTCACATGGAATAACAAAAAAAGACGATACAAATAAATCTTTCTTATGATTTTAAGATCGATTTTGAAACGATGTATTTACTTTTTTATTTTTTTACGAAAATCAATAATTTATTTTTAATGTGAAATTGAAAGTTTAAATTATTATTATTTAAATCAATTATAATTTAAAGCGCTCTTAATGTTTTAAAATCAAATATATTCAAAGAATTAATCATTGTGAATTAACAATTTTTTTTTTTTGCAATATGGAAACTCAATGCTGAAAAAGCATTGACATGTCAAACAATTAACTAAGCATTTTACGTTCAATTCGAAGCGTCGTATTGTCAAGAGAGTAACCTTAGTAACCACATTAAAACAAATGCTATAACAAACATACTACTTTACCATTTTTTCTACACTCGAACGTATATATATATATATATATATATATATATATATATATATATATATATATATATATATATAATTTTCGTGCAATTAATTAATTGATGGTCATTTTATCGCCTTTTTTAAATCTAGTTATTTAAATTTTATACAATATTTTTTTTTTAATTTTAAAAATTTGTTATAATCATGTATAATACAACAATGTAATAATAGGTTTATATTTTGAGTTAAAAAAAAAGAAGTATAATGAATGAAAAAAAAATTTCTTTTTCATTATAATAAAATAATTTTTTGTTGTTCTAGTTTTTTATCTTTTTATAAACAGAATTTAATTTTCATGTTACTCGAAAAATACAGAAAATTATTATTAAAAAATAAATATCAACCGGAATCTGTTTCTTTTTTTGCACATTTCTTTAATTTTATATTTTATAAATTCATATAAATGCTTGTATTTACAACAAATAATGATAATTATAGAATTAAAAAATTCTTTCCGCTGTTTTTTTTTTCAATTATATAAATTTCATTTCTAATACATTATGTTATCTAATACAACTAAAGCTTAGAAAAAAAGGAAAAATTACATTCCAATGATAAAGGAATCTTAATAATTTGAAATGAATCATCCTAAGTAGAACGAGTAAACAGACATATTTTATTTTACATATTAATTTATTCCAAGAATCTCTACAAATCTTATCAATTTTCTTTCTAACATATAAACATATAAATATAAAAAAAAAAGAAATCGCGAAATGTAATCTACCGAAATTTTATTTTTTACTAAATCTTCTACACACGTGAAATAAAAATGAAAATAAAAAGAGGTGAGCAATATAACGCAAGACTAAAATGTTATATGTATAAAGAGAAGTTGACCCCTTCTCACGAAAGAGAGAGCTTTCAAAACGCGCCGAAGCGTAAAAGAGAAGTTTGAAATAATACAAGAGAGAGAGAAAGAAAAATGAAGGGATACATAAAGAATATATAAAACATGGTAAGAGAGAAAAAAAGAGAAAGAGAGATAGAGAGTCGACTGTTTTCAAGATGGCGGGCTGCCTATGAGAGGATCCTCAACGGGTGCACGCGAGACATTAACAGGGCGAGTGAACTGTGAGTGTACTCTGGAAATATATATATACATGTCTGTGTATATAGGTATATAACAAAACGCACAACACGAGGCTCCAATGAACATCTGCCTTGTAGGTACAGTTAAAACAGGATAAAAATATTGGAAGAAATTTAGATCGGCTTTAAATGAGTATTTTTGAAGAATCATTTTAGCATGAAAATGTTTATTTTAGATTTAAATCAATTAATTTGTATTATTAAATAAACGAATATGTTTATATTTTTATAAAATGTTTTTACTCACTGATTAATATTGCATTTGGTTAAAATAATAATATCAAACATTAACATTGCTATAATATATTTGAAAAAAGATCATGAAATATTTAAAAATTTTATTGTATAACTAAAAATAATGATTAAAAAAATTTTTTTCAAACATTACTTATTTACTCTTTGAATAGATGATTTGGTATTACTGTGAATAAAATAAAAATTGTTTACTGAAATAAAGAAGAAACTTTTTATTTTAAGTAAAAGTTGATTCATTTCACGCACAAATTAGAAGGAAATGTTAAAATAATTTGTCACCATGAATTGGCAATTATTGAACTGGTTTAAGATTGTCTTCTATATGTTCGCCTTATAAACTTACAATTATAAATAAACTTAGAAATAAACAACAGCTCTTTTGGATTGAATGATGTATTTCTAGCAAGACAAAAGAATAAGTACTACATAATATTATGGAAAAATAAAATTGGGATTTGTAATCTAAAATATTTTTGATTAATTATTTTTTAAATTAAATTTAAAAATAGAATATTTTAATATTAAGGTATTAATACAAGATATTTTTAATTTGATGCACACATGAACATAAACCTTTACTTTCATTCCACAATCACAAAGGAATCAATATTCTTTCATTTCAAATGGACTCAGCCACTCAAGAATTCAAAGCAAATAAATAAATATACTAGAATTAAAAGCTAAAGCAGTCTTATACAATCAAGACAAACTTTTAATATTCATAATTATTAATTAATTATTTAAAAAAACCCTATTTTAATATATGCAAATAACTTACAAAGAAAAATTATTGAAATCAAAAATAATTTTCAACATTATGTACGAGCTTATTTTTTTTTATATTGAAATAAAACTTTTATTTATAAATTCTATATAAAAATAAATTTATAATTTTGATAGTTTTAATATTCAAATTAATTATAACTTGCTGATGCTGGAAATTATTTTTATTTAATTTTAAAATATTTTAAGATATAATTATTGATACAAATATTTGCAATATAAAGATATTTACATAAATCTATTTAGAATTATTCATATTAAAGAATTTCTATTCATTGTTCATTTTGTTTATTATTTGAATGATATATTGATGAATAAAATGAAATTTATTTTCATTTTTAAAATAATTTAATAAATAAATCTAACGTTTTCTTAAAATTTTTTATCTTTTAGATACCCATATTTGAATTAAGTATTCTAGTATTTAATATTTAAAATTATGAAATATTGTGGTAAATAAAACATAAAGATTATAGTATTAGTAAAACAGGATTGCAGTATTTACTCATGTCTTTTACAGTTGTGAAATCATTATAAATATGACAAATTCCAGTGTAACTTTCTAAGTTTTGGAGTTTCAATTTTTTTTCCCTATCATTATCAAATGATTCACAGAGTGTCTAAATATATAATTTTGATAAAATATATATCTTTCTTTTATAATTTGATAAATTTGATATTATCAACTTTATCATTAAATGATTTTATCAACATTTAATGACGAAGAAAATAAAAATAAATATCTCAGTCTTTATTTACTATTAAACTTGAAGGTACAATGTTTGGTAAACTAAAAAAAAAACAACTATATGAAAAGAAATGCATCGTTACTTTTAATGCACTAGATATTTGTAATTATACATATATCAATTATGAGGAATGATAATTTAGAATCATATCTTTATACATAGAACATAGGATTATCAATCACTTGCAGAAAGTAGGTACTTATTCATTTTTCTTTAATGGAAAGTTTCAATAAAATTTTAAAAATCATTTCAAAACAATATTGATTTGTACGAGTAGTTCGTAAAGTAAAATAAAGATTTTCATTTCTCAAAAATTATCAATGAATGCATTTAATAACAATTTTATTCTATCACTTTTAACATTTATTGACACAATTCTTTATTTTATAATAAATTTCAATTTTATTTATTTATTTCATAAGTTTATATTACTCGCTTGATTAAACGGTTATAAATATTATTTTGAATAAATGTTTTGAAAGTAGAATAACATAGAACAATGTATTGATTTCTAATACATAAATAAATTGTTTTGATTTGAAATATATTTAAAATTGAACATACGTCATATTTTAAAATAAAATAACGATAATCTAAAATTTTTGAAATTTCATAATTTGACTGAAGCAACTGAAATACCTAAATCAACTACAGTATTTTTCAAGCTTATGAATAAAAAATTTTTACCTGCATGTTGGGTATCCTGTTTTCGTCCTCTGATATTTTGTCTGTCTCCATGTTGATCATATTGTTGACTTGATCCTGCAATAACACCAACTTCACTATTTAATGTCGGCAATGATGCTGATGTTGTATTTGATACTAATTTTTGATGATTACGTTGACGACGATTATGATGATTTTTATCGTCGTCGGCTGCGGCGGCGGCTACCAGGAGCTGCACGTCGGGCCGACGGAGCAACCACAAAAATAGCCACAAAACGGCAGCTTTTTTTATAAATATTAATTTTTTTAATAGGCTTTTAGAAAACCTTTTATTATAACGAAAAAAAAGAAACTTCCTTCACACACGCACACACACTATGAACTCCAGCTGCTTCTTTTAGTATACTCGTATATTGAAAATCGAGGTTAAGTTTTCGAACTTATATTGAATATAACTTCTCTCTTCTAAGTTTCTTAACCTTTCCTTTGCAGAAAAAACTTTTTGAAATGAAAAACAGAACTGGCAAATGATTCTTATGTTTTTTTTTTTCTTAACGTTTGTGTGGCATATGTATATAAATATATATAACGTAAGAGAAAAGAAGAAGGAAGATCACAACGCGCTCTTTCTATCCTGTATGTATTAGCTGCAGCACTTTTGCCTCTCTCACGCTATATAATAAATTTGTGTGCGCGAGTCTGAGATTGAGGGCGCGGAATTGTTCCTTTTTTTTCCTTTTTCTAATACTTATTTTATAATTTATTTATTTTTTCTCGCGCACTTGTTTTGGTCGAACAACACTTTATTAAAAAATTAGATATAGGTATAAAAAAAACAGGAACATAAAAAAACGCACTGTTGTTTGGTTAATTATGCCCGTTCAACCAGAGTTAACGCACTCTCGACTTTTCAAGTAAAGTTGTTAAACTTAACGGCACCACAAACACCACGTCGTCTAATATATTTCTTATTTTCAAATTCCCTCCAAATGGAAAGTAGTTTCATCAAATCAATGTTTACAATGTCCATTAGATTAATATATATTTATTTGTTGGATATTACTGGGCGCCGTTTATTTTTTCCGTTCCTTTTTTTTTTATGATCAGTTTTAAAAAAAAGTTGAGAGACGAGAGCTCCGAACGAACGGACTCGCCACGAGAGACAGAACAGCGTGCGAGTAGCTAAGCTATGCCTTTTTGCGATTCGCGTTAAAACCATCCGAACCTTAATAAAGGAGCGAGCGAGACATTTATCTCTATCTCTTTTACTCTTGTTACACTCTCCATATTTGGAATGACTTTTTTTACTTATCCCTTCTTTGCCCCTCCCATAATATAATCATAAGGCAAGGCAAAGTAAAAGCGCCAGATGGCGCGATTCTGCGATGTTGCCAGATTTCATTTTGGAGTTCATTGTTATTTTTTTCTTTTAACGGAAATTTAAATCCTAAGATTTAAAGAATTTATTAAATTTTTAAAAGTAGTTTTCAATTAATTTTTTCTGTTAGTCAATTTTTTATTCTTTATTTACATTAATTATCATTTAATTATTTATTTTATTATTATTATTATTATTTACATTAATATTTAAAAAAAATTATTTTATTAAGATTTACTTGTCAATTAATTGCTGTATTTTAATTTTCACTACTTAATGATTTTTTTTTTCACTTGTTTGCTAATTTTATTTTAACGAAACATAATGATATTTTATCTTTAAATTATATATATTGACAACTGTAAAAGTAATGACGCAATAATGAATGATGTAGAGCTAAACACTTTGTCAGCTTATTTTTGGCGATTCATTTGTAAAATGCGATATGCGATATGGTCATGTAGATAATGAATAACGTCATCTTTGTAATTTAACAAAATGAAATTCATTGTTGTCTAATCATTGAAACATTTACATTTTAATAAGAGATAGGATAGATAAAAACAAAATTTAATTTTTATTCAAAGTTTTGATATTTATTTTCGGTAATGTACCGAATTATTGATGAATAGTCGTAGACTTTTTATACAAAATATTCGTGTCTTAAATAAGAAAAATACTTTGAGAGTTAATACATTTATGTACAAGAAGAACACCAATTTATTTGGTGTTTAAATAAAATCATCACGTCCATTTGCTTAATTCTATCCTAGTTGTTTTTAATTCCTTTGGTTCATGACTAATAAGTGCAGCATATGGTTTATGACAAACCAAAGAGTCTAATGGAGGATAATAGTGTCGGTAACATAAAAAGGTCAATAAGAATCCCATTGCTGATCCAATCATTACATCTTTAACAGAAATAAAAATAATTTTGTTAATTAAAAATTAGTTTGAAAATTAATGAAACATATTCATTTTCTTTTACTTTTAAAAGTACAAGCTATGATTCACACAAATGTTTGTAAAACAATAATATTCAATACCTTGCCAATGATGATGATAATCACAGGTACGACTCACAGCTATTGAAAGTGCTATGCCAAGCGGTAGCACAAACAAAAATAGTTTCCATGACTGGCCCTTACCATTCCAACTGAATGTGTGAAATTTACCAGCTAAGTACAGTGCCACAAAACCAAAACTTGAAAATGCCACTAAATAAGAAATTATAAATTTTTAGTAAAAATTTCATCATCCTATTGATTATCAAGTTTAAAATATTTAGATATTTACATGAAGAGTGACCACTTGGAAAAGATTTTTTCCCATCCCTTATATCATTGGGATCTCCCGTACATTCAAATTCAAAATTGGTTTGTCCATCAGGAAAACACCTATAGAAGAAATCTGGCCTTGGCCTCCCTTCAATTATAAATAATTCGGATAAATTATATTAAAGATTTTTAAAAATGAATTTAAGAAAATTTGACAAGATACTTACCAACAATTATTTTTAATACATTTGTTAATACTCCAGTAAACCCTAGTGACAAAGTAAAGGATAGTACAGCCTGAGAAAAGTCATCCTTTTCTCTTTGAAATAATAAAATTAAAGTAATAACAACTAGTGGTACGATAATTATCACTGTCTGCATATTTAAAAAGAAAAGATAAAAAGTTAATTATTGTGTTTACATAAGCTTAATTTAGACACGTACACAAAAAAAATTGACTTACCCACAATACTGTTGCAGAAACATAAGATTCGACTCGAGGATTTTTATACAACCATAACTCATTCTCGTGAATTTTTCTATTGAAAGGTTCAACGTGTTCTAGCTCTCTGTTAAAATAAAAATTAATAAATAAATTAATAACGTTATAAAAATAATCTAAATATGTTCACTATTTATGCTTCAAGATATTTTTAAATGGATCAGTCAATGAATAATTTAAAGTTCTAACATAAAAATAGAAAAAAACAAGTTCTTATAATGCATAATTGACGTGTTTTTACTGCAGTAAAACATATATCAATATATACTCATGAATGCAGTTGATTGTAACAAGAAAACTTTGACGTTTATTGCACGCGCTCAATGTATATATGAAAAAGACGCGATAAAGTAATGAATGAAAAATTCTACTTACATATTTATTATGGCCAGGAGAACACGAAATAGAACTTCCATAAACATGGTTTCACGAATTTTTGAGGAATACGCTATGGTCATATCAAATTGACAAACATTATTTTTTTTTGCCTTCAATTTTTCAAGCTTAACTCGCTCGACGTCGATCTGTCGACATATTATTGCAGACAACCCACAGCTGTATATAAAATATTCCCTCCAATAGCTTGTTAGCAAATTTTTTTTTACTTTTGCTGAGTTTACGTAGCTGCGTACTTGATTGCGATTTTAGTTTATTAACTGCGCATTCGAGCGCGGTATTTCGAAATCATTATTAGGAATAACTTATTTTAATTGATTAATTTTCTTAAGCAAAAATTACAAAGTTACGACTAAAGCAGAAGCCAAATTTAAAACTATAATTAATGCAATAGCAGACGATTGTGTATTCAGTATACGTCGCGAGTCTTTTGTTACCGGCAATAATGTTAAATAAAATGATAAAAGTTTATTATTTTATTTTATTTTATTATTACACTACTTGCAATAAATATAAATAGGAATTTTTTATATTTAATCGTATAAATTTTCATCAATAGATAAAGCAGATATTTACAAATGCATTTTTATCTGCATTTCCGGCTAGGCTACCCGCTTCTCGTTCTATTTCTGTTCACCCCTTGCCGAGGTATGTATTGTTCGCAATAATTTGCAAAATTTTTTAGCGTATTAAAAATAATTAAACATTTTACATTACAAATTTATGAAAATATAATTAGATATTGATGATAGTTTTATAAAGTAATGAGAGACAATGTTATTTAAACATTAAATACAGGGATTTGCTAATTAATACATTAGGGTTATGCGGCTTGCGTAATGTTACTTTAATTAAATAAAGACGTCAAATTAATCATTCTTAATAAAATGAAGAAATATTTTCCGTTTTTAGAATTAAATAATTTTTTAAAAACTAATAATAATTGTGTCTATATGAATGTATTGACTTGTATTTTAATTAAAGCTTCCTATGCAAGCTCAGATTATAAATTTGAAAATAAAATTTAAATATATATTTTTAATGAAATATTTAAAAGTTTGACAAATAAATATGCATTATTTCAGTCCTTAAATCTCCGTAAGGTATCCCTACGTACTTCAAGATGGGTAGGGAGGATAAGGCTACTTGGAAAGCCAGCTATTTTAGCAAACTTATTGTAAATATTTGTTTTATTTATTTGAAATTGTATAAGCTTTTCTTTAAATTAACAACAATCATTTTTTTTCTATTAATAATTTATAGCAACTCTTAGATGACTATCCTAAATGTTTTATTGTGGGAGCAGACAATGTTGGATCAAAGCAAATGCAGCAGATTCGCATGTCATTACGAGGAACTGCTGTTGTTCTTATGGGTAAAAATACCATGATGAGAAAAGCTATTCGTGGTCATGTAGAACGTAATGCAGCTCTGGAAAAATTGTTACCACACATTCGTGGCAATGTTGGATTTGTTTTTACAAGAGGAGATCTTGTCGAAGTTAGAGATAAACTATTAGAAAATAAAGTCAGAGCTCCAGCAAGAGCAGGAGCTATTGCACCTTTGAGTGTTATTATTCCTGCTCAAAATACTGGCTTAGGTCCTGAGAAAACTTCTTTTTTCCAGGCATTGAGTATACCTACTAAAATTTCTAAGGGAACAATTGAAATCATTGTAAGTTAGATTATTATTTTCATTAATGAATTCACATAGTTTATAAGCAAAACAAAAAATTAAAAATAATGTGAAATTTGTATTTCAGAATGATGTCCATATCTTGAAACCCGGAGACAAAGTAGGAGCTTCAGAAGCTACACTTCTAAATATGTTGAATATTTCTCCATTTTCATATGGATTGATTGTTGAACAAGTATATGACTCTGGAACTATTTTTGCTCCTGAAATTTTGGACATTAAACCAGAAGATATTAGAGAGAAATTCATGGCTGGAGTTGCTAATTTAGCAGCAGTTTGTTTAGAAATTGGTTATCCAACTATTGCAAGTGTTCCCCACAGTATTGCTAATGGATTTAAAAATCTTTTGGCTATTGCTGCTGTAACTGATGTCGAATTTGAAGAAGCAGCAACAATTAAAGAATTCATTAAGGTATACTACATTACATATTTTTTTAAAATGTAATATATAATTTAAAAATTAATGTCAAACTTTTCCAAATGTAATAATTTATAATTAAAAAATGTCATTTATTTAGCAAAAATATTTCTAAATATTAAAATTAATTTTTAATTTTGTTTAAAGGATCCAACTAAGTTTGCTGCTGTAGCTGCTCCTGCTGCTGAGACTGCTGCTGCACCAGCTGCTGCTGAAAAGAAAGAAGAAAAGAAAGAAGAATCTGATTCAGATGACGAAGATATGGGCTTTGGTCTATTTGACTAAATTTTATTTTTATTAAGAAACAAGAATGTGTTGTTTACTATGAGTGTGTATTCTTTTTTACTAATGTCCAAATAAAGTACTAGAATTTTAAATAGAAATTGTTTAAATAATTTGAAAGTATAAAAGTCAATAAATAAACGTTTATTGACTTTTTAAGTTGAAAAATTCAGATAATCTGAATAATTTAAAAAAATTTTAATTATATAATTTATTTTCAACAAAAATATATTTAAATTTTAATATATCAAAATGTTTCAATGAGATCAACAAAGATTTCCAGATTAAAATTTTTAAGAAAATTATTAATCAATCCGCGTAAGTATTATACTCTGAGGTTGAATAAAGTAGCGCATAATAATCATATACAAATATAGTCTGCGGAAAAATCCATCAAGAACAATAAACGTAAGTTAAAATACCTGCGAAAGAATAAAATATATTGCGAATGCACAAGTAAACAAACAGAAAAATAATTATTAAAATCATGGAAAGGGTCAAGACATTGCCACTCTTGGGGTTTATTGCTAGAGCATTAAAAAAAGAATAGATATCCCGAGATTATTTATTTACTCATTCCGTATCTAATTTCTTTGTCAGTCTCTTTTCATTTCTTTCCTTCGGAATTTCGACATATTAAAATTAGTATTCAATCTTTAGAGTTGGTAAAAATTCTTCAAATTTAAAGTGAACATAAATCAATTCGGAACAATTTACCCAAATGATCTGAAACATTTTCAATAGAGTTAGTCAAAACTCAATCATCGAAAGATATACAGGTTTTCCAACTAAAATAAATGCTATGTATTTAGTTTTTCACTTACATTTTGTTCAAATGTAAAATTATATTGAATAAGTTATAGGCGAGAGGGACACCCCCAAAAAAGCGCTTAATTTTCGAGAAGGTGACCGCTATCGTCCTACAAGCTAATTTTTTTTTTTAATGAAAGCTTCTGACCTATAGATTACGAATACAAACTTTTTTTTTAGTTCCGAGTCCGGGAACATAAAGAAAATGGCGAAAATGGCGTTTTAATAGGTAAAAATTCTATACGCACTGTAAGTAACCGCCATTTTCTTTATGTTCCCGGACTCGGAACTAAAAAAAAAGTTTGTATTCGTAATCTATAGGTCAGAAGCTTTCATTTAAAAAAAAAATTAACTTGTAGGACGATAGCGGTCACCTACTCGAAAACTAAGAAAACTAAACGCTTTTTTGGGGGTGTCCCTCTCGCCTATTAAGTAAAGATACAACGAAGTGTAATTATTTTATACATGTATATTTTTGTTTTTTAAACTTTCCGCCAAAGCTGAAGTTGTGTTAAGTGACTTTTATGAGCAAAAATCGTGGCAACACTGTGTTATGTTGTAGGTGTATGGTATGTGTATAGGCGAGATAAAAAAACTAAATTTGCGCGAAATGGCCGCGGCGCGGCTGCGCGCACGGAAGTAATATTCTCACAGTTGCTCTACGGAAAGCTAACGTGAAGCGTGCTTGTTCGTTCTAATTTTATTTTTGAACCCGTTAAAAGAAAAAAATTTATTACTTTCTACTTATTGTAAAGCAATTAATAAATTTATATAAGATTTTCAATTAAATTTAAAAATATACAAAATTAATAAATTAAAAAAATTTGCAGCTTTAAACGATTAATAACGTGCTTTTTAAAGCTAGACATTGTAAGATATAATAATAATAAGAGGGGTGGTGCGGTGATGAGTCTTTTTTTGGGAAGCCGCCAAGCATGTGATGCAACACGCATTCAAGTGCTCATGTATTATATATTTCTTACTTACTGAATAGAATTGAAAAATTTCTTTTTACAATTTCAATTACATAAAAAGGAAGAAATGTTAACATCTGAATCGGCAGGGGCAGTTGCAAGGTAGGCTTTTGTTAGTTTTTTTATTGTTAGAAACAAAAAAATAGTTATTATTTTGGAATAACTCTTGAACTTATTGTATAAGCTTATTTTAAAAATTTAGATTTATTTAAAATTGTTATAATAAAAATAAGATATTTAATTTAAAACTCAAAAGTTTATACTTTTTTATGAAAATATAATTAAATTAAATTATATTTCTTTAAAATCATGTATATCACAGTAGAATAAACTTACATAAACGTCTTAAGATTGAACCACAATTATCTAAACAATTTTTACAAAGATTTCATTTTATTTGCAATAACTTGCAATCTATGAAAATAAATAAAAATGTAAAAGATAATTTATTTAGAAAAATAAATTCATATCAAATAATATTTAAATGCTAATTTTTATTTGGAATTAGTGAATATTAATGGATTAAGTGATATAATGATGATAAAAAAAATTTAAACTTTTTATTTTACAAAATCTATAATATTTTGAAAATTAAGAATTGAAACAAAATTAAAATAATTAGAATTTGTAAATTATTTATGTTGCATGAAGATATTATTTAAAAGTTTAAGAATCACGTTTAAAATATTCCTTTTTTAGATAAATAAAATAAAATATTTTTTAATATTTAAAGATCGAGGTGTATACAGAAAAATTCTCTATGACAAATGGCAGATTCAACAGCAAAGACTGGCCATGAAAATCCAGTGAAAATGCTGTTGACTACACCATCAATTGTTACAACAATGCCAAATCTTACTACAATGACGCCAAGTCTCCCTGGAGAAATATCGGATGAAAATTCAAATAAGTTTATATCTTATTTACATCAAGTTGCTGGCAACTATGAAGTTGAGGTAGATGTTATAATGAAAGATCATTGTTATGCTCGACCATGGAATTGGAAACCAGAAAATATTTATGTAAAACCTGTTAAAAAGCTTTTTTTTTGCAAATCACAAAGTGCAGGTGCTAGGTAAGATATAATGTTACCTTAAAATAATAATTTTTAATTTTTGTTAATTTTATTATTTATAATTTTATAATAAATAATAAATTAATGAATAGTTTATTTATTAAAATTTCTTGTACTTTTAGTAGTAGGGATAGTACAAATCAAGATGAATTTATTAATGTCGAAGATTGTGATTTAGAACCATTGGTACCTCCTTATGATTTAGCAAAAATAAAGCAATCTATGGATGAATTCCAAAGAGTTGCCAACTTTGTAAGAACTGAAGACACAGATGATTGGGAAGAAAAAATTGACAAAATTCTTTGGTCACCAGTACAAAGTAGAATATTTAATAGAATTGTTAGGATATTAAATACTGAACGATTAACAAGATTAGCAAAAACAAATAGTCCACATGAACCAATTTTTCGAAGAACTTCTGTAGATACAACAGCCAAAAGATTTCGTGAAACTTTAGCATCAGCCAATTGGGATTGGAGGATAACTCAATGGTTGCACAGTTTATTATTTGATTATTTACCACAAGACTATCTAGCTATATATTTAGATATTTTACAAACTTTACGGCAAAAGGTTCCACAGCTAATTGATAAAATGATAGCTGTACAACCCAATATCAATTCTAAAGGTAGTTCTGTAACTTGGGAAACACTTGGACCTCTTTTAAAAAAAACATGGGATCCTGTTGGTCCAGTTTTAACTACAAATCGTCCGGTAATAAATTTGTATTTTATTAAAATTTATTTTTTATGTAAAAATCATAATTATTTTATTTAATCTCACAGAAGAAGTTACCTGGGAATCCAATTTTAGTAGTGACACCTAATGGAATGTCAAATAATATTTCATCTCGACAATCTAAATGGATATCCCATTTAGGATCATTGGGCATGGTTATTACTGTAAATGCGCATTTAGGTTTGACTGCCAATAGAATGACAGTGTTAACTGGTCTCGAACAGCTCGTACAATCGTGTAGGTCAAAAATACAGGATGTAAGAGCAGACTATCCTGGGAGACCGATTGTTCTAGTTGGCTTCAATACTGGAGGTGCATTAGCTTGCCAGGTAAATCTATCTTCAAATCATAAATATAGTCGTAACTTTATAAACCATGGTAAAAGATATTAATAAACATAGATTTAAAATAATCAATTTATATGATTACTGAATATAAAATATACTGAGAAATATCTTTTTATTTAATTTAAATAATTATTTACCCCTAAATAATATTAAGTAAAAAATATATTTCTCGATTTTAATTTACATGCTTTTTATAATAAGTGATTAAAAATTTTACAGATTGCTCAATTGGAGCATGTGACAGCTGTAGTAAGTTTGGGTTTCCCATATAACACAGCCGATGGTAAAAGAGGTATGCCAGATGATACATTGCTGGATGTACGTTGTCCTGTGATGTTTATTATTGGTCAAAATGCTATGTTAGCAAAAGTTGATGATATAGAAGATATGCGAGAACGAATGCTTGTACCTACAGGTCTTGTAGTAGTTGGCTCAGCAGATGATCATTTAAGAATTTCCACGTCTAAGAAAATTTCAGAGAAAATTAGTCAAAGCATTGTAGATAGATGTATTTTAGATGAAATAGGTGATTTTGTTGGTGGTATATTATTACAACCACATCCGCTACCGTTGCGATCAGCTAATACATTGAACATGTATGACAGAAGTACGTTTAATCTATTAATTTATGAATTAAAAATTTTTTGTTGATTAAAATAAATATTACCAATATTTATCTTTTCATATAAATTATATTATGTTAGATCGAAAAAGAAGAAAAAATTCGACGTGCAGTTCAGTAGACAGTGAATCGCAATCACCGAATATAAAGAAAATTAGGTCCCAATCACCATCGCAACAGGGTACGGTAATAAATAATAACGTTACGGGAATCGCAACAAATGTACTACCAAGAGGCGCACTTGTCACATTAACGGGCACAACAACAGGTACTCAAACGCCTAGAAGAAGAGCCAGACCGTACAATCAAACATTACCTGAACAACTAATAACTTCACGACTGACACCACAGGTAATATTTTCTATTTGTTTTTATGATTTTTTTTAGTGAGAAATACATTTCAAAATTATTATTTTATTTTTTTATTTTTTCTTTGCTTTTTAAATTAATTAAAATATTGGTTTCCTTAATAGCAAAATATTGAAAATTCATCTGGTGGAATCACGTTAAACATCGGTTCTTTCGCAAGTTTAGCTCCAGTAGGTCCAATTCGATTTGAACCTACATCAATTAATTTACAATCATCGTCATTAAATAAAACTAGCAATACATTAAAAACGCCAAATGCATACATCAAAGTATCAAAAGGTAATCAAGTAAATCTCAGTGGACCACAAAGTGTTGCAAAAATTAAAATGATAATGCCAACGAAAAAAGTTGCCCATAGACCAATGAATTACAAGAATGTCAACGCTACCGAAAAAATTGGTGAATCAAACATGGTAAACGTTTTAGCATCGTCAAATGCTCCATTGAAAGTCAATCCCGTAACCGCAACAGGTGACTCACTTAGATATATTTATTAAAATTTGACATAATTTTACAGAATAAAATACTGAAAAGCAACATTTTAAAAATAAAAGTTTTTAATTTTTACAAAATATGTTAATAAAAAAGAAAACTTAAATATTTATAATGAATGCGTCATTCATAAGATACTGCTGTCTATTCATCAATTCAGATATTAATATTTTAATATTCAATGTATTTATTATATGTTTGTAATTGATATTAATATATTAACTTTCTAAAAAACTTATTTTAGTTACAAATTTAAAAGCCACATCTGGTGCTGCAAGTGGGAATAATCTTATAACTTATTCTACAAAGAGTCCAAAAAGTGTTAATCTAGTGCCTCCAATGGGAAAATCAAGTATGTCGTCAAGTGTACTTTTTACGCCGAAAAATTTGTCAACAGTTACAACAATGACTACAACATCGACAACAATAACAACATCAACTACAGGTAGAGCATTATCTAACCCTACAGTAAATGAGTGAGACTTAATAAACCTTTTTTTTAAATGTTTAAACAGAAGCGTTTATCCAAAGTGCACCATATTAATAGGATTAATGTTTTATTTATAGTAAAATAATGGTGGTTATCATATGAAATTCAAAAATTATCTGAATAGCACTATTTATAAGCGCTGATTTGTTTCATTACGTTTTAATTCTTTTTAAATTAAATTTAATTTAATTATACGTTTTAAATTCCCATAGTCTTGAAATGGAAATCAGATTACCCTGAAACAATGATTTTTTTAAATTTTCGAATTATAATTTTTATTATACTGAATTAATTTATATTTTAGTATAAAATGTATAAATTATTAAACTTCAAAAAATTTTTTAAAGATCAAATGCCGAGGTAATTTAATTTGAAATTGGTTTCTTTAGTTGTCTCATACTTATAATTAACAAATTTTTTAAGTTAATTTATGTATTGTGATTTGAATAATAATTACAGATTGATGACGGGTGTTTTAACTGTGATAGATGTAGCGTACATATTTAATCTATAATATCTATTTTTAATAAAAAGATTATTGTTCTTTCGAACCGATTGTAAATTTAGCTGATGTTTAGCACAAATTGTTGCACTAAATTTAAAAAATAATAATAAAATTATTTAAATTACACAAAGTGTAAGTTATAATTGTAAAAATTGTAAATATTTTAAACAAAAGATGTCTTTTGACAATATTTTTTTTCGAAATTTTTAAAAATGTTGTACATATAAGATGACCTTGAGAATACAACTTTATAATTTATGTTGAAATAAATCTTTTTTTACGTAAATCAAATCTTTTTCTTCCTGATCCTTTTGAAAATTATCCTATCCTTCAAAGTTATTATTTTTAATTTGATTTTTTATTTTCATTTTTGCTTTTATATATTTATATTTTATATATATAAAAAATATATTAATGTTCATATTTTAAACAACTCATTTGTGATTAAAATTGTAAATAAGATTATAAATTAAAATATTGTAAAATTGTAAATAAAAATCATTCCTAAATTCCAATTATAAAAATCCACTATATTCATTTGTCTAATGAAATAATATTAAATTTTTTTATTTTCATCTTAATAGCGCAACTGCAAAATTTAAATTGAATATATAAAAAATCATATAACAAAACTCTTTATTTATATTTAAATTGATATAATCATCATACATTATTTAAAATTGTAAAATATATTTACAAGTTTATAAATTTTCAGTAAGTAGGGATTATGAAATTTTTAATTTTACAAAATAATCATCATTTAATTATCATTTACTTTAAATAGATTATGAAATAACTAGAATAGGCATCACGTAAAATTTACAAGAAATAAAACTACAAATTTTTCCCTAATTTTAATTTTAAAAACGAATATGACATAAAATAAGTAAGCAGATATTTACTATAATCAAGATTCCTTTTCAACATTGTTTAAAATTTTTATTCATCATCGAATGACGTTATAGCTCAATAAGTGATAAACACTTTTTCAAATATCCTTTTAATATATGTATATACATAATTGAGAAATTAAATCTATAAAAGTCATGAGAAATATAAGTCTTTAGAGAGTTTTTTTTTCTGTATTTATAAAAATGTTTATAGTGGCAGACAACTCTTTAGCCGCTAGCTGCAGGAAGCATGTGATGTTTCGCAGCTACCAGCAACAAGAACGATTACCGAACAACACAAGCACAAGCTCGGTAACAAGTTTGCCTGTAATGCCAAAATTGAGATCGCCAAAGAATAATCGAGCTGTACCCAAGATTTCTGTTAAGAGCACGATTAAGCCCTCCCCGCAGTCTAAAATACAGATGCCGGACAAGAGTCTCAAGGTATGGGTCTTGCACGACAAATAGAAAAAAAACCAAAGAAAAACAAAGTTTTTTTTTAATATTGTCGTATAATTTATCGACCCATTACGCTTAGATTTTTTATCGTTTTGGCATTGTTAATTTTTTTTTCTTTTTTTTTTATATTTTAGATGATTATATGATAGAGATTTTCATATATTTTATACTACTACTTTATCGTTTATTTAAAATTACTTTAAATTAAAATATTATAAAAAACTTAATTTAAATTTTTTATAATTTTTTATGTTTTTTCCAAATTAAAACTATAAAAAATATAATCGTTAAAATAGGTAGTATTTAATTAAATATTTCCACAAATTATTTTAAAAATTTTAGAATAATTTGATCATTACTCGTAACATTTTAATTTAGCAGTTAAATTAATAAACATTTGAAAGATGAACCATATAACATAGTTTATAGAAACATAATATAAGTAATAAATGTGGACAGGGAGAGTACCAGAGTTCCTGGTCATGAATTTGTATCCAACTCGGAAATATTTTTTTGCTATCTAAAATTATGATGTCAATATCATTTTGGTTTAAAACTTAATTTTTCCGAAATTATAAACTATTTTTTCAATCTTTAACAATTTTTTTTTAAAGATCACTATTGATGTTAAGAGGCGGTCGGAACCAAATCGGTGACTTGCGGTATATATCAAGTCAGCATTTTTCGCTTTACGATAATATTTTGTATATTTTTATGGCTTAAACTATTTCAAATCATTCTTTATATACATGACTAGAGGAAATGACTATATTTTTACCATATGAATAAGTAAATAAATTAATATAAGCATTTATTACAAATATCAAACTGACTTGACATATACCGCATGCAAAAAACTGTCGTGTCGATTGTTAGGTGGCATTTTTCGCTTTATAACAATATTCTGTATATTTTTGTGGCTTTAACTATTTTAAATTATTCTTTATATACATGACTAGAGGAAATGACTATATTTTTACCATATTAATAAATGAATAAATTATTATAAGCATTTATTACAAGCACCGAACTAAGTCACCGATTTGGTTCCGACCGCCTCTTAATGAAACCTTTTAATTATACAAAATAAATCTAAGAATTGTTATTGAAAATTTATTTTTGTTAAATTTAAAAAATGCGATTTTCTTCATAGTTTTAGACAACAGGAATATTAACAATGAGACCGTATTATTAATAAAATAGCCCAAATAATGAGATAGAAATTTATAAAAACAACAAAATATTGTTAAATGAGGTAAAAATTCATGACTTGCAATTCAAGAGTAAAATCTTATTAACAATACTCATATAGTTTATAAAATCATGATGATAATGATAAAGTTGCGTTGATTATGTAATATATATATATATATATATGGATTGTTAAAAAAGAATGACTCTGTTAACAAAATATAAATTGAATGTAAAAAAAAAATCTTAAAGTTATTATTTTTAAATAAAATTATTTTATTAAAAACCTTACAGGTAGGTACAAGATCTACCAATACAATCCTCAATTGTACAACAACGAAGAACCATCTTAACCCTGGTTTGGAAGATTTGGGAAATATATTAGATATCCCGATCATCATAGCCAAAGATGGTGAAAACTTGAACAATTTTGAAAGATTATCGCCAACGCAACAAACTCCTATTACGCTGAAATCTGACGGTAAAAATTTTTCAACAGCAAATTCAGTAGGAAACAAAGTAGTTTTTATTAACAATAAAAACATTACAACTTCAACCGAACTTCAACAAGCCATTCAATCTGAAGGATTAAATCAAATGATTTCAACGCGAGCTCCAAGTTCGATCGCAATGAATCGAAGTGAAGTAACAAATTCTGCCCAACCAACGATTAAATACACAAAAATTATATTGACAAAGAGAAATGATCCAGATGATAAAAGTAGTCCGGTTATTTTAACGAAAACTAATAAAAGAACTAATAAATTCTTGGTTATGGAATCCAATGACATAAAATATAGCCAAGGAACGACAAGAACTGCAGTTAGTTTCTCAAGAGAAATAAGAAATTGTTTAAATAATGAAAGTTTGAATGTTGCAGATGTATCATCTAATACAACAAACGCTAAACAGTCATTTATTGAATTAAATACTGAAAATAGTAAAAAATCTTAGTTCCTTATAAATTTTTATAAAATATTAGTAACTTTAGTGTGTGATATTAGTTTAATTAGTAATTACTTTCTCGATTATTTTAGCTGCAAATACTATTTTTGTAAATTGTAACTGAAAATTAAACTCTGAATTTGATATAATTCAATGAATAAGATAAAGAATCCAATAAAATAGGATCATACTAATGAAAAAAATTGTGTTCATTTTTTTAATTAATTTGCAAAGACTGACAAATATTATTCAATTATTAAGTATTTAGCCAAAATAAAAGTTAATTTTTTTCATTTTAAAGATGTAGATTCATAATAAAATTCTGTAAAATCTCTCTTTGAAATGTATACAAACATTAGTAAATTCTTTTTATATTACAAATGTGTAAAGATAAAATTTATATTACGAAATAAGTATTTATGAGTTTATTTGTAAACATGAAAATTTATTAAATAAAGCATAAACTTTTTATTACGCAAGATTTTATAAATTTTATAATATTTACAATTTTTTTGGTAAAAAAAGAAATTAAAAGTTTGTGATACTTATCAACTTTGTGAACTAGCTTCAAAAACAGTCAAATTCAACAAAAAAATTTGTAAATACAAAAAAAGTAAAGATGAAAAATATAATCTGCCTAGGTGCATTTGTCCCACACCCATAAAAAAATAACTGCCTTAAAGTTTAAACTTAATGTACAGTTTTTTACTCAACGCAACACTGTTTTCTGAAATATTATAAAATATTTTTTTCGATTGTTAATTCTTCTGTTGAATAAAAAAAATATTCTTATCAATATTATTGTTTTATTTTCCTATCTTAACTTACAATCTATATCTTATAAAAAAGAATGATTTTTAATTGAGAAACAAATAAAGCATTTATACATACATATAAATTTATAATTTATCAATTTTAATATCACATAACGCTTTTTAGTGTATTTAAAAATTTATAACTATTTAAAAAAATATATCTGTATTTTTATAACTTTTTAGTCAATAATTAATGTAAAAATTTTCAAATAAATATTTCTATTCATTTAAATGTATTTCTCCATCTTCAGAAGTAAACATTGTATATATCTTTTTACTCAACTCAGGACCTATTTTTCTTGTAGCTGTTAGTGGCCCTGCTGCTCTTCTAATCTATAAAAAACAAATATTAATTTGTTAACTTTTAAAGTTCACAATTCAGAGAACTGAAACCAATTAATATTTTATTTTTCATGCAAATTATAACAATATTTACTTAGGTTTCGTCTAATTTAATTCATTAGTCATTAAATTATTATAAAAATTTTTAAAGCAAAATTCGTATTTAGAAAAATCTTTAATGTTTAATATTAGTATTTCAAAAATTTGTAGTGTGACTAATGTGTAGTGACACTTTAATCATTATAAATATAATTTTTCAATAAAATAAAAATTGCATTATTTTGCTAAATAATATTAAATAGAGATTTAAGATTTTAACTTACTGGTATATCCCTTAATAACATCTCTCCTTCAGCTGAACTGCAATTCGTATAAGCCTAAAAAATATCATATTTATGACCAAAATAATATTAAAAAACAATAAATTAAGCAAAAATATCTTACTTCCATTAATTGCAATGGACTTTTATATACTGATGAAATAGCTTCTGAAGTTTCTAAACTCATTAACGTAAATTGACAAAGTTGTTGCTGCCATAATCTTTTTAATCCATTACCATCTTTATCGACTTTCACTGTATCCCTATTATCACAGTTAACATACCAATCAACTTTAGATGATTCTTGTTTCTTTTCTATTTTAGATGGTAAAAGTGCTAGTGATTTTGTATATTGATGAATCAATAAAATCATTTCTTCTTCTGTTTCTATGGATCGTGAATTCACATTATAAAGTAGTTGAATTTCAACTAAACTTTCTTCAAACTTTCGTCTTGATATTTTAGCGAGATGCGAAAAATTTTTATCGACTTTTGTTTTACTCTTTTTCTGTGTTTCGTGACCTATAAAATATTTCAAACAGTCAATTAAAATTTATTGTTTTATGATTTTTGTGATATTGTTTTTGTATTCACTTACCCAAACCATTCAAAATTTCATCTCTCATATCTCGATGTTTCATATTTTTTAAATTTTTGAAATAACTTTCTATTTTATACATAACTAGAGATAATTTTTTATTGTTTACCAATGATTTGATATTAGAAATGGTAGAAACAAGTGTGTCATCAGATATATGTTTAACTACTTCTTCAACATCCCAAATAATCATTATTTGATTTTCATTTACAGTTTTTATATCTGAACATATTTCATGTTTTTCATTTATATAATTTTCTTCAACTTTTCTATTCCAAGTTATACTTTTAGGTATTAATTGTGATTCCACATTGCATTTTACATCACTTTCTTCAGCAGCTTTTAAAAATCCAGCATAAAAATCTGATTTTTTAATTTCATCATCAAAGATGACTTCCATTAATCTCATACTATATTCAGGATTTGTATTTAAACGATTTTTTGAGTTTAATCTTTTTAACGCTTTCTGCCTTGCTGCTTCTTCTTTTTTTTGTAATCTTAGCTGTTGACGTTCTTCTTGCAATCTTTTTTTCTCTTCATCTGTTTTCTTAGGCTTAGCTGTTCTTTTTTTACCTAAAAGAATAATTAATTTAGTCTCATTAAATTTTATAAAATAATTAAAAATTATTAGTTTTATCCTTTATTATTTATTTTCACCTTTAGTTTTACTTTTCGTTTCTTTTTCTACCAATTCTTCATTTTCATCAGAAGATAAGTTAACATTAGCTTTTTCTTTAGCAAGATATTCAGCATAATTATTTGGTAAATTTTGAGATTCGTAGTCAGAATCACTTTCAGATTCATTTTCTAATAATATATTAATCTTTTTTAGAATATTATGAGATTCATTTTTATTTTCCACCCTTAAATTTTTTTCTTTTTCAAAATTTATTTCAGGAATATCAGAATCACTCCATTCTTTTTCTTTTTGCTGTAACTTATATTCTTTTTCAAAACTTAACTCAGGAAAATCTGAATCACTATATTCCAATTCTTCTACATTTTTAAACTTATCTTTATTATTAAAATTTACTTCAAGAAAATCAGAGTTACTGTTGTCTGTTTTCTTTGCATCTGTTGTTTTTAAATTATTTTCTTTTTCTCTGGCAACAAAACTTACTTCTGGAAAATCTAGATCGCTAAAGTCACTTGCATCTGAGCTTCTTTTTGATTTATTTTCATTATTTACTCTAAGTTTTGTTTTCCTTATTTTATCTGATTCATCTGAATCATCGCTAAGTACAATAACATCATCACAATCCATTTTATAACTAAGTTAATTTTACAAAACTAGTTATTTTATTAATTTTACGAGAAAGTTCAAAATATCCTAAACATAAAAATATATTAAAAATTATAAATTTAAAATTTATAATTGGAAACTTACATACATCAGACAAAAAAGTAACAATTGAAAGCTAATAATCAAATAAATTTATAACAATATTATTTTTATGAATATAATGAATTTTTTTGAACAAAAAAATAGTTTTTTGATAAATTTATATAGTTATTATCTATTTTAGTTATTTCTTTATCAATTCCAAGTATTGCTATATATTTTTTCTGAAGCATGTAAATCTTAGTACAATAAAAACATTTCTTAAAAATATATATTTCTCATTTAATTAAAAGACTTATTGGTATTTAAATTTGTATGTCTTTTATTTAGACACTTAAAAAGTATTCTATTATCAAATAAATTATTTTAAAAGTTTTACTCACCAATACTGTTTTAAAGGTTCAATTCAGAAAAGTTTTTAAATTTCAAATTTAAAGTTTTTCATGCACTGCGTTTGAATATAACCTAAATAAATCTATTCTGTATGCAATTAAATAAATTTAAAAAAAATTCTATTTTGTAAAATATTTTCAAAAACAAAATACATTCCACACATTAAAACATACAAGTTACACATAAAATTTCACGTGTTTACTTAAAAATAAAAAAACAAAAACATAAACATTGGCTTTACACGCCGACTGAATGGCGGGATGATTTTCGTTTTGCCCATTGTTATCATCAGTCTGCTGCCTACTATATCAACTCAAGGTGGCGCAATTTTACAATTGTACTTTGTACTACACGTATAAGTATCATAATCAGTCAGTGCATATGTATAAATTTTATGTATGTGTGTACACAGAGCAAGTTCTAAATTTTCAGAAAGCTAGCGCTCTTGCAAGGAATTGGAAATCCACAAGTTAGCAACGGTTTAGTTTCCCCATATCCTCGTCGTTCACAGTGCCGCATTGAACTCGCGTGTGTGCGTTAAATCATTTGATCATCTATTTTTTAATATAAAGATAATAAAATATTTTTATTACATTTGTAAAAAGAATAATATATATATAAAAAATAAAGAATATCTATACTTCTTATATATCGTCTCTGCGCACAAAGATTAATAAAAGTTAAAGATCAAAAGAAAGTTATATAGATTCTCAACCCCAGGAGACAATGGCGAAGAAGACATACGACCTGCTGTTTAAGCTTTTGCTCATCGGTGATAGTGGCGTTGGCAAAACTTGTATCTTATTTCGTTTTTCCGATGATGCATTTTCAACGACATTTATCTCCACAATAGGTACGAAAAATTCATAAATTGTACGAAATAAAGAAAAGAAAAAAAAACAACAATGAAACAATAACGATCGAGGTGTATATGGGTATATGGAATATAACATTGTGACGTGTGTATATATAGATGTATGTGTTTAAAGGCTGTAAGGTTTTGCGGTGTACGTTTATTTTTAAACCACCTCCCCGCATTACTCATACGTCAGACCGGCTAGATTATTCTTTCGTCTTCCTTATATTTTCTCAACTTTTTCTGTATCAAATAGATTCTCTTTTTTTTTCTTATTCTTATCGAAGACTAAAATGAAAGAGGAAGGGGTGATTTACATAAACAGAAGGTGGACACGCGCCACAGGCGTCTTCGATTAGGCCTTTCGTTTTAAATGTTCCCCTCTTCCTTTTTCGTTAAGAAAACATTCGTTAAATTACAATTTATGCGAAACTACTTTTTTGGACATACTTTTATTATGACTAAGATAGAGTCAAAATTATTTTTATCGAAAGATGTTTTCAAGTTTTGACTTTTTTTGCAGTATATTGTATATTATATACTTTTTTTGATGAAATCATGAACTTGAAAAATATTATCGCACTAAATTTTGAAAATATTGTTAATTTATATTAGAATAATGTAATAATATTTAATTTATATAAGCACTTGCTTGTATCATGTAATTGCTGCTTGAAAAATTTTACATTTTTTTATATTTTACATAGAATATTAAATATTTAATTTAGATATCAATTAATTAAACTGAATGCAATCTATCAATTTAAATATAATTAATCAATCACAATTTTTGTTTTTAAATACAAACAATAAATTCTAATTCTATTGAAGTGATGATTCACATGATGTTGCAAGAATTTGACTTTTAGCTTTGACGCTTAATTGAAACATGAAATTTTACTTGATTAAATATTTATTTATTTTCAAAATCAAAATATATTTATTTAACTCGAACATTTTGAGTATATATTTTTATTATTGAATTTTATGATTATATAAATTATTATTAAAAGAACGCATTATTAAATTTTTTCTATTAAATATGGAAATTTTTCATCTTTTATTGATAAAAAAATCAATAACTTAATTCAATTTAAATGTTAGTCATTGTTTTATATTTTTATTTTTGCATATATATCTCATCTTCATAATGTTTGAAACAGAAGAAGTTCTTAAAGTGATTGGAAGTACTTATATAACTGTAAAAATAAAATAATATTTAAACTAGTTATTAAATACCAAGCAGTAAAAAAAGTTATAAAGCATAATTATTTCTTATGCAAATAAAGTTAAAACTCCTTTAAATTTCTTGAAATAAAAAATTTTTCAAGCATTCATTTTGAGATGTGTAAATATATATGTGTATATTGTTTTTAATTTTATATATGTGCATTGATTAATGAATCTTTTTTTATTATTAATTATGTTAAGTTATCAACAGATTCTAAGATATAAAATTTTTTATTTTTCAAAAAAATTTTAATTAAAAATTTTTAAATAATTAAAAAAATATTTATAAAAGTTTTATTAATTGCTATTATTGTACTGTACTTGTATTAATGCTATTAATATTTTATATATCTTTTTATTAATAAATGGCCTTTAAATTCTAGGCATTGATTTTAAAATCAAAACTGTGGAGTTAAGAGGAAAAAAGATTAAACTTCAAATCTGGTAAGTTCTAGCTGCAATGGTATTCATTGACATTGATGTATTTTTAAATTAAACATCGATGACTACTTATACGTTTTTTTTCCTTTAGGGACACAGCTGGTCAAGAAAGATTTCACACTATCACAACATCTTATTACAGAGGTGCAATGGGGATAATGTTAGTGTACGATATAACAAATGAAAAGACTTTTGAAAATATAGTGAATTGGTTAAGAAACATAGATGAGGTATATTTTTTTGTGATCAAGTGATTAATTGTTTATAAGTGGATAGATTTAATATATATTTAATATATTTCTTTATAGCACGCAAATGAAAATGTAGAAAAAATGATTTTGGGAAACAAAAGTGATATGGAAGATAGACGTGAAGTTAGTACAGAAAGAGGTGAAGCAGTAAGTATAATCAATTTTATTGCAATTTACATATTAAAATAATTCTTTCTTCATAAAAAAAATTCATCACTCAGTACTATTTTAAAAATATAAAAGTACTTTTTTTTTACTTCTAGAAGAATTTGTGACTATGCTAAAAAAGTCAATGAATATAAAAATTTAAGTAGTATACTCTAAGTATATATATAATTCAAAAGAAATGCTTTAGCATAATCTATGTACATGATTTAAAATACTGAATGTAAAAATAACTTTATTTACAAATGCAACTGTTTAAATGAAAAATCTTAATTTTACTATTAGCAAATTATTTAATGAAATAATTTTAACTATTTTCAATTAAATATATATTTTTTTCAATTATAATTATTAAAATTTGAAAATTTAAATCTATATTCATTGACACTTATATTTTTAAAATATCTGAACATAATTCCTATTCAATGATACTTCTTTCTGTGTGGAGTCATAATACTTACATCTCCACTCCCATCCTCAATAAATTATTGTCAGTTTATCCATCCCCTTTTATTTACTCAACTTCTCTTTGATAAGAAATTTTTTTTTGTTTATATAGATAGCGCGAGAGCATGGTATTAGATTTATGGAGACATCGGCAAAGGCTAATATTAACATTGATCGTGCTTTTCGTGAACTTGCAGAAGCAATACTTGACAAGACTCATGGTAAAGAACCACAAGATGCGCCAGATCGTGTAACAGTTGATCGAAGAGTTGAAAGAACTGCTAGTCGGTGCTGCTGAACTGCCATCCCGTAAATTTATCCGCCCTTTATTGCGAGAACTTTATCACCTTTATTTTGTGAGAAAAGCACGTGAAACGCTATACATACACACAAACGCTAAAACACGAACAGATAAAAAACATTTGTTCAGCGTACTTTCATTTTTTTTCTTTTATTTAGATATTTGATTTTATGATTTAATGTGCTTCGATTGGTACTAATGAATGTACAATTAATAATCGAAGGAAAAAAGGTAAACTTGTTAAAAGTTAATTAAATAAGTTCAGTGGTTGTGATGTAATGTGTGACAACCAAGTGTCACGAATTTTATATGAAATGGAGCTCTGTACTTCTTTTTCAATACTGACATTTTTATTTAGCAAAGCATTCATGTTTTTTTATGATTTTTAAACAGATCTGTGAAACTTTATTACAGAAATGATAAATTTACACTTCATATAATTCTTTTTTTACTTTCACAATAAAAAACAAAAAAAACTATGTTTTATAATGTTATATACCATATTAAGTTTTAAAAGTTGAGTAAAATTACTATTTTGGATCTCTTTCTTCTGTCCCAGAGTATGATAGTGCGATCCGCGTCTGTATCATACTTATTTTATGAAAAAAACGAATTAATACTTGAACATAAAAAAAATATGCATGCAATTTTTATTATTTGTATGATTTCAATACAATCTTGTGTGGCAAAAGAAAAACGTGACCGTATATGGGACACAAACTGCTCAATATTTTAATACATCTTTATTTTGTAAGAATATGTTTAGTGCAGAGCTGCAATTTCAAATATTATACATTAAAAATATTCTAGACCATTATTATAATTTCAATTGACTAGTATATTATGTTTTTGTATGATAAAAAATATTATGTACGTATTTGTTCTTAGATATAATTTTAATTTTCAGTTATAACACTGGACATATTTAATTATTATGCAAATGAAAATTATTTTTAAATTTTTAAAAATTTTGGTTTTTTTTTCTTCCTTTTCTACAATCAATGAGAATAAGTTTATTTAAAATTATATTTTATATAAATTTTTTTTCATTATCTTGATAAATTATACAATGTCTACCATTTATAAAAATAATTATGTTATTATATAAAATCAACACATAAGCATGTATCTCAACTGGGATTCAATTATGTATAATCCTACGTGGTTTTTAGCTTTAGTAAACGCGTCATCGCACTTCATAAAATGCTTGCTGTATATTGTTGTAATTGACTACTTGAACAAACGAAAATGGAGAAGAGATATATTTGCATAAACATTTTTTCACTACTGAAAAAAAACTTAACATTGGATAGCCTTCATATGCTTTACAAAGAATTGTCATTGTTTTATCTTTCCCCTCTTCTCACATCTTTTTTTAAAAAGTAGTGTTTTTATAACAGGTGATTATATAGCAATTGTGTAGTCGGGTTTTTCTACCTCTTGACAAGACTGTCGTCAGTAAAAGCAAAAGTGGATTAAATTGTGATTTCTGTGATGCGAGTATTTTTATTATTATGGGAAAATTGCAATGGCAAATATTTCATTAAATTCAAATCACATCCAATTTTTATATTTTTAAAAATTAATAAAACGTTATCTTTCTAAATCTCAATTCATATAAATTAATGCACATCTTTAAAATAATAATTTGAACTAATTCCATAAATTACATCATAACATTTTATTTTAAATAAATAAAAAAGAAAGAAATTGAATATATTTTTTAAAAAATTCAAGGACATTTTTTACTAAGATCAATATTACTGCCGTGATAAGAAACATAACTTTTTTAAGCTAATAATATAACTTGTATGAGGCAATCACAACTAACCATCATTTATGATTGATACACAAATACAAGAGGAGCAAGAACTTCAATATATTACACAAATGTGTTTTAGACATATAACTATTAGATATATAAAAAAGAAAGTATAAAATAAGATGGTGCAGATTAAAATAATAAAATAATTCGTAGATAATTCTTTTTCCAACAAAGGCGTTTTATTATGGAAAATTAATGATAAACAGTCTTCATCTATACACCAACATTCGTGTTGAACCATTATTTTACATGTGAAATGCGACAAGGCGTATCTGTATAATTTTATTTATTTACTTATTTATTTGTAAAATCTGTCTTATGTAATATATATATTTTTACACGATACAGTACGCGAAACGTGGCAATAAAAATATTTAATTGTTGGTGTAAAACAGCGTCAATTTTGTAATCATTAAGGTGAAGCTGAAAATTTTTTTTTTATTTATATTTTTTATTATTGACTTGTTGCAATTCCACAACACAATCGAATAAGGTGCGATCCTTCATCGACAGAAGGACGGATCGATTGATAAATATTTTTTTAAAAATTGAGCCTTCGCTCGCGCCTGTTTTTCAACGTGCATAATAAAATAAAATTTCAGAAAAATTGTTGTCTCAATTATTAATTTTCAAATACTGGTTCATTTTTTATCACCATTTTTCGTTTTTATTGTAACATTTTTTGTTTTGAAATATACATTGTACATATATATTATTTCATATCGTTGTAAAATCTTTAATAATATAAAAAGCTGAGAAAGAATGATAGATTTTACTATGATCTCTTTTTTGGAAATTATTCTAATGAAATATAAAAATAATTAGAATTTCAAAGTAACAAGGAATTTTTACTTTACTATTATTGTTTTTATAATATTAGAGAAAATGATATAAATCTTAAAATCTAAGTTATAGTATAATTTTAATACAATATATAGCTGTGAAAAAAACATGCGATAAAAAGTCATTTTTCATCTTAAAACTATTATTATGGTGACGAAAAAATTACACAAAGTTTTAATGCTTCTTTTTTAATAAAATTATTATATTGTGTCAAATATGAAAAAAATAAATACTTATTTTTTACGCCGAAACAGATTTGATAGTCACATGTAGCATATAAATGTGTCTAAAATCATTAAATATATATTACAAATACAATGATTAATCTTATTACATTTCAAGAAAATATTACACGTTTAGAATAACATGTGTTATTCTACATACACTATAAATGTATACTTATTTATATTTTTATAATAGTAGTAATGAAACACGTATTTTATGAATGAAGTAACAAATTATGATAAACGATAATAGTAAACAAAAATGTACAACAATAGGAACACTAATAGTTACTTTTTTTTACCAAGAGCATAACATTGATTAGAGTAAATATTGTACATTTTTCATTATTTTATTTTTTTAATATGAAAGAGTAGTATGTAAAGCTACAATTTTTCAATAATACACAAAAGCGTCGATTCAGGTAACAATTTAGTTTTGAAGCATTTATTATTGTATAAATAGCAAATATTTTTGTAAATTTTTTTTTAAATTGTAGTTTATTATCAGTTCAGTTTGCGATTCGCAATTCACTTTCAAAATATTACTGCAGAAATATTGATTAATCAATCGTGATTGATCAAACATACATTAAATAATTTGAAAACTGCTGTTAAACATTATACATTACGTATTTGAATATTATTGAATCGAATTACAAATTTGTTCTTTTGTTTAACACTCCAAAATTTATATTATAAAATTTTTAAAATATCTGAAATTATAAGTTATTGAAACATAAAATATAAATTAATATCAAGTATGAAAAATCATTAAATTAAATATAAAAAAATTATTTGAAGAATATATTACTTTTAAGTAGAATATTACAACATAGAAAACTTTATAGATTTTTAACCATCTTTATGCACTTTACGTATATGTTTTTAATCATACTTGGAAAAAATTATACAATGAGAATATTTTTTTTATTCCTAAAAAAAAAACACAAATTTATAATTCATTTTTATCATGGTATATTAAAAAAAAATATTTCATGCATACAACTTATGAAGTAGCATAAAGTTGGAAAAACCTACATTATGGAAATTATGTTTTAGATGTAGACTTTTCTGAATGATAATCAAATTCTATAAAAAGTAAACATAATACAAATCCAAAACTAACTATATAAATTGCTTCATATATTCTCAATCAATTATGACTTTTTCCTTTTCTTTTATCATGTAAATAAAATTAATCTCGGGAGGAAGCACTAATAATGTTCAAAACATAGATGAAGATGTTGATGATATCCAAGTATAAATTCAGAGCAGCAAAAATATATTCTTCAGGTGATAATGAATACTTATGCTTGCCACCTATCATCAGTTGCGTATCATACACAAGATAAAATGAAAATAATATAGCCCCAAGGGAACTGTAACAGATCATGCCTATTTTACTTGGGAAAATGGCACAGAATAACCCTCCAACCATTAGAACTAAAGCAGCAACAAACAAATAAGTTCCAGCGCCAGTGAAATCAAATTTCGTTTGGAATGCAAATATAGTAAGGCCAAAACATATCGCAGCTGTAACTCCAACTGCTGTCAAAACCTGTAATAAAAATTATTTTTTATTAATGTTATAATCATAGAATATAAAATTTATAAATTTAATTTTAAATATAAAATTAAAATTATATTTATTTAAAATTTGTTATAACAATTAATAACAAAATTTTATACTTACATATTCCTCTTTGTGAACAGTAGAGAAAAAGCCCAGAAGGACTGATTCTGCTAAGGTAAAAATTCCCAGAAAAACGAAATTCATTGGGGCTTGTCGACGAACATTAGTACAGCAGGCCATGGCAATGAGCAATACAAACGTGACGATTAAACAAACATACATAAGAGCTATATTATTACGAGCGAATTGCTTTGCTCCCGAGTGATACGTAAACAGACAAATAAACGAAAGTGTCACTAATAATTGAAGTAATAGAATTGAATACACTTTTCTGAAAATAAAAAAGAAATATTTTTATTAATTTTTTTACATTAACTTTTCAAGTAAAATATTTAAAACTATTTAAGTAAAATATTTTGAAAAAGTTTATAATCACAGTAATCTGTAATTGTTGCTAACCTTATAAATGCCTGTCTTATTGATAGATCATTAAATTGAAATCCCTTAACTTCATCATCCATACCAGCTTCACCACCGTAATTTGTCCCGTACATGTTTCCTGGTTGTGGAGGTATGTGACCGTATGGAGTACTAGTTGGTGGTATAAATCCTGGGCCTATAAAATTTAAAAATAAAATTTTATATTTGTTGATAATAAGGTTCTCATGAATTGAAAATTAATAACAAACTTTAAATACATTTTTAAAAGCACTAAATAGACAAAAAGATAAAATTTTAATGATATAAAATTAAATAAATCTTCATAATGTACCTGGTGGTCCTGCTGGATAACCTGGATAACCTGGTTCACCTGTTGGCGGATAACCTGGATAACCTGGTTGACCTGGATAACCTGTTGGTGGTGGAGGATAACCTGTAAGACATAATATTTGTATATAAATTATTTATAAAAACTAATTTTATTTTTATTGGAAATATTTTTTAATGAATAGCTGAACTAAAAATGATTTATGTACATATTTTATATAGTAATGATATGCATAAATTACTTAGTTTCTTTTACAGATTACTCTGGAATGACTAATTGCTAATAACTATTTTTGAACTGTTTTATTTTTGTGAAAAATGTTGTAAAAATATGTAAGACATGAGAGACCTTGTGGGCCAGAGTAGTAACCTCCACCGGGATTGTTCTGCCAAGTTGTCATTGTCTTTATCTAGCTGAAAAATAACTTAACATTAGCACAGTAGTACAAGCACGCTCGTACTGCACTTATAAACGTAACAATTAAAATTTTCTTTTTTTTTAAATTTATTAATCACAAATGTATGATTTTTAGCTGGGCTGAGCAGGCAAAAATTAAATTTAACATGATCAAGTTAGAAATCATATCTTAATTTACTTTTAAACTCAAATTCAAATGTTTCAAAAAAAAAGTTCAACATTGAATATCATTTTATTTAGACTAAAACTACAATATTAAAAAAAAAAGTTAGAAATTTATGTATTATTTTATTTGTATTAAAATTAATATTAAAGCTAACATGCAATTTATTGGTTAGGAACAAGAAATAAAAAAGGGTATTTTGTATTTTTTTTTTGAATGCTTAAATTTTTAAAAATAAAATAATTTGCTATAAATTTTTATGAAAGCAAAAAATAATTTTTTTAAAGCATTTAAATCTATATATAATAATAATTCTATATATGATAAATAAAGTCATCTAAATATAATTATTAAAAATATAAGTTTTAGGAGCTGCTATTCAAGGTCTAAGATCAAGCATAATCAATAATATATGAATATTTAAAATAATAATAAAAAGAACTACAAAGTAAATTATTTCATAAGCAAAAGGTTAATTAATAAAATTTGTTAAAATTATGGAATAAAAAAATTTTTCTGTTTCACTACAATAGGCCCAGCCCTTGCTTAAAACTGCAAAAAAATTAATTATGCAGTACGGCTTGGTGCTGTGCAGTGGCTGAGCGCTTAAGTGCTGCTGTGAATTTTTTTTTCTAAAATAATTATGAAATGAAATAATAAGTTGTAGTATCTCCTTAAATACAAAATACCAGCTTTATGAATTTCATGAGTACAAAAGTGTTTCTATTGACATTAATACTATAATAAAATAAATTAAAAAATATTTTTTTTGTTAAAGTTAATTTAGATATAAGTATTTTGCAATCAACAGATAAAATAATTTTAATAATGAAATCATTTCTAAGAATATACATATGATAAATACACATTATTTTACAGATAACATTAATTAACATTGTAATAATGTTTCACACTTAATGTAACATGAATATTTAAAATAAAAAAAAAACTGCTAATAATGAAAATTAAATAAAAAAATCACTTGAAAAATGAATGTTCTAAAAAATGAAACACGAGTCATGAAAACTTTAAATTCAAAAGGTTAGCAGGTTAATCCTTCTAATCAATTTAACAGCGCAATATTCTATTTACTGTTACATTGTTATACGTTTAATTTCAATAGAAACACTATATCTAATGAATATACCTGTAAAAAAAATGATATGAAAAAAATTATTTTATTTCTGATGAGTTTTGTTATGATGGTATTATTTTAGACAAGCGTTTTTTTATTGTTATTAATATTAGTTACAACATTAGAAATGTAAAACTTTTTTACATTTAAATAATTTTTTCAAGAATGTTATAAAAATTCAATTTTATTGAACTTTACATTAGAAATCATTGTATAGAATTTTATTTTCATGAAGGTTTTTCTTATCTATATGTTAAATATTGCATGCCAGTAATTGCATTGAAATTTTCACTTCTTGAGTTATAAAAGTGTTCCTTATAAGATACTATACATTGAAGTAATGTTATATTTTTTTTTCATTTGCACTTATTTTTATTGCTGACTGAAGTTATTTTTAAAAAACTTTTATGTATTATAATATTTTTTTCCTAGTAATTTAAAAGTATATTATTGTCTTCAACTCATGTAAAATTTAACGTTACAAATCATATACACTGTAAATTAAAAATTCAACAAAAGATTTTAATTAAATTTAAAATCATTTTTAAATTACTAAAAAGATATTGAAAACAGCAAATATAGAAATATAACTGTCGTGAAAATAAACAATGTTTCAATTAACATAATTAGATTTGCGATTTTATCGATTAAAAATACGACGGTTTACCACGTCACAACTTTATTGAAATAAAAGTTATGATTACACTATAACACTTGTCTAATTAAATTAATTTGAAATTAAATGTATAAAGTCAAGAAATAGGGGGACTGGTAATCTTAACTGATATTTTTACCATTATATTATTTATAATCGAAGTAAAGCGTCGGGCATTTACTTTGCGTTTTCTGTTATACACTATAATATACACGTGTGATATAACGTATATGGAAAGAGGAAACGACTGTAAAAATTTCAAAACATTTGTTTTTCAGGTAATGTATAACGATTGCTCGATGATAAAAAAAAAAGTTGATGAATCAACTGAACGTTATCTATGACGTTTTATTCTAGAAAATTATCAGTTTGCATTGATGTCATATGTTTTAAAGACTTAAAAAAGAAATAAAAAGAACGAACCTAAAGAAATTCTAATAAAAGATTTTGAAATTATGATTTTCAAAATTGTTTAGAGCTTTGGGCTAAAACAAATCTATTAATGTTTTTCAAATTTCATAGCACAATGTAAATTATTGATTAAATTTCAACTTAAAGTTGGAAACTTCTGTTGATTATGTTCCAAAAGTTTAAGGATTTTTTATTTATTGATTGAAAACATTAAGGGTTTGAAGATAAATAGCGCTATTTTTTCGTTTTATACACGTTTTAATTATTCATTGATTATTCTTTATTGCTTCTTTTCACTAATTCCATTTACGTTTATTTTTAATATACATAGAAATATTATGACTCATCATTCACTGATTATGTAAGGAAACCTGAGATCCATCCTTACGTTATTACCGCATTTTGATGACATTAAAAAAAATTTTGAAAAAATTCAACTCAACATTTTCAATTAATAGCATTTTAAAATTAATACAGAAAAAAATATTGAAAATGAAAAAAAAATTTTTTTTTAATTGTGGTGTTTGAAAATTAAAAAAATCTTATGAAATTATATGTAACGATAATAAACGTTTTCATAACGTGAAAAGATGAAAATCTCTGCAATTTTCCTGAACTTAGAAAAAAATTAACCGCTCGCTGGTTTAAACATTTTTTTGTTTAACGGATATTTTCTTTAAAAAAAAGTTTGTTTCTTTATACAAGTTTATTTTGACACTTTGTATTCGTGCGTGTGTAAAATAAAGTCACGAATATTTCATACGTTTTTATTTTACAATAAATCCTGTCTTAGGCACTTTCGGTTGACATCATTTTGTAAAATTTCTTTGTGAATAAAATTAATTTTTGCGGTTTATGTAGATGTACGTGTCATGTAATTAACGTATGTTATTCGTAAGTACTTATAATTGTATACATTTTATTACTTAAATTGATAATTTACGGTGTTTGCAAAGTATATTTTTGCAACACTAAAATTATCAATTAGAATTTTATCAAGTTAATTAAGTATTTTAGTAATATTATTATTTTATTTTAAACTTTAAATATTAAAAAAATAAAATATACATATATTTTAGAATAGAAATTATTCCTAAACAAGGTAAAATTTTAATTTTTAAAAAAAGTGAAATAAAAAAATGTAAATATTTTGATTACAAAACTCTAAAACTTCAAAATCCTTAATTTAATTTTAAATATATATTAATAGACTTTAGGTACAACGAACTGAAGCCGGATATATAAATGTTCCGTTGATATATTATTAACACCGTTAGATCAAGAAAATAGTGATTTAAATTTGTTAAATTGCCATTTCAGAATTTTGTTTACTTTTTCGAACAAAAATCATATACACACAAGTGGTTGCGCCATTTTGCAATTCGGGTTTTACCCGTAATGTTTAATCATACTATTTAGGCATATATCTCATTTTCTTATTAGATGAAACGTTAATATGACTTTCTAAATTATAAATATCTTTCTATTTTTATAAAAAAATTTGCACATTATGTTATAAAACAAAGTAAAAACAAATTATTCATTAAGAATTTGCGATTCACAGTAAGATTATTTTAATATTTAAAACTTCTCTCCAATTGTAGGTCACGAACAACTTTTCGTATCTCTTTTTGATCTGATTTTTTTTGGAGCACTATATATTTTTCCACTTAGAAAAATCGAATTTCAAAATCTTTTACTAAAAAACTAGCCTCAATTGTCACTTTAAGAAAAGCTTGCACGAGGTGACGAAATAACTCGTGTACAACAAATATATGCATATACATATACACTTATATATATATGTATGTATATCTAATATGTATCATCAACTAGTTTTCCCTATGCCTATAGCTAAAGTAAGAAAACAAGCGTTCCACTAAAAAAATCCTGCATCGTGAAGATAAACAAAGCAAAACATTTGATATTAAACACTTGCAAATCTTACGGACACCCACATATAAGCGAATGATGAAATGCATGGTTATTCTTACTTTTTCAAGTAGACATTAAGTACAAGTAAAAGCATTAAGTGAGTAAGAGAAATCATTTTCTTTTAGCGAGGGCGGTGTTTTGTTACGCGATTCAACGCACAAGAAAAAAAAACTGTGTCACATTAAAGTAGAAGCATACAGAACACGCGAGTAAAATATTTTTCCTTCAGTTAAAAAAAAATAAAGCAACGACGAAATAATAGCATATGAGCCCTATTATTAATGTAATTTGATGTGATTATCATATGAACAATGTTTTCAAGCAAACAAAAATACGTCCTCGGCAATAACGTCAGCCGGACGTACTTTCTGGAAATAGTGACAATCGATATGCTTATATATATACAAATGCATTGACTGTAGGAGAAAAGAAGCAGAAACGCAGTCCCTAAACCTTATTTTTTGATTTCTTCATAATTATTTTACCTCTGCTTTGTTATTTTTTTCAACTTTTTAAACTTCCTTGAACTCCTCTTCGTTTATTACTCACTGTATCTCACTCACTGAATTGTGTATACTTTTCTTCCTTTTTTACACACACACGCACGCACTGGGAGAAAAAAAATACAATAACCTTGCGTTATGTATATTGTATATAAAGCAAGCAATATACTTTAGGCGCGAAGCGCTCCGCTAACGTCGGTGGACGATTCGTTATTGAAAAATAGTCGAGAAAATGGATGCTATAATATTTACCGGCCAATGCGCATTGGTTGTTCAGCGCAGCTGACGTGCTTCGTCGAGCTTGTAGTATGATTTCAGGTGATGCGCGCGTCGCTATATGGTATTTAATTCCTCTATGATTCAAAAGTGAATGTCTGTCTGTTTATCTTTCTTGGAAATTAAAATTTTTGTTTATCTTACTTGTAATGAACATTTTTGTTTATCTTTCTAGAGCAATATGAAATATCATTTAAAAGATGAAGCTAGTTAATATTAAAAATGTAATATTTAATTATACAAAATTTAGAGATAAACATATTTTTTAACGTTTCATTTCAATGACGAAAAGTAATTTTCTCGGTTTAAAATATACATATTGCTATAAAGATCTGAAATCTAAAAGTTAATGTTTATTTTAATAAGTTAAATTATTTTTAACCCGCAGACAACAATATTAAGTACAATATTTAATTAATCGATTTAAAATTTCGATCATTTTCGTTATAGAAAAATCCAGAGAATATTGTTTGACAATTATAACTTTATATATTCAGAAAAATTAAATTTTCAGTAGGAGTACTTCGTATTTTTAAACATTATTTTTTTTAACAAGTATAATTTTTCTTTTTGTTTTCAATTAATGAAGCTATAAGTGTTGGACGTTTTATTTTTAATTAAAAAGCTTTAATTAGGAATTTTTTCAATAATTTTGAGAGCATAATTATAATTAACATACATTTAAACTATTTTACGTTTTTCCTAAAGTTTGCCAAGTTAATGTTTTAAAGATTAAAATTTTATTAAAAATATTAAAAATGTCATTTTATTTTATATTTCATTACAGTTATCTTATTTTTATAAATATTTATTTATTGATCGATCCTCTAAGAAATTCTAATTAAACTCCTGTAGTTTTGTTCTGGCAAACGACTTGTGGACAAAGATGACAGCATATGATTTATTGTTCAAGAATCACCCCCTGCTTATTTACAATTTTTTGTCATTGATGATGATAATAATATTCGATAATACATATACAATTATTGTTAATAATGGTTACTATTATATATAGCGGAATAAATACATAATTTTTACATAACAAATCAGCTCTTATCATTGCATGTAAATTTTTTATTGGTAAATTTTTAATAGAAATCATTAAAACACTCCAAGTATTAAAAAAATAAGTCAATTTTAAAAAGTTACGAGTCCTAGCCAATAAATGTATCCATGTGAATTTTTTTATTTATTATTTAATATTTACTTTCATAAATGAAAATATATGCGCTTCATCAATACACTGATCAAAAATAAAAAAAGAAGATTCTTAATAAAGCCATGCACGTTTTAAGAGGTTTTGCTTTGTAAGAATAAGTATTAAAATTTGCAATTCAATCTTGTATTTTTTAATTTTAATTTTTAATTTTAAACTTATTATTTTCAAATAAGATATATTATTTAAAATTTTTTTTTTTTTTTCTTTCATTTGTTTTGTAATATTTATTATTTTAAAATTTTTTCTTTAATTAATCTTCTAATAAAAAGTTTTGTTTACTTTTTCAAACAAAAAACATACACACAAGTGATGGCACCATTTTGCAATTTGGGTTTTACCCAATCAAGTATTATTTAGGTATCTCTTATTTAAAAAAAATTTTAAATAAAAGACGTTCCTTGAAAATAAAATTTTAAAAAATTCGAATTTTAACATTATTATAAGTTAAGTTGCATATATTTATCCGTTTGAAATTGTAAATTTCAATAAGAATTTTCTTATTGTAAATACCATTTTTAGTAAAACAATAATGTTTCTAACATTAACCAATTATAAAGTTCGTGATGAGGTAGTGAGCTGCATTATACTAGTTACAATTTACAATGCCTTGACCCTTGAGAATAAAAATGAATTTAACTTATTTTATAAACTACATAGTAGTTGAGCGAACGCGAATTTGAGCAAATATATTTAAACTTGAAAAATCTTTAAAATTTACTTTAACTGTTAGGAAAACGATTTATAACTCATTCCGAAATTGCAAATATTTAAAACTAACATGAATTTCATCAAGAATAGTAAAAACCAGAAAGCTTTGCTTTCAAAGCCCACGTATATTTGGGTGAAAGGAAATTCAATTTATTTTGAAAATAAGTTACATAGTTTCTAAATAAGATTCGGTAGCATAACATTCTAACAAAACTTAAAGAATATACGCTGAATGTGGTATGAATTCAACCACAAACGGTTGACTATTCAAATTCAGATCCAAAGATACTGGTATCATCGTAACGACTCCTCTATATTTTTTAATACTTGATTTATTTTATTACTTGATTCAAGATATATTAAAAAATTATTGAAAATATGTTAAAAGTTATTAATTATTTCGTTAATTACACTCATAGTAAGAACGTATAATAGTTCTACAATATGAACCAAATTTATTTCGTTTTAATTATACACTGACAAAATAGAATTTTTAATCAATTGGAATATTTTCCTGATAATAAAAAAGAATCTACTTTTCATTCAAAAATAAAATCTGCTTATTGCGTGTTTTTTTATTCAAACATATTTCAATAATATAGAATTCAACAAATTTTTTTTATAGACTAAAAGATTTTCTACTATGAGGTATACCAAATTTTTGGTCCAAGTATCAGCCATCTATTCATAAAAATATCATTTCTGTTTAATTCAAGAACTGTATCATGAGGAGTCTCTGGCGCTTTCGATTAAAAATTCTATTATTGTATGATAAATTTGCTAATAAAAATTTGCAATATAATTTTTCAGTTACTTCACAAATTTCACTACAAAAATTTAAAATACTTGCAGAGCAGTCATGTTTCAAGAGTACCCTTTTATAAATAAAATAAGTTCTTTGAGTAACAGCTACATAAAATTAACGTTATTTGCAGCTATACTTTAATTAATTCGTTTTATATTTAATTATTCTTCTGGATTTCGGGAAAAATGATTTTTAATTACTTTGAAATACGAATTTTAACATATTAATTATTTAGTTAAAAAACTTTGCTTTACAAAATTCAGAGATTTAAAAATTTTTTTTCGTTTTTCTTTTTTTCAATTTGATTACCATATCGCTATTAAATCAATAGAAATTATAAATCTTGTTTCTATGTAATAGGTGGGAAAAAAGAGGATAAAATAATTTCATTATTACGTGCGTATATTACATAAGTAAGGTATCAACCAGTGTTCCAGTTTCTTAAATAAATATTTCATTACTATGTATGGCAGTTTACAACAATATCAAATGATTTATGGCGAATATTATCATAATTAACTTTTACTTCATTTTGAATAAGCAATATTTCAATATTAATTAAAAAATTATATTAAAAATAATTTAAAAAAATTTTGATGTTATTATCATAGATGTGGTATCGTCCGAATTCTTATCATCGATTAATGTTATGATAATGAAATCTCACACCTGAAACGATAAAAATCTCCGTGATTTTTCAGAATTTGCTGGAAAACTAAAAGAATCATATATTAATCACGGTGCTCATTAAAAAATTTTTTTGCATTTTTTTTTTTTTTAAGGACATTACCTTTGCGCACATATAAGTTTTTGTTTAAAAATAAATCTCATTTAAGATCTAGGTTAATTGTACATTACTCTACTAGTGAGCAAAATAGTTCATTCCCTCAGGAGTTGTTTCGTCACTCGAGCGTAGCGAGAGTGACAAAAAAGACGAGTGGGTGACCTATTTTGCCACGAGTGGGGTATAGAATTTTTCTCAACAAGGTGAGCGGAATCCGATTTCGGTGTCTGTTTTAAGTGAGCAAAATACCATATTCCTTCACTAGTTGGGGAACGTGGTATTTCGCTCACTCAAAACAGGCGCCGAAAATTGGTTTTTGCTCACCGCATTGGGAAAAGTTATTTTTTTAAATTTCCTTTGAAAACTTTGCGGTATTTGTCAAAATTTAAGAATATTCGTAACTATACATGATAATTCAAAAAATATGTAGAAATTAAGAAAAATAAAATTCATATAATTGTAAAATATTATTAATAATATTTTGGCAGTCAGTTTTTTTGGAGTCTTAAAAGCTTTATAAATTTTTAAACTTATCATTTGAAGAAAACATATCTAAACTAAAATTCCTATCTTTTAATCACAATTTAATCATCTACGTATTATATCGTAATTCTAATATCAAAGAATAAAATTATGAGAAATATCATTGTTTAATTTTTCTATATTTAATTTAAAACAAATAATTTCCATAAAAATTAATAACGATGGATTTTTGCAGAGTTTTGTATGATAAATAAATTCAATAAAAGTTTAAATGAAAATTATAATTTAAAGTAAAAATAACTCTAATTTTAATACACTTACAGAAGTATACTATTAAATATTTTTTCTTTTTAAAATATTCGTCCATTTTTTATTTTTAAAATATATTTTCATTAATTTTTTGAATATTAGTTTAAATAATAAAACTGTGTGTTTAATGAGGTATATCTTAATAATAATTAGAAAAAGTCGATCAAAAATTAATATACTTTATTTTTATTTATTTTGTAGTGAGGTAATAAGAAATATAACTTTGTATTTACTTTACAAATAATTCTTACAATTATATATTTTAAGAACTATTGTTATGAATTTAATCTTTTTTCTGTTATAATTTAAAGCAATACTTCTAAAAAATCTTAGGAATTTTACTTATGATAAAATATACAGTTATGTCATATAATTATTACATAGGTATACAAAATTAGTCAATTTCACGATGATTGAAAAGCACCCATTGGTTTTTTTCTGATTTGCATTTTTTGTCTTATACATTATAACGATCTTTAATCACAAATAAAAATATTTAGAAAAGATTGACACTTTCCTAAGTCTAAATTTTTGTAAAAATTGTTCTTTATCATTATGCCATTTACTTATAAAAAGTAGACATAAATTCAGGATATACTAAATTTAGTAATCTTGAAAATATTCTTAATATTGGAGATGAATCCAAATAAAAATCTAACCGTTTTTATTTTTAATATTTTCAAAATAATTTTTTGCAATTCCAGAATTCATATTTATTTTTTTACAGCCTTGTCATCTTTTCCTTTATGAACTGTTTTCGTAGCTGACTTTGACTGTTGAGGCGTGTTATCTTTTTCACCCTGAAAGAGTGGCCAACGAAAAAAAAATAAAAATCATAAAAAATAAAAAGAAATCATAAAAAGTAAAATAAATTATAAAAATAAATAAATCAAATAAACAAAAATATGTATAGACTTAAAAGAAAATAAATTAATTTCATTAATGCACCTCAACCGTGGGTTTAGGAACAAGGCCCAAACTATCTAACATTCCTGGTCTAACTTCTTCAGTTGGGTATGCTTTTTGCTTTTTACATTTCACCAAATGTGTTGCTGAAAATAAAAAGGTTTATTATGTTTACTTAAAATTCTTCAAATATTATAAATTTTTATAAGTTTATATTTACCAAGTATATTTCCATCAGCTGTTTTAAATCCACAAGAACATTGCATTTCTTTTTCAAGAGGTATATTTAAAAGAGGTGAAGGTACGATAACGCTAGTCATTGGTCGTTCATTATGAATTTGACGCTGATGTTCTTTAAAAGCACGCCAGCAACAGGTTACATAACGACACCGTTGACATCTAAGTTCACCACTAGATAAATCAATTTGAATAATTAGTAATATTGTAATTTTGATTTTACAAAAAAAAAAAAAAAAACAAGAGAAGTAAATAATTACGGGTAGTGATCTCGCATGTCCACATCTTCTTCGCATTCTTGACAACTACATCCTGAAGGAGCTTGAATTCTAATAGGACCAGACATCCATCTTCTTACCCTTTCAGTAGGTGTTATCTCATGTGCATAATCATCAAAGTGATAACGTTTAACCGCGTTACGTGATCTAGCTACTGTTATTGTACTTTCATTACCTGTATAAGGAGTTACATCTGCAAAATAAATGTATAATAAAATATTACTAAAACTGATTTCTCTAGATCGTAAAATTTTTTAAAATATTTAATTTTATAGTTAGTATTACTTGGACCAACGCCTAACGTATGAAGATTTACATGTGCTTTCAAAGAACTCATTTGATTAAACCATAGACAACAACGTGGACATTTATTCAATTTTTCTTCCCTACGAACGATGTGTCGTTGCATATGCATTAAATAGGCATGAATGCTGGGTGAGCTTGGTTGGCCACGATTAATGAATTTAATCACTTTGACGCAATATGGACATTGAAGACCATCACTCTTCTCGTGCTTCTGGTAATAATGATCTATTACATCCCGATGGCTAGACGTACGATAGCCACAACTTTCACATTTGTATGGCATTTCTGAAGGATAATGCATTGACGACAAATGATTAATCAACAAACCGCTACTTCCTGCAAAATTTAATTTTAAATTAAATACTCAATATTACAAAAATATTAAAGAAATATTCATTTAAATAAGAGAACAAATATTTTACCGAATTTCTGTTCGCAAATAGCACACACCAACATATCACTATCAGAGTTTCCAAATTTACTATGAGCTTCAGTAACATGTATATTCATTTGATGTTTTGAAGAAAAAGCTGTGCAACAATATCGACAGACAGGTGCATCCGATTGTCCTGGTACCAAAGGTGGAACGTGACTAACCATGTGTTCCATTATTTCAGTATTAGAATGCATTTTCGCATTACACAAGAAACACTGTTTAAAAAATGTCATTTTACTATTAATAATTAGCGATTAAATATTAATTCATAGTTTGATGTTATTATGCAGCTTTATATTATATTATTATAATTAAAATGTTTTCTTATTGACAATTTTATTAAAATACTTACTTTAAACGTAAACATAATGATATTTTCTTTGTCATTATTAGCTGTTGGTTGATCTGGTTGCATTGTTGCATAATAGAATTCTTGAAGAGGCACTTGGTCAGGTTTGCCATCTCTTGGTATCTTAGGTTCAGGTGTTCCTGTTCGTTCAGAAGGTTCAGGACTGTTGTTCAATGTTGTATGAGGTCGTTTACGATTATTACGCTTTGTTCCAGTTTTTGTAAGTGTTAATTCTTGAATGTCAATACCCGATTGAATTGCTGGATCTTTAGGTATTGTTACCATTGGAGCCATTGACATATTAGAATTTGAGATTGAGGGAGTATGAATAACCGAATATCCCCAATCGATGAAAGGATTAGCTGCGATTTCTGATAATCGTTCCATGAAATTTTGATCTGAAAATAATAAGATTAAAGTTAAATAATGAAAATAGAAAATTGTAGTTTTTTTAAATACATACTGCAGGCTTTAGTTTGTTCAGCAATGTGACTTATAATATTTTCGAACGCTCTTAATGCTGTGGTTCCAAACATTTCTCTCCAAACTAATTCATCCAGAAATTGTTGAATCATCGGCCGACTCAACAAACTTAAAGTATTTTGAAACATTCGAGGCACAATTTTTCTTAAATATTCCATAATATGATAATTGCTGGTTACGTTTCTAGGATTCTGATCACTAAACGCTGATTGCGTTACATTATGGAAACCCATTTCGAAAAGAGTTGCCTTATCAACAGTAAAATCAGTAAGAATTTTAGAATCTTTGTGTACCCATTCTGATAGAGGATTTAAAATATTGTTGAATCTTCGTTTGTAAGATCTATCACCATCTTTGACTGGTTCACAGGCTCTCAACCTTAATTCTAAGGTTTCTGGATCTAATATGCCCAAAACTTCTACTTTTACCTGTATAGAAAATTTATCATTGTTAATTAATAATGAAGATCTTTTAATAGTTATATTTTTAATATTGATTAGTTTATATTTTAATTTAAAAAGCGATTTTGCGTGCAAACAGTTTTATAAGAAATAAAAAATTTTTTTTTTTCACCTGACGAAGATTTCCATCCTGTGAGGTAGTTCCTAAACTAATAACGCCGACTTGTATCATTGAGTTTTTTCCTCCCATTTTCTTACATTTTTCCCAGACTGCAGCCGTACATATACTTCTCAAAATTGCATAAAAGGTTTTCACATAATAATTTGTCACCTTAACCCAAGATATAACATTTTGTACATTTGTTTGACAAGACCAATGGTAAATAAGCTTAAGTAAAACAGTAGGTGTATGAGGTGCGCTTTGGAATATCGAGCCAGAAAATACAGAAACAAATCGTTCAGGACAACATGATGAAATCCAAACGTAGCCGCCTGAACAAGGAAAAGTACCTGCATCACTATACATTCCTAATTTGAGTTTTTGCATGGGATGCTTGTCACAGTGTTGTTCAGCTCGCACTAAACCTTGTTGAATTAACCACTCCGTGAATTTAGCAGCCGCATACATTAACACTCCTTTCACCTTAACATCTGTTCAATATTTTTATTTTTTAAACATTTAAGAAGAATCTATTAATTTTGTTACTAAAAATTTATAATATATCTTGATACAAACCTAAATCTGCTCTTTCCTTTTGAGCAACTTGCGTAGTAATATTTTTGGCTTTGAGATTTGGTCTTGCAACAACAACTAATGATGGATAAGTTCGCCCACCATTCATTTTATTGAAAGTGACTTCTCTTCCATCTGGAAGATTTCTTTTTGATTCATCAATTACTTCCCCGGCTAAATGTAAAAAGGAAAATTTTAATTAATAGCAATTCAAATTAATAACTCCACATAAATCGAAATACGAAAATATTATTACTCACCTGCTGCTTTGTTACCAAGAATAATACCTCCTATACTTGTTTGCTCTGAGGGCCTAGTCATCACATGAGGTGTGGACTGCTTAGGTAATGTTTTTATTCTAAGATTTGTAACACCTTGAGGTGTTGTTGAAGCTGAAAATATTTTTTTTAAATTATCATGATTAATTTAAATACTGAAGTAGCAATTATACTTTTAAAATAAATATTTTACATACTTGGAGTAACCACATGTGTTGCAGTTGGCTTTGGCGTTCTCTTGATTGGTTGTGTAACAGGCTGTGAAAGAAATAGAGATGATAAATAATATTTAAATTAGAGAATAATTATTTAATTGCAAATGAATTGAAAAAGAATTGTAAATATACTTCTTCTATAATGTCCGCTTGCTGTAATTGAAGAACTTTTGTTTTGCGACCTGACCTTGTAACTTTGTACTGAAATTTCGAAATAAATTTTTGAATTAATATTTTATTTAATTTATTCACAAACATAAAAAATTAAAAATTACCGCGCTATCTGATTGTGGTTGTTGAGGTACAGGAGTGATTGGTGCTACCACAGGCGATGAAGTGGTCATAGTGCTCATGGTTGTTGAAGTTGTATTTGTCACATTTGTCATGATTGATACTGGTGCGGCACCTGCGCCTAAAAATAAAACAATTAAATACTTGATTCTTAAAAGTTACTTATAAAATGTGACAAATTATGATTACCTTGTTGAGGAGCAACAGTTCCAAGAATAACACTCATTCGAGGATCCATAACAAGCTGAATATTTCCTTGAGGATTGGTACCACTATTTATCATGCTCAGCTTAATAGGTTGAGTATTTGAAGTTGCTTGATTCTAAAAATTATCAATCAATAAATTATTTTAATTATATAAGCAAAATAAAAATTCTGTATACATAATGAATGTTTAGTCTAAATAAATTACCACTCCAATCATTTGAGCTGGAGCAGTTGACTTAACAACAGTTGTAGTTTGTGGAGCTACTGATGGTCTATAAAAAGAAAAAAATAAATAATATAATATCAATATTATAAAATTGTATTTAATAAAATTATTTTATAAAATTGTAATACTTACAGTTGATACTGATAAGCACTAACAACACCTGCTTGGCACACTAGAGTACCGCCATGCTCTTTTACAAGAGACTCTAACATTTTAGAAACCTAAAGTAAAGTTTTATTTTATTAAATGTTCAAATGAATTTATAAAATTTTTTTTATATAAGAAATTAATATAATATTGTACTTTGTCACATTCTTCTTTGATTTTAGATCTAGCAGCTATTTGATAAGCACTTAACGGCTCATCCATACATTCCATTCGAAGGGTCATTCCTTCTGGTCTCATGTTGTTGATTGGTCGAGGAGCTATTTTCCCTTTCGTCATAACTACCTAAGAACCAACAAAGTTGGTTCTAATTTACAAAAAATCTTTGTATTAACATTAGTATGAAAGTACAAAAAACAACCAAAATATTTTAATAAATTACTTATTTATTAATGAAATGGTAACATTTAATTTATTGTAATACAGACATTTTAATAATAATATAATTATTATATTAACAAAATTGAGATGAAGTAAATTCAAAAGCTGCTACTCTTATTATTTATGATTTTTTAAGTAAGTTGAATATAATATTTCAGTTATTTTGCATTTTGGTAAATATTTACAACATTCATTATTTATAAACTTAAGTCTATTTCTCTAATATGTGCCTGTTCATTTTGATATAATTTAATTGTTAGCTTAATTCTTCATTTAGAATCATGAAAATTCAATAACTCCAAAATTCAATTTTATTTCAAATTTACAGGTACCAAAACAACTGATATTTATTTGCACAATTGACATACATAACACGACCCTTATAAATAATTTAATATATGCTAACAATCAAATGAGTTTTACTCACCTAAACAAAAAAATTGATTGTCAATAATCTGAGACTCCAATAATCAAGTATACAAGTAATCAAACCTCTCCCTTTTTTTTTTATTGTGTTCCCGGCGTGCGTCGCCTATAAAAGCAGGTGTATATTTATACACTTGCAGACAAAAAACATGCAATATTGATAAATAATACTTACAAGTTACAATTACTTTTAATGTTCTGCTACGACAATAATTGTTATGTTATTTACTTTTGTTTAAAAAAAAAAATAAAAGCGCGCGCGAATATAAAATAAGCAAAACTAACCGCAAATCCGGCACATTTCAGAGGACAAACGTTTTTGTAGGACCATGATGCCAGCGCTGTTATTGGTTATATCGCTGACATCTATATTATTGCTGATAGAATAGTTTTTAAGTTGTTATTTAGTTATTTTATCGAGGGAAGGTATATAAAGATTTCATTCTAATAATCCGCTCGCTGGATAAGTCAGCTAAGTTGATAGGTTAGGTTTTCGTTTTATTGATCATTTAGTAGTAACAGACAAATTAGCAAAGACAGAAGAATGATACTTTCTGATTTTACGTTTTTTTTGTAAAACCTTTCATACCTTAATATCTAAATGCGGATATTTTTATCAATTTTATAAATACTTTTTTTAATATAAATTTGTAAATAATTTCCAATATTAAACAAAAAGTAAAGCTTATTCTATTCGATTTTATCTAGAGTTAAAAAAGTCTTACAAAAAAAACTTCTAATTAATGTACAGTACTAAAAAATTTGATGATGAACCTGTTAAGATCAGAAAATTGTTACTTTATTTCAAATATTCCACCTGAATACGACAAAAGATCATATATAACTATTATATTATTTCATTCCAAAGTTTTGTTTAAAACAAAAGAGAATGTATTATATTGAATAAAATTTATTTCTAAAAATAATAAATAAACCGTTTAACATCTTGTGTTTTTTTTATTAATTTTAAGGTCAATAAGAGGAAAAAAGTCATTTCACTATTTTAAAGGTAAAAGCTTTTAATAAGTTACACCAAAAAATGTTAATATAGGAAGAAGGGATTTTCGTTATAACAATTTTCAAAGTAAGACAAAAATTTTCAAAGATTTTCAAAACTATCGATGAAGTTTTTTTATCTTAAGTTCTTTGAAAATTTTGTAGAATTGAAACTTTTCAAAACTGCAAGCTTACATTTTTTGGCAAATTTTCAATTATTTCTGAGATAATAAAATAAATATAATACTTTTATTTGAAAATTTATAAATTGGAAAAAATAACTTCCATGTTAAAAATAAACGATAAAATTAATTCAGGCATGAATTTTTAAAATAATATAACAGAAAAATTTTTGTTGAGATGAAGAATTTTAATATTTGCATTAGAAAATGTATTTAAACTGACGAAAGTAAATTGATCCAATTGTCTAAATTAGTTAGATTATAAGTAGAAATTTTAATAAAATGTTAAAATTAAAATAACGTGATATATATACGATGACTAACATAGATTATAATCTAATAATAATTTTTTTCCTGGTGAACAGATAGAAGATTTATTTTAAAGTTACATTCGGATTAATGTTCATTTGATGAAGTAATAATAAAAAAGGATTACTAAACAGTAATTTTTTGAATAATGAAAAAAATTGGATTGTATTATTTCAATTTTGGTCTATAATCCAATCTGTTATAGACGAGTTGAAACGAAAGAAAATTCCTGGAATCAAATACTATCCACTAGGAAATGTATTTCATTATTAATGAAAAAATTCAATAGTATTTTTAGATGCAAAAAATTATTTAAAAATTTTTTTTCAAAAATATATTGTATTTATATTAATATTATTCATAACAAGATTTAATTTTATAAACAAAAACAAGATTAAAAAATTCAAAGTACAAACGAAATTCTTCAAAGAAATCGAAATTTCATTTTGGTAAAATTTATTTTTCTAAAGAGTATGAGCTAGATAATTTTAACATTTTTCTCACGATTTTCACATATCCATTGCTTTCGATTCGTACGTTAAAGACGTGACGTAGCTTTTGTCACAAAATATATGGGAAATTAAATTTGAATATTGTCTGTTGATTCTAAAAAAAGAGCAGTTGTGAGATATTTTAAATTATTTAAATGATCGTGCAAACACGAATTTCATTTTAAATACTAAATCGATATAAATAATACGCAATTCAATGTATGTATTCTTTTTAGTATCATTGTTATTATTGTCATTGTTTTTATTATTATTTTTATTATTATTGTTATTAAATTTATGATTTTCAATTATAATTATTAATGAATATTTGTTGTTTACTTTAATTTAGAATTATTTCATTAAAGTAATGATATTAATTAAATATTAAAAGCATAAAATTATCAATAAATTTAAGTAAAGATTTTAATTTTTTGAAAAATTATATACTTGAATGTAAAATGTTACAGTGTCAATATATATTCATCAATGATATTATTTAATTTTGAAATACACTCGTATATAGGTTGCATGCATAAATTTTACGTAAACATCATATTTTTGGTAAAATGGAAGACGCGTTTAGTTAATCGCATGAATTATAAATTCTATATTTCTAAATGATCATATTTAAAAAAATATATAAAATAACATCTTTTTTTAATTCAATGTTTCAAATTCATATGTAATAATATTGCAAAAAGAAAAATCATTATAGAAAATCAATCTATCATTGATACTTATCTAAGCTTCTTAACCTTATCAAGCTAAAAGAAATATTTCTTTGTGATTTGTATTGTACTGCCAAAATAAAATTCGGAATAAAAGTTTCTTTTCAGATCGTTCTTTTTCTGTACAGCTTGAAAAAAAGCTATAATTTCTCCAAAAAAAAAATTGTTTTATAAGAATATAATAGAACCTTGATCTTTTCTTTAAAATAGTAAATGCTATAGGTAAAATGAAAATTCAGCGTTTAAGTGTTACAATATATGTGTGTAAGAGATTATATACATATATGGACAAGTATATACTAGTGAAATTCAAAACTACAAAAGATTCAATTTTCCTACACGGAGAGAAAACTCAAAGCATTTTACCATATTAACTCTCGAAGGTATTTTAGCATGTTTACTCTCGAAGGTATAACCTAAAAATAAGTTGGTAATGTTGCTTGAATTCGAGAGATTCGACCAAGTTGTTTACTTATAGTAAATTACTAAGAACGCGCTGCTACTGTCCCATAAGTTCGATGTTATAATACTTAAAATTCGTGGCACTATAGCAAAACACTGTGCGTAGCAATTGTTCTATCAAGCAGTATCAAGGTTTATTTACTTGGGTGGCGCTGCGACAAAGTCATCGCGTTCTAGCAATACTACCTCACGATCCGAGGTACTTTACTATAAATATTCTACATACTAAAAGACTGTGAATTCTAAGTGATTTACTTCGAGTTTTAAGGTAACATAGTATCGAAATTTTATATGGTACAAAGGCATGTTAAATTCGAAGAAAAATGCTTAGACTTTTCCCTCCGTGTAGAGGTTTCAATTCAATAGAGGTTGATGGAGTGATTTGTGTACAAGGAGAGTATGATGAATGATTTTACGAAAAACTAGATTTAAATTTCTTTCTAACAATCACAATAATTTTGGAATTACAATTCGAAAATCAAAGCGAGATAAATTTTGAAAATGTACTTTAGATTATCAAAAATGTAAGATTTTTATTTCTGCATTATTAAAGATTTTGCGAGAAATGTTCTCTAAATCATTTATATTTTTAGTTTTTATTATTTTATAAATAATATTCTATTATGTATAAAAAAAATACCTATTTTATTATTATTTAATTACACCATTTAATGTATTTCATCATGAATACTTGAAATCATTATAAAAGTCTAAAATCTTTTATTCTTTTACATTTAATGGGTAAATAGATATACAGATATTAATTTTGCCGTAAAATTACAAAAATGAAGCATAAAAAAATATAAAATTAGCAGACATAACTCAGTTTTTACAAAATATTGCTCAGAAAAGTAATATTATAGCCAATGAACTAGAACTAATAATTTTGTATAATTAAGTCACTTTAAAAATGCTATCACAGATAATCAAAATAAAATAAATTAAACAGTGCAATAAAATAAATTTCATAAGAATAATAAATATGAAAATATAAAAATGAACAATCGTATAAGCTATAATAAAATAAAATAAAATTAAATTAAGTCAACATAAAATCTATTTCACTCACTCACTAGTCAGTATTCATTCAAACCATCATTTATAGCTCAATCATACGTATGGGACAAAAAATAACATAAATTAACGCAAAAATAAAGAGTTCCGTCTTAAAACTTTTATTTGAGGTCAGTTAAAATCTTGTTTAATTTATGTAATAATAATAATAATATGAGTTCGCCAAGTTAATTTTGAGTTAAGTACAACATCAAGACTCGTCAAAATGTCAGAGTAAGGAATGTCAACAACTTCTCTAAATTCTGATTGAGTAATTTGATTTGAGCGCTCTCATGTTTCGATTGTACAATGAAAATTCCAAAGAAAAAAGGTTTGGTCAAGAATGCATTCATTTGTACTACAAACAATTACCCTGATCATACTGCATAGTTCACGCTCAACACATTCAGAGTCAAGAGACTCCCACAACTTACCCCTTTAGGATACCAGGATTAGTTCTTAATCAACGAATTCTTTTTGGAGCGTGTAAAAAGTATTTGTTTTTATCTCAAAATATAAGAGTAGATTTACACGACAGCGGTACTGGAAATCTCATTCAATTTAAGTCTCGCGAGTAGTTTAGATGATGAAATGAGTGATTTTCAAGGGAGTGATTAGAAAATACAACATTTTCTTTCAAAACTCAAAAATATTAATGAGAAAGAGAAGGAGAAATAGATTTGCTCTTAATGCGAGCGAGATATTTTACAGTTGGGTTTTTAAAAGTCACGCAGAGAGAGTTCAATTTTTGCGTTTTTATAAACAGTATGGCGATCATTGCTCTAATCACTTGCTGGGAAATCACTAAATGATATCAATTCAAAGATCTTACCAAACAATAAGAGTAACGTAACAAGTTTTTATCCGGGTCTGTTCTTATATCATTTTTTATTTTAAGTACAACTGTCTATATCAAATGATGTTTCCGAAAATTAGTCTACATGTGATCAAGTATTTCATTTCTGCATCTGTTCATTAGCAATCTTATACAGAATCTTTGAAAAAAAAACATAAAGCAATGGCATAATGCGGATTCACTTCTGAACGGCAGAGAAGACTTCTCGTGCGAAAGAGGGATTGAAGAGAAATATAAAATATTTTCCATTAATCAACAAAGCCTGGAAAATGCAAAAGTGCAAGAATATCATTAATGCTTATGGATTTAATAGTGAATTCATTTTCACCATACTGTGGAAGAATTCTCTTACGTTCTTCTTGGCTATCATATAGTGAAAATGACACCCCAGTAAAGTGTGTATTAAATTTATCAAACGAAAATCGATGCAAGTCCTAGGATTTTTAGCTCGGTCCAGTTATTAATGACAGTCACAAAAGTCTCAAAAATTCTGTTTTAATATTCATTAATTCTTGCCTTTTCATCTAAAGTTTTACCGCTTATACTTTTAGTAAATAGTATCTATCTTACACCACGTTCGAGATAATCTCTCATGGATACATGGAAATTTTCTATTTTTAGGTTTAGTGTACGTTCTGTATTAACTGTAATATAAAGGCAACTCATGATTCTTCCAAGTTAATTAAATTGCAGATGTCTTTTTAATTTCTATATTTAATCAATTGTTAAATGATAATATAGGATATGGACATTGATTAAATTATGCCGATCGTGAAAATCCGCTGAACTATTTCGTGCGTTAATATTGTTATTATCAACAAGAATCGTGATCCGGAGATCTGATACTCTCCTAGTAAGTTTAATTTTAAATAAAGGAGAAAATGGGAAATTTTGAAAATTTTGGGGGGTGAGACTCGAACAGCACGACGTCTTCCGCTTGACGTCTTATGGTTATGATGTAACCCGGTGATGGTTGCGCTAATTGTAATTGTAATTGCTAATTTAAACGCTCGCACTAAAAGCTCAGCTCAGTTCCTATGCGCAACCGCTAGGAGGCCTCGTTCTCGTAAATCAGAGCCTGTCCTGATTCTCGTCCGTATTCATGTACTAGGAGTAAACTTTACACAACAATTCAATACGTGGCGATCCAATCCCCTCTTTAAATCTCTAAGAGCAAACTTAGGCCGAGTCTACACTATGTACTTTGTGCCGTCTATACATTTGGACAAAGCCGTTGATTGGGTGATTTTTAAAAAACGACCAATCAGCGACTCTATCAAAAAGTATAGACGGCACAAAGTATATAGTGTAGACTCGGCCTTAGAGTTAAGGTTTATTGCAAGTCGTGTATTAGGGGGAAAACTTTGCAGGACTTCCTATCTCGCTACTTCCACCTTTCTAGTCGGGGTAGGTTCTCGACTGGACAATGTGAGTACCACGACTAGTATATCCCATCCACGTCTTAGCTAAATTAACATGAAACGTGGAGATTATCTTTTCTGTCTTTCCTGTGTGTAACTTGTAAAACACAAACCCGTACCTTTAATCTGTTTTACTGAGTGTCACTAAGACGCTACACCGATTACCCGTCGCTGGTAAAGTAGAGTCCAGTTACACCGATCGCTGGTAATACCATAACCGATTTTACCGTTCACTGTATTGTCTTTTAATATTGGGATTTAAAGTGAGTATATAAAGGGGATACCATGCTCAATATGGCGGGCATGTGCTGACACTCTAAACTAAGTTTTACTGTAAAGTTATCGTGTTTGTGCACATAAAACTATGATACGCGAATTATCAGAGCTCAATTTCTCGTATAAAACTAACATGTTTGCGTCCAAAAGTCGCTCACCTTTTTTAAAATTCTTCTGGTTCTCATTATATCTAGCGTATTTATTTAAAGATTCTTTTTTTAATATTTTTAATAGAAAAGGAAAAAAATTTTCTATTATAAAAAGTTCCACTGAGCAAAAATTAAATTAAAAAAGAAGAAAAAGAAGAGCAAGATGTCATCTGATCTTAAAAAAAAAAAAAAAAAACCCAAGGATCTTAGTGCTTCAGGTGAACTCTAAGGAAGACTGCAGATACTAAGCGATAACTAAGTATCCTAGAGTAACCTTAAGGTACATTGTGGATCCTAGGAAATCACTAAGCATCCTAGGGTAACCCTAAGGTAGACTGCGAATCCTAAGTGATTACTAAGTATCCTAAGGTAACCCTAGGGTAAACTACGGATCCTAAGCGATCACTAAGCATCCTAAAGTAACCATAGGGTAGACTGTGGATCTCAAGCAATCACTTAGCATCCCAGGGTGACCCTAAGGTAGATCCTAGGATATCCAGCTACCCTAGGGTAGATCATAGGGTACCTGGCTATCCTAGGGTAGACCTTGGGATGTCTGGATACCCTAAGGTAAACCCCAGGGTACCCTAGGATACCTGGATACCCTAAGGTAAACCCCAGGGTACCCTAGGATACCTGGATATCCATGGGTAGACCCCAGGGTACCCTAGGGTAGCTGGATACCCAAGGGTAACCTCAGGGTACCCTAGGATAGCTGGATACCCAAGGGTAACCCCAGGGTATCCTAGGGTAGCTGGATACTCATGGGTAAACCCCAGAGTACCCTAGGGTAGCTGGATACCCAAGGGTCACCCCAGGGTACCCTAGGGTAGCTGGATACCCAAGGGTAACCCCAAGGTACCCTAGGGTAGCTGGATATCCAAGGGTAACCCCAGGGTGCCCTAGGGTATCCTGGGGTTTACCCTCGGGTATCCAGCTACTCTAGGGTACCCTGGGATTTACCATAGGGTATCCAGATATCCCAAGGTCCACCCTAGGGTAGCTAGGTACCCTATGATCTACCCTAGGGTAGCTAGATATCCTAGGATCTATCTCAGGGTCACCCTGGGATGCTAAGTGATTGCTTGAGATCCACAGTCTACCCTAGGGTTACCTTAGGATGCTTAGTGATCGCTTAGGATCCGTAGTTTACCCTAGGGTTACCCTAGGATACTTAGTAATCACTTAGGATTCGCAGTCAACCTTAGGGTTTCCCTAGGATGCTTAGTGATTTCCTAGGATCCACAATATACCCTAAGGTTACTCTAGGATACTTAGTTATCGCTTAGTATCTGCAGTCTTCCTTAGAGTTCACCTGAAGCACTAAGATCCTTGGGTTTTTTTTTTTTTTTTTTTTCAAGATCAGATGACATCTTGCTCTTCTTTTTCTTCTTTTTTAATTTAATTTTTGCCCAGTGGAACTTTTTATAATAGTTCAATTTTGCTTAGATAAACTTTTCAGTTGATTTTTCGTGATTTCCGGATTCTACTCTCCATAGAAAAAATCTAAAATTATTTTCCGAAATTTTCTCGGGGAATCGAACTCCGGTCCACTAGGGCGCGAGACAAGAGCCTTAGCCCTTGCGCTACCGTCGCCCCTATCTTGCTCTTCTATTATAATACATGATGTTAGTGAATTCATAAACGCATCATTCGAACGCTCGGTCTTTCCTCACACGCATGCCCAACATTCACACTTGCAATGCATTATTAAATTAAACCTTAAGATACTAGTTTATTAAAAAAAAATTTTTAATTTATCCTTGTATCCACGCTACTGTGAAAGCACTATAACGCTAACAATGCAAACGTTGCTATGTTTTTAACACTGCGCGCTACGTAAAGACGCGTGCGCATTAGGTGTTTAATGATGAAATTTCCTCTCCATGATAAAGAAAAAAAATACAAATTATATACTCACCCATTTAAATGAATTTAATAAAATATAAAGAAATTTTTATTAATCAAACAATTTCAATTACTTGAAAACTCTGTTAGGATTTAATTCGCAATTTTAGGTTATCCACGTGGTTACTATTATTTCCGATTGTGACGCAACTTTCAGTTGGCTGGATTCCGCGTTACTTTCTATCAACGAAGATAGACGCTGATAGAATAGTACTTTCAAATGGGCGCAATATCGGAAAAAGGTTAGGTTTGCAACGATCTAGTCGCTTGGGGCAGTACTAAATCCCATGCATTTTATGTCTATATATATGATATGTATAGATATACATACGTGTTAAAAGGTGATCAAAGTTGAGTTACAAAAATTCAACCCAGAAATGTTCTTCTATAAGCGTCCATCTTCGTTGTTTCTATAATTTCAACTTTTTTTCAATTAATAATTTATAACTCTATAATAATTGTCTTAAGGCGACTTCGGATTTTAGGTTAGGTTTTATTTTTGAGTTTACAAATTACTCTTTCAATATGTGAAATTTTTCAGATTTTTTAATTTTCCACCATTCTACGGATTATAATAAATGGTGGAAAATTAAAAAATTCAAAAAATTTTAGAAACTGAAAGAGTAATTTGTAAACTACAAAATGAAATCGAACCGAACTTCCGTAGTCGCCTTAATTCTATTATTTCAATTTACAATTAGATATTTTTAACGAGAGAGATAGAGTTTTATTTAAGTTTACTAATATTCTAATTTTATTCTACTTTTCTACTACTCAGAAAAAATAACTAATTTCAATTCAATAGATTTTTCCAATTAAGTATTACTGCGATTAGCTGAAGAGGTGCTCTTTGTAATGACTCCTGCTTGTAACGATAAAGAAATATGGCAACGAAACAGACAAGATGGCGGACTAATCTGCAATATACCCCAATTTCTTCATATGCTCCTCCGCTAGCAACTCAAATTTTTTGGTTAAACCTCACTGTTCACGTCAGATGTTGATAATTAACACTTTTTCGTTGAATTTTTATTATAATTAATCACAAAAAGAAAAATCTACCGTACTGTATAACTGTTGAAATGACAATAAAAATTTTTTTAATCTATTCAAAATTGAAAAAATCAATCGCATACTACTACTACTGGAACGACAATGACGCCCGAAGAAGAAGAAAACGATTTGGTAGTGTCGAGTTCTTCTTCTTCACTATGGTTATCTTTATCACTCTTACTAATTTCAGTTTTCTATCCCTTTCCCAGCTCACGACTCGCTAGTCAAATCAGTTTCTTTTATTGATTATACTATACGGTACTCACTAGTCAAAGTCGCTTTCTTTTTCTACAGTTGTCTGCGCGTGCAACTAATTAAATACACACAATTTACTTTTATTAATTAATTACATAATTATTAAGACTTTATTTCTAACATCCATTAAATTACTTACTATGATATAATTGATTTGTTTAATTTTTCTTAAATCATCCTCACTTCTTGGATTTGATTACTTTACGCTAATCTATTTAATCAATAGTAATATCAGTTTCCACTAGCGCCACTATAAAATTCAACAATAAAACATTTTTCTTCATACCTTAGCCAAAAGTTTGGGTTCCTCATTAGACAATAAACTCAGATTTTACCTGTACCATGTGTGTATTCTTTACGTTTGCCACAGACGCACAAACCGCCATATTGATGACGACGCATCCCGTGTTAGATTGCTAATAGCTGCCAGTAACTTTCAGTAAGCGAAATGACAACATCGCAATATATTTCAGTGGGATGAATCTCGAGATCAATTTTAGTAATTTGGTAAACGTCCCACTGAAATTTATTGTGATGTTGCCACTTCATTTACTGGACAATTACTGGAAGCAAGTTCTGACACGCATGACTATCCGCTATCGTCAGGTAAACAAACAGTTTGAGAGACATTTTTTAAAATGATCTAGCTGCCGTGCGTTTATCATTCTCAACTTCGCCTCGAATTCTACACACGGCAGAAAGATCTATTTTCTACCCTCGTAGTTAAATATACTAATAATTAAATAGTATATTACACACCAAGGGAGGTAAAGTACTAGCGAGTCCATAGTACATTTAATTGCCACCTCGAGCCGAAGGCGAGGGTGGCAAATATGTGCTATGGGGTCGCCATTTTACCTCCCGTGGAGAGTATACTATTTTTCGCCATACCCGGGCCGAAACTATAACTTTTGTTTTTCGGCGTCGGGATGAAAGCCGTAGTTTCGGGTAGGGTATGGCGAAAAATAATATTTAGTTTTGTGTTTGATCTCTTCTTGAAGACAGACTGGATGTGCTGTCTTTGTCTAATTGAGTTTTTTGTTATTTACTCAAGTACTAATTGTTGAATCTGCAAATTAAGTATGTTCTATGATGCCGAAAGGAAAAAAAGCGGGGACAGGGGAGACATGGGTTAAAAGCATTGAAAGACGTAGAGTTACCAATTTTAGAAAATAAAAATCAGTCTGTTAAATATATTACATACAAATAAATGTAAAACCATAAAATATCATCAGATATTAACTTTTTCAGTTTTATATAAATTATTCATTTAATTTTTATATAAATAATTAACACATCACAGTCTTCCTTCGTATTATAACCTCAAAACTTATGTTTGTAAGTCAGTTGTTATAAACGTTACCAGATGAGTATATCTATATATATTTATACGGCGCTGCCAACTTATTCATTCTATTGCAATAGAGATTAGGTAATGAATGAAAATGAGAATTTTAAGTACACTTTTCTTAGCAAAACTTGCGATAAAGTGTAAAAAACACAATATCAAATTATTCGTGAAATTCTGTTCTTTAATTATATTAGTTTCTTTTTTTAATTCTGTACATGGCGTATATAAAAAATTTAAGATATAAGCAAGTATTGTTCCAATATCCCATAAGAGCAATATTATTTTGGATTATCTTTAAAATCGATTTTTAATAAAAAATACTGAAAAAATTATGGCTTGTTCTTTACATTTTAAATTATCATATTTAGAAATTTCTATAAATTTTGATATGATCATAGAACATCCTTAGAGCTGAGCGCAATAGCTATTATTATTATAAATTCAAGGAACGCTGAAGTAAAAGGTTATGTTTATAATAACTTTGCGCTCCTTACATTCCTCAAAAACAATGCAACAGAATTTTTTTTCCTTGTATAAATAAATACACTACAATTAAGAGTTGAGTAAATAATAAAAAACTCAATTGCACGAGAGGGGGTAACGCACGAGCGAGTCGATAGTCGATTTATTGACCTGCGTTACTGTTAACTTTAGGCCATGACCAAGTAGTTATTTTTTTCTTTTCAAGTATTGACTTTTCAATTGGTTCTTTGTGGTCTATTCCGCGTGAATAAATCAGAAAAAATGTTTCCAAAATTTTTCCGGGGAATCGATCCCCGGTCCACAAGAGCGCGTGCCAAGAGCCTTAGACCCTGCGTCATCGCCACTCCATTTAATGGTTTCGTATGTAAAGGTGCTACGCGCAAGCGCTAACTATTTCATCATCGACAGCCATGATAATCAGCCATGTTAGTCAGTGGCGCACGAACTAGCAGACTGTATACAGTTCAACACGTGAGCCGGTGGTTGGTGGCGAATATAAGTTAATAAATGTTATTAACGTTATTTTATCTTCTCTGATTTTAGAACCTCCTCTTCTCGACCACATCTCGACACATAGTCAAATCAAATATTTTTTAAGGCTTTCAGTATTTCAGTGTTTCTAGTAAGAGAGATAAAAGATTATAAATAACAGAAATCAACACAGATTTAGAATCATCAGTCCAGATATAGCAAAAAAATATTCCCAGTACTTCTAACTTACCAACATTAATATCTGTTGTTGTATTTGAACTTGACAAATATACAAAGATATTATACTTTAAATGATTTTTAATGTGAAAGATAACTCTCTTAATATGCAAGTTCCAGTCTTGTCTGAATACCTTTCATCTCTCAACTCAGAAACTGCCATCTGAGTTAATCAGCCTCATCAAAAGAATGTATGACATTTGGGTCATAGATCTTGATAAAACTTTGGGATATGATTTTAAGTACTAAAAATGATTAAAACTGGTATAGTACAGTTTATCGTTTCGAAAAATTCAAGTTATGGGCGTTTACAGTCTTATATAAGAAAAATTTTTTTGTAATTCCTAATTGAAATGTGAATAATTTGATTTAATTTAGAAAAGTCTTTAATAAATTTACAATAGCTGGTATGAAATTAGAGAAAGTAAGCTTCAATTTTCTATTTTTAGAATGGAGAAATAATAATTAGAAACCAAGTTATACTTGTTTAAATTTGAGCAGCAAAAGATTACCTTAAATCATTTAAATAATTTTAATTCACTTTGACTTACTATATATTAATTAAAGTATTTCTAGACTAAATTATTCGTATTTCAATTAAAAGCTCTTTTTTACGTACTTAAAATAAAACTCCCACACAGCATGGAAGATTTGGAATATTTCCGGAATATTCCTATGTCCGCGAAAAACCCATGTAAAAATCTTTCATGAAATGTTTGAAATGTTTTTACATGGGTTTCTCGCGGACATAGGAATATTCCGGAAATATTCCAAATCTTCCATGCTGTGTGGGAAACGACCATAATTTGAATTTTTCGATGCGGTTAATCCACACCACTGGGGCTCTACTCATTATTGGCACCTAAAAATATATTCTTCTAGTCAATCGGATTTCAGTTATTCCAAATAAGTTATACGAATGATCACCGTGTAAGAGTTCACGCATTAATGTGCACTCTTAGAGAGATAAGAATTAGAAAGCTCGCTTACCCATTTTCCTAGTATGACTTCCTGAAGGAACCTAAATCAGCTATTGTAGAGAAATCTTTTGTGAAAACATTTGAATAAGCATAGCTTTTTTAATATTAACATTAATATTATTATATCATTCATCAGACATTTAAATAATATCGTTATTATGATTTCCATTAATTAATATAGTTTTGTCAAATTTAATGTCTTTATTTGATTTCATACTGTCAATTTAATTTAAATGTATCCATATTCTTGGGTTTACCCACCATAAGTTTTTTGGCTTGTTAAGTGCATAACCTTTTTCTATATCTTTGAATCCAAACTTATTTGATGATACAAACCTTCCAAGCGGAGTTTTTTAATCAAACCTCCACCTTAGACCGAGAATCTGAAAGTTACTACGTCAAACTGTAGCATTACTCCACAATCGAAATTGCCTTCGGTGTTCAAGTTACATTCCATAGGTTGAAACACTGTAACCATTTTTCTCTTACCTACGGCACTTATTGTTGACAACGAAAAATCACCTAATCGATCGACGAAGTTGCATAGGTATTAACGATCACCCATCCAAGTAATAACCGCGCCTAGCGCTGCTTGACTTCGTTGATCGACTGAGATGCAGTTCCGTAACCTCACTAATGTGCAGGTATCAATATCATTTAAATTCTATATATAAAAACAGTGGAAATGATCTTTCTCATCTCGACCCTTTCGTCAGAAATCTGCTACCTTAGACACTAACCTCACAAATTTACACCAATACTGTAGACGCTGTCTTAAATTAAAGCGCTTAAAAGGAACCTAAAATAAAAATGTTCAAAGGCAACTCTGTAACAGATTAAGGTTCAACAATGTAAAACGTCGCAAAAGACGTTTATCACTGCTTACGTGACGAGGTTTGATAGCAGTCGTAGGTAAGATGAAAAAGCAGAATCTTCATTTTTAGATATTAGAGAAGTATTATGTTCGAAAAAATAAAAATTACTAACCTCATCCAAAAATATTAGCTCACGCTGCTTTCACGTCCAGAAGGTGCGTAAGAAATCTGAGCTCAAAAGTTATAATTCAAAAATATTTAGACGGACGTTTTAGGTCAAGTGCATTAAATGTATTCGAATCTGCGTCACATGTCAACGGGCGTTGCATTTTTTCGTCTATTACAATTCTCGTATAGATTGCTTGCCTATATCCCTTTATGTTTTCGTTCACATCTTTAAAACTAGGTTGTTAATCTAAAGATTTTAAGGTATCAATTAAACTAGAAGAGAGTAATCTTTACAATATTTTTTGTTCAAATTTTGCATTTAAGAACCTCTCAAAACTTATTTTATAAAAGAATTATACTCTCAATTTTTGATAGATTATGAATATTCTAATTTGAAATACTAAGATTTATAAATGTCTTTTTTAGTAACTAAATCTATTATCATATTTGAAATTTGACTAGTTGTTTTAAGACAATAAAAAGAATCCTTTTACGTGATAAGGAGAGTTTCCTCAAATATGTCGATTTACCATAAAAGTTTCTTAATATCTTATACGTAACTTAATAGTCTGTTTAAGGCCACAAACGCTTTTTTCGTTTTATTAATGTTAACAATATATTTCAAAAAATTTATTGGAATCATGTACACAATAAAAAAAAACAAGAAAGATTTATCTTAAAAAAAAAATAAATGCGTAAAGCTTTCAATGAAAAAGTGTCATTTTTGAATTTTTCGAATCCAATAAAAATAACGTATATAAATAACGTCGATACAAAAAGTTTCACGTTCATAAATATATTTTTTTGCGAAAATAAATATAGAAAATCTCACCTGCGGTACAAAGTTTAGAGAGAAAAAAGAGAAAAAAAACTTTTATATTTTCAATAAAAATGTATTTGAAGATAAAAGTTATTGAATTCGCTCAAACTGTTAGAAGTAATTACTGAAATAATTTTATTATTTGTTACAACATTTTTTCATCTGCCAAGACTTATTTTATTTGGATTTTTTTCAAAAAAAAAAACCTTTTACTCAAGTTTGATTGTTCAAATTGCAATAAAAAGAAATAGGTTTCAACGAATTTTAAAAATCTCTAGAGCAAAAATAGAATGTCACGATATATATACAGAAAATCAAGTAAAAATTTAATAAAATATTTTAAGACACATAAACAATACAGAAAAAAAATCGTTGATTCTTTAAATTTGCATTTACTTTATTATTTTTAAAACATTAAAATATATTTTTCACTATTTCTGCTATAAAAGTTTGTAAAAAATCATGTTAAACCTAAAAATCCCTATTTTTATCTTTTTCATTTACGATATACATTTAATCTCATCCCTAACTCATAGTCAACAAATACTAATACACATATATTTTGTATCCACGCACTGTAAATCCTGTATACCTTTCGTTTACGAATCAAGCTTTGTTCATCCTTCTTTTTCTCATTCTGTTTATCTCTTTCTTTCTCTAAATTTGTGTATATATATATATATATATATATATATATATATATATATATATATATATTTGTATTGGTATATAGAGGATTGCTGCAATGCGCAATGCTATACCGTTTTCCGTTTGCCGAGCACATAAACTGCATACAACCAGGAACTTTATATATATATTTGAAACACTTTGCTGCACGCTGCCGACATTGCCAAACGGTGTTAATGCTTAACAGTAAGGTAAAAGAAAGTTGAAGATAAAAAAAAGATGAACTGAGAATTGTAAGTCGTAAGAATCGGATAGTTATGAATTGTTTAAAAAAGAGTAATAAGATTTAATGTTTTTTTTATTTATTTACTGAAAAAAATTATTTGGATTTGTAATTTATTTATCTTCTTAATATTCTAGATAAAAATGTAAGCAATATAACATTAAAAAGTGATAAGAATATTTTCATTTTTTTTCGCCGTACCCTGCCCGAAAGTACAACTTTCGCCCCGGCACCGGAAAAACGAAATTTGTATTTTCGGCCCAGGTATGGACAAAATTAGTATACACACCACGGGAGGTAAAATGGCGACTCCATAGCACATGTTTACCACCCTCGCCTCCGGCTCGGGTCTCGATTTATATGTGTCATGGACTCGCCAGTTCTTTACCTCCCTAAATGTATAATATATTATTAAAACAAATGTCGGAATAGAATATTCATATTTTTCGAGAAACTTTTAAATTAATTTTTTACCATATCCAACCCGAAAGTTTCTACTTTCATCCCCACTACTTCAACCGAAAGTCTTACATTCTTGCCGGGGGAGGAAGCAAAAAGAACGTTCTGCGCAGGCGCTAACAACAGAGTATAGCATACGTTATATCTCTCCGTCTCTTTCTTTTCCCCATATAATGTCTAATATACCTAGCCTTTTTGCTCTTCATCAAAAGTCATAGTAAGAACAAAACAAAGGCAGATATCAAAATCTTTTTCTGTTTCTTTTTCAAATTCTCTTAAATTTGAAACAAAAAAAAACGATATGTATACATTATAATGTATATGTATACATTGTATTATATTATTATTTAGTTAAAAATGTGTGTGATGAAAAATGTGTGCATTGAAACAGAGTGTATCGAAGAATAACTCTATCAGATTAAATAATACATTTTTTTTTATTAATGAACTATCATTACGAGTGTTACCGTGTAGTGTATTATCGTGTAGTGTATATAATAGAACAAAGCATAGAATCTTTAAAAATGTGTGTGATGAAAAATCAGAATAATTCATAACATTTTTTTTTATTAATGAATTATCATTACGAGTGTTACCGTGTAGTGTGATATCGTGTAGTGTATCTAGTACAATATAGCATAACGTTTACGTTATACGTAATTTTAGTTGACAACTTTCGGCTTGGCCATGGTAAAAAATTGTATACGCGCCACGGGAGTGAAGGGGGACATCTTAACCCGCGCGTTTATCGCCCTCGCCTTCGGCTCGGGCGATAACATACGCGCGGGTTAGAATGTCCCCCTTCCCTCCCTTGGTGCGTAATATACTATTATTTTAATATATTCAATTGTTCATTTTTGTAATTTAATTTAGTAAATATAAACTTATAATTTTATTAAAATATTTTCAAAAAATCATCAAATATATTTTATATATTTACAATACCGTACTAATTCCTGGTTATATCAGTAACAGACATCAAGGTAAAAAAAAATAAACATTTAAATAAGTAAATATCAAACAATACATCAAAGTGTACTAATTTTATGCCTTTTAAAATTATAAAAAGAGTAAATCTGCTTACTGATTAAGAAAATATATCTATTATAATATAGAATATTTCATTTTACATTATCCTCTACTGAATTTCATGTATTGAAATATAGCGTAGTTTAATGCGGTTTCCATTGAATACGTTTTAGAACAAATTCACTACTATTTTCCAACATTCGTAATATAGCAATTTTACCCAGTTCCTTCTATTTTGCCTTATAAACTATATTTGAATATATAGTATACGCAGAGTTTAACGTTTGCTCGTTTGACTTTATTAAATTTTCGTTTGAAGTTGTTTTGTGAATAACAAAAAATTATATCTATTTAGATCATTTCCTATATTTATAGGAAATAAGAAATTTTTATTTTTAATTATAACAGTATATATTTCAATTATTTAACTAATTCAAAATTTTTAATAAAAAATACAAAATATTCTAAGAAAACAAACGAATTTTTTATGATTTATGTTAGTTTAAAAAAACTTTCAAGTTAATATAACAATGAAAAGTTATTTTAAGATTATACTAGAATTACTTTCACATTAAATTATTATGTCACTGTTATCATCATTAAAAAAAAAGTTAACATTAGTAGACGTACTTAAGATGAAGTTTAAGATATAAATATTTTGACGTCTCAATTATATATTGTGTTCTTAACATCTGAATCTGGATATGAAATGTTCCCTTAGGGTGCAATGTAGATGTAATCCATATTATTATCGTTATTATGAAGAAAACGTCACTCTCAGATGAAATATATTTGATGGTAATTATACAGATAATGTTGTAATGTTAACTTTGAAACATGTAATAACAATTAATTTAGTATACAACTTTTTTTATCAAAAAAAGCTGGATTTTCATAAATAAAGAAAAATAACATTTCCGATATCATCAGCGCAATTTTCTTGTAATATAATTCATCGAAATATTTTTTTTGTTTTTGATAAGACTAAAAAATATAGCTACTTATCCAAGTTTAAAATTCTGTAATACGTTAAAAAATCAGAAGCTTGCATCGAATGAAGAATCCAGTCAATCCAAATGTTTAGACTTAACTTTCAACCTGTTTGTCTTTTTATAAATAGAATAGAATAAAAATAATAACAACCCTGGTAGAAGTTGAAATGTTTACTATTTTATGACCAGTAGAAATTGAAACGATAAGTTTAGCATTTTATGACTATTTCTTTGACATTACTATTACTAATTGCCATAAATTGTTATATACACCATTTTTGATGTTCAAATTTCTACCAGGGAACCCGTTCATTAAATTCATATTTGATACCAAAACTGATTATAATTTTCCTCAAAATTCATTTTATTTCTATTTGTTATTATGAGTATTATTGAATTTACTGATCGAACAATACTGTCAATCTTCTATAATTATTCGAATTCACGTATTTCTCTTGTTATCTATAGAAACGAACAATTCTCATTTAAATTTTACAGGATTGAAAATCGAATCAGGAATTGATTAGCTAATTGTCTAAATAAAGAAAATTTATTCATTAATGTTTTTTGGAAAATACTAATGTTTAGTAATATATAAAAAAATATAATTTTAGACTCGTCGATTTTAGTACACAATGCTAGAATTGAAAATTTTAATGCACGGAACAAATTGGGATAAAGAAGAGAAATAAAATGAGAAATAAGTGGTGAGGCGTAATATGAATTCTGTGTTTCGAGCAATCGATAGTAGCCGACCTTGTTACTCGTTACTTGAAATTAAATTACACACGCGGGTCGAATAAAAATCAAGGTGTTCGTTGTCATTAATATTAAAAGTAGCCCTAGTGTTTGTTTGTTGACGTTGAAATTCTTTTTTTTTATTGGCATATTCTTACAATTTGCATATTAGTTAATCAAATTTTTTTTCTTTTTTTTCTTGATTTTAAAATTGAGTAATTTATTGTCATACAAGATCTTCTAATTGTGAAAAATAAAAGTTAAATTTCGTTCAAACTTTTATTTGTTTTTTTTTATTCGAGACTGTGACTGATTTTTTAATTGCTAAACGAAAAGTCAATAAAAGTAAATTTTATTTTATTTACAAACTCCGTGCGCTAAGGGTCTTTTTACCCAGTTATTTTAAAAGTTGCTTGCATTCGTATCTAAATATAAAACTTAAAATGCATAAACTGTTGAAAATTAACAAAAAAAATATTGATGTAAATGATAACATTACAGATAAGAACAAATATTTTAACGGCTCAGTTAGCTAGTAATTAAGTTAATAAAAGCATAATAAAATTTTTAATCTACATACTTACTTGCATATTATTCAACTGATGATTAAAATGGTATTTTTATATGAACACAAAGGAAAGTCCTCGTGGATATAAACCTAATATTTTCAAATCATATCATCTTCTCGCTTCTTTTATTACAATAGCAAAAACTTCATCGATTTACGAATTAGAGGATATATAGTAAAGAATAAGAGAAAAAAGTATAATTAAAAGTATAATATAGATAAAAGAAAAGAGAATATCAGATCATTAAGGTAACAGGATTATGTGGAATGAATAAAAAATGAAAAGACAGTTTTCTTTATTTTTTTTCGAAAAAACAATGTTTATTATCCAACCGTACGTTCTTCGTTAAATATAGGTTCATATAACAAAAAGAAACCGTAAACATTGAAAATACAATCGCAGGTATACGCTAGTGTTCTTTTCTTTTTTTTTCGAGCTAATATATTCATAATTATATTAATCATGTCATGTTTGTTTTATCTTTTTTTTTAAATTTTTTTTCTTTTTTTTTCATTTATGTATAATCGGAAAAAATTGCATTTTCTTCATTCTCTCTTTCTTCACACTTTGTCTCTCGCTCTCTCTCTCTCTTTGCAATGCGCAATATAATATCTATGTATGCCATTCTTTTATTCCTAACCGTTTTCATTCTTTATTTATTTTGCTTTTTTTTTATTTATTTATTTGTTGTGTGTGACGAAATTTCTTTATACATATACATACTATTTACAAGAACATTCAGTTTTTGTCATTTAATTTATCATTTTTTTTTTTTTAATAATCCTCTTTTTTATCGATACTTAACGCATATATTTATATATATATTTATTTTATTTCTCAGCCGCGGAAATGAGTTATATCGCTTCTTCCTTCTCTTTTTTTTGCTGTTTTTGTTAATTTTTTCTTTAATTTTTTTTTGATTCTCACGCTGCGCAGTCATACATATAAGTATATTTTTTACTATACATATACACGTGTCTTTTTTTTATTTTGTTTATTTTAATGTGTGTATTTTGTTTTGTTTATGTTCATTTGTGTCCATCGATAAATTAATAATTTTTTTTTTTCAAATACATATTTTTTTATTGTTTTTCTTTTTTTATTCATTGAAAATCTCTAAATAGTTTTACGTCGGACAACGTATACATTCATCGTGCGTCTTTTGAAAATTACGTCTATATAAAGTAGGTTCGCCTCCGTAGAGAGAACGACGTTACAGCTTGAAAATTCCATTTTCTACGTGTTTGCGCTCTATTCTTTTTTGCTTTTTTTTTCTTATATTTTTTTTACGTTTTTTCCATTCGTTTGTGTGAACGACGATGCTTTCTTGATTTAAAATGTACGGATGTGCAAGCGATGCACATATATATGTTAGTCATTTTATTTTAAAATTTAATTTTTAAACACTTTTTTTTACTATAAATGGTAACGTGGAAGCTGAAATTTTTGTCTTACAAAAAACGTTTGTCAGAAATGTGTATGTTTGTAAAACATTGTGTTTTTATTTTTTATCTACTTGGAAACATTGTTTATATGTAGATCGTGGCAATGTTTTATTTTCTTAATTATAACAACGATTAATTTTTTAATGATTACATTCCATTTATTATTTCAATTTTCATTCATTAATTTTCACAAGCGATATCTCGTTTTACAATTTCATAATATTACAAACAATTAATAAAATTTATTAGCAGTTTTTTTTAATCGTTCAAATAAATTTTTGCACCATCATGAAGAATAATATATAAAATTTATTCAATAAAAATTGTATCTATATTGCTTTTAAGCTGAAATTTAAGGTATTGCACCTTTTTAAATTCTAAATTTATTTGTGATTTCAAGCTAGTTAAATTTTTTGTCGATAAAAAAAACACAAGAAACCTGAATCATTATTGAGTTTTTTTTACCAACGGAATCAATGATGATTTGGTCGGTAAAGTAGATTTTGTGAACACGATAATCGCACGCGCGCCCTGCTTCATTTTCTGATTACATACGCATTATTTTTAAATACATAAACTGTTAACTTCTTATCTACATTAAAATTTTTTACACATTTATTAGTTTTTTTTTTCTTTTTCAAACTTGTTATTATCGCCATATTTGATTGTCCGTGGCTACCATCGGAAAAAAAAAATTTGCGCGGTCCGAGCTATTTATGAAATACGACCAGAATGAATTTTCGGGTGCCATTTTCCTTTTGTTAATTTGGCGTCCGATTTTCAATGAAATTTTAAAATTTTATCTCATACAAAAGGGACATTGATAATTGCTTGCAGTGCGTCTGGGAGTATATGCTGTTATATTTCGCTTTATTGCTTGATTTTTTTTATGCTTCTCTCGTTTAATCATTTAATTATTTATTATACACATCATTCATTTTTAGGTATTTAGGTTTGATGGAAACATTTATTTTTTTAGCATTTTTATTTGGAAGTTGGAGTGTACGGATTTTGTTTTATTTTGTATGTACAAAGGAGACATTTGATTCATTTGTTATATCTTGAGTGAGCGACATCGAGTTTTATAACTAGATTTTATATGCAGTTTATGTAGGTCGAGTTGGAATTCTTTCCCTCTTTTTTTTTTTTCCTCTCCTCGCTTCTCTTTTTTTTAATGTGCCTAGGAAGAAAATGAATATTCATTTTCTGTTTTATCAAAACTTGGAAGAATATTGCGAAACGGTACTTCTACAAACTCGAATAAATGATTCAATTTTAAAATCACACATTTGTAAAATCCTCTGTTATCTTTGCTTCATTTTACGGTAGTATAAAAAGAAAGTCTTTTTTTTTGTTTTTTGTTAACTGACTTTGTGCAATTTTAAAAGGATGCAATTAATTGAATTAATGTTTGCACATATGTTACTGGCAGATACAAATATAAATAATTATTGTACTTCTTCTTTGAAGAGTTAACCGTGTATTTAAAGTAATTAAAAATATGAGAAAATATTTTACGCAATTTCTGTTAATTTATATATTTGAAAAAAATGATAAATAAATTAATTAATTTCTCTTTTGGTTATTCACGAACACCAAACATCAAAACCTTTCATTATATATTTATTTACTTGTTTTATTCAACTAATGAAATTTACAAAAGTTATATAATTCTAATTTTTCATTCAAACTAATCGAAACAATGCTAACCCAGTATAGAATTTTTTTTTCTCAAACGAGAAGACTTATAACAAAGATAAAATAAAATAAAAAGTATTCAAGAAAAGTTCTTCCCTCTTAATCAACGCCATCAATTAACGACTACGTGGCAAATCGACAACAACCTTCTTTATTAGCAAAGTAAAAAAAAAACATTTTTTTTAAAGGATAGAAAGTCTAAGTTACGTAATTATCTAAGTTTCGCACGATGAAAAAAAAGGGAGAAAAATTTGTTCTTAAATACGAAACAAAGTTAAATGATAAAACTTAAGATTTTTTTTTTAAACTTTAAAGTTTTAAATTTATAATTCTGGTATAAAAGTCCCTTGTCATATTGATAAATAAGTAATTATCGTATTAGAAGCGAATGATAAATTATTTCGGGTTTATGAAGATGGAAAAGTTTCGTACAACACAGTACTTTTCAACTCTCCCTTCCTTTTTTTTAAATAAGAAATGAATATTCACTTTTTCCATCAAGCCTTCCTTTTTTTCACTTTAAACTGTTTTAATTTTAACCTTTTTCTTTGATAAATAATATAACAATACAATTTTATACATTTAATAAACATTACTTATTCAATTAGATTTATTTTCCTCCTGATAAAATGCAACAAGTTAAATGAGCTAAAACATTTTAAATATAACCTTTTCTTTTTAATCTTATACATGAATAATAAAGACATTCGATATAATTTAATATCATATATATAAACAGCATTTCTTTTAAGTAATAAATGAGTAATTTTTTTTACATTTCAATAATTATTTACACTTTTTTTATCTTTGTATAAAATATGTTTGATCACGATACTTAATGCATAATCTCATGTATATTTACACAATAAATGGACGCAATTTCACTACTTAAATAGAATAAATTTAAAAGAAAAAGGTTAATTTTTTCCTTCCTTCTTTTTATTTATTATTATTATTCTTTGATATCAAACGTCAAAACACGATTAATATTATATTCTTTAATTCATTCTTTTTTTCATATAACTTTAACGTTTATATGCATAATTCATATATATACCTATATGCATCCTCTGGCCAAAAGCAGTCCTTAAAATTGTACAATTTTTTATTTTTGTTTACGTGTAACGTGTATGTTTCCTTTGTATAACGTGTGTAACTTTTTTTATTACTTCGTTTATTAAATTGTTTTGTATTTATAAACGCGATTGGCGCGCGCTCGGCAAATGCTTTTGCTATTTTAGATTATTCATTTATTTATTATTACTTTTTTTTTTATAATACATACATACATTATCATGACACATGCAAATTTATGCGCAATATGCGCATCCGCTTATTTAAATGTTATAATTATTAATCTTACTTTTTTTTTGCTTGCGTTTCGACTTATGCTCTTTTTTGCGTTTGTGTCCAAGCTTTAATTTATTTTTTGTCTACTTATTTTGTTTATTTTGCGTTCTTCGAATTACTTGAGTAAAAAGTTTGCTTTTTTTTTACTTGTAGGAAAGTCAATTAAAAGTTTTGCTGAACAATAAACCATTCTGATTATTTTTTATTTTTCAAGAAACATTTTCATTTATTATATAAATCAAATGAGGGTGAAAATTTGAAGATAAAAATATTCAACTTTAATTAAACATAAAGAATAATTTTTAATATCCTTAATTGAAATAAAATACCCTTTCTTCATACATCAAGTAAAATGAAAAATTTCACTTCAAGCAATTTAAAGCTCGCATTGTTTTCTTCTATTATCCATCTCTAATTAAAGAATATCCAGACTTATATTTTTTTTAATTTTTAATCTTTTGTTTCCTACCGAGCGATTATCTCGCGGATATGTTACAAGATACAGATATTACACATACGCTGTAGCTTGGCTTAATGATATTATTATTACTTTTTGTTTTGTTTTATTTTTTTTTAAAGCGTGAATGTTATTTCTTTTTTTTTCTTGTTGTTGCTGTTGCTGCTGTTGTTGTTTTAAAACTTTATTTTTTCTTTAGCTTATTTTTTCTCTTTCATTTATTTTTACCTTTCTCTTTTCTGTGCCGTTCTTTTTATTTTTTCATATTCCGTCTCTTTTGACGATTAACGTGCCACCGGCGCTTTACATGTGGATATATACGTATGTACGTTATTCTTTCTCTTTATTTTTTGTAACTTTAATGTCTGGCTTTTCCTTTGTACACTTGTTATAATGTAATGTAATTTTTCATAATTTATAAAAAAAAAATGACATATTTTTCTGCTTTGTGTCTCTTGATGTCATGTACAGGTAATTACGTTTTTTTCTTTCTTACTGTTCTCTTTTTGTTTTGCTTATCTTCGAGTTAAGAAAAATTGAGAATTCGTATTTGAAGCATTTGAAAGATAATTATTTAATTTTAAAACAACTGATCAAATTCCAATACATTTATCACTCAACAGCCTGTTTAAAAATAATTTTCCGCAATTCAATATTAACTCTAATCGACATATTTTTATCAAAATTTTCCTAATCCTCTCATGCGAATACATCATTTTTTTTTCTTTCTCATAACATTATCATTACGATTAATGACATTTTTATCCTTTTTTCTCCTCCTTCGTCAACATGAAAACCTATAAAATATTTGACTTTAACATAAAGTATATAACCTTTAACGATAAAACATTCTGTTAACCCTTGTTAAATGCTCTTTCTTACTCTCGTTTATTTTACAGACCTTCAATGGATTATGAAACTAAAAGAAAATAAACAATGTAAATAGATTTTTCTCTATTCCTATCATTAATATGTAGCGATGCTACAATTTACTAAGTGGAAACATGGAAATAAACGTAAAAAAAAGAGGGATTGATACGCCGATAGCAAAAATTGATTAACTGATTGTTTTTCTTTTCAAGTTAATTTTCAGATCTACTTTGCATTTATTAATTTATTAATTATCTCGCACAAATATTTTAGCCGTAGAACAACGATCGGCTTGTAAAGTTATTTGATAATATTTGTATTAAAACTTGGTGGTTATTGTGATGCTGGATTGGAATTTATTGATTGAATATTCTACGCGGATAAAAGCTTATTAAATTAGTTAATTATATTGTCGAGAATTCGATTATTAATGAGGTATCTTAATTGAATTTAAAATGGAAAATGCATGGGAGAATTTTTGGAAAAATCTTTCACGTGTATATAGTTCGGATAATTAATGTTATAATTTAGTGTAGTAAAACTAAGTACACGGAGTGCATTGATTAATTAAGGAATTAATTAAACATAATTAATAACGCGTAGTAATTAACGTTAAAGAAAAAACAAATTCTAAATTATCGAACGAATTCACAAGATAAACACGTTGTATTTCCAACGTGTCATTGAAACAATTATCAGATCAAAATAAAACCTTCAATTCAATAAAAATGGTGAAAAAAAATGAAAAAATATAAAAGAATAAAATAGAATTACTGCATATCGAGAGTTCTTTTCCGTCTGTACTGCCAAGATAGAGAAAGAAAAAGAATGAAAGAAAGGAAGAAAGAAAAATAAAAAGATAAAAGAACGACTAGAATTGATGAGAAACGTGCTCGCTCTGGCATTCGGAATTATGTATCCGTGACAGAGTATAACGCATCCATTGGACGCATTTTCAAAATATATATATATAACGGAAAATACAACCTTGAACACGTCGTGCATTTTAATTTTTTTCCTTTTTCATCACCCTATATGTGCTTTCTCTTCTTCTTTCTTTTTTTATTTTCGTTACGCTATAATGTATATTTCCATTTTTTTCTCTCTCTCGTTGATCTCACTTGTTGTGATACATCGTTTATACGTAGGAATATATTGGTTGATTGAAAGTAACGATTTGTTATTTCTTCACGCATTGCTTTTTTTCGGAGAGGATTTATTGAAAAAAATTGCTTTAATTTACGTTTCTTGTTTTCTTTTTTATTTTCATTTTGAATAATTTGCATTGATTCTCTATTTTTTTTCTATTTTCAGATAAACGAAGTCGAAGTTGTTTTGGTTGCTTAAATAAACGAACTTTTGCAAATTGATCAGAATGCAGTTTGATCTGCAATTCAAAAATTTTTTTCAAAATCATTCTTTTTTTAACTTAAAACATACAACGCTTACCGTTTACGTAGGTTTGTTTACATGGTTTTTCATACTATATAATAATTTTACGAGAATTCAAAAAAATGTAATTCAAATAAATTATATTTATATTAAAAAATATAAAAAAATTTTAAATTGACAAATGTATGTAAATGTAAATTTTTAAATTCACTTCCCTTAAATTATGAAAAAAATCCTGTGCGCGAAAGATTATTCAAATTTATAAACATGAAATTTATATCCACGTGTGAAATACACTAAGGTTTTCGTCATTCCCTTAAGTACTTCTTTTCATACATTTCACTTATTTTTCCTTCCTTTTTTTTCATTTCCCTTACTCCCTTTTCTCGCAGTGTCTGTGTAAATGTTTGGCACTTGGGATATAACATTATGCGTGAATGCGTGTACATGTATACGTATGTTTACAAAAAAAAAAGAAAAAGAAGTAAAGAATAAAAGTAGGGTGTAGGTAAAAGGGAAAATTGAGATCGAGCGACTGGGGGCAAATTAGTTTTGAAGCTTGAAATATGTATTAGTTAATAAATGTGTCTATATGTGTATGCGAGACTTTTTTATACGAAGATTGATCTACCTGATTACATTTTCTTTTTCAATCTTACAACGTTTTTTTCTCTCCATCTTACATTTTACTAATTTTGTTTTTTTTTGCTTTCTTATTAAACTTTTTTTTCATTCATCGAGAAATTCTCTTTCTTTTTACGGTTTTTTATCCTTGGCTCGGTCGGCTAGTCTTGACGGTTAATTATTTTAGCGAGTGTCACGTTCGGAATTAATAGTTAATAAAAATGTTGACGACGCGAATGTATATAAAAGGAAACATTGTTTATCAAAGCTAATGAAAATCATTTCGAACTCTCTTTTTTTACTCCGTTTATGAGTACAGAGATTAGCGTCCTTTTTTTCTCATTTTCTCATGTCCATTTCGGTTGATTTACCGTCGATTCTATTCTTGTACGTTTTTCTCATATTCTTTTATTAATTAATATACAGACATCGTAGAGATAGTTTGAGTTTGAAACACAGCGTTTATTATTATTTTTCATTGAAGTCATTTTTTATAGCCGAAGAAATTTTTTTTTTATTCTCAAAGCCTTGATCGTGAATAAAAGTTTTAGTAACGAGTACAGCTGGATCTTTTTATTAGATTTATTAGAATTATTCATTATAGCTATTTATTTCATTAATATTATTTACTCTTTTTTTCCTTTAAAACGTTTTATACAAGTTTTAACTTCATTAATACTTTCTGTGCAATTAGTGTATATTTTCCTTTAAGAGTTAACTTTTTTTCTCCTTTTTCACCGTCTCCTTTAATTAGGTAATTGTGAATTTTCTTTAGCTTTTGTTTTCCTATTTCGCTCTTTCATTTCTCTTCTCTTATTAAAATCCTCGTTTCTTTATTACGCAAAACGAATTGGTATGTATGAATAATGTACGCGGATGTAATTTGTATATCAGTTATTTTTAAAGAGAATCGTATCATCAAATAAGTGATATTTTGTATATTAATGAAAAAAAATATAAGCGAAGAAATATGAATATATTATATTCTGTTTTCTTTGAATTCTGATTCAGTAAGATATTTTTTTTTATCTAAAAGAAAATTTTCTGAATTCTAAATGTCTCTTATTGATGAATAATAGTTGAAAAATTGATCTTCATTTGAACAAATTAAAAATAAAGAACGTTTATTATGAAGGACTTTCTTCAATACATTTATCTTTAATGTAAATCCAATGATCAATAGAGTTAATTTTATTTGTTACTTTTTTGCACAGTATTCCTAACGTACATGTATTGCTTTTTATGTTATTTTCTGTCAGTATAAAAAATTTTCTTTCATGTCCGTTTGTCTTTCTTTCGATTGTTTATTAATAAATTAATATTTGCAGAGAAAAAAATAGACTTGCTTCAAATTTTTTAATGTGCATTTTATTTTTTAAATCAATAAAATTTTATTTTTTCAATGACAATTTTTTTCAAGGTTTCCAAGAAAATTTAAGTTTTTTTGTTTTACTAAATAACAAACCAATAATTTTCATTTGATATTGGGCAAAATTTTATTAAAACAATAAAGAGATTTTCAAAATCTAAACTTTTCTCTTTGTTTACAAGTAATGATTAAATTATAAATTGTACAACGGAAAAAATTCAATTTTATAAAATTTAATATCCTTAAAATAAAAATAAAATTTATTCAAATAAAAGTTATTCTTTTTTTTCAATACACAAAGACAGCCATTGGCAAGTACTGCAAACTCGGCGAAAAGTTTAACTTGTCTGACCAGATTCGTATCGTTTTCACTTAAAAAAAAGAAGACAATAGCACATGTTGTTCGAAGGAAGAAAGAAAGGGAAATTAGACAAGGGATCGAAGTCACCCTTTTTTTTTCTCTCTGTACGTGTAATCCATTGAAAAAAAAAACAGAAGAAAAAAAGACAGTGATACACGGCATATTAAATCAGCTTGTCACTAACCTTTTTTTCTCCTTGTTTTCGTTTATATCAACTTTTCTTTTCTTAAAGTTACTTACATTTCAAATACATTATAATTCTTTTACTATTCTTTCAATTATTTATTTTTTCTCATTTTTTTTATTATCATTAAACAACAACAAAGCTCGAACAGATGTGTACGTGTGTATGTATATATATATGTATATATAGAGTTTTTTCTTCTTTTTTTATATATAATCAGCTTCATTAAAAACAATACAAAATGAAATAAAAGAAAAGATAAAAGCTCCTTTTTTTTTATCTAATAAAAAAACACAATAAATGTTAGTGATTTTTCTTTCACATGCGCATACAAATGAGTTAAGAGATTCATAAAAGTATTACAAATCATTGTTTTCTGTTCCTTTCGCTTCTTTCTTATAGCCCCGTTTATTTGTCACGCCGATCGAAGAATTCGAGAGGAAGCGATTTAAAGATTTATTTCTTTATGTATATGCTTTTTTTTTTATTATTAAGTATTGATATACGCGACATTGATGAATATCGTCCGATTGGCGTGAAAAAGGCTCGATTTAAGAAATAATAAAGATAAATAAATAAACAAACACAGAGAACGCAACTAAACAAACGCCTAAATTATTTACACATGTTTCTTAATCATTCCATTTTCTTTCTTTCAATACAAATCTTTGAATACTCACTCACTCCGACGCTTCTTTTACAGTTTCAATACTATTGTAGATTATTTTTGCTTCGCTTTTGCCTTTTTTCATTGATTTTATTTAAAATTGTTTCATTAGTAACTCGCAACATTCATAATTAGATCACAAAATATATTAACCAGCTAACGATAATTTAACGCTTTCATAGAATTATATTTATAATGCAGTGATAAATCTTTTGAGATGGTAACGATTATTTTCTTTTTTCTAATATTGTTGAATTGTTTCCTTGTATACAAGTGCTATTTTTATTTCGCATGAACAAATTCAACGGAATAATAAATAAATTTCTTTCTTTTATGCTTTTTGTTTTTCTTAGAAACAATAGTCTTTATAACGGTTAAATAATAGATATTTTCTTTTGATCATCAATTTTTTCTTTTTTAAAACGATTCCTTTATCACTTTGGTACTGTGTTGACACGATTGTTAACTATTATTTTCCGTGTTTGTTATACAATTTTGCGTGATTGTTCAAAAATTTTTTAGTTCAAAAAATAAATTGCTGGCCTTCTTATAATTATTAATAGAATAAAATTATTATTTCATTAAATATAGAAAAAAAGTATACTTTTCTTTCAATAAAATCTAATACAAACTAAACGACATATGTACACTTTTTATTATTTACAAATTGTATTTACAAAATTACGATAAATTAGTCATTGATCGCAATAACAATAGGTAAAATTTAATTTTCTTAATTAATTGTAAAAAAATTGAACAAATTCAAACAAAACGACAATCTTTTAATATTATAATTTGTTCATAGAGTGAATTCGCAAAAGTTTTTCGTACCACGTTCGAATAATAATTGCAGATTTAAATGCAATACTTTAATTTTCTAATATCTTTTTCCTTTTCTTTATATCGTAATAGTATAGCTTTATTTTTAGTAAACAATAAACTTAATATCAACAATAAATATCAATAATTTAACCAATAAAGATTTTTTAAATTTGCTTTGATTAAATCTTTATTTTTTTCTTAACATCTATTAAAATTATATTAAAACTTAGCACCTCAAAGTATACTTTTTTTATCATCTTTTCCTAGCCACACATTAAAATAGTCATGACAGCTCTTTTAATCTTCCGACAAATAACTAAACAAATAAATAATTAAATAGAAAAAATAAAACGAGGCAGATAAAAGTATCAAGACAATCCGCAAAAAAGAAAGAGAGAGAGAAAACTTTGAAAAGGAAAAATTCGTTTATCGTGTCAGCACAGTGTGGTGAAAAAAGAAATCTTTTATTCTTTCTCATTTTCTCTCTTACACTCATTTACACGATGTATATAGGCGCGATATAAAGGAAAAATTCTCAGCGCTAAGTGTGTTTACACGTGCGTATTCAGTAAAGAAAAAAAAAGAGGGATAACAGAAGAAAAAAACAACTTCTTTGCGCGACACATTTCAACGTAAATAAATCTTAACTAAAAAGAAATTTCGAGCTTAATATTTATTAAAGGTAAGAGAAAATAGAATTTCTTGTTTTTTTTTATATTTCTTTTTTTCTTATTGATATTCTTTTTTTAAGAATTTTCACTCTCCCGCGTGCCTCTTTTTTTACCAATGAGTATAACGTTTTAGTTTCTTGTTTTTTTTTCAAGATATTAGGCTTTTATAATATAAAATTTTGTCACTATTTATAATGGAAATTTACATGACTTTGTATCAATTATTTTTCATGAACATTTATAAATAATCATTTATTTTTTATATACTTTCAATTCGTAAACAATCAATAAATAAAGTTATCATCGTTGCTTTTTAATACGTACATTTAGCTTATTTTAATATAAAAATCTTAACACAATGAATAAAACAAATTTAAATGGCAGATAAAACAATCATAAATATTTAAAACAACAACAACAAATTTTAACGTTTGAATTTTAACAAGCACATAAATTTTTCATTTTTCTTTATTTTTATCTCAAAAACTTCATTTAATAAAGTTTGCGATTTTTCTTAAACTCTGAAGTTAAATAAATATAACTCTAGAGAGTAAAAATAAACGAAAAATTCTACTTTCTCATTCCATTAAAAAAAAGAAAAAGAAAATTAGCCATTAAGCTCGAAATTATTTAAACAAACTAGCAATCTACTTTCCTGATCCCTCTGCTTTTGTTATTTTTTCTCATTCGTTTCGTCACGAGCCTAAATAATCGAGTATACTGTGTTTTGCAATTTGTCTCCTTTAAAAAAAAAGACGTCTTTTTTTCTCATTTTTTTTATTATTTATATTTATATATGTATATATATATATATATATATATATATATTTTCTATTATATTGCTTCGAGATGCTATCCAGAAGTCGTGCGACATTTTTTTATATATCTTTTTATCAAAACTGCTGAAACTTTCAAGATAAAAGAAGAAGGAGAAATTTCTGTTACTCCCGCGGGAACAATGAAAGGTAAAAATTTTGTTATCGCTTTTACTTTATCTTTGTTTTATTATTGGTTAACCAATATTTTAATCATGTTTTTAGTATTTGCAGAATCCATATACACAGATAAAAAAAGATACTTGCTCGTTTTACCTTGTAAAGTTTTGATTGACATTTTTTTTGTTACTTTTGATAAAAGTTTCTAGAGTAAAAGGAAACGAAATGATTTTTATTACAAATAAATTATTAAAAAAATAATCAATATTAAAATAACACTAAAGAAAATAAAAAATCCAACACGCTTCTTTAAATTGCATTTACATGATTCTGCTAATTGTACAATATACACATTTACGAAAAAGAGTTTTCATTAAATCCTCTCTTTTTCCTTCTTAATTTCACATTTAAAAAGTTTTTCATCATTTATTTTTTTTTCTTCTTGACAATCGTTCTATCTAAAACATTCAAAGAACTTTTTTTCTATTATTATTATTTTTCTTCAACAAGTCTAAGTTACACGATGATTTTATACTTTTTTTTAATTTATTTACCGCGATTATACATACATGTAATGCTAAAATGTTATCCAGTAGAAAAAGTTCAATCCTCCTCTTTTTTTTGAGAAAAAAGAAAATCAAGTTCATATATATATTTATATATTTATTAATCTTCAACTACGACACACACGTAGAGCAGAGGATAAGAAAGAGAACGTGTTGGATATCGTTGTACAATAAATCTACGAGTACTTTGGGGGCACTGCATTTACGGATTATCGATGTAGAGTGGATCTTGAAATTTCAGCTGTTTCATAAATCATATCTTTTTTCTAGTTTCTTCAAAGAGGCTGATAGATACCTGAGGTTTTACAAAAAAAGCAATTTTTTTCTATAAAACTTAAATTACAATGATTCAATATCATTTTATATCAAGAAAAAAAAAGAGAAGAAATTTTAGCACCATTAATGTCGCGCAACTTTGGATGCTCGTTGTTATCCGGCAGAAAGAAAACCTTTTTCCGGATTTAAATTATTTTTTTTTCCTTAATCATATCTCTCTCATTCATACCCTCATTCACAAGGCATACATATTTAGCTAAAACACGAAGCACGCGCTTACAAGCTAACTTTGGCAATATGCGATTACAAACCTAGCACAAAAAAAAATATCATGCGAAGAATATTATTTTTTTTACTTTAGTTTTATCTTTTTTTTTGCTTTTTTTTTTCTTCTTTTGAAATTCATTAACTTTGCTTTTTCATTTATCTTTGTATCTTGCTTTTTGTCTTTCGTTAATTTCATCAGGGGGCGTCTGGCGAGTGCACATGGTATTGTTATTTTTAATTTTTCGCTTCTTTTTATGTGCGTTTTATTTTTTGTGTCAGGAGGATTTTTCACATTGTAATGGTTATTAATATATATACTTTTAAAAATATCCTCCTCGAATTAATGATAATTTACATGTTAGCCATGCGAACTCGCTCACACGCTTACGTTATTCTTCGCTCTTTAATTTGTTCTCTCGTCAAGAGGAGAAAAATTGATATTTTCTCTACGATACGCGTATACATATATTTAAATATAATTGTGTATGTATTCTCTATACGTACGTATATAATTCATTTGTCGAGAAACTATAGATGACGTTATTACAAGAAGACGAAGCTTTGACGTTGACCAATCAAATTCTTTAATTTGATGAAATATTTCATTCTTTTTTTTCTTTTCATCAAAAAAAGAAAAATAAAATATAGTTGGCATATATTCGTATATTTATAGCGACATCAAAAAAGAGTAGTTTTTTTTTTTAGTTACGTAGTTAGTAACGTGCATAAGGTACACGACAATCCGTTGAAAAGATTTATTTATTTTTTTTAAATATTTTTTTCAAGAGATGGTAAAGAAGGTTCTTTATTTCTTTTTTTTCTTTTTAATTATTATTATTTAAAAGGATAAACTTAAAACCTAAACTTCCTCTCGTCTCAGAGACTACTACCGAAATCACTTGACGTACGACGATCATTGTGCTTGAAGTAAGTCTCTGAGTATATACTCTTCGTACGGTCGTCGTACCTGCAACAGAAAAATAAACATCCGTTTCCCCCAATTTTTTTTTTTGGGATAAAAAGAATATAGGAGAAACGAATTATAAAAAATGATTTTTTATTATTACTGTTGTAATTTTTGCGCGTGCGCATGCTTTTCTTCAAGCAATTTGTATAAGCAAGCGGCAGCAGCATATGGTAAAGCGGCGATTACGCGGGGATTTTTGAGCTTTGATATCGGACGTAGACGCAAAGATATTCTTTCCCCTTCTTGTTTTTCATTCTATATTGCATTTTATGATTAATCTTGCGAGCATGATTTTTACTATATTTTATTCTTTCATAAATTTTCTGTAACATAAAAAGAAATTTGGTTTTTTAGTGTAACATGGGTGTGCTAGGTTGTGAGGCTTGAATTTCAAGTACTGGAAGATGCTTAAGAGATTTTCATTTTTAATTCAATAGTCCAAGCAATAGATTTATGTATTTGTTAAATTGATGAATAATCATTAGATTTAAAATTACTATATAATGGAAAAATAACTTTAATGGACTACAAAAGCCATTTAATGATTGTATACAAAATCTTGGATTATGATATTTTTATCATTAAATTTTTGACAACAATATTAATAGCATGAAAAAATCCTGCACTGTATATCGAACTCTTTATTATCGAATCATTAAGACAAGACAGCCTAGTGCAATTTATTGGATCGTCATAAGTAAGATATTGCTTTTGTATGATTCACAAAAGACGATCGATCGATCGTTTCGTACCGAATAAGGAAGTGACCTTATTGTCGTATATTTTAAGGGATGAAAAATTGATGTCTAGATATATATATATATATATATCCGAAATATCAGATGCAGATGACGTTTTAATCGTTCTAGATATTCTCTTGTTATAGAGGAAAGACAAGCGTGTCTCTATATAACTATTTCCTCGCGAGACTTTTAATTTACGAACGATCAAAACGTCTTTTACGGACGTCTTGGCATATCGTAATATGAAACGTTTGATATTTGGGTCGAACACGAATTGATTTTTTTAGTAAGTAAACTGCTATTGCAAACTTTTAAAAGTCTAATTTTCAAACTTTTTTTCTGAAATATATTATGGGGTGAATCTAGTTCAATCATGAAATCTAATTATTAAATAATTTTTGGATTATTAAATCTAATTAAATAGCAAAATTTGTGTTAAGGTAGCCCAAAAGAAATTTTCATATTAAATTTGAAATAAGTTGATATTTTATGCTGAATTTCTAGTATTATAAACGTGTTTAAAATAATTTTTCTATAACTCATACATTTAACAATATCTTAATAATATATTCAATAATTTTGTCTTAAATATGCATACTATTAATAAAACGATATGAGCAGTAAAATCTAATGGCTTTTAATCTTAGCTTATCTATAATCACTAGTTAACTCAATCAGCCTCTCCTCCTGTCGCTGGAAATTAACCTGACGACGAAGCGATAAACACCTGTTCACAAACCAGTATACAAGATCCCGAGGCAAAATTAGTAAAGGGGAATAGATGCGAGAGAGGATTTTAGGGGCAAAGGGGAAGAGAAGATCATGATGCGTCTCTTCCGATCCCGGAGTACCTCTTATATCTCATCGTACGTATATATATGTATATAGGAGGATCGCTCAATTAATCCCAACGTGCCTTTTGACTTAAATAATAATGGTTTAACTAAGCCAAAATGGTAAATGTCGGCATGATTAATAAGCACCTTGTCATCTCACCTGAGCGACGGCCTACGGAAATCCAATGCTTCAAGATCCGATGGTTCACGACGACATAATGAGCAGAAGGCGCATTGTAACGTATTTTTAAATGCCTCCCGAAAGTCACGATTGAAGTAAGCATAAATCAGTGGATTTAATGCTGAATTAGTATAACCAATCCAGAATAATATCGACACCACGATATCTGGACATGGGCAGGTTTCTTGGTCACATAATGATGTCGTCACGTACCAGACGAAAAATGGCAACCAGCATAGGATGAATGTGCCCATGATGATACTCAATGTACGCGCTGCTTTGTGCTCACGCTTCATTTTTATCATGTTCTTGTCCTTGGTTGGTGTATGCAAGTGCTCCACTGCACCGCTTACCTGTGATTGCGTGGAACGGCGTTTTTGATAAATCTAAAGTTGGGGATGGTCATTTGTTCGAACAATAGATTCGAACGAATTTAAAAAAAATTCTATTGAGTTTAATTTTTTCTCTTTTTATTCAGTTTTTTATTTAGTGGCTTCTTGCTTTTTAGTTAGACGTGCAAAAGTGTTAGAATTATGGGCTCTTTGACCTAATATCAAAAATTCTCACAGTATATTTTAACCAATTCGTTTTTTCTAATACACTAATCCAGATAAATAATAAAATACTTTCTCTAATCAATAAATCATTACATGCAATTATTATTAATTAAAATCGAATATTCCAATTTTGTAACTTGCAAAAATTATTCTTTATTATTGTATGAATTCTGTAATTTAAGAATTTACTATTTGTAATAATTTTTAACTGATAAGCACAATTTGATTATTGTAATTGAAAACTAATAGATCAAATCTGGTTTCCAATTCAACAATTTCATCATGTATATAATGACTATTGTAGTTGAATAATGTGAGTGTTTTTGATATACATATTGAAATCCATATTCATAACACATTTAATTAATTGTTTGGATTTAATTAGAGATCAAAATCAAGTGATCGTATTATTATTCCGGTTTGGTTAACCAGTTCCATTAGATCATCTTGACTCGACCAAAGTATTTTAGTTGAGTTTTATTAAATTTTAATGGCTAAATTAAATAAAAAATTCTCAAAAAAAGTGCCATGAAAATACTTATTAACTTTGATGCTTAAGTTGATCGTAAATCTAATCTAATGAATGTTAATTATTTAACATTCATAGAAATAGATTAATTTCTCACCTCATTGAGCGTCAGCGTCTTCGAAGAACCGCCACCGCTATTCAGTTCACCATTGACATTATTCAAGTCCTTACTGGGCCTATGACTCAGCAACATTGCATTACCCATACGACTATGCATTTGCTTTTCTTGACGATTCGCTTCTCGGAATATCGCTAGATACGTAAGAGTCATTATTGTGCAGGGAATCCAGAAGGATATACTTGACGACAATATAGCGTAGCCCTGGTTGACCTACAATTTCAAAATGAGAAAATCATGATTTTGTAAAAATTTATAGTTTTATCCTACTTCATCGTAAGTCAATTGTTCAGTAATGAATACAAATTAGTCGATAACTGATTTTAAATTCAACCAATTCCTTAAATCCGATTCTTAATTAACAAATTAATTTAAAAATTAGTAAATTATATGTAGAAATAGAGTAATCGTTAAAGTCTTAATTCAGAAGTTTTCTTTTAATTTTGATGATTTTATATCATACGAAATTTCAAATTATTATTATCCAAATTTTTAATTAATATTATAGATAATCCTTTTATTATTTCTTCTTTCTTCTTTACTGCAAACGAAGAAAATATTTCTATCCAATTTATTAATAAATCGGGTATGGGTATCGATAAATATTTTACTTTTAAATGTCTTATTAACATAATCAATTTGCTAACAACAAAACTTACTTAATATTAATAGTAAATATTTTAGACATTTATCACCAAATAATAATTTAGTTTTGTAAATTATTCATTTGTAAACTATAAGCTAATATTTACGCTAACTGATGAATACTGTTTTTTACATTTTATTTAAAACTATTATATATATTTTCTTTACAGGGACATAACTATACAAAAAGATCATATTTTAGCAGCTAATAAAAATTGTTTTAATAATTACAATAATTTTAGAAAACAAAATACATTAGCTAATAACATAAGCATTATTCCGTTCATTTATTCGTCTCGGAGAATTCAGGATTTTTGTATTTGAATTATAATATTATTGAAATATATAAAAAATGTTATCTTATTCAATAACCCAAAATTCTCCGTGATTAATGGATGGGTTTGCTTGAAAGCTTAACCAAAAAATGTTCGTCATACAAAAATTACTAGGGAAACATCATACAAACCTTAAATGAACATTCTTCCGGATGATCATGCCGGAATTGATCATTTTCTTCTGTTGTGTACCATCCATTAAAAATTGGTACAAACGATATGATAGCTGGTGAAATCCAGCAGGCCAGTAACATGTAAATGGCGACATTTTTAGTGATACTGATTGGATAGCTAAGTGGCTTAACAATGGCATAATAGCGATCGACTGAAATGAACATGAGATGGAGAATGGAACTAGTACTGAAATAAACATCGAGCGAATTCCAGACATCGCACATAAAATAGCCAAAAAGCCATTGACCTGTTATTTGGACACTTGCATTAAAAGTCATGGCGAACATGGCGACGAGCATGTCGGCTAAAGCAAGTGAGACCACGAAATAATTCGTGATAATACGTAGTTTACGATGACGTATCACCGATACCATTACCAACAGATTACCGAACACCGCCGTCATTATTATCGTGCCAAGAATGCAGCCCAGAATAATCGCTCTGAAAATTTAATTATCATTAGCTAAGTTACGTACAATTTTTTCTGCGTATTTAATTTAATTAAAAACTTCTAGAAAAAAACTGAAATTAACTAAATATACTTAAAGTTATTTTCAAACACACCTGGACACGTCGATTTCATGAACGGGCGTTTCGGTACTATTGCCAGATAAAGAGTCATTAATGCTCGCGTCAGCAAGAAAATTCGAAGCTGCGGTGGAGCTCATGATTAAGCCGGTACCATTTGAATTAGCATTCATTAGAGCTCCTGCATCTGATAAAGACATGGCAATGTGTCGGCCAGCTGGTTGTTGTTCTTCACTTTTTCTTCTTGTATTTGAAGACGTACCTTCTTCGTATGGTTTACCACTACCTGCATAAGACGCTGCCTCGGGCGATTTTGGCATACTACGTACTTCACGGCGAGCACGTGCTATCGCCTCCGGCACCCTTCGATGATTTCGCTGGGTGATGTGATTATGAGAATTATACCAACTGTGATAATTACTAAGTCTTGAACCTAGCTTATCCCTTGACAGCGGCGAAATCGATGCCGACTTGTCTGGGTTCTGCAACAATCAATTAGAATTGTTATATTAATTATTCAATCTTAATGAATTCATATATCTCTATGAATATTATATAACATTATATTGTACAAGTTGTTACATTTAAGTTTTTAATGACATGGATTTGATGTATTATTTTAGCAAAAGAATTTAATTTTAAATTTTACTTTTCCATAGAGATATCCAAATAGGTTTTCATGTTTCACCAATTTTAATTTTGGTCATAAAAATTTCTTTATAAAATAAAACTTAAAAGAATAGATTCCATAATAGTAAAATAATGTAATTAGACATAGATGTTAAGATATATTTAGTTTAATAGATTTTTAACAAAAAATGGAGTAACATTTTCAAATTTAAATAATAATTGAATAAGAATATAAAATTATTGATTTAATAATTGATTGAAAGTAATAAAAATCCAAGCATTAACATACCCTTAAGTTACGGAGGAGCATGCGAGCCTTAGCCTCGTAGCGTTGAGGTTTGGCGGAGCTTTCGCCATAACGATCCTTGTCTGGCTTATCTTTACCATAATTCCAATGAAATTCATTAGTAGGACTGTCATGATAATGAGATTTGTTTAATTGAACGGTGGCAGTAGCGGTGGCGTCTCTATTCAAGAGACTACTGCCGCTCGTTTCCTCCGCCAAACAAACAAAGAGGAATAATAAAATAACGGGTAAGGCAATAGCCTTACAATTAGTTGTCCTTGGGCCAACCGCGCCACCGTCACCACCGGCGTTAAACCGGCTGCTAGTGCGGTGCGTCGGTGGCCTTCGGCGTTCTGCCAGCTCAGCTGTGATCTTTGCTCTTGGCCTCCGCCTTACTAACTCCCTCTTCTTTTTTGCTTTTTTATTCGTTGTGTTTAGCTGCCCCTCTCGGAGCAGTCTTGGCTATAATGCCACTATTGCTACTTCTTCTTCACTGCTCACTACTACTACTATCAGCACTACTTTTCTAGCTTTTCCTTATGCTTCTTTTGACTCTCTTGAGGGTTGAGGCTAAGCAAGCGTGTGTGCCCTCGACTGATTTTTGCTGAGCTCTGAAAATACAACAATGTATTGATGTTTTAGTGCATGCTTAAACAATAACAGAGATGAATTATTAGTGTATTTTTAGGGTGAGTGTAGAAAAAGTTTTTTTTCTTCTTGAATTATTTTCAGGATTCCATAAACGTAATGTATACTTAAGATTAGTTCTTTTTGTTTTGATAATAATGGTGTGATTTATTATGATATTTAAAGTTAGGTTCACGGTTGATTTAGTTGCCCGGAATACTGATGTTTTGGTTGTATAAATAAACGATCTAAGTTTATGGGTAAACTTTTTTTTTAAATGTTTTAGGGCTGATGATGGCTCGTAAAAGTTCTTAAGGCTATCAAAAACTTTTATTGATTACATATAGAGAGAGAGCCGCAAGTTTTTTTTTTCATTTGGCAAGCTATAGAATTATTTAGTAGTTTCCCTGGTAGAAAATTAAGGATAAGATATGCTCAGATAACTAACTGTTGGCTATATCTCGTCGCTACGCAGTCGCGATAAGTGACCGATAAATACACGATAATATATTAAAGATTACAGAGTTGATATAAAATATAATCACTAAAATAATTAAAATTTTTTTCTTCTGATTCGAAATAAATTATAAATATTATTATTACAATTCATATGAGTTGTAAATAATTTTGCAATTAAAATCGTTTATAGAAAGCGAATCTGTATATATACATGCTGCCCGCGATGGCGCCTGTTTGTACAATCGTAAAATATATCCTTTGTGAATACTGAATGTTGGCTGCGCGCGCATCACTCGACGCTTCGTCTTCTATAAGCATCTATCTTCATCACTATATGTGCAGGTTAGATTGACTTGACTTAACTTTAAAATTATTAAAGATGCATATACTGTTATTGTAATAGTGTCAACATTTTCTGTTCTTTATTGTATAACTTAAATTTATTTGCGAACATATACAGTATGATTATGAATAAAATATCCATGTAAAATCAGTGAGTGCGAAGTGCGAGTGAGCGAGTGCATATGTAAACTTAGTGTGAGAGAATACACTGTAAAAGAAAATGGCGAGAAATCACGTCGTTGGTCGACGATTTCAATGCGACCATGTACCGTCGATGTTATTTAACATTGTTGAAGCGCAAAATCTAACTGATTTAATCTAAAAATCTTGTGTTCAGTTTACGTGAAATCACGCAAAGCACGTTAAAATGTCACCGTTGAACGAAGTGAAATAACCTCGACGGTGCATGGTCGCATTGAAATCGTCGACCAACAACGTGATTTTCTGCTATTTTTTTTACAGTGTAAGACTGTCCGTTTAGGAACTGAAAAGGAAACAAGGAGTGAACAGCCTTTCTCTTTCTCACTAACTGCGTTCCCATATGCGTGCTCACTCACACTTTGTAATATGCTGTTTATGAATATAGTATAATTCAACATTGACCATATTCTTCCGATACCATCGCGATAATTCGTTAAGAGTAATGGAGGTTTATCGCGATATCTAAAAGCATATGATCGCGACTGCCCATAAAATACGGGATGATATACTGAAAATATGCTCAACTTTCTACCAGGGTTGTTGTAAATTTGAGTGACTTAGCCGCCGAAACGAAAAACTTAAACTTTATTATTAAACGACCTTTTGGTGGATTATTCAGGTTTATATTTAGAAATTGCTATCTTTTAAAAGCTGTAGTAAAAATAAAAATTCCCACCAGTATTTTTTTAAGCGCACTCACAAAAAACCAATTGATTAAAATCTAAACTCTTATCAAGAACTGAACCCCTTGCGGTATTTAAATCTACATAAATTCATAAATTTCATTTATATTAAAAAAAGTATAAACGTTAAAAAATTATTACTATACTAAACGCTTTCTTGTGTAACAATAATAATGATAATAATAATCCAAGTATTTAAAGGGTATTTTACCGTAACAGGCATGGAAAATAGTTAAAATATTTCATGTACTTCATATGTATTTGACTAAAATGGCAGAAAACTTTTGTAAAATTAACAAAGTTCTTGGTGAAGACAGTTAAATTACTTTCATGGAAACTCCAAACAGCCATTCCGAGTAGCAAAAATTAATCTCATTATATATTTTGCAGTACCGTTTTCTCTTTACACCTTTATTATGCTCTTTAGATTTTGCTATTGTAGCCAATGTATAATGTTTTTCGTTATTTTAATATACAACTGTATTTTTTTCTTGTTTATCTTTTACGGCTAATAGTCAATAAAGTAAGATTGCGAATAAAATTTCAAATTCATTCTAGTTAAAATGCAAAAAAATATTAAGGAATTTTAGTCCCAGCCGCAGGGAGCATACGAGGAAGAGGGGAATTTTCGTATCTTAATGTTATAGAGGTACTTCGCGCGGAGAAGTAAAAAAATTACTTCCTTTATCCAAAAACATTAATTCGTGTGGCTTGTATGGGCAAAACAAAATTTTCTTATTTTTAACTGTTTTTCAAAGAAATTATGATGAAATGGCAAACTTCTATTAAAATTTATTAAAATATCAATTAACATACAATACAATCGAAAATATTATGAATATGAATTGATTGAAATAATAATCAGAAATGAAAAACCAAAAAATTAACTATTTTATTCTTAATATTATTTGATAAAATTTTGAAAAAATGAATTTTTTCAATAAATAGTACAGTATTACAATAAAAGGTCTAATAAAGAAAAGTGAAAAATTTCAGATAAAAATCTTCAGTAGAAAACCTTGTAAGTACATTTCAGCTCAAGTGCATTAGAATCTGCGCCACGTGTCAGTAAACGTCACGTTTTCTATTTATTGCAGCCCTTGTAGAGCTTTGATCATTTACATATTCTTTCATATTTGCGTTCATATTAGACCTATAATAATATTTTAAAGCACTAATAACATTAAAAAGAATTAAATTTTATTATCGAACGTTTTTTGTTCAATTTTCGAAGTTAAAAATCTTTTAAAACTTCATTTTAATATCAATTTTTAATACTTTGTATTCTAATCTTAAAAGTTGAAATTTCATAAAAGTTATTTTCAAAATGAAGTCTATAACCGTATCTGAAATCTTCAAATTTTTAAAATGATTAGAAAAGTTCAGCTTATGTAATTCGATGTGATATCAAACTTTCTTGAATAGGAATTTTAAAAGATAACACACGTGTAAAAAGTTGTAACTCGTAAATACAAACTGATAAAAACATTTGTAATTTTAGTTAAGTACTTAGGTCCTCGTATATTTTATATTATAGATATTAAATAAGTTTTTAAGCAAGTTTTGATATCTTTTAGCTCTGCCAATAAGTCAAAATAATGTCAATCACAATATTCATTTTATACATACAAGATTGGAAATTTATGAAACACATTTGTTTTCAAGCTTGTATTTGTGGTGTGTTCATAATGGCTTTGTAAAAATTGCTGATTAGAAGTGCTTTGGAAAAGTTTTTATTTTGTTTTGTTACATTTCGATTCTCTTAAGTTTCCGAATAAACTTACTTCTAAGCTCTATATTTAATTCATCAATTATCGAGAGAGAAAAAAGTTAATATTATTTTTCGAAAAAAATCAAAGTCACGCTAAAGTAAATTTCAATACTTCGGTCTGAACACTTTGCTTAACTATAAATAGATTCTTTTACTCTCCATACCCTTTTAAGCTCTCTAAAATCCCCTTAAAAGCTTTATAGTATATATCCGAAAACCTTTCTAATCGTGACAAAGAGAAAAAAAAAAGAAAGAAGGAAAGTTCAAGTCTGCCGAATTTCCCGAACTCCCTTTTTATCAATTAGTTAAATCCATGCGTCAACAAACGTTTGTTCCCGGGAATTTTTTCTTTTTCCCTCTCTCTCTTTGCTCAGGTATATACATTTTTCTGGTGTTCAGTTACCCTCAGCAAGTAGAAGCTGTAATCTGTCGATTTATCAGCAGCACCAAGCCCTTGAGAGGTGAAAAGAGAATAAGAGAAATCGATACCTACTGCGCGCGCGCGCTTTTCTCTACGTGTACAAGTATTCTTTTTCCTCCTTTTTTTCCTTTTCTTTTTTCTTCTTCTACTTTTCTTCTATCTTTTTATAAACGCATAGACACGTGTTATACGGCCAACTTATACCATGTGTATTTTACGATAATAAGATCTTTTTGGGTTATGGGATGCGGAAAATAGAGGAAGAGATTTTCGTATATGTGCGCTTAGAATTTCTACGAGTAGTAGTGCCAAATGATCACAGTTTTATCTCGCTTGATATTTTTCTATATATGTTTTTGTCTTCTAATATCTAGCTTTTCTTTTTTCTTTAAGGATATTGCTTCCCTCTTTTTTTCTTCTTCCTTGTAGAAAAAGTTCAATGATCAATGACGATCGTCAAATATTTTCTTTTTTGTTATTGTGATTTATCTGATGGGGTATATTAGAGGTGGCGTATGTTACAGGTTTTCTGCTCGATGAGTTCATTAATTAAAGAGAGCATGATAAGACTAAAATTTTCTGGTGACTCACTTAGAGTAAAGACTCATTAAGGTGTAATAAATTAGATTTCAATCAAAACAATAAGATTATATTGAGCATTATTTGTTTTTATACTATTTGTTGACTTTTTTTTGCTTTTAGATATAAGTTTATTTCCTTTTATTTCCTTATTAATTTTACATTAGCTTTACAAGGTGTATAAACAATAAGTACGATTTATATTTGTTACATTAGAAATGAAAATAAAAGAACAAATTTTAAGAAAACAAATTTTTAAATTTATTAATTCTTGAAAGCCATGTTTAACAATTATTGGACAATGTCAGTGAATAAGTGTAGGAACAATTTATAATAAATTTTTTTGGTTACTTAAGTAATAACATTTTTTCTGTAGTTTTTCAAGTTTTTACAATTTTTAATAAATTTATGGCAATTTATAACTTTACTATGAAATATATAAAAGTCACTTTAATCCGATACGCTAGTTTATTTTTTGAAGTATTGAATTTATTACGTAAATAAGTTTTAAAAAATACAAAAATAGATTTATACACTCTCCTAAGTACTCAAGGATTACTATTTTATAAAATGTAAGAAAAATTCAATATTTTATAATCATTTTAATTCTTGTTTTAGAACTTCATTTAATAATGCAGAAAGAAAATCATAAGGTATTATTGAGAATTTTTTTATGACTCGAATGAAAATTGCAATGAAAATCATTCTTTAAAACTATAATTTTTATTACAGGAGATTTTTTTTAAAAATTGAAAATTTTTGCATTTCTTTCAAGTTTATTCAAAAAGTCAATATCTAGAAATCAAAAAATTTATATGTATGAAAAATTTTATATAAATGAGAAAAGAAAAATCTTGATATATAAAGAGTCGATAAAATAACATGTATGTAAATCAAGGAAGTTTTATGATGAACTTGGCGTATATATAAGATATTGGAAAAAGAAAGTATATTAAATTCAAGAAATATTATATTTTAGTTTCAAAATTTGTTTTTTTAAATCAAAAGAAAAGTAATATAATTATTTTTTCATTTTAATAACATTAACAATGAAAATTCCATTTTTACTTGTATTTACAATGTACATAATTGTTTCAAAAATATCTTAACTTGTAAAAAAAGAAAAGAAAGAGTTTGCTAAAGCGTAATCAACAGTAACAAAAAAAAGGAATATACACGTTCCGCTAGTTTTCTAGTACAAACTTTTGTTTAAACTTTGCGGCGTGTACTTTCTAATCCGTGGTGTTAAAAAAATTTGTTTTAAAACTTCTTTTTTTTTGTTCCTTAACTGCTTAACCTATTAATGCAAAGTTTACCATGATAATTGCAAAGCAAAGGTAGTTTTAACTTTTTCTTTCAAATGCTGATCGCGAATTTGAATATTAAAATTTTTAAGAAAGAAGAATGGAATATTATAATTTGAAATAATTTTTTTTAGTATAAATAAAATTTATTGCATCACATTTGTAATTCCATGTTTTATTTATAAACTCAATTTTAATTTAAACAGATATTACTTTTATTATTATTTCACAACAATTTAATTAGTAAATTTTTAATGATTGTAATTAAACATGATTTTCATTAGTAATTTTATTAAATAAAATCTATTAAGATAACGAGCGGTTGTCTATTATTTTGATTTAAAATACAACAGTCGTAAAACTGCTTTGCGCTTTTTTACGAGTAGGTGTAAATTATTTTTACTGAGTAGAGGTGCAGTTTAAAAGAAACTGAGTTGAGCTTAGTTGTAAATAAAAATCAATTTTGTTTGTGCAACTAAAAAAAGAAGTAAGAAGTTTACAACGTTACAAATATTGTTATAACATATTACGAATTGTGATTCGGTTACTTAGGAGACCTTTTTTTAATGTTTCGCCCAAATTGTTTGGCAAGCAATAAATTTAATAGGAAGAGTAAAAAATTTTAATGAAAACATGGAAAGGTTATTTTATTATGATATTTTAAACTTTATTAAATTAAAAAAAAAGTAATCAACTTAATGTGTCACTTTTGTTTATTATTGATTTTCTCATAAAAAAAGTGTTGAGAATATGATATTTCAATTTAATCAGTCTTACAATTTTATTAATTTTAATTTTCACTTAAAAGTCTCTAGAAAATTAAAAGATGATACGTTTTGTAATAAAAATACCTACTGTATATATGTAAAATTTTCGATATCAATATTGATTTTTATTCTTATACATTATTAATTATAAATAAGTTAATTATTAATTATAAAGTAAGACTATTTCTTTTCTTAATTAAATTATAAATAGCTTGAAAAAGTAAATAAAATAAAAATACTTTGAAGAAAATTCTTAATCAACATCTTGATTTTCCGCTTGTCACGATTCTAACATAATAATTTCCGTGCACGCACATATACGCGTTATATGAAATTAAATGTCAGAAACATAAGAGAGTTTCTTGTGTGAAGGCGATAAGTGAAATCTCGGTACCAAAGGAAATCAAAAGTAGAAACAAGGTATACATATATATATTGGAAAACTATGGGAGTAATATAATCGTTTCCTTGGTTTCTTGGTTTTCTGTTGAATCAAATTCGTATCTTTATTTAATGAGATATCGTTCGTTATAAGATGGCATGCAGTATTAACGAAAAACTAAACTTTGATTTAAAAAATATATTTCAATTAAGAAAGTATATTATATTGAAATTTTTTATGATAAATATTTTATAAATAGTTCCTACTTTGAAGAAAAAAATTGTATATTTGATGCAATTAAGTTGCAGCCAAAGTATTTAGTTAGTTGATTATTATAGTTGTTAGAACTAAATAGAACAAATACAGAATCTAAAATATTTGCTTGTGGGAAAAAATAGTTTGGTTCTCACACCAAAAGTTATTAGTTGTTAGACTTTAGTTGTAGTAACGAAATATTTTGTGTAAATTTTAGTTCTTTCAATCAAAATTAATAATTATCACTATATATACGAAATTCCTTATGGTTATAACGATCAAAGTTTTGGTGGCCACAGCTAAAGTCTGTTCAACTATTGACATTAGTTATGCTAACCAAAATTTTGCTTGACCAAAATTTAACTGAATCTTTTAGTTGCTATAAATAAAGATCTAAATTATAGATTTTACCGTGCGTACACAGTCATAAATAAAGTTGTATAAACATTTAAGATAATTTTTTGCATTAAGTAAATTTGTTTATTAATGAAAAATTAAATGACGAAAGATTATTGACAAAAATTTCTTTTGATATATGTTAAGAAATTTTGTCGGTTGATGTATGTTGCTCATTACGCAAACATATTATTTATAATCGAATAAGTATACTAAATTATGTAATATTTAAAATAATATGTAAAAATTTTAATCAATATATTTTCTAAAAATCTATAAAAATTCTTCAATTTTTCTCCTCACAATGTATTGTAATGCATTTATACAACGGAATCTAGATTTCAATAAATGCTAAAATTATATATCTTTATTTATAAAAACGATTTCCTATAAAATCTTGTTTGGAATTCATGACTTTGCTTAGACGTATGCTATCCATATACGATAAGTATTCTGACTGTCTGATCGAAATCTAAACAGATGCATATATTTTTTCTTTTTTGCATTATTGTATTCGTGGGAGGATACATTTTTTCTCATCTTTCGCTATCGCTCCGCAATAGGATATTATATTTTTATCATAAGGTATGCATAAGGTGGTACCTTACTTCAACCGAATTAAAAGTTTATGAAATTGATTGAGTTGGTGAAGTTTATAACAAGTTATTTAAAAAACTAATAAGAATTATTAAAAAAGTATCAACTTTTAATGAAAATCAATATATTTAAAAAAATCATAAAATTTTAATATTAAAATTTCAAACAATTTAAATTTTTCTTAACTTTGTTACTGAATAAAAATTATTTCATTCAATAAACACAAAGTTTTATAAAAATTAATAAAATATTAAAAATTATTTAAAATATTTTTTTTATTCTTTTGATAATCATAACCTTTGACATCATGCATAAAACAAATCTATACTATTGACAAAAAAGAATTCTAAAAATATATTTTTTTTCAATTACATGTTTGTCGACAAAGATACAGTATATTCAAACATCGTATGACGTCAGGATTGTTTAATGTGTATATATATACTACCTGCATAATGTAAAAATTACCATAAAATACTCAAATATATTTAGATTTACATTTTAATATCTATTTTGATAGCTAATAAAGAAAAATATCGAATAATAATACATTTATTACTCCCCAGTCAAATGATATTCCTTAATGAGATAACATGATAACTCCTTGACTTTATCCATCTAACCCCGGATATAAAACCCATCTTATAACCAATTCTAACCCGCAAATCAGCCACATCCACACCCTCTTTGTATCTCAAGTATAAGGTTATAGATAGTTAAAAGGAAGAATATAAGAAGAAGGAGGGTAAAGGAAATGCCATGCTACATAATAAGAATCTTAGTATTTCTCTCACTTTCTCTTAGCTGCTAAACTTAAGTTAAAAGGGAAAGAGATATAGAGGAAGGAAAAAAAAGGAATTTAAGTATATAAGATGTGCACTAAAAGCAGTAGAAAATAACTAAGGGATTTGACTTAATACGGACCAAGGTCAAAGTTAGCCTCGAGATTTATATATAAGGCGTTACTTCTTCTTCTTTTTTTTTCCTAGGATCAATGTCATGTCTACTTTTATATTTTTCCTTTTTTTTTCTTAGAAGTAAATAAGTGTCTTTCCTCTTTCTTAATTTCTTCTCTTTTTCTTTTTATTTTCTTATAATGAAAATTTCTCGCATTTCTCGGTTAAGTGGCGTTGCGGAAGTATATAAGAGTTAGGAGATATAATTTTGAGGAAGGGATGAAAGCGTAAATTATTAGGTTGTTTATCGTTTTACGTATTAAAGAGGAATGCGTTTCTCTTTTCGCTTATTTCCAGATGAATTTTCTCGAATTGATAAAGGATCTTTATTTATTTTTCTTTTAATCGTAAAAACAAGTTGATAGAATCTTAGTATCCTAATTTGTATGTTCTTTTTTATTTTTAGAATACATTAGACGTTTTTTATGTCGAATTCCTTTTTAATTCAGCATAGTGTCATTTATGCATATAATTATTCTACACATTCTAATTGTAAAAATTTTAGCATTGGACAAATATGCATACACAGATTTATTAAGCTTGGCTGAATTGTGCACAATTAATAAGATGTACTGTCATACTATTTCTTTTAAAATTTTGAAAATTTTCATGGTAAAATAATGTGAAAGAATCCGTTTACCATAAAAAAAAACATATAAAAAGTACATATAATACAATAAATACTCTAAATAAAGCATATTACGGTAATATACTTTATTTTCTATTATTATGCATTACATGTCAGATTTAGAAACAAGAGAAGAAAAAGTAAAGTATGCATTATATTTTGAGAAAAAGACGAGAGTGTGACGAGCCAAAAATACGTGTATATCTTTGAAACTTTTTTTCCACGCGATATTATATTATTCATTGTACAATATAAAGTTGTGAGTATATATAAGCTGTATGCGAGTTGAGAAAGTTTGACAGTAAAATCAAGTTTTATATACCGACTAAGTAACGTCATGGAAATATTCAAAATTTTATTAATATTTCACGTTGGATTTATTTAATTTACATAACGTCATAAGTTAACAAATGATTACTTTTCAAATTCATTATATATTTTATAAATATTTTATTAACGATTGAGTATATATACACAAAATATTTTGAAAATAAAAATTTTAATAAAATAATTGTAAAAATAAAGGACTTCAATAACCTCCATTATTTTATATATGTATATATATATCAACCCACACAATCTCTTTTCCAACCCCCCGAAGCAAATTTTGGACAAGCACATTTTCCTTGGCACGCGCGTCTCTCTTATTTTTTCTTTTTCTTTATATATTTTTTTTTATTTTTCTCATTCCAACGACTTAAACGTCCGTCCTTCGTCCTTTTGCTTGAGCTATGCAAAATAATGCCTGTACGTTTATGAATTCTGTGATATTTTCATTTGACGGCCAACCCAACTGGTTATTTATCGCCTTCCTCCCTTTAACTATTTTTTATTTTTTTATTTTTATGTATGTATGTATATATGTAACGTATATTCGTTCTAATATGAGGTCGTCTCGTTTTTTTTTGGCTCTCGAAAGTTAAGGCGATCATCGTTTTTTTGTCTCACTGAATTTATTTAAAGATCAAGAGCACATTAAAACTAATTTTTTAAAGTGCTTTTCATTTAGAAAGATTTTTTTATTTTATTTTTATTGAAGAAATTTATGATCATGTTATGAGACATGCGACATCAATCGGTTGGTTTGTCGCGCTATTTTAATTGAAATGAAATTATTGATTCTTTAAAATAAAAAAAATTGAGCGTGTAATAAAACTATATTCTTTTTTTTTTAAATATGCAAAAATGTTAAGCAAAAATACCAAACAAAAAAAAAGAATATATGATATAAGAAAGAATTTGAGAATTTATGACTTTTATAAGTGAAATATTTTGAAGTACTGAATGTGACCTCAAAATTGGAATATTATGTAAAATTCGTAACTAAAAATTACATAAGTTGTATTTTTAAAATTTTCTTATGATATTCAATAAATATAATTTAGAATGTTTTTTTATAAATGTTATAAAAATATTTCCTCTCTTTATTTTTCCAAAAGTTTAGCCTTCGAGTTTTCTTATATTTAAGAGATTCAAAGTGTAGAAAATATAAAAATATTACACTTTAATTTTCCAAACCATTTCCTTGTATTCATCAAATAAAAATTTCTTGTTGCCACATCAAGTTATTTACTTTTTTAAATAAGTAAATAGTAATATGTACCAAACATTTTCCTGTTTTGATATTAATTTAAAAAATATTTTTTTAAATAAATTTTTTATATTTATCATTTATATTATTCGCGTACACGTTTTTCCTTTTTTCTTTGAAAATTAGAAAGTTTTATTTACAATAAAGCAATAACATTTTACCTCTTATCTTTTGAAATATATATAAGAAGTCGCATAAGTCATAATGAAAATATTTAGCTAAAGCTATATGACGATAAATATTTACTTTATACATATCTAATGCAACGCGTACCTTAGATGTTGAGTCATTTGATTAGAGCGCATTATGTTTATGTTTTGTTTGTGAGTAATAATTTTGCTTTTTTAATTACATTAAACGAAGAGTAGTAAAAATTTGTTTTTTTTTCTTGCTTTTTTATTACAATTATGTAATAGAATGTTTTTTTGAAATCATTGTTTAACAGATGTTTTTTGAAATGTTTTGTTTACGATTCATTTTTAAGTAATGATTTATTATTAGAATGCTAAAATTTACCTTTTTATTTGAATTTTATATTGTTATATAGATTAATAATATAATATATTTTATATGCAATAATTGAAGAAGAATAGGATTAATTAAAGTTGTAAATTTTATAAATGAGATTTTTATTGTCATATTTTAGTAGTATTAAAACATCAATTGATTATGTATTTAATTTTAAGTAATTATTTATAGAATAATTTTAAAAAATATTCATTTTGTCATAATCAACACATAGAATTATGATGCCATCATAAAATTTTTAACCATCATACTTTTTCTATATACCAACAAACTTTATTTTTTAAAATCCACAATTATTTCCTATATAAAATATAATCAGAATTTTTAGGTAAGATGATTTTGCGCTTTATGAATATAAAACTCTATTAATATTGAATTGATTGAACGATTATCCCATTGACCCGATTCTTCGTAAAAAGTTCAAAAAATCAATTTCTCTTCGTGTAAGTTATAAAAAAATGACAAAGTAAATGGCACCTGCGACTTGACTTTTTAATCGAAAGAATAATCGTTATTGTCTTTTATAGAAACCGGATTATCTTTTCTTATATGCACTCGAACGATCGTTTACTTTATAAGATCCATAAAAAACATTTGGATCGAATTAAAATGGAGTGGAAACTCAAAAGAAGGATATTGCCAAAGGATAAAAGTTTCAAATTTTTATTTTACGGCTGTAAAGTTAAAGATATGGGAATTGAAATTACGAAGAGCTGGGCAGATTGGAATATTTTTTTTATCGTTGTTAAAAAATCTTTATATTTTATATTAAAAAGTTTAAAAAAAGTTTTTAATTGCAAAAGTTAAGCTTGACGACATTTTTTTAGTATTATCAAGTGTAAGTTATTTTAGATTATTATTATTATTTTTTGTCATTAAGGAGTGAATGATGTGATAAAAATTTATATGAAAATATTTTATTTTAATGAAAATCTTGGCATCTTTGAATTAAAGTCTTGCGTCTCTAAGTCCTCTTACGTCAATAAATTCTAGAATTTCTAGTATGATTAAAAATTTCAATATATTTATATTTATGTATATAAACAACATTGACAGCATTTTCATTTTCTAACGATATTCAAGAGTTCAAAGAGCTTATTTCTAGATAAAAGAAAATATTTTTAAAATTCAATTCAACAGAAAACGCGTGGACAAAGATTGATACATTGTAATCAATAGTTATTATAAACACATTAATTTTAAAAAACTTGGTTATATTAATTAAAATATAATTTGTCTTTGGTCAGAATAAAAAATGTATTTTTTACGTAATACAAAAAGTATGAACGCGTATAGTAAGTTGTATAGAAATCATGCAAACACATATACAATGTGTGCTTGGCATTAAAGCGATGCCACTATATACGTGCAATTAAGCAACAATCGTGCTCCAGGATTGTTAAAAATAGATTTGAGGACAAACGCGAGCGTAATTGCGCGAGTCGCTTTTTTTTTGTATTTCTCTTTCTCCTTTTTTTCTCTCTCTTTCCCTCCTTTTTTTATTCATTGTGTAGATTCCGTATAAGCTGTTGTTTCACTCTCCCTCTTTTATTTCTTTTCTTTTATTTTTTTTTATTTTTGTTTTTGTTTTTTTTTCGATGTGCGGGTGTTTCGATTTTTCGATTGCAATAATGACGCCCAACAGTACAATAGGGAACTTGAATTATTTAAAAAAATGATTTAATAGATCATAATTAATAAATAAACCTTTGTAGAAAAAAAAAATTGTATTTATTGGAACTTATTTTTTAATTATTCACAAAATTTCGCATAGTATTTCAATAGTTTTTAATATGAACTCATGTGAATATTAAATCAGTAAATTCTTGAAATTTAATCCCTTCTCTGTGATTATAATCAAAATTCACAGTCATTATATATTTTTAAGAATTTATCAGATTATAGTTTCTTAACCATATTTTTATGGTTTAGCCTGATTGTTTGACAATTTACATTTGTAAAATTTGCAAAATTGATTGTCAAGATAAGATTCGAGGGAGAGAAAAATAATTTTTATGACTGCTATTATATAACTGCTAAATAAAAAAACATAGTACACTAAAATTGTTTTAGAACTGGTATCAGATAAATTTTCAAATTTTTAAAACTCTTTTACGACGAGGAATTCTCCAAAAAAAAAAATTTTAATAATGCTACTGAACTCATACTGTATCTGAATTATTTTATTATTTAACGTCGCTGTATTTATACTATCTTTGTTATGCTAATTAGCGACGAAGATCGTTTCAGTAAGCACATATAACGTACAGAGGTGCTTGATCATTCGGCCGAGAGTAGGATTCGAACTCGGGTCCTCGGGTTGCAAATCCACCGCTCTACCGAGTGAGCCACTGACGACCTCATCAAATTCATATTTAAAATCCATGAGATAAGCTGATCACATTAAAATGTTGAAATATTAAAATGCTAATTTAAAACAATGATTATTAAAAAAAGAGAAAAATTATGAATAATAAAAATAATCTGTTATTGAAAAAAAAGTTATATAAGCCTACGTTTTGTTTTCATTACTCTTAATACAAATTTAATAACACACGCTGCTTACTATTCATTAAAAAGATTAAATCAAATAGAAGTGTAACATAATGCGCTGGAGAGAAAAAAATAATTTTTTTTTTCACATAACAATTTCGAGCTAGCGCACAAAAAAGGGCCTTTGTGCATAACAATATCTGGCTTTTGTTGTTTAAAATTAATGCAAAAGGATGCATATAATTTTCAACAATGCTAACAAGCATATCTGTTAAAAATATCTTATAACAATTTTGTTTATTTTAATTAAAAAACGTGAGCGAAAAGAAAATTTACCAAAATAGTAAAGAAACGTACTTTAAATAATATTATGCTTCATTTAAAGTATAATATTATTTAGTTAATGGATTTTTTTTGCAGAAATTTTCAAATTGAATTAGATTATGAACCAACTATCATCATGTCATAAGTAAAGTTTCATTAAAGATTTAAGAATAAAATTTTTTTCCAGTTGTTCATTGAAAACCGAATACTCAGCTGAATTGAGATATATATGTATATGTATATTGAAAAAGCAAAAGAGACATTACAAAGAGAAGGTTCGCTTACGTAAATTTCAATCAAAGATCGTTAAATCAAACGGCCAATTAATCAAGTGTACGGCTAACCAAAGCTATGCAAGTCTATATATCCATGCGTATACAGAACGTGCTGTTTGCCAGTGATTAACAAGTTGCTAATTATCCAATGATTAATGTTATCCAAAGTTTCTACCTGTCCCTTCTTACCCCTCGATACTCTTATTTATTTCCTTCTAAGTGAATGTAATGGTAGAATTCAATTGTTTATAGGCCATTTCTTTTCGTAACTTCGACGAACGGAAAGATTTATTTAATATAATAATGTTAATTATTAGTTACGTGATACTCATAATGATTTGTAGATGTGTAATTTTATGAATTTGAAAAATAAAAATCGGTCAATGTCGAATTTAAAAAATCGAAGAGTAATATTTTATTTTATTTTTGGTAATAAAAATAAAATAAAATATTAATAAATTTATTAAATAAATTCTTATAACTAATATAAATATAAATTATATGAATAATTAAAATAATATAAAACATATAAGTAATATAAATTATAGTGAAATGTTGAATGCAATGAAGTTAATGTCAAGGATAAGCGATTACAGGTGGTAAATTTTTAAGTAGTAAAGTGTCAAGTTTGTCCAGACAGAAAGTGTTTGGATTTAAGAAATGGTGTATTTGCTTCATTTAGGAAGTTTAAAGATACTTCGGGGAGACTTGCCTAGAGTAAGATTGATTGCAAAGAAATTCGAAAGTACTTGAATTGCCCTTAAGGAAGAAAAAAAAATTAAAACTCCCAAAGGAGAAGCGATATATATTGCTCCGCTAAACTTTAAAGATCCAAGTACACTCCGACGTCAGTGTATCTTTTCTTAGTCAACTTTGCTCTTGATGATAAATTAAATTTTGGCTTGATATTTCTTTTGCTACTATAAATTAAATAACAGTAAGAGAATATTTTTGTTATTTACTGTATTTTAATGAAAATTTAATATTTACATTTTGTAAATTTCTCTTATTAATTAATATTTATTTAATATTCCATTTACTTATTTTGAATTTTTATAAAATTTTAACTAACAAATTATACATATAATAACTTATCATTAAAGCTACTAACACACTACATTTTTAAAAATTTTAAATTGATTAAAACTTTTAATATTATTTTTACGACAAAAATGATTTAAAATATTGATTATCCTAAAATTAAAAACTTAGCCAATACAACTACTCTACTAATGTCCAATAAAACTCATGCCCTGACATTAAAACATTCTCCATATCTCAATATCTCATAATAAAAATAACCAAATATTATCTCGTGCATTCCATCAGAAAATTTTCTCTTCCCCCTTTTTCGTTATTTCATTTATATTCAAAGAGGAAAAGTCACGAAAATTATTGTCTCAAGGTTACCACATAATGGCACATTAAGCAATGGTAATAGCAACTTTGACTCTTTAATCGGCTATACAGTTGACGTAAAGCTCTTTTCTATGACGTTTTCACAACAACAACAACAAGAAAAAAAATATTATACACAAATATAAAAGAAAGCAAAGCATCGTACATATTAAGGGTAAATAGATTATCTCAACTTTAAGCAAACGAGCATGAATAACTGAATCTATAATTAATTTATTTGGATATGAACTCTGAGTCATGGCATGTTAAAGATTTTATACTCTAAATTTGATTACCAGATTACCATATTTGTGTGTGTTAGCACTAATGATTTCGGTTGACGTGAAAAATTTTTCGTCATTCGGACGCTTTTTTTCTTAACTGATTTGCGAATAGATATCTTTGAAATCGTACTCTAAATAATTGTAATACTATCAGAATTAGTTTTTTAATATAAAATAAATAATAAAATAAATATAAAGTTAACGAACAGTAGCTAATTATTAAAGAAATAAACATAATTTTGTAATTATATAAATACAATTTCCCACTGATATTTTATGCATGCAATTACGTTAATAACTAATGCTAATACTAAAGTGACCAATAGCAATCTATTGTTTTTCTAGTAGTTTGTATACTGTAATTTAAAAAAATTGCATGTAGTTTTCAGAATGATTAACTTTAATCAAGCAATTTTCAATGTCATCGATAAACATTTATGACATTTTCAATTGAAGTAATTTAGCTTTTTTTATTTATCCACTCGATATGTCATACAATGTTAAAGTCGTTACAATTCATGTTCTAAACTAATTATCTCGTGTATTTATTGTGAAATTTTTCATGTACACTTTATCCATTATTTATTTGAATTAAATATAGTACTCGACTTGAGAAAACCTTTAACTCTACGATGGGTTAAGGGCAATAATAATTTTCATATATCTATATATATATATATATATATATATATATATATATATGTATATATTTCTCCAGCAAATATTTTATCCTTGTTTTAACCTTACAGTTGAGTAAGTAACTAATCGAATGTATCGAACCTAACCCTTGTATAATTTAGTTTAGTTTCATGGATATCACGTAACTCGGTAATATAAGGGTTTTGGTTAATCGAACAACTGATTAATTATAATATACTGCCAATAACATCATGTAATTATAATAAACAATTTTTCTTTTTTTTTTTGAGAAATGCTTTTGTGAGGTCAATCATTCTAAAAATAGCTAATATTATGAAAGGCTATGGCTGTTGGTAAAGATGAAAATCCTTCATGATTCAACTTTTTTGACCTCAATATTATTATTGAAAATAAGGTAGAAAATCGAAAAAGACAAATGATATAAAACGTAAAAAATGCCATTTCCATGACAATCACGAGTTATTCAATTTTTTCTAAACTAAAAAAAAGAAAGTTTTTTCAACTTTCTTATATAAACTAACTATTTTGAGCGATGAAATTGTTTTCTAAGAATTTCAGTTGTTGTACATCTAATATTCCGTCGTTGTACTGATTTTATTTATCTTTTGGATTTTCGAAAATTTATAGATATTCCACAAATAAGATTAGCTCAGTAAGTTTGACCTTTTTTATAATATCTAATCCATAAGTCTATATACCCTATTGCTTACCAGGTCACACACCTTCTCTTTCTCTCTTTCTCAATTTCCATAATGATTTCAGTTGATCCAGTAATCAGGTCTCGTATTCGAATCGACGAATCGACTCGCGTGCCAATTGAATTACACCCTATTCTATATGTATCTATAGTTATAGATATATAGGTACAAGCTTACAATATTAAGCATCATGCTATTCTCTTTCTATCGCATCTCTTCTTTTAGAACACTGACATGTCGGCATATCGCGCAACGTGACAATGAAAACAGAAGGCCGGAAGCTAAGGAAGTAAGGGAAGAAGAAGAAGAAGGGATGTTTCGTTTGGATTATGGAGATTTATGGAAATTTAAGATAAACAAAACAAAATCCCATTGTAAGGTTCTCCGTCTTTCTAAGGGATGAATTTAAACGTATAGTGGTAAATGTGTATTTCTACATTTTGTATTCACATCTAACTTTCTACGTGACAAATATAACGAATCGCCTTATTAAGGATGCCATTCGACACATTTTGTTTACTAGCTGAACTTTCGAGAGAGGGCCATTGTTAATGGAACAGATTTTTCAAACGAGGAAATGAAAATGCTTTGGAAAGTGCTTTTTTAAATATTACAGTTAAATAGAAAACGTGTGCGTTTAATATTTTAACACTTCTTAAGAGTATACCAGAGATTGATTTATTTTTTTGGCTATATTGACGAACAGATTTTGTAAGATAGAAGGATGTACGTTCGAATTATCCATCAGTGGTTTAATTTTTCTTCGTATCAATTGACAAAAAGAGGATTTAGAATATTCAATTTAGATAAATTTATTAGAAGGAAAAAAATTAACATTTTTTAATAATTATTTTATTGGATTTTATTCAATATAGATTTACAAAAATAATTGAAATATTTTTTTTACTGATTAAAAATAAATTATTATTATTTATATTTGTTATTTTTACTTATTCGTTCATTATTATTATTTTTTATTTAACGTCGCTATATCTATGCTAATCAGCGACGGAGATCATCAGTATGTTTGTGTGCTGCAGCACATGTAACGTACAGTAGTGCTTGTATCAATTGGTTCAGAGCAGGATTCGAACTCGGGACCTCGAGATTGCGAATCCAGCGCTCTACCGACTGAGCCACTGATGACCTCCTTAAATTTAAAGTTAGCCTATTAATTTTTAAAAATTTCAATTTAACATTAGAATTGAAATAAAATACTGTATCTTTCCTTCTTCATGATCCTATTGATTTTCAAGCACATATAAATTTTAAAGAGCAAAAAATGGTAGGTAGTAAAAAATACACGTACATTTTACAACGAGAAATCTATTTTAAAATCTATTTGCTTTTATAAAAAAATATAGTTCATATAGAAGTACCGAATATAAAATACATTAAAATTTACAATTAATTCTGCACATGTTAAGTCAATAACGAATAAGAGCTTAAAAAATTAAACTCGTCGACAGGATATTATTATGATCTTGAAATACATTAAACATAAAATTGGTTTATCGTATTGCTTCCGCCATAACTTTTAATAAGCCCTGTACAATAATTTTCAATAGTTACAGAAAAATAAAATGTGTTTCCTATAGAGCTTAGAGATTTTATGTGATAGCCTTTCTTTTATGGCCTATAAAATACGTACTTAAAATAGCATATTATACAATTTTGTAATTATTTTTTTTAAATATCATAACACGATGATAATGTCAACGAAATGCAGAATGAGAATAAAATTGAAAAGAATTAAAATTATTTAAAATGTAAAAAAAGAGAGAAATATATCTAGTAAGTAAAAAGAATAGAAACTAGTGCGATCTTGAAATTCATGGTCGATCAACAAACAGCTCTGAGCTCTCAGCACACACGTCTGCACATAGACACGTGGTACATTAGCATATAGCCAAAAATGCCATCGTAAATTACTTGTCCTCGGTGTGGCACGTTAGGGCGCGCTAAAGCATGTAAAATACGCATGCCACTGACACATACAAAGCCCAAAACCAAGTAGCAACCAAAGTCACAAGCGTATAAAGATAGATAGAGACAGACAAAGTTAGATATAGAGCGAGAGAGAAAGGGAGTCATCTAGCAATAAAGTAACTACGTGTCACGGGCAAACTACGGGAAAACCAGTATAGCGCCCAACCCTCGTGGCATTGGAATCTCTATACTTCTGACTATACATATATGTGTGTGTGGATCTATGAAAGAAGAAGATAATATAAAGAGAATTTAAGGAAAAGTACTGTTCGAGGAATGATATTGAAAAAGTTGGAATTTTCGGATATGGTCAAATTTTTCAAAAGGATAGTCCGCCATGAGTGTTAGGAATTTTGTAATTTCAATTTTATATTCTTAATCTCTTTTTGAATTCTCAATATGGCAATTCTTCGAAAACATAATGAATAATCATAATAAAAAAAATAATTATTTATTTCTTTTCATAAAATATTGCTTTGAGTTTTTTAGATATTTTAAATATATTTGATGGTAGAATTAAAACGTATGGTAGAAATGAAATTCTTTTCACGATAAAAAAATTGTCTCGTTTGCATGAACTGCCATTATATAGTCGATATATGCTGACTAGTCAATTTTTCGTGGTAAAAGACTTTTTTTTTCATTTATATCGGTATTTGTTTGATTTTTATCATGGTTGATTGGCTAAAATATTGATGCTCGTATCATTCATCAATAATTAACGAAATATATAAAAATAAAGGTTATTTCTGTAGGCGAGACGTCTATTTATAAAACTTTTAAATAAGAATCTCATTTACAATGACGTTATATTACCGATCTTATCAAAAGCTCTTATCGATAATTGACGTCAAGGTTAGCAATTTCGGAATTTTATCCTCGGAGTGATATAAAAAAAAGGCACGGAAATCTAAATTACAAAAGAAAATGTCATTTTTTTTTGCTAAGCGTATCGCCTTTTTTTTTAAAAAAAGATGAGAAAATAGCTGTTAAAGTTGTTAGTACTAAAAGCTCCTGCGTGACGTAAATTTAAGTACATGACAAAAAAAAGGAGAGAAGGAACAGAGTAAAAGATAGAGGGAAAAATTATTGGTACGAAAAGTTTTTCAGTATAATCGTATGCAAGCTCGAAATGAGCTTTCAATTGAATTTATGCCAACCTGATATGCGCTGTCATTTCAAGAAAAAGCGATTATAGCTTGTAAAGTGTTTTCACCTCTTTTTATTTTTTTACCTAAATTCAAATATGCAATATTTGCATGTTTTTAATTTGAGATTCTTGACGTGATGGAATGAAAAATTATTATAATGATGAATTTCCAAATTAGATGATATCGTTCGTTTGAACGAATTTTAATATAATTTTATTAAATACACGATTCCTCGTAGAATTTAAAAATAACAAAAGCCCAAGGCACTTTTTACTTGTTTGAATAAAAATTTAATAAAAATCCTACACCATGGGTGATTTATTAATACTTTTTTTATCTTTATATTAACAATAGCTTTACAAAATAATATTGGTTTGAAAACACGCAGAGAAAGAAAAATAAAAGTTTTCCAATGCGCAATAAATGGGAAAAAGTAATAAAAAAAATAAACAAATTGATTTATCGATCGGACAAAACTACTATAGATTTAATTCAATCAAGATAAATGAAGCTTTAATATTGTTTTCGTTCTTATAACTGTCTTCTTAATTTGAGACCAAAAGTAAATTAATTATTGTACAATTTAATACATTAGTTCAATCTATTGTCTTTCTGCCTCCAGAAAAAAAAGAAAATTCGTATCATAATAACTTATGATTTTAAAGCAACACATATGATGTGCATGCTAAAATAATATATCTTTATTAAGCATTGAATACATACTTTTTAGCTAATAAAATTTGATAAAACATGGATGTTATCTTTTCATTAAGTAAACATTGTGTTTACATTTAATATTTCATCGTCTCAATTAATATATACTTGTAGATCTTCATTGTAATTTTATAAGAACCCATTTAACTTGAATTTGCTCTTGCATTAAACTAATATTTCATTGTATTCCTATCTGAGAGTAATGAAAATTAATCGTTATCTAATGAAGAGTAGATTAAGATGAAACATTGAAAAAAACATACAAGAAAATATACACTTTGTAATTTAAAGATTATAAATGTTTCGTTTAATTAAGGTTACATTGTAATAATTCTAGAGTAATTGCTTTTTTAAATCATATAAATATGAATATTGAAACTAGTATTCAAGCAATTAATCTTCTCTTTTAAAAGAATAATTGTTTGAAAGTGAGGTTACGAAATGTTTTTGTTTGTGTATTCTGTTCCGTGGTATAAATATTTAATTAGTTAATAATTTAAAAGCAATGCGTTTTTAATTAATATAAATAAATTCAAATTTAAAGTTTTATTATAATTATAATGATAAATAATAAAAAATCGTTTTAAATTCGCAGTTACGTATAATTTAATTTTATTTTTTAAATCAATATCAATAAAATGATGTATATGAAATTTTAAGTTAAATTTTTTTAATACTGATAGTTCCATTTTATGAAAAAAAAAATTATTTCAAAAATGAAAAAAATTTCATTCATCTAAAAAAAAAGCATAAAAATATCGACTAACTTATTAATATTTAATCGTGAAAATGAGTAAATAAAAACAAAAGTTTAATAAAGCATCAAAACTATGTGTTTGACAAGACAATATAATTTAAACTAGTTTCTCTTGTTCATTAACCCATATACGCGAGCAAGCATATATTGACTTAAAATCATGACTATGCTAAAATAAAGCAACGCTTTTGCCATCACACGGTATCTATCTTAATTATAGCCGTCAAAACTTACAGGCTGGCAATACAATTAAAGCTCATTTTAAAACTATTAATCGGTGTAATGAGAAAAAAATCGTTAACGCGATTATTATTATTTCCTTTTTTTTATTAACCATTATGCGCATGTAATAACATTTAATATTTGATTTTATGAATGATAAATAAAAACAAAGCTATTTGTTATCGACTATTTGCAGTAAGATACGTTGTATATTAAATTGATATTTAGAAGTCATCTCGATGAACAAACAACAATTCATGCATCCTTATTGACTGTTGATTTAACTTTTACTTTTGTAAACAAATTGTTTAATGAATATTAATGTAAATATACAATTTCATTGTCAATTGATTGCTATCGTTTATTCAAAAAAATCAATGGATTATAAATATTTTTTAATATACTAGGCTGTATATTTACGTAACGATAGGATTATATCGAGATCCGTTTTTTTGATATCGTAAAATTAAACAATATTTTTTTTTTAATGAAAACAAAAATAACTTTAATGAAAAAAATATCAGTTGATAGATTATTTCACTTTAATAAAAAATTGTTTGTACAAAGAAGAAGTAGTCGATGCATTTTTGATTTTTTCAATATTTTCATATCAAAGCTACTAAAAATTTTGTTTCAATATTAAAAATTTCGTCTTTTTTTTATACATTGCATTTATTACTTTCCGATACAACAAATTCTATAATATGAAATATGTAGTAAACTTTGTATGGTATTAACCTGAAATCTATGTCATATGAAATTTATGTGTTTCATAAAATGTCAAGAGCTACTATCATATTAAAACTCTTACTGCACACATACATGTTGTGCACATAGCTTCTGCACAAGTACGTACATGTACACAAACATCGTATGTTTGAAAATTTAAAAGAAAATTTTTTTCAATTTAAGTTTTTCCACAGTAAGAATAATTTTAAAATATGATTTTGTTTGACCGTTTATATTATCAAGACAAAAAGTGTTTCATAGAGATAAAAAAAATAGTTAATCTGTAAATTAAAGTGAAAAAATGACCTAAATGTACTATGAAAAGTTATTACGTATTGAAATATTATGTTTCCATATATATTTTATCAAGCTAGTAAAATATCTGATTAATATCAAAGCAATAAATGTTGTTATAATGAAGGTTATAAAAGTTTAGATGGCCTTGGAATATGAATATCCATTAAAATGTCAATATTTATTTTTTATTTATTTCGTAGAAAAAACTTTAACGTATTTAAGGTGGCTTCGGCGTTATCTAATAGGTATCGAGCTCAATAAAGGACAAAATATTTTTTTGTTCTTCTTCACCCTCAAATGGTATGTATGTATGAATTTACATCAGTAAAATCCCAGTTATTTTACAAAATGAAATTTTTAAAAAATGATTTTCTTATAACTAAATTTTTTTTTTACATAAATAATTGTCTTTGTTGTATTCTACGGAAAACTTTACCTCAAAATGATGGAAAATAACGTTATTTTCGAAAAAAATTTCATTCTTAAATTAGTTTATGAAAAATGAAAATTCCAATTTAAAGGTTTAAAATTTCCATAAAAATTGTTTTTAATGAATTACTATATTTGTTATTTCTTTTATATTTTATTATTTAAATGAAAATACCTGTAATTTACTGTAACATTTTAATCGCTATCGTCTAAATCAAATTTTTAAATAATTTGTTTCACACGTAATTTTTTTATTATTTTAAATTCGTAACAGAATAATTTACGATTCTATTTTCAATTTACGTATATATATACTATACTTGTATTAACAAATTATAAACATAAATGCAATTTTGCCTATATGAAAATTGTCATGTTAAATTTTTAAATTTCTGTAATATTTTCTGTCTTTAAATTTGTCAACGATTTCATATTTTTAAAACTCTTGTGAAAAGTTTGTAATACTTTCCTTGGTATTTTTTTATTAAATTTCCGATTTTTATAAAAAAGTCAAAGTCATCTTAAATTGTATATGAGATCGAAATAGACAAAGATTTAAAAAAATATTATTATGCAATAAACTTTTTGTTTTAAATTTATTTGTTCAAAATCTAACTTCTTGAAAATACCCTTTCGGTAGTAACATGAAATTTCGTTAAAAAATAAAATATTAAAATTTTTAAAAACATTATTTACATAGGATTTTCAATAGTTAATGGTCTTGAATTTCTACATTGGTAACTCTTTAGTGAATAACAAATTCAGAATCAGAATACTGAATGGGTATGTAACGACGACAAAGTTTACAAAAAAAGGAAACAAAAAAAGAACGTACATTTCGTGCAATAAAAGTTAAATCCTGGAATAAATCAGAGTCCGCTAAAATATTCTCTCGTTAAAATTACTTATGTATTTTATGAAATAAAAAAATAAAATAAAAAAATTTATCACTTATAAAAATTGAAATGAAAGTACTTTTACATATACACACAAAGCAAATGTCAGACGTACAGCATAAGCATACATATGCAATTTTAATCTTGTTATGAAAGAATAAAACCACCTGGGTATTCGAAGCTTCCTTCTTTTGTTAATATTTTTCAACATATGTTTGCACGTATGTCCACGTAATAAGTCTGTAGTTTTCGAGATTTCATTTTCTCGCTTACTACTTTCGTCTCTCTCTTTATCTCTTCCTTTTTTTTGTTCTTTCCACATACACTAGCTTTTCCTATATTCGTTATGATGAAAAGGTGGATTATGCTGGATAATGGGTATATGGTTTGGAATTATGATTTTGTTCTCGTTTCATTTTTTTACAGATTTTTATAACATTCCTTATGCTTGTATTATATAATGCAATTATTTTTATAAATTTATCATACGAAAATTAAGAGATGATGTATTTGAGTTGTGCAATTCGTGCAAATATAATTTTGCTAAATATAAAAATAGATTATTTTTTTTAATCAAAATGAATTCTTCATCAAAAGAACACCCGTGCTGTTCTTGATTAAAATCGAAAAAACAAATTGAATGTTAAACTTTGTGCATTTTATAATAATTTTAAAAGCTTTGAAATTTCAAATCAATAGCCGTAAGATTAGCACTGCATATAACAAAATTTATTATTGAATAAGGTCAGTAATGACATACTGATAATTTATATATAAACTTGCAAAGTATCAATTTAGGTCAGTTGTAATAATCGAAACAGTTACTAAAACACTTGTATTAGCTTTATGTAACATTTCGTCCCTTTCTCTCTTAAAATACTAATAATCATTCGCTTGATTATTACAGTCGTAATTTTAGATGGCTTTTGGGATATAGTCACCATTATCATTCTCTATAATACATATTTTTCATTTGATTTAAATTTTAAAAATAATATGCTGCTCATTTGATCATTCATGTGGGTTTTGCTCATAATCTTAGTTTTTTTTTATTATTGACTTTAATTAACTTTGAATTTTTTTCTTTTTATTTTTGAGTATTCATTTTCACTAACAAAATTCATGTTTTTTAGGTCTCATTTTTTTTTTTAATTTTAAAAGTAGTTTTTTAATATTTAAAAGTTATAGCTTAAAAATTAAATTAAGTGTGTAAAAAATAATTATGTATGTGAACTAATAAAATAAAGTAAGTTCCGAACAATAAAGTTATAATTCTTGGAATTTGATGAAAAAATTTTAACAATTATTATAGAAATATTTGTTAAAATGAAAAATTATTTTCTATATGAAAAATAGGTGGATAAATTTCAATATGAAGTTTTCTTGATAAAAATTCAACGTAAATTCAACGTAATTACAAGAACACAGCACTATGTCCTTCACCTCGAGGGAACATATTGCATTTCACACCCCCTCATGCGCTTAAATACGGACCATCTACCAAATAAATACTCGAAAATCATAAATTCTCCAATATAGCACCTCTATCATCCTACGTAACATCATCTCTCTAACTTAAGCTTGTGCTAGTTGCAGTTAAATTAACGGGCTTTAGGTAAAACTTCATCTATGCTATAACTTAATGAGTCTCCGGTGTTTTATATTTACTTCCTTTGCTGTATAATGATTATAAAGAATTGTTTATATTATAAAAGGATATTTTTATTTCTTTTTGTAAATGCATTGTGATTATGAACAAATTATCGCGATAATTGTTAGAATAAGTTGTTCTTTAATGATTTTTTAAAGAATAAGTAACATTTTTAAAAATAAAATTATAATTTTCTTATATTATTTTGTTGACCAAAGAAAAAAGTATTATAATTTCGTTTGAATCTAATAATAAGTAAATTTTGAGCCAAAAATTTGACATGATCTTAAAATCAATCTTATTATTGCTAATTGCAATTAAAGTTCAAAGTTAAATTGATTATCAAACATTTAGTCTATTAATAAGCACTAAATGACATGTAGACAAGGTATATGCATCGCGTCAGGATTTTCATTATAGGCTTCCTGACGTGGATTTGTAACATATAACCCAAAACGTGTATTCATGGATCAAAATGTAAATCTGTTTGACTTTACTGTTTGATCATGCTATCCTAATAATACTTTAATGAGCTCTAATTTAACTTTAAGGCTCAAGACGTAACGTTGTATTTTGATTGAAATAGGTCGAACATCGCTGGGTGACTTTACTTCTCAAAATCTACAAATTGTACACTTTTTCATTATTTTAATGATTGAAATTGATTTTTTTGTTATATTATTTTACTTAAATTTTATTACATTAGAATAGTCTAGATGAATATATTTTTCTTATGGTTATGATGTAATTTTGTAGGTGTACAAAATTTGATTTATTAAAAGGATTACTCGCATTTCAAAAATACTATATAAACAAAAAAATATTTGGAATGACAAAAATAAAGAATATAATGCGTTATATCTCTAATATGCTAATATTAAATTATAATATATTTCAATTTTATATTATTTCCTCATAATTGTGGCCGACATTAGTTAAAACTTTGTTCGAATTAAAAAAAGCCCTTTTATAGTACAAGCATTGAAACAGAAGTTGTTAATGTCGATTAAATACTAGCAGTTTCGAAAACTTACTTGATACTTGTCCGCAGCTTTGGAAATTACTATTGAATTCGAATCATTAATTATACGTTGCGAGTTAAGAGAGATATAGGAGGAGTAAAGCTAAAGGGAATAGGGGGAAGGGATGCAAAACTAAGGTAACATAGAATTTGTCAAATTAACCGTTATTCCTCCAAGTTAACCGCCGAACTTCAAGTACCGATTAAAGTGGCGTAACTATAAGCTAAACTAACTAAAACAAACCACTCGTATAAATCGATTAATTAACTTTTCATGCTATTTCAAATTATTAATTCTGCGAATTATTCTTTCTATAGCCTTTTTTCCTACGCGCCATACTTCATATCGATATTGAACATTTATAATATGTACAGGATGAAAGTAATTAAACTTGTATTAAATTTTTACCGATAATTTTTTTTTATTGACTTTTGTGTATTAACATGTTTTATAATGTTAATCGTGTATCAATGAGCGGCTTAATTAAATATAATAATATAAAAAATGATAAAAATTTTAGTTTATGGAAAACTGAATTTCTCGTTTACAATTAAAATGTGAAAATTTTCTTTGTGATATGTTTTCTATTTTGAAATTAGTTTTCATTGGGTGAAGGTTGATCTGTTAACAATTGAAATTGCTTTTGTTAGTGAATTTAGATGAAAAAATTGTATCAAACCATTCTCTAAATTGTTCATTTTAAAATCAATTTACAAAAGTAGGTTAGTGAAATTTGTAAAATCACAAACCGAATCGATTTAAATGAAAAATGTAATTTCAAGGTTCTTTTTTTGGAAAATAATACTGATTACAAACCGTAAATTCAAACCTCTATTGTAACAGTATTAGATTTTCGATTACATAATTTTTGAAGTCCGACTTTTTTTATAGTGCAGCAACTTCTAATTCGAGTTGAATGTAAGGCTTGACGTACGCATCTGTTTCTACTTAAAAGACCTATTCACGATAGCTTCTTCATAAAGAGAATGTTAAGCATTTTAAAATTGCAGACAATCGATTATGAAGTTTATAAGAATAAATTTAATATCCTGTTTACAAATCAAAGAACTTTTAAATGTTCATGAATAGAAAGTTTAATTAATTTAGGAATTATTTTTAAATTGTGCAGGTAATAGAGCGAAAAGTAAATGAACATAAATCAACACATAATCAAGAGATTTTCTTTTGTTGGGTTAAACTTTTCTTTTTCCCGTATACAACAAAGCCTCATTACCTCTTTTCTCTATCGTTTCAATTGATCAATTCAGAAAGTTTTGTACTGGTTGAACGAATGAAATAGCTCATATATATATATATATACATGCCCTCTTTGAGTTACATATGTGGAGTTTAAATAAAAGGTCAGGGAATATTTAACTATAACATGCATGTATAAGAGATGTAGTTTTAGGCATCAGCATTACTGATGAAACACGCAGGCGTAGCAATTGATTAGTGAAACGTTTGAAGGGGGTAGGTTGCCAGATATATATAAGAGAAGAGAAGCGAAGAGAAAGGAGGGATATAGAGGTTTTGCAGTGCTTCGGGCGCCGAATGCTTTTGGTGATTAATGCGTCGATTGCTTTCTCTCCTATTGTGCTTTGCGCTTTACTGTGAATCTATCTCCATCTCTCTCTTTCTCTCTTTCTATCTCCTTGGTGACTCGCTCTACTATTGCCTGTTTGTTTATGGGCTGCATTGATTGCGTTACGGCTCTGTACGCTGCTACAGACGTAAATTCGTGTATGTGCACGTGAATATAAATGTGTGCGCGTGTGTATGACTGCGTGCATGGGTGTAGGTATGAGTACATATGTAAAGGTACGTCTGTATGTGTGTACGTAATGCGTGCGTGTGTATTATTTTCTACATGTGTTTAATCTGTATATGTACCAGTGTACATGTGTATACGCACAATGTGTATATTTAGATTCGTAATCATGCATCCTGTACTTGTTCAAATGTAAACACGAATGTAAGTTATAAATGTGTGCATGTCAATGTGTGCGTGTGCGTGGATTTATGCTCGTGTATGCGTAAATATTCAGGTACGTAATATTAATTTACAAATAAGAATCTGTATACTATATATTAATACAGGTAAATGTAAGTAAGCTAAATTGGCACATATGCACGAACGTGTATACGTATGTAAGAATGTGCTTGTTAGTTTGTATTATGCGTTACTTCTCCAATTTTAGAATTAATTTATCGATATAAGTACCTGTATTAAATATTAATTAATATTTCTAGAATTTCTCGATGTTTTAGTTTTTATTAAGTTAACGCATAAACTTCATAATAGAAAACAGAAAAAATTTTTTTTGCTTGAGAAGTACTTTTTAAATTCAGTCAATATTGTATGGGAATCGAATCGTAACTTATTAAATTAGCCTAATTCTTATTTCATTTTATCAGAAAGATATTTATTCTCAAAAAGAGTATAATTTTTCGTGTGTCAACAAAGAAAGTAATTTTCATTTTGTCTAACGCTAGATTATTTTAATTTAACCTTCGATAATCAAAAATGTTTGCCCAAAATAAAATGAATGGACTTGAAATTTGTGAATGAATTAAAATGATGCAGAAATTTGGCATTCACTAAATGTTAATATTGAGTTGTTCGTTAAATTTATATTTAACTTCTATTTTTATTTAACTTTTAAATAAATTAAAGTTTTTTAACAATAGTTTTTAAATCAAAAGATTTTGTCCTTAATTTACATATGATTTTCATAGTAACCTTAGAGACGTAGAATTATTAATTCAAAAGTTGTTTTGCAATAAAACCAAAGGGAAAAGTTTTTGAAAATATAACTTTAAAAATATACGGCGTTAGAATAAATAATCATGGTTTTCTTCATAATTTCATATAAAAAAAAATTTTTTAATTACGGAAAATGATTACTAGGGCATCGGTCCCCGTTATTGTGATGTATTCAAATGAAAAGTAAAGAATAATGTTCAGACACAGTAACCGGTCCTCATACCCTATAAAAGATGAAAGAAAAAATATAAGTTGTACCGTAATTTAAATACGAACATTTAATGATAATTCACACTCATTTCAATTATTTTATTGGAAACAAAGCGTATACTTGACAATAAGTTCAATTCCAATATTAATTGTAAATATATACAAGATTTCAACAAATAATTTATTTTCTACTTCAAGTTAAACGATAATTCAGTACCGTTATTAGGGTTACTTTTAAACTTGGAGCTCTCTTGATTATCCGATGATAAATATTCACTCGCAAAACATGAAAATTTAACTCATTATTGTCAGACAAGTAATCCCCGACAAAATAATTAATATAAATGCAAACTTATTATTAAGTTATCTAGAAAGTCCTAAATTGGATTGTAACACGAACAATGGTAACATTTAACAAACTTTAAGAGGACAGCAAATTAACTGTTCAAACGTCGTCTTTAAAATAAACATCAGAATTAAACTTTTTATTACCTCGGAATTAAGTATAAATGGATTTTTTTTCAAATATCATCAGTAATAAAGATAATATAGCGATAAAAGATATTAAAGAATCAGTTGAAGTAAATATTTGATAATAGCAGAAATGTTGTGAAAAGTGGTTTGCTATATATAACGCAATGAAGCCTTATCATGATAATATGTATTTTTTACCGTTCGAAAAAGAAATGGACCTTTTTCATACCAATAAACTACATAAAAAGTTAAGTATTGCGAATGAGTTGAATTTTAATGGGAAAATAAAGGCTGTTATTTGCTCTCGGAATAATAACGGAAGAAATAAACCCTTAAATTCAGTTTAAAGGCATGTGGTGCGGTATGAAAATAGTTCAATTATATTTATATTATTTTTAAGTATAAAATTAAATTATCTAAGATTCTAATGTTGTTTCTGTAACATCCCAACAAATGATGTTTTCTTTATCAAAAATTCTTTTTTTTCTTTATACTTTGTTATTAATTTCATCATAGTTACTACCTTATTTTTTTTTACCTTATCAATGCGATGGCTTTTTTAGTTTCGGCATTCTATTGTAAATATATCGATCCGAAATCTGATAAGGATTTGTTCGGTTCGGTTAATGTATTTTTATGACTTATCATAAAAATACACAGAGACCGAAACCAAACTGTTAATCCCTAGAAGATATCGAATTCAGTATATAAATGACCATAGGTCCTCGAAAACTCTCTTGTTGTACTTGCTCTCAGTCTCTTAAGTTTTTCTTTACCTTACGTTGCATAAGTAACTCGCAGAATTTTCTAAATTCATATAAAATTATTCTTAAGATAGTGTATTCAAAAACCTCAGTACAAGGTTATATTGTAATAAAGTCTTATTCTTGAATAAATAATAAAAAGTTATATAGTGTCTATTCTCAATCAATAAAATACACATAAAATCCAAATAATCAATTAATTAATCTAAAACAACCACTAATAATAAGAAGCACCACTGCAACGTAAAAGGAAATTGGAAAATATTAAAGGAATAAAAATATCATTTAACCAATTACAAAAGGTAAGATTTTTAATTAATTATTAATACATATAAATATATATTTATTTCCCCATCCTCAACCTTACTCGCCGGTATAATTGAAAGGGTCTCAGGACCTAGCAAATAACGCGTCTACCCCTCACGAAGCCACGCGCATTAAATAAATTGCGCCAACTGCTCGGTGCAATAAATAGTACATTGTGCAACAAGGGAGCAAAATAGGTGTTTGCCGACGAGTGCGATTTTGGCGCTTGAGCGTAGCGAAAGCGACAAATCGCACGAGTCGACAAACACCTATATACTCCCGCGTTGCTTATACTATTTTCTCACACGAAGAGCGCTAAAAATATTATTTCTAATTTTATATAATATATGTTTTGACAACTCTTTAAAATAACTCGTTATACGTAGCTGTATATTTCATTTTAGACTTTAACGGTAGCAAATTTAAAGTAATCATCTTTGTTTGTTCAAGTATTTCTGTGGGCACTCCACTTTTACTATCACATTCTGATTTGTTATTCATTTTTTTAATATTCACATATTTAAAATACACACAAAACGTGAAATAAAAGAATTTCTTTAATGCGACGAGCAAGGTACGTCTGACACTGAACGAACGAATTAAAAGCAGCTATTAATATATGCAAACTTTTTCGTGGAATTTGTCCACCCTTAACTTCTAAGAATTTATGATTTGGGGTTGAGCACTTGGCTGATGTGATGAGCAATATAACTATTAAATTAATGATACTAAAAAAATACTAAATAGTTTGAAAACAGTTATTTATTTATTCGAATTTTTCCAAGAAATTTTTCTATTCCTTGCAATTCGGAGAATTTTGCAATTCGCAGAATTCACAATCCAAAGTAAAATATTTGACTGGCTATAAAGATAACGGGTTACAGTATTGAGTTACACATACTGGCTAGCGTATAAAGATATTGGGTTAGATTCTCGAGTCTTTTTTAAGTTCGAATTCATTTTTCTCCCTAGGGAGGCAAAGAGGTATTTTGCTCCCTCACAACAGCTGGTCAAAATAGTATTTTGCGCTCTGAGTGCAAAAAAAAATATTTTAGCTGTCGTCCCGGTAAATTAATACATAATTTCCCAGAACGTTACAGCTTAAAATAAAACTGGTGACAGCGCGGTGAGATTTATTTGCACAAAAAAACCCGCGAATAACAAAACAAAAAAAAATAATTAGTAATAAATTACACAATAATAATTAACAATAATCAATTTATCTAATAAAACAATCACTACAGAATTTCATTTATCATATATACAAAAATTTGTTCATTATAAATAAACCTACTCTTTTCGCAAAAACATAGTTTTTTTTCTTTTTACTAAACACTCGAGTTTAAACAAATAAGAAATTCATACTTGAAAAATTACGATATATTTTGTGTTGCAATAAAACTTCGGAAAATCCCTCAGACGTCTGAGGCGCCAACATTAACTCACTCCCATAATAGATAGTATAATAATAGTTAGTCTCACACCTTTATAACTCCATTAACATTGCACGCTATGACTACTTAAATAAATGGTAAATAATAATTACAATCCTTCCTCAAGGACCAATCATCATGGATTTCGCTGCCAAGTTTGCATTATTAAGATCATTTGGATTCAATCCGGATAGTTTTCCATGCCACTCAACAAGGCTAAGAAGATTCCAGCCGTATATTTGCAACATCTGTCAGAGATCAACTCACTCAAGGCCAGTAATCCAATATTTATACCATACTGGAATACACGACGTAGTATTAACCAACCGTCAAATCGAAGTTTTGAGACGTCACTTTGATGAAGATGAGATGATCGAGCTCTCACTGAATTACAACGAGCTTAGTGAAACATCGGATGACGGATATACCAGTGATGAAGACACATTGGGCCTACCCGGTTTCGAGTCTACGGATGAAGATGAAGAGGAGGAGAATGAAGTAGACCTTCCGGCGAGACCTCAACGAGAAGAATCAGATGGATGGCTTACGACAGACGACGAAGACGTCGAACGCTTAGCTGACATCCCCGCAGACCAAAATCCGCGGCAAATAATCGAAGACTCCGACAGACAGCTGACAGAAACCAACGAAGATGACAACAACTTAAAAAATGAAAACGAACTCGCCGGAGTACCAGGAAACCCTGCTCGACCCTCATCAATTTACCAACCAAGCCGACCAACGAATATAGATATACTGCAACGGCTCCGCGCACTAGCTCTGGGTCTTAACCCCAAAACCGCTCCAAACAACCGCGCGTAGCCCATCCACACTCGTTTCATTACCACCTAACACATACCTTTGTAATATCACCTAATTCACACCTTTATAACACCATTTAACATTGCATGACTGTTCACCTAATTCACACCTTTATAACACCATTTAACATTGTATGACTGTTCACTCTCTTTTTCCCCTATAGTTTCACTAACAAATACGTTCATATTTAAAATACGATCATATAATATAATTTTATAGATGAACAACTTTGTCTGGAAGATAAACTTACTCCTATCAATGGGATTCAGGCCCGATTCCGGAACTTGCCATCCCTACCAAGACTATGAAGATGATATTCATTGCTACCCACTGTAACCTACCACACGGGAAACATTTCGCACGTACAGCGACGGTGAGTAGGTTGTGCGGCACGATGCCGGCACTAGATTTCAGGTGTCGAGATGGCGTGACAGTCAAAGCTATAGCAACGCACGCTTAACATATGTGACTCTGCTTTGTTTTACACAGTAGCGCCCCTCGTGCATCTCGAGGCAAGCGTTGACATTCTACAGAGATAGCCACTGTAACGAAGTAACATCGGCACCGTATTTTTCGGTGCCGATGCAGCAGACGCACGATGTCTCACAAGCACACTTCCTTAACGTGCCAAATGTTTTCCGTGCATACAGTGGAAGGCCCCTGACGCGCCTAATCTATCATACCGGAGACAGAGAGGTGGAAATAACACGTCATCAAGAAAGAACGCTCCGGGAAAATTTTGACGGAAACGAGATGTACGAGATAGAGAAATACTACTCACTTCCCAGATGTCGATACAACAGAATCGACGAAGGCTATAAAACCGATGGTGACACCAAGGACTAACCTAGCGCCATTGTTTTTATTATTTTATTATTATTTTTCTACGTAAATATAAGATCATACTGCGCACCTTTATAAGACCATACCACATACTTTTTTAAAACCATACCACATACTTTTGTAACATCATATCATCTAGTTATAGCCTCAACCATACGTAGCCATCGCTAGAGTTCATCGGGGACGATGAACCTTCCCGGCCAGGGAGGTGTAACATCCCAACAAATGATGTTTTCTTTATCAAAAATTCTTTTTTTTCTTTATACTTTGTTATTAATTTCATCATAGTTACTACCTTATTTTTTTTTACCTTATCAATGCGATGACTTCTTTAGTTTTGGCATTCTATTGTAAATATATCGATCCGAAATCTGATAAGGATTTGTTCGGTTCGGTTAATGTATTTTTATGATCTATCATAAAAATACACAGAGACCGAAACCAAACTGTTAATCCCTAGAAGATATCGAATTCGGTATATAAATGACCATAGGTCCCCGAAAACTCTCTTGTTGTACTTGCTCTCAGTCTCTTAAGTTTTTCTTTACCTTACGTCAGTACGTTTTTTTCAATTCGATAAGTAACTCGCAGAATTTTCTAAGTTCATATAAAATTATTCTTAAGATAGTGTATTCAAAAACCTCAGTACAAGGTTATATTGTAATAAAGTCTTATTCTTGAATAAATAATAAAAAGTTATATAGTGTCTATTCTCAATCAATAAAATACACATAAAATCCAAATAATTAATTAATTAATCTAAAACAACCACTAATAATAAGAAGCACCACTACAACGTAAAAAATATCTTGGCTGTCGTCCCGGTAAATTAATACATAATTTCCCAGAACATTACATTTCATTAACTTTTTTCACAAAATTTTTTTTCATAAGTTGCTTTAAATTATCTAACTGCTCGACCCGAAATGTTTAAAGTTTTATGTGGTTTAAAGACATAAAAAAAGCCCTTCAATCCTTTATACAAAAAAATACGTCATGTAGCGTGGGTTAAATAGTATATTACGTTCCGAGGTACGGAACAGGCTCATTACATGCGCGTGTAAGTTTGCTTTGCGAGGCGTCAGCCGAGCAAAGCAAAACACGCGCATATGATGAGCCTTTTTCGTGCCGAGGAGCGTATACGATTTTCCTTCATGCCCGGCCGGAACTTCGCCATCCCAAAAAGATAAAAATTCATTTTTAAGTAAAAAAATACATCGAAAACGACTTCTAGTGAAAAGTCATTTGATGCTTTAGTTTGTTGTAGCGCGCATGCGCAAGCAACTATAGTATACGTTGAGAGCGTGAAAGAGAGAGAGAATCGCAAATAAAAGTCCTATAGCGGTTAACATAGGATAAATAATTCGTTTTATTTAACAATTCAAATAAATAAAACGTGTAAAGAAACAAAAAAAGAACATAAATATTCAATTATTTTATTGTATTTTTATTTTTTAAGTGTCTAAAAGCGTGTTGTGAGTGTCGTGAAAAAAATATCGCGAGTTAAAAAAAAATTGTGTATGCATGAAAGAAATGTGAAAAAACGGAACATGTGTATCCTATAGCTGATAACATAGGATATACAGTAAATATTCTAATGATAATTCATATAAAAAAAACGTGTGTAATTATTATGTGTGTGTATTTCATAATTTTAACAGTCATGTCTAACGATGTTTCATGTATAATAACAGAGGTTAGACATACTGAGTATATATAGATATAGTCGGAACATGCAGCAGACAGTGAAGCGACCGAAACTGTTGTAGTATGAAGGTGCGCAGTGGCTTCTGAGCATTTGACTGTAAAGAAAATCACAAATGTAATTTGCCCGTTCCCTGCCGCACGAGAGGCACTTTTAGGCGAAGTTCCGGCACGGGTATGAAGGAATAGTACATTACGTTCCGTGGACAGATAGGCTTTTTTTACGAAACGAGAAGATTACAAGCCGAGCCGAAGGCGAGGTTTGTAACGAGTTTCGTTAAAAAGCCTTTTTGTCCAAGTAACGTAATGAATTTTACGTTCTGAGAGCCGAAAATGAGAAAAGAAGTTGCGATTTTGAGGTTAGAAGAACGTAAAAGTTATTTCAGACTCGGGTAAGATGTTTCATTCTCGTTTGAAATAGCTTATTTTTGTCTTTTGCTGCATAATGTATTATTGTGTCATTTCTGGGTAAAATTCTTGGTTCTTATTCACTGAAATTTGCTACGTTTTTTTTAAATTAAAAATAAATAAAATTATGAAAGTAGATTATATCTATAAATTTCAATTGTACCCTTGTCTATTTGGAAATTTTAAGAAAAATTTTATATTGTGAATATTCCTTTTGTACATTTGAGAATTTAAAATTATACTGTAAAACGTTCTTTAAAGAAAACATTTTTTTAAATATCTTCAATATATAACTAAATAACGCAAGTTACTCTAAAAAAATATTTACAAGATAGGAATACAACAAATAAACGTGATTAATCACTTATGAAAGTTGATTCATACGCACGAAAATCTTGCGCGTATTTAAGTAGTAATGATAAAAAAACGTTCAGACGTCGTAAATAAAATATTTGACATTTATAATAATATAATCAGTTTCACGTTAGCGAAAACGTGTTAAAAATCAGTAAATAGTCAACCATACTTCATTTGTCATCCAAAAATTTTATAACGTTGTTTATTTTTTCAATAATAAAATTTTTTACCGATTTGCTGTAAAATCATTTACAGAAAAATAAAAAGAAAAAAAAAACAAAAAAATGAGTTATAGTTTAAAATTTCCTAAGCTTTATTTGCTTTTTTTTAAATGGAAGTTTTTCTTAAATAAAGAAACTTTACGTAAGTTTTAAAACATGAACAAGTCGAACAAACGACAATAATGAAGAGAAGATGAGCAAAAAGTAATTGCAGTTTCTAACTACCGAACATTTGTGCTTTTAAAGTAAGTACTAAACGCTTGAACGTGAAAAAAAAGAAGAAAAAATGATTTTACTCTTAACCTCGAAATACTTATTTCAAGTATTTGTATAACGTACAGATTGGGAATAGGTAAACGGAAGGTAAAAGTATTTCAACAACAATATTAATTTTTCAAATGAAATCAAAAGTTCGCTAAAATAATTTTTAGTTTATAAACAATAATCAACTAAATGTAATCAAACTCATGTTATCAAGGTTAAAATTGTCTCTTGATGAAAAGCGAGAAGAAACTTTTCAGATATAAATGTATGTATATTTACACGTTTATATAAAATCTATTTACTAATTAATATCAAATAAAAAAGTAAAATAGCATAAAATCCTCTCAAAGCACATGCGCAATGTACGAACATAAAAAAAGAAATATTAAAGATTTTTCTAAATTTTTTTGTTTTTAATTTTATTTAACGTTGCTGTATTTATGCTAGCATTGCGATGGTAATTAGCGACGGAGATCGTAAGTGTGTTTTGTGAAGAAAGCACATGTAACCTACAGTGGTGCTTGCATCAATCGGCTGCCGAGAGCGGGATTCGAACTCAGAATCCCGAGATTACGAATCCAACGCTCTACCGACTGAGCCACAGACCGACTCATTATAAATGTTAAAATTTATACTTAAAACTTAGTAATCTGACAATATACCTAATTAGAAAAAAATATACGAATTTTCTTATTTGATTTTGATTTGTATTTGCTTCCATAACAAATAACGGGCCAATTATCAAATTTGTAAATTTTTTCTCCGTCTCTTTTTTATAAAAATATTTTTTTTCAGTCTAAACAATACTTATAGAATTTTGTACTTTCTGTATAGATTGCAAAATGACCTTTTGTGGCCTTAAGACAAAAAACATAATAATCAACTGAATATCTCTATGATTTTGAAAACAAAAGGAATCGTTAATTTTACTTGTAGCCAACAGTAGTAACAATTCTAAACTAACACGAAACAGTTGTTAGCAACTCAATTTTTACGTAGACAATCGCGTGTTTTGTTTTGAAAAGTAAGTAAAAAAAATTATCTCGCATGAATATCCAATACGTGTAGTTTTCGATTATTTCGCTGTAGTTAAAAAAAAAGTTTTTCTTCATCCGTCGTAAAAAAAAACGTTTGTGATTGGAACACGCACACAATAAACTGACAAAACTTCGACTCATTTTTTTTTTTTAAATAAAACATTGATGTGCCGTAAGGCAAATTGTAAATAAAAGTTTTCATCGTGATATTGTATAGATAGGTGATGTGAAAAACAAAACTGCGTACAAACTATAAACAAGAAAAAGACAAGAGTTGCAGTGAATTTCTGAATTGTTTATTTTTTGTTTTTAATTAAATAGTTTGATGTTATTTATTGCAAACTCATCACATTATAAATTTAAAAAAAACCGTAGTGAATGCATAGGTATATATTTACTTGAATTAGTTTGAAACTTTATGGCATATTTTATACAAATAATTCGATATTGTATTTGTATTTGAAAGGAATTTATTGAAAAACAAAAAGATTTCTGTACCCGAATAATATTTCTTTTTCGATAATTTATTTATAACTATTCTTCTGATAATAAATATAACTAAATGTTACTGATTTTTCATTTAACTCAATTAAATATGAATTTTTTTCATTTTATATTTAGATTTTAATTAAACCATTACCAACGCATATACCATATACATCACACAAAGTTTAAAGTTAACAAACAAAATTGAAATTTAGTTATTACACAATTGTAAGTAATCAGTATAATCGAGTAAACAGAGAAAAACTCGTTTATTTTTGAAAAATTTTTTAGTTTAATTTTTTTTTATTTTTACCAATATTTTAAAAAGTAATACAATTATTTATATAAGTCGTATATATATGCAAAAATAAATTTTCACGTTTCAAGTAGGAAAAATGTCTCAAGATTTACGGGTTAAAAGAAAAATTGAACAAAATATTATATAAAATTTTTTCATAAAATCTCAGGTAAAATATAACTTTAGATGCTTTAAGAAAATTTTTATTTTTTAATTTAATAAAGTTTCATCATTAAAGTTCCATTGATATTTCAACAAATGCTATTTGTACAATTTTATCAAAGTATAGGTCAATTTTATATAAAGTAGAGAAAAACATATTCCTGTACTCAATCACAACTTCACAATATGAAAAATATGATAAGCATCGATACAAAATCTTTGTACAATAGATGCTATAAGAAATTTCTTCAATGATCCGTAATGTGTAAGCAATTATAAATTTATAACTTCATCGCAAATAAGAATTTTTTTTAATACGTGCATTCCACTTCTTTTTTTACAAAATGAAAACAACGAAGGTTACTTTCATCGATCAGCACGAAGATTTGCTCTCTCTTTTTTTTTCATTATTCTGCAACTATGCACTGCTTGGAAAAAGTCAGTTTTTTTTATATACGTAATGATTCTACAAAAATTATTTTTCCCATTTTCTATTCAACTTTATTATTTTTCCCCTTTTCTATTCAACTTTATTATTTTATGCCCTATGATAAGATATATTATTATAATATATACATAAACGATTATATAATAAACAATTATGTAAAAGGGATCATTTAAAAAAAATAAAAATTTTATTAACAATGCTCACATTATTTGTAATTGATATATTTATTTAAGTGATAGCTTATTACTTTGAAGCCAATGCTTATTCTATTATTTTCAATAATTTCTAATGTACAAACGATATTTGGAATCAATTGAATTGATTTATTAATGTGTTAAATCACTGTAAAATTTATGTGTTTGCTTTAAGCAATGTCGCACCTCGGAATTTATGCTTTTTCAATCAATTTGAAAATAAAGGTAATAAATAATAATGTATTTATCATGTGTTCATATTTTAAAATTTCAATAACAAAACTTTTTCAAAATTTTATGAAAAATATTTTAATGGCCTAACGAATGTTTATCTGCAAGATCTTATTGAGATACGAAGCAAAAGAAAAACTCTTGAACTTTTTAAGATTTTTTTTAACGAGCTAGCAAATCGACTTCTTTGCGCAAGTTGCTTTAATAGATCAAAGAATCAACTTTGCGTGATGAATTTATGTATATTTTTAGATCATTTTTTACAGATTCAATTTATTTATACGTTAGAATACTTTAAATCGTAAAAGTCAATATGAAAATGTTGAAAGAATTTTTCATCATGTAATATTGTATGTCATTTCTTTAAAGCTTATTACGGAGTTGATATTATACTCTGTATACATATTTTTTTTTTAGTTTATCCAGATAATGTATCTAAAATTCATAAAGAAATTAGGGATTTGAGACATTTATGTTGTCAATATGTATACATTACAGTTTAAATAACATGTGAAACACATGTTTTTTTCTCATTTTTCACTAGGTATAATTAAAAGCAAACAGGAAATTAATTAAAATTTTGTGTTAACTTCTCTTTTTTTTTAAGTATTAAGTGTATGTGTGAAGTATGTGCATGTAGTTGAGTAATGAAACTCACTTTGTGACAAGTAAAGGGTAGGCAGCGTCTTACCTGAAACAGAAAAAGAAAAAACATCATTAAAATCAAGATGAAAAAAAAAGTCTAAATGTGGATTTTAAATTAACATATTTAAGTGGTGGAATGAAAAAAACCCTTATTTTTAAGAATAAAAAAAATGAAAGAAAAAATTATTAAAGGCATTGAAAAGAAAAAAATTATTCTTATTATGGAATTTGTATGGTTTTTATTACTGAATACTTCAACTCACTATTCATTTATGGGTTAATTATAATAGTAATTATTATTATCGTATATTTTTTTACAAATAAGAAAATATAAAACTTAAAGAAATAACATTGTCGTTTCGAAAATTTATATAAAACAATTTAATCGTTTAAAATTTATAATTTAAAGATATTTCGAAGTCCCTTTCAACCATATTTATAATTATAAATCTTATTTATATAAACTGTAAAAGTAACCCAACTTTTTTAAAATTACTATTTCATATTTTTTTAAAACTTCCACCCTCTTGAATTTCTAAAAAAAGAGCATACTCGACCTACAAAAAAAACATATATCAAATCGATTCACGAGCTATTTCATAATAAATCACAAAAACTATATCGTTCAAAGTTACATAAAAAAATCGCATCCCAACCATTAGCAATAACACTATGCATCATAACTTCACCTATATCAAATAAATATTAAACTACTCATTCGGTTGCTATATACGTATATTCTCTTTTCTCAAGCTTATCTTTATGCAACGTTTTGGGGACATGTTTAGACAAACAAACGTTTGTCTAAAGTTTTTTTTCATGTACACGTATAAACATTATAATTGTATATGTGCATACGATATAAGTAAAAGTTGGGTGCACGTATATATGTAGGCATGTCATTACCGAGATATGCAGTTCATTGTCATAGTTCAAGGCGCTGACCGTGCAAACATATAAGCTTTAGTACTTTATTTTCAGCTTTTTAAGCTTTAGTAGGTATTATATACGAGGGAAGAAGGTAAAGTAGTTGCAAGAATCGATATATGAGCAAAAGAGTAAAGTCTGCACGTGACGTTTGGCGCCAATATCCAACGTTTTAGTTATATACCTAAGGAAAAGGCTTTTTTCTTCTTTTTTTTCTGTCTTATGTACACGTATGTGTACGTCTGTATTTATGTGTGTCTGTCTATTTGTGTGTTTATACGTAGATACATACACATGCGCATGTGTGTGGAAGAGGAAGAGCTTTTGAGAGACGCGACAGTGAGACGCCGGAAGCTTGTGGGGCTTAAAATTCGAGGGAGGATCGATTCTTTTTTTCCTTTTTTCAAAGTGTAAAAAAGAGGAGGTTTAAGAAAGTGAAGGTGAGGTTCAAGTGGTAATCGAGGTACACATAGAGAATAAGGGAATAGATGAGGAACTGAGATTTCATTTTAGGATCTTTTATCTATTCTTAAGTGATACAAAATTAACAGAATGTTTTTTGTTTTCGCTTTTGTTTCAATTATATTTATGTAAATTTTAAATTGTAATATTTTGTTGCTATCGTTGAATATGATTTGATGTAGTATAGTAAATCGATTCATTAATACATTTTAAGTTTTAATAATAAAAATGAAAGATTTTAAAAACGAACTAAAACGTTCTGTTTATTTAAACGTGAAATCAAATAAATAAATAAAAATCATGAAATTCTTAATTTTAATTAACTCAATATCAGTGACTGCAAATATAACTAATTTTTGGTAAAGGATTCTTAATTAATAATATATAAAGTATATTGCTAGTAATATCAAAGTATTAATTACAAATCCTTATTTTTTAAAATTATAATTTTAACAAATATCAAAAGTTTTGTAATATTATAATAGCTTTTGAACTTTAGTTCCGAGTAAGCTTACATTTTCGTTTAAATTACATACTTACTCTATATGAATAATAATATCTACTGTTAATAAGACATTATTATAAAGTTAATCAAAACTATGATGAACAACGTCATTAGATTTTGTAATCAGAAACTAGTTAATATTAATTTTTGTATATTTTTAATTAATTCTTAGTAAATGAAACGTTAATAAAATGGCAAAATAAGTAAAATAAAATGAGGGATAAAATAAATTAAAATTTTAATCATTAAAAATTTTTTTATTTTCATCGTGCATACCTACAAAGGGGAAATTTTCAAAAGCACAATTTTAGTACAACGACAATCGATTTGAACAAGAATATTTAATACCTCATCAATGTTAATAAGCTTATGCTCTCTCAATGTTGATATAGACGGTGTTGATATAGCATCGATTCAAATATGTTTTGGTCTATCAATACCCAAAGCATTTAATCCGGATTTTCTAAATCCCAATCTATTATAGAAATTATTATTGTGTCAATTTTGAATGAAAAATTTCTCGTTAAAAAAAGGCATTTTATATTTTTATACTTCACATATAAGTAATAAAATTACATCTATTTTACATACAAATATTAAATTTAAACAAAGAGTTTAACTAGCTGTATAATAATAATAATAATAATAATAATAATAATAATAATAATAATAATAATAATAATAATAATAATAATAATAATAATAATAATAATAATAATAATAATAATAATAATAATAATAATAATAATAATAATAATAATATTCATATTCATATACGAAGTGAATACAATACACAGTATTCATTTAAATAAAATCCAATGAAATGTTAAAGAAAAATTTTATTTCCAACAAGGACGAAATAATAAGTAAAAGTAATAATAGCAAATAATAATTTAAATGAAAGTAAAAGAAGAAACAATAAAAAATTGACCTACATTTCAGTTTGTTTTTTTCTTTAAAGAAACCTTAAATAATAAGCAACAAATCAACATAGTCGTATTTACATTTATTATACAAGTAAAGTGAGAATTTTTTTTCCAAACAATTCTCTCACCTCGTATTTGAAATTAAAATAGAAAAAAAAGAAAGCAAAAAAAAAAAGAAAAGGAAAATTAAATAGTAATAAGAAAGTATAGTTTCTTTGAAAAGGACAAGGGTAAAGAAAATTGGACATTAGCAAAGTTTAAAGCGTTGAAAAATAATAAACTGACTGAAAATGAACTCTTTCTTTTTTTTTTTGACATTTGGAAGAAAGTATATTTCGATCTTTGTCTAGTTAATTTTTCTCCTTCGCTTCTAACCGAAGGCCAAAGACAATGAGAGATTATCAAGTACATTGCTTTTCGTATGCATGTGTGTATGTTTGTGTATGTGTGATGCACATACATACATGTGTATGCGGGTGTGTATAAACGCAACATACAAAGCTTTTTTACTGTTTTGATGTGTCTTACGTACAAGGTTTTAAATAATTTTGCAAATAAAAGGGAATGAATTCAAATTCGAGACAATTTTATATTTTTTGTAATTTTTTTTTTCAGAAGAGAAGAATATTAATTTTTATTTTAAATGATTGCTTATTAGTTATTATTAGTTAATAGAATTTTCTTTGAGTAAATGTTAATAAAAGAATCGGAGTTCTTAAATAAACTTAAAACAATAGTAATAGTAAAAATAAGATTAGAAATTTACTGTGAAGTTATTTGAAGACAAAACTATTTTTAATCATTTAATTTTAGAGAAGTTTCAAATTTAAAAATAGTTTTTTTGTTATAGGCCATTTTAAATAATTTTCATATAATTTACAAAATTAAAATTATCTTTATTACATAACATCATGAACCATAGAATTCTATGGATTAAAATATACATTATTTCAATAAAATATAAAAAATTTTATATATATCTACACGACTACACAAGAATATTTAGTACATCTCTTCGCTAATAGTATATTATTCACCTAGGGAGTAAAAACGAAAAATGTCTTAAATCGTATGTTAAATGTCACCCGAGCCGAAGGCGAGGGTGACAAACATACGATTTAAGGGATTTTTCATTTACTCCCGTGGAGAATATACGATTTTTTTACACAGGCAGCGTACAGTGGGTACCTTACTTTTCGCTGGGAGGGAGTAAAGTACCCACTGTACGCGCCCTGTGTAAAAAATATATATATCTAGAGCAACAACCAGGGGAGAGATTAAAGAATTAGCAGTGCCCTTAATGCGTTCTGAAATTAGAAATAATTCCATTCAAGTTCAAGGTGCGTATTTTTGGAACTCCCTACACGCTGAGATTAGATGTTTTTCATCTCTCGCCGGGTTCAAAATGACATTGATGAGTCGAGGTACTTGCTCGACCTCGAGTGAACCTTACGAGAAACAGTTTTATGTTAATTTATTATCGTTTTGTCTTATATAGATTTAAGGTAGGAAAGAATTTTTTAATTGTTAAAAACTACATGGATTAAGTAATTTTAAATAAACTTACTTGTTATCACTTTATTTATTTTAATCTATCTTGAATTTCGTTTAGTAGAATTTATACTTTTTTTTATTCTATTTATTTTTATTATACACGAGTTTTTACTCAACTTTAAATGATAGATTTTAAATTATCACAGTATTCTTCGATTTAGATATGATGTTATTAGATCCTTCCAATTTTTATGTCAGATATGCGCAATATTATATGTAAATTATTAACATACAATATCAACAAATAAGAATTAACGCATTAAACGCTATTTTAGTAGATATTATACGAAATAAATCATATAATACGAGGTCGTCAATGGCTCATTCGGTAGCGCGATGGATTCATAATCTCGAGGTTCCGAGTTCGAATCCCGCTCTCGTCCGATTAATACAAGCACCGCTGTACGTTATGTGCTTTGTTCACAAACACAATAACGATCTCCGTCGCTAATTAGCATCGCGATGATAGCTGAAATACAGTGCCGTTAAATAAAAAAAATAAAAATATAATGATTAGTTTTAATTTTATTCTCTTTACGCAAGCTTAAATATTGTACATTTCCTAATAAAAGCTACTAATTCAAACCATAATAACCATCAGTTTCGAATTTTTTTTTTCATTTAAATAGTTCTTACAAATCGTCTAGCTCGTAGTTCTGCCAAAACTTAAAATACGTCAAAAATTTTAGTAAAACGCGCACATGAAGATTTGTAGATGACGTAAGGGTAAATAAAAACGTCTGCCAATATTACCTTGGCACTGAATGCTCACTCTACATGATCTTTTTTTCTACGTGTATATTTTTTTCTCATCAATGATCAGTTTATACGTATACACATCTATTTGCTTTTGTGCAACTGACTGTCAGTTTTAACGTTTTAATAATATCATTTTTAAGCAAATAAACTGAATTCTCAAATAATATTTTAGATAAAGTTTTAGTTATATAAGTCATAATTCATTGTAATTATTTTTCTAACTCAAAATATGCCTTTTCTTGTAACTAATAATGTAATATTGCTTCATAGAAATCATACTCATTACTTAAAAATGATTTAAGTACTTTTTTGTTACGTTAAGTACTAAGAAATACATTAAATATTGATTACTAAGAAACAAATTTAAGAATTAATCACGTTGGAGTATTTACTTTTTTTACACTTAGAATTTTTTTTTAGTTTTACAACTATCTTTATCATCAAAACGTAAATAATGCATAACTTGTATTGAATAATAAATTTTAAAAAATCAGAATTTTTATTTGAAAATTTTTCAAAAAAGCTTTATAAATCAAAATAATAATCTCACAAAAATCTTTATTATTCCAAGGATTTACAAAATAAAAAATAAAAAAAAAGCATTAAATCACTAAGCCAACGTGCAATGTGCGCTAGTTTAATATACCAAGGAATTATAATGCATACAAGAAAAGTTCACTTCTTAGAAGTTCTATACTATAGAGCACCGAAGTATTAACGAAGGTGTTCGCATAGTTGAAGAGATTTTGTAAACAGCGTACCCAGAGACGAAGGGATTAAGATGGAAAAAGTATACAGTATGGTGAAAAATTTATGTTCATGTTGTATTATATATATTAAAAAAAAATGTTTATCAAGGGCTTTGGTTGACTTTGCTTTACTTATTTTTTTTTATATTATACACGATGCTTTACTTCTTGTGGATTTTTTTTGTAAATTTTCACTTTGCTTTTTTAGTAATATTGAAAGTTATAAGAAATTTTTCTTTTTCACTTGCGGTATCAGAGGTTGATCGATTTTGAAGTTTTGGGTAAGCATGAAGTAAGATTGAATTTTTACTCTCGGAAAATGTTTGCTATAAATAAAGTTGTAAAAAATATTGTGCGATAAGAAAAGTAATGAAATATTTTTTGGTAATAACAAATTTTTTCTAATATTAACAAAATTGTATTCTGATACATTTTACAAGTATTAATCTAATAAACATTTAATTTATCTATTGTAAATTTATGAGTAAGTATGAGAATACTTTGTTGTTTTATTAATCAATAATTGTTTCAATTATTTGTTATTTAAAATTATATTCTAGTTCTAAAGATATTGTAAAATTGTAATGTTAAAGGTATGCAACGGTATTTGGCCTAAAATCAAAAGAAAATTAATACATTTACTTGTTATAAAATCAGCATTATTTCATTAGACAAGGCTATTTATTTTTATTGCTGATATTTCATACATTCTTTGTTTATCTGATAAAATTATGAAATTTTTCGTTTAATATATTGTTATGAACTGATACTTACATGAATGATTAATAAAAATTTGGATACTTTTAGGTTATATGTATTATTTAAAGAAAGCATCATAACAATATCAAATTTGAAATAAAAGATTTTGATAAATTTACATTTTCTGTACGTATACACAGATGAGTGAACCGATGAATCTAGCTAAGGATTAATTTATAATTTTTATGCCAAAATTTAATCATTCATTAAATGTATCAAATATACTACTTTATTCGAATAAATAAATTCAAAAAGATCTTTACGTATTCAAGAAACGATATATAATTTCTCCATTAGAATAAAGTACTAAAGTATTGAATTTAAAAAACATATATCTTTTTATTTATCTAACAATTTAAAGTACCATAAAGATGCCACAGTGCTGTGTCGTGTTGATTACATAATATTTCATTTAAAAAAGAAAAACTATTTTATACAAATTTTTTTAATTAAAATAAAAATATTAAAGTAAAGTTTACTTAAAAAAAAAAAAACACACTGTCAAAGAAACAGAATTTTTCACTAGATTAAAAATATTAACTACCGTTTTTTTTAATGTATGTTTATTTTCTTTACCTCAAAATTGCGTTGAAAAAAAGAAGAATAAAATTTGAAAAAAAGAGGGGTTAATTTATCAAAAGATTAGCTCTTCAACAACCAATATACCTTTAAGACAACATCATAAACTCGAGTTTATTTTTAACTTTATTTCAAATTAATTCGGTCGTCAAAGGATTAACTGAAATTTCAAGAAAATTGTAATAAAAATTTTATCAGACTCGAACATTATTATTATTCAAAGGAATTTGTAATATTCAAACAATTTATCCTATTTACCTTTTTTTTAACCTTTACCCTACTAAAACGTTTTAATTATTAAAATATCTTAATAGCTTTTCTTTTTCGCCCTTTACGGATCCACCATTATTTGTTTTTTTTTTGTTGCAATAATAAATGAAAATCTAAACGAAACAAAGCTAAATATTTCTTTTAAGAGCTTTAATTAAAATATTAAAATGCGCAAAAATTAACGGAGAAGAAGAAGAGTAAAGTAAAAAAAAATAAAAAATAAAAAACTAGGAATTCACAAACTAACGTCTCTTGAATCTATTATATAGTCATATATACTTTAAAAGACCTTTTTTACATATACATGAAAATGTAAAGTTCTCTCGGTCAAAGGAAAACGTATATTTGTGTTCTGTATAGACGAAGAGAATTCAATTCAAAGACGTTAGAAAAGGCTCTCTTTTTCTCCCCCCTTTATATGTATATATATATATTGATACCTTTTATAGTCTAAGCACTTCGTAGTCATTTACAATTCGAATCGTTTCGACCGACTTTCCTCTTTTTTTCCTTCTTTTCTATCTTTTAAAGCTTGACAAATATAAACGGAGGAAAAGAAGAGTGTGTGTGTGTGTGTGTGTGTGTGTGAAAATCAGTGGAAATAAGGGTTGGAACTTTTTAAAGTTGAATGATTTTAATGCGTTGAATTATTATCACTTTGGTATTGGGATTAAGGATTGGTTGGCTGTTGAAAAAGATTTCTTTTATTTTTTTTTCTTCTTCGCTTTGTAGTGATTTTCAAATCGATTTCTTTCTTTCCTTTAAAAACGAATCGAGAGAATATAACTGGTTAAGAATATTGATTCAGTAATGCAGTTCTGTTTGTCCGTAAAATGATTATTTGCTTTGAATTTAAATATCACTAATTTTTATTTGCCATCCACTTTTATTAAATTTATCGCTAAAGTATTCATTTTTCAAAGTAATTGCTTTAGGAAAGAGGATAAAAAAATTTTATTCAAATTTGAATCTAGCAAAAGTGATGTGATTTTCGAAAAGCTGTTACGATATTCGAAAATTGTAATATGTAATTTTTAATGGATTTATGATATAAATTAACCATTTTTTGGCCTTTTTTGTTGGCTACCGCATGTTAAAATGGCATTTATTTAGAACTTTAAAGAGAATTTTTAGATGAGTGTCATTGTAACATGCGTTAAACAGCAAAAATAGCCAAAAAATGGTTCATTTTCTACCAAGGATAACTTGCTTTAATTAAGATATTTATAAAATTATTGATAGAATATTGCTGTAAATCTTTTTATTATTTCGAAAAAATATTATATTACAAGAAGAGTAATTTATAAATTAATTTATAAAGTCAGAAGAATTTTGAGCTAAATACCTTTTAAATTTTTTCTCTTCATAAACTTAACGTCAGTATTTAAAATTTACGTCCGATATTTTTATTTAACGTTGTAAATCATAATTAACGGCGGGGAAGAAGATTATTAAACATATTTATTAACTTTAATATTAAAACATAAAATTTTCATGTAAAATTTTATTAAAAAGGATTTAATTATTATTTGATTATGTAATTACGTTTATTCCGCGTTAAAATTAAATGCGAAATATTTAATAAAGAACGAATAAATCACGAATACCAGACTACTGTACCCATTTTAATAAAAATTCAAATATCCTCCAGGAATATTAATTTAACTTCAGAAATATGTAAAGCACGAGTGTATATATTTATATTAATTAGATTTTTAAATACAAATTGAAAATTTCAGTGCAATTAATAAATTCAAAAAAATGAATTCTTACAGTCCCATTACAATTTTGCATTTCTATAGTTTAAGGATTATTAGCAAGAAATAAGAAAAATTCTTCTCTCTCTCCCTTTCTCTCGTCTAACCCAATTTACTTTTTAAGCAGCTTTATTAGTCTCTAGAGAAAAGCTGAACGAGAAAGATAGAAATACTGCTACCGAATAAATTTGCTCGCGTACTTTTTTCCTTTCTGTATCCCAAAAAAAGGCAAACTAAGCGCTCTAAGGGAAAATTCATGGACGGCACGCGCTTTTATAATTGCCAATTTCGACTGTATGTGAATCAAAAAAAAAAAAGAGAAGGAAAAGAAAGGAAAGAAAGAAAGAGAACAAAAATACAAAGGCAAAAAAGAGAGAGGGAATGATTTATTGAAAACTGACAAGGTCTATTTAACCGTGTGTTATATACAGAAAAAAAAATTTGTATGGACAAAATTGTATGATTCGATCTGCTAGACGGATCGAAATCGAGTTAAAATCGAATTAAAAAAGAAGAACATATATTTTTAAACAAATTTGCGTGGAAATTTTTCTCTTTCATCTGTGCGAAAAAACTAGTTTTTCTTTTTTTTTATTCATAAAGCTCGTGACGTGTTTTGTGGTTTGTTAAAAAGTTTTGGATATCGGATTAACTGATCACTGAATTGATCTAATGCCCGTTTTGTTGTAATAGAATTTCAATAAATTTTATGATATTCATGGTTTAGGTCATAGTCAAATTTAAAAAAATGAAAACTTTTGAAAGTCTCAGGACCTCTGTTTATAAATATTTTTTTTAAATTTTATTTAACGTTGCTGTATTTATGCTATCATTACAATGTTAATTAGCAACGGAGATCGTCAGTGTGTTTGTGAACAAAGCACGTGTAACATACAGTGATGCTTGCATTAATCAGCCGAGAGCGGGATTCGAACTCGAGCCCTCGAGATTATGAATCCATCGCTCTACCGACTGAGCCACTGACGATCTCTATAACATTTATTAACGTTTCTGTTATTAATAACGGATGTTAATGATAAAAGCTTTTCGTAAAAATTCATAATAATAAACTTTTTGTTTACATTTTATAAAAATTCAAACTCTACAAACTCATGATTCGTGAATAAGTCAATCAGCATACCATTGAATATTTTATTTAATAATTCTCTCATTAATTTTCATGAAAGTATTACAAATTATTATCAGAATTTAATTTTTCTTCAATACACAGTATCGATTGCACATAAGTATTAACCAAAAAATTAACGCTCTCAAAAAAAAGTAATTTACACTTGAATGTATATGAAAGTAGAAGAAAAAGGTGTATATTATCAATTTATCAGAACGTGTAGTATAGTGAAAAATTTGAAATTCAAGCTCTCTTTCTCGTTATCCGCCTTAATAATCCGCACGTCGAAAAGTAAATGAGAAAGAGAGGGACAGAGAGGAGAGAAAAAAAAATAGAAGTAAAAAAAAAACTATGTGCTCGAGCATTCTGTTGTGCTCGCGGTAGGAAGCCATTAAAAGCTACGTGTTCCGAGTTTAAAATCCGATAGTCTGGCGACTGACACGCGTCTATATTTTTTTTTTCTTCTCATTCTGTCTTTCTCAATTTTTTCCGTGTGTTAAATAAAAGAAAAAGAAGGATACCGGATGTGCAACGCTATTTAAATTTTTCTTTTTTTCCTATGCGCTAACAGCATTTTTTATGTTTATTTAAAATTATAATATATATTTTTTGCTTTTCTTTTATTTATACATTTTTTTGCTTTTTTTTTTAATTTTCTAAAGGATATGAATATTTTCTTTACATTAGTCATAGTCTTAATTTAATAGTTTATCAAAGAATTATTTTTTTAAGATGGGTATCAGTAATAAAGATATAATGTTTTTTTTATTAACTTAATTTATAAACCAGTTGTAAAACATAATAAAAAAATGTATACTTTTTTTATTTGACACAGATGAGTTGTATTATTTAATTTTTCACCTGAAGCTTGTGAAATATGGTGCAATTTGTAAAACTTAAAAATATAAAAGAAAAATGTAAATCCATTCATCAGTCAAAATGACATGTAATATCTTATTTTTCTGTATAAAAGATTAAACGCTAGAAAATATGTATTTCTTATTCAGCGCACATGTTCCTCTTTTTTTTCCTTAAATCCTTCCAAATCATAAATATTTCAGTTTTTTTTCGATCCTTTTTAAAAAACAGAAATCAATGAGCTTTTCGAGGTCAAGGATTTAATGTCAAAATTTTGAAATATTTACTAATTTTTTTAGGCTAAATGTATTTATTACTGTAATATTTAAAAATTGTTAATTTATTTTAATAATTTATCACCAACTAAGCGATTTGAAAAATTCAAAAAGTATATCTTTGTGATGAAGAGTAACTTTAATAATACATTTATTTAACGACATATTAAATAAACTTAGTATATCAAGTATCAATTACAAAATGAATTTTGAAAATTACATCACTTTATTACCATATTTAGCCATTCATCATTAAAAAATTAAAATAGATATCCAACCATATATTATTTAATATCTTTTTACATTAAAAAAAAAAAGTAAAAAAGAAACGTCCATCGTATTTCAAAGAATTAACATCGTTGTCAGTGACCTTCATTCAACATAATTTTCATTTCTCTTAACTTCCTTTATCGTTGCCTACATAACGTTATACATTAATTTTCCTAGGCGCCAGTCTTTTTCTCTCTTTCCCTTCTCATGTCCAATTTTCACTTTGACCCGTTCTCACACTACGAACTAAACTTGCTGTACGTTTGAAAATTTTAGCTTAGTCCGTTCTCCTCCTCTCGTTCTACCTTCTAACTCTTTTCTCTCTTTTTTAAAGCTCGCAATAATTAGAGCGATGCAGATAATTTAGAACAGTGGTTAGTAAAAGCTCGACGGTATAATCAACGATAACACTTTCTTTAGTAAATTGCGAAATATATTTAACCGCCTTTCTTTTTTTCTTCTTTTATTTTTTCTTTCTTCTGTGTTGAGAGAAAAGAGAAGAGTTCGCGGAATGATGAAATTGACATTTTCTTTTTTTTGCTAAATGTTGCATTAAAAATAAAACATGTGTTCTAATATTTTTTAGTATGTTTTTTTATTTTTCTGGTTTAGAATTTTTTATACAACAGTTACATGTTACTGTTGATTTTTTGTAATAAAATGTATGTATAATCATATTTTAAATTGATCGAATGTGTTTTCAATGTTTTAAGTTGATCTCGTGTAAATAAGTAAAAAAGTACCGCATAATATTGAATAATTTTTCTTTAAAAAGTTTTATTTCAGTTGGATATAATGTATGCAACTATATAGCATTTGTTGACACATGATTGCCATATTGCAATAAAAAGTTTTATTGTTTTTTTATCAATTAAATCTATTTGAATGCCCACCTTTGTTATATCATAACAAGATACAATTTCAATGTGACACGAACAACGTTTTAAAATTTAGTTTTATTTCTTTTTCGATTTTTTTAATTATTTCAATTTGTCACATTTTTGCGCCACAAAGTATCTCGCTCGATTTATTGAGTTCAACGACAATGTATTTATAATAGAAAATTAATATTTTTATCCATACATTAATAATATTTATTATTCTAATGAAATATTTTTTATAGTTTGAATGAAAAAAAATTATATTGTAATGTATTTGTTACATAAAATAGAATTTCATAGCAATGCATTTATAAATATTTCCATTATTAAAAAGTTTTTTTTTAATTTTATTTAACGTCGGTGTATTTATGCTATCACTTTTATCCTAATTAGCGACGGAGGTCATCAATGTGTTTGTGAACAAAGCACATGTATCGTATACAGTGGTGCTTGTGTCAATCGGCCGCCGAGAGCGGGATTCGAACTCGAGACCTCGAGATTGCGAATCCATTGTTCTACCGCATGAGCTACTGAGACCTCTACTGAAAAGTTATTATGATAACTTTATTAAGCCTAATGAAATCATAATTGATATGCTTTTTCGATTCTAAATTCATGAGCTTCATTAAAATTTTAATAACTTTTTCGTCACAATAAAATTTATTAAAAAATAATCGTCACGATTAACTAAACGTGATTTCGTGAATTAATTGATAAGATATGTTTTGTTTTGTAAATTTAAACAATATCATAATTGATATATTATTTTAAATAATTTTTAAAATTATATGAATATATGAGTCTGTTGGCTGTAAAAAAATATTTAAATAAAAATTTATATTATATTAATGAAAAAAAAAAGAATACGATAATCATTGAATAATATCTACAAGTATAAAAATCATCAGTTCTCATGATAAAAGCCGCCTAGCAATACGTTCGTAATACGTGCATTTTAATTCTAACCTCAGCGTTGTATATTGAAGCTCTGTAAATCGATTTTCGACACTCTCTATGTGTGTTTATATATAGGCCATACGTAGCAATATATTCATAAAGGCACGCACGTGTTTACCAGAGGGTTAAATTCAATTAAAAAGTCAAGCTGACACCAAGGCTTCAATGGTTCTTGCTAATGTGAATTGATCATCCTCACATTTCTGTTCAATATGCATAATAAATTAATTGTGTAAGTGTTATGATTATGCGAGTTTGTGTTTGCGAGTGATTTTTGACTAATTATGATGTATGCAAAGGTGCACAGGTGTGTGATTTTTATGCACGTTCAAAGGTAACGTTTTCTTGTATTTTTGAAAATATACGTGGGTGCTACGTGGGTATATGTTTATACAATTTCATGTCATGTATAATACATGAAGAAGTGCAGATTTTTATGAATATGTGTATAACACATGAAAACGTACAGAAATTTGAGTCTTCACATGAGACTGTTCAACTTCAAGTTTGTTATATGTTATAATTTATTATGAATATTACGTGTAAGTTTTCTCTATTCGTGTATATCTATATACATAGATGTAGGAGTATGCATTTGCTTTTCGTAATATACATTAGTGTAATACGTATTTCCCCAAGTTGGAATATTTCTCGTCTACGCGAAAAGCGTATAGGAGTTTTTGATTTAAGCTCAATTTTCCTAATCTACTACGTATATGAATATTTCTCTTTTCATCGTTCTCTCTCTTTCTCTTTATATCTTATGCTCTTATTCGCGCGCTTGTGTATGTGTGTCTGGCAAATATTCGTTTTAAAAGATATAGAGAATTTAGCCGAAGCGTAAAATCGTGGGTTTGGCTAGAGGTTGTAACATTTTAAATATCTACTATGTCTTATATCAACTAATATTTATGTATTAACCTGTCCAATTATTAATCATTATATCTCTTTATATATATACGCAGTTGGAAATTCTATTTTAAGATAATTTTGCGGTCAATATGTTTTGCTGTGGTATATATGCAATGCTTATGTTTTTGTGAATACTATTTCTGTTTTTGTTATATAGGAGGAGTGTGTTGCTCTGTTGACGTGACCAAAATTTATTTTTCGATGGAAATTTTAAGTTTTATTTCGTTTTATAATGGTTTTATGATTTCGCATTTTTATAAAAAAGGAAACACGTAAAAAAAGTATATGCATATTATGTTGTAAAATTAATATAAAAAAAGAATTTTTTATATATTTTGTACAAGTGTATAATTGTACATTTACTGATCATTTAACAAAGATTTTAAGATCAAAACGTTTGTCTATAGGTTTAGTTTGAATGATTTAACACTGGGTTACCGAGCTTTAGATCTGCTTTTAATTAATCTTTTTAGATGTCTTTTAAGCTTATTATTTCACGCTTCGCGTAATTTTCCTATTTGCAATACAACATTAAGAAGATAATCATTATGCTATTAAATCACTTTGAAGGTGAATTTATTACTTTTACGTTGGATTTAAATATTTAAATAGTTCTCTTTTAGTATTGTTTTTCAAATTAAAAAAATTTTTAAATAAAAATTTGTATTATTTGCTATTTTCTATCTTTTAGAAAGCAAATAATTAAAATTTAAGTAAATAAACTTCATCAAAATACAATACCAGTTGTAGATATAGTTTGTACAGTAATTTTGTTAAAATTTTGTGTACTATGATAGTTCATGTTGAAATATTTGTTGAAGCATATGCGTTCAAATAAACGAGAACTTGCAAATTTTACTTTTCAAACTTGAAGTTTAAACACTTGAAAGTTTGAAAAACAAATAATAGAGCTATCTTACGTGTAATTATCTCAAAATTAATCAACAATTCTCTTGGCAGTTGAAAAAAAATTTTTCACCTTAAAATCAAGTGTACCACGCTGTATATTATAATAGTCAATTAAAGAAAAGCCCAGCAATTTAATTTGCACGCTTTGAAACGAGAATATCCTTGAAAACTTTTGGTTTGAATTAGTCGCTTTTAACACACACGTGAAACACATATATCTGTACATATTGTTAAGATGTATTGTAGCGTACACGAGATGTACACCGGTGGGTATATGTGCAACAATGTTAGCAGGAAACGGATGTATCAAACTGCCGAATCAACGGTTTTCTATACATCTAAGCTTCTCTTTTGTACTTTACATGTTCAATAAAATTCGTTCAAAAAAAGAAAAGAAAGAAAGAAAAAATTTTTTTTTTTTTTTCTCTTTTTTTTCTATTTTACCTTGAATTTTAAAGGCACATAACAGAACAAGACTAAATATATGTCTAACATTATAATTTAGTAGATAATCGTGGCAAGGTTACATTATAGCTCTTGATGAAACTAAAAGTTTTCGAAGGCGTAAACTCTTAAAACTTGTATATATACATATATATATGCATCGTTTTAAAACACAGAAGTGCATGATGCTCTCTCACGGCCTTTATTTTTAGTTACCTAAACGCATAAAACTTACGTAAGACTAACAAAGCTTTGGAATATAGCGTGGCTTTGCTACTTGTGATTGTACGTTTTAGCTAACGTATATGAGGATAAGTCATGTATTGCTGATTACACATGTAAATAATATTAAAAATCTTTCAAACTTTAAGTATGCATATATAATTTATTGATACTTTACGCGTTACTGTAATCCTAATTATTTATATGTAATCATTATAATTTTAATTACATTATAAAATGTGTTTATATAGCAATGTAAATGTATATCTAAAATCTTGGTATGAAAAAAAATGAATTAATATGTGCCTTGATATAGATTTGCATTTATATGCGTGCGTGAGTATACACAGTCAAGCGCATGATAATCTTGCTGTAAGTCAATGTATGTGTACGTATGTAATTGTATATCTACTTTTATTAAGAAAAAAAAGCAAAAGCTGATGTACGACATAATGCAATTTTGAAAAATAAATTTAAATATCTTGTGTCGCGGTCGTATACGATGAAACTTATACATAAAGTATAAAGGCGTGTGTGCATAGATATATTTTATACTCGTGAGCATTAATAATAACCTTATGTAAAAGGGGCAAAGTTAACTTCTGTTTCCGGGCAGTCCGCGCATGTGTTGTGCTTTTTATTAATTGGTTTAAAGCTCTCTGGGATACTAAAAAAGTATGCACGTGAACTACGTGAGGAATGATTTTTAAATCAGTGTGTTTCTTTTTATTTTTTTACAATTAAATAAAATTCAAAAAATACGCTATTAAAATTCAATTAAAAAAAATACGTTATTCTTGTCCCATTTAGTATTAAGACTTTGACGATGAAAATGGCATTAATTTATGCTTACGATCATGAATTATAATAATAAAAGTGATAAGTATATCCACTAAATCTGTATAATAGTTTAACTAGCAGTTTTATTACTCTAAAGTAGTTAACTAGTCTTAAATTAGTAATCTGTAAAGCTATTCTAAATATCTTGAGAGAGTAAAGTTAGTAAGCATTTTATAGTGTTAAGTAATGTACGCGGAAATTATCAAAATTTTATATCTTAAGTTTTAATTATTATCCAATAAACACGTCGCACATCACATTTAAATAGAGGTTCGAAATCGATGGTTTTTATTTTTTTATATCGGATACAATGATTTAAAAAAAAAAAGAACTATATAAAAGAACTACATTATATGAAGTTTTTTTTTCATTTAACGTGGCTGCATGTTATCATTGCGATGATAATTAGCGACGGAGATCATCAATCTGTTTTTGTAAACAAAGCACATGTAACGTACAGCAGTGCTTGTATCAATCGGCCGCCGAGAGCGGGATTCGAACTTGGGACCCCGAGATTATGAATCCATCGCTCTACCGACTGAGCCATTGACGACCTCACATAAAATAAATTAATAGGTAGGATATTTTATAGAAATAAAATTTTTTGAAAAGGGGAATTTTGTTTCTGTTTTTATGTACTGGTACGTTAAAAACAAAAATTCATATAAATCATATTTTCTCGAAGCCACCATTAATATTATATCAAAACATTAATAAAAGTTTTATCGGTTAAAATACTTATATAACTTAACGCTTTCACATTACTTGAAGAACTGAATAAACTAAAACCACCGACTTATTTGTCATCTCGTCTGTATCGTTATTTTATTTTATTTTTTCATTCTCAGTGTAAAGTCTCATGTGTATACGTGAGCTCAAGTAATAAGTTTGAAAAGTCACGCGACGCCGATTGTGGAAACCATAGAAAAGTAACGCAAAACTAGATAGAAAAGAGAGAAAGTCTTGGTATTTCTTGATAAAGAAAAAAAAGAATAATAAAGAAAAGGTGGTCACACCAACGTTCTAGAGTTTATAGTTTCATTGTACTTTCCTTTATCGTTTGATATGTAAAAATTTTGGAAATATAAAATTTTATTGTAAAATTGTGTGTAATAAAATTTTGAAGAAAATAGGTCAAATTTTTTTCTTAAATTTTTCTTTTTCGATGATTTAAGAAAAATTGCGTTCGTGAGTAATGGAATTGAGAAAAATTCAAGTGAAAAGTTTAAGGTGAAAAATCAGAGGGCATGATATGTTTCGTGCGTTTTTATGGATTTAAGAGAAAAAAGTTGTTGGTTTTTCACTTTGACGTGATTTATGTTTGCCTCAAGTTGTTGGTAATGGATGCTGAGTAAGAATTTCGAGTGGGTGATAGCTTACTCAAATGGTCTAATTATTTTTATTTGTGAATAAAAAATGCATTTCTAGAATTTTTTCTGTTGACTACCAATTATTTGAAAAAATAAGAAAATTTTTATTTTTAAATAATCAATTATAAATGCTAATAATATGAAAATAAAACTTACAAAATTTCAATGATTTAGGAAATAAAAGATTCTTGTCTTCTAGTCCTTACCTAAAACAGAAAATTTTTTTGAAATTTAACATATTGTTTTTCAAAAATATCAAATAAATATAATTGCTTATTTTGATTGTTTTAGTATAAGTATAATACTTAAATATGCAATTTAAAAACTTATAATTAATTTCTATAAATAGAAGAACTTCATAGACGCCAACTTCATTATCCCACCTCTTAAAATAAATATAATTCTAATCATATATTTAGTAACGCTTAAAAATATGAAATAACAATTCTCGTAATTGCTTTGAAAAAATAGTATATAAACATCATAATATCTACAATATTAAAAACATTAAAAATATTTAAAATTTAATAAACCCAACAAAATAATCTCAATTAACTTTCATCGCTATATTTAGCCTTATATACGTTTTTAATTCCAACAGCATGCATAATAATGAAATAAATTGAAAGCTTAAAATTTCAAACTTAAAACAAAACAAAAATAAAAAAAAATAATAGAAAGAGAGAGAGAGAGAGAAATAGAAAAAAAGAGAAGCATATAAGGCAAAGCAGCAAAAATTTAAAAGTTAGAAGCGATGAAATATAAATGGAAATAGATATGACGGGTTGGCTTTTTACGCGAGCGCGGGCGTATAACCAAATGCGATTATGCAACACCGTTGGTGACCGACTCTATACGTATATATATATATATATATATATATATATATATATATATATATATATATAAAGTAATGCGAAACAGTGAGAAAACTTTTTTTTTTCTTCTTCTCAATCTTTTTTTTTCTTTTCTTTTACTGCATTTTCTTGCGATCAGCTTCTCGTTATGGACTGCATAATTTTATTGTACGTTGCACGTCAAATTTCTAGGCATCAAGTGATAACGTTTTAGTTAAATTTAAGTGACTTATTTCTACTTGCAGAATTTATATTTCAATAATTTATATAGATAATCTTTTTATAAATTAATTCAAATTATTTTAATAATTTATTTTAATCAAATATATCGAAATATTTGTTTAAAAAATTGAAAATAATTTTCTGCTTTTTTATAAAACGTTGAAATAAACGCAAATTTGATTCTCGTGCCTTAAGTTTTCATTTGAAAAATTTAGCAAAAAGTCAAGTATTAATTTATTTTAATAGATAAAATATAATTTAAAATAACTGTGTTAAATAACGATAATATGAAAAAAGATAATCTTTATACAATCACGTGAAAATTATCTATAACTAACTATTTTTTTTTCTTCATTTACCATAATCCAACTCTTAGAAAACTTAACGCTTCATTCTATAACGCTTGCAAATTTGTTAATTTCGTGCTAATATTATTTCTCTCTTTATTCGTGTTTTTTGTCTTCTTTTTTTTTTAAACTATCCCTTGTATATAAGTTGTTGAAAAGCGAAAATACACGTAGAAAAGATATTAGACCCGTCGACTTTATGTGTATATTGCGCACGTGCATATACGTGCTTATCGCTATTACTTTTGCGCGTTCAAAATTCACTACATGTTCGCAATTGTGTTTAGTTAATAAAAGAGGGAGAGGAAACAAAAAGGAAAAAGGGGAAAGGGGAGTGATTCAGACTTTGTTTCTGAGCGAGTTTACAGCTGCTGAGTTTCATTGTTTTCTATACGTATGTTGTCTTTTATTTTTTACTTCGTTTTTGTTATTGTTTAGCGAATCAAAAGTGTGTGATTAAGTTATATTAGTATAAGTTGGAGAAATGGCTTGCAGATTTCATTTTCTTTACTTGCTTTCAAGCCAATTTTATAAATAATAATATTGAAATTATGAGGTTGTCAGTGGCTCACTCAGTAGAGCGATAGAAACGTTATCTCGAGAACCCGAGTTCGAATCCTGCTCTCGGCAGTCGATCGATACAAACGCCATTTAGCATAGTAATGATAGCTTAAATACAGCGACGTTAAAATAATAAAAATCATATATGAAATATGAAATCAAATATGAAATTATCTGCAAGAAAAATTCTGTAAATTGACATTAATAAATTTTTTTAAACTTTTGATTCAAAGAGATTAAAATAAGCTTAAATGTTAAGTAAATATTAATAAATATTGGCTTATTTTTTTTACTACTGCATGTAATTTTAATCATATTATAATTTAGCAAAATAAAAATATTTGATGATTCTAAACATGAAATTTCTCGTAGATTTGAAAGAATCATTTAAAAATAAATTAAGGGGAATCCTCATACCGACATAGAGTTCTACCTTATCTACATTTAAATTATGAATTTTAATAATAATTTAACTATTCATGACTAAAATTCGGTGGAGAGGCACATTCTTAACATGCCAAAGAATTTATTGCAACATTAAAAGACAATATAAGGGTAAAAATAAAGGCGAAAACTGCTTAATACGATGAACTTTTCAATGTAGTTATGAATAATCGTATTATGCAGTTTTCGTCTTCATTTTCACTTTTATTCTGTCTTTTAACGTTGCAATACATTCTTTAGAATGTTAAGAATGTGTCTCTTCTATGAATTTTAGCCAAAAATAGTTAAATTTTTATTAAAATGCATAATTCAAATGTAGATAAGGTAGATCTCTGTGCCGGTATGAGGACACCCCTTAAAAATAAACTAAATAATTATAGTAATTTAATATACCGCAAATCCATTAAATTTACAATTTCCTAAAATGTTTATAGATTGTACACGAAAACATTACACATGTATGTATGTCCAGTTACAATTAGTTCAAAATTTGTACTTCCAAATTTGGATTAAATTAAATTATAATTACGTATCTATTATATTATTTTACGTAAGTATCATCAATTTGTATAATTATATTAATATTGTAATATCACTGTGATACGAAGATACTAACAGTTTATTAAAAATGAAATACGTGAATATTGTAAGTTTAACGTAATGAATTAAAATTATCTTGTAATTTAATACAACAAATTGTCAGAATTATTTTTGAAGAATAGTAATTAAATCACAGTTTTAAAAATCTAAAATTTATTTTAATTATTTTGTGAATTCAGAGGATATGTAACGTATACTATGTTACACAAAATATTGATTATTTTTTTAAATATAAATTTTTAAATTATGAATTGATACATCAGTGCAAAATAAATATACTGGGCACATCACCAGTAGTTAAAAATTTTTCAAATACTTAAACTAATGCTCATCAAAGTATTTTATGTTTTTAAAAATCCTTAAATTATTTATTAAATTTATTAAATAACTTAAATTCTAGAAAAATTATATTTAAGAAAACCTCCCTGGTAGAAATTTTCATTATAAACCGGTCATATTTTAACCATTTTTTTCAAAAATGGTTAATAATTGACCAACAATCACTAGAAAACGATCAGTTTATCTGCTAATAACCGACGGTTAATGCTCAAAAACTAGCAAAATAGAGTCAATCACCAAATAATAATTTTACTAAATATATACTTTATTTATTTTAAAAAAAATCAAATTGAATGAAAATAATCATTTTAAATCTAATTAATAGTGTATTTCTAACGGGATCAGAATAATATATTTCTTTCCTGATCAAATATTTTCTTACATTGTAAATTATATCTTTATATTGTACACGTAAATAATCTTTCCTTGACCTGGAGGTCATCCTGGCCACCTGGACCTCATCTCAAGGAAGAGAATGATATTTTTGAATTTTCGATTATAATACTAGATGTGCATAATACTAGGTGAGCTAATATTATATTTAAGTATTCAGAAATATGAATCACTTCCTGTAGATGATGTCCAGGTGTCAAAGATGATCTAGGTTGACGTAACATCATCTACGAAAAAGTACAGCTAATAATTAAATTAAATATTCAGAAATTCTAGTCACTTCCTGTAGACGATGTCCAGGTGGCTAAAGTGACCTCCAGGTCGGCATAACATCATCTACAGGTGAGTGCAGCTGATATTATAATTGGAAATTAAGAAATATCAGTCACTTCCTGTAGATGATGTCCAGGTCTCTAAGGTGATCTCTAGGTTGACGTAACATCATCTACGAGAAAGTGCAGTTAGTATCGTAATTAAAAATTTAGTCACTGTAAGTAGGTGACATCCTGAGGCTCAAGTAGCCTTCAGGTTAACGGAACATAATTTATGAAAAAGTGCAGCTAATATTCAACTAGCATCAAAAAAATTAACCGCTGTGACACGTAAAATAAACGCACTTATTTAAATAAATAATAATGCCGAAAATAATAATACCCGAAATATTGGTGCTATCATTAATTATAACAGTAATAGAACGATTTTTTCCGTGTCTATAAAATTTTAGAATTAGTTTTAATGATGAAAACTTTTTTACGTTTTAGGGTTAGGAAACACGCACAGTCACATGTTCGCAAACGTCTCTCTCTCTTTCTCTTCTAATACATCTATGCGTATTTAGGCGTAAATGCCTCAATATAAATTTAAAAATGAATATTATGTGGCTAAATCAAACTAAATTTTAAAAGTTTAAATCATCTTTTTCTTATATCTTAATTTTAATTATCAAAACTAGCATATGTGTACGGATATATGTCTAAATACAAAAATATATATATATATATATATATATATATATATATATATATATTATTTCACTATCTTTCGATCAGTTTTTGACTATATTCATTGACCAAAAAAAAATGGTTAATAAATGATGAATGACCATTTTTAAATGGTCTATTTTCTACCAGGGCTATATAGTCGATTTGAAAAGCAATATTTCGCTTTACTTATTTACAATTGCACATAGACACATACACGTCCCCATATTTTATTGGGAGTAGAAAAATATCTTGTAAAAATAATTCACCCTAACTAAAGGATTTTCGGAAATTCGAAAAACCTGTACATGTGATGCTCGTAGCCAATAAAAATTTTCGAATTTCCCCGACTTCATTGGTCGGCAGGATGTTGCATAATTGACGCCAAGCTCGCACGTCCGAATTGAAAAGTGCTCGCTCAGCTGGGAATGTCAATGTATGTACGTATGTATGTACGAATGTACGTATATATATACGAATGAATATACGTATAAAGGATATAACGAGATATGGAAATTGGTAAATTTGTATGTTGGGCGTTTTTTCGGTTATTTTTTTTTTATTTAAACAGTACGAATGAATGATGCGATTTAATTTGTATTATGTGTATACACTTTTTTTCCTGATTTTTTTATGAAAAGCTTTTTTTTTAATTATTGATGAACCATGTTTTAAAATAATAAGAAAATTTAATTGAAATTTTCACAATTAATTTGTAAATAAAATATTTGGATTACATGGTAAAATTCAATTCACAAATTTTCGCTATTTATAAATGACCAACAAAAACAAATTATTTGTATTTAATCAATATCAAGGAAAATATAAATATTTGAATTTGTAATCTTTTATATTTAAACATTTTTTAAATAACCTATTGAAATTTTTATAAATTTAAAGTATCTGATTATAACAATTCACTAAATTATAATAATCTATTATCTTACTTTCAACAACCTTTAAGTTTGACAGCAATTGTACAAAATATCATACACCAATAATACTCAATGCATAAACTACTTAAACGTGCTCGAATTACAAATGAGCAACCGCTGCAACCAATCGTCTTGTCAATTATATTGAAATACTAATTAGCTGATGAGATTAATAAATTTCTGTGAAAAAAGTGATTTATTTAAGTAGATTCACATATACGTAAAATTTATTGCATATATTTTGTATCTAAAAGTATATCTTAAAAAATGTTAAAGTGAAAAGAAAAAAAGATAAGTAAGAAGATTCTACAAAGTGCACGAAGTACACTTTGATTCGAAAGTCAAACAGACTTAGATGTTCAAAGGGAAGTGAAAGAAACATAGTAAGTTTACAGGAGGTAAATTGCTTGGAGATTTTTTATGTTTCTTTAAAAGTAAACTATTTTCTTCAAATAAATAAAATTCAAATTTTTTATTTATAAAAAAGATGTTTTTTTTTATTTCGAATTTTCAGTTTACGACATAAAATGTTCAAAATTGTGTTTAACTTTATCGTTACAACACATTAAAAATAAAATATAATTCATATCAATTCTGATAAATCCTCAAAGAACAAAATCGAATCAGGAATCAATCATTTACAATTTATTCTGCTTCGAGCCAAGCATTACTTAAAAAAGCAAAAAAAAAAGGAACGAACTTGAGAACGAATGTAATAAATAAATAAATGAACGTTAACGAAGTTAATACTAAGAAAGCACACATTCCCAGAGTATTATAAAGTATATAACGAGCATATAATGTGGAAACCTTGAGATGCGTAATTGAATAATGTTTCACTTTGTATTACGTAAGTACATTTTTCACATAAACACAGAATGATAATTTGCAGGTTTTTTTTCGCTCTAACAATAATATATATTTAAGAATCGTTGTTGTAAATATAGACATGAAAGTGTATATCTTTTTTTTAAAAAAAAGATAAGTTCATAAATGTGTATTTTCGGTGATTATTAGTGTTGAAACGCATTTTTGAAGTATATTAGTAATCATTTAAAATAAGTGCTAAAAAATGGTTAACTTTCAGTACTAAAGTTTCATCGTGTAATGGATCCATAAGAAGTATAAAAGTTATAGTTTTATTATTAAAAATTTTTCGAGCAATCGAATTACAGGGATTAACATAGATACAATAATAATATATCTATGGGTTTATTAAAAGTTATAATTGAAAGTTTAGGACTAAAATACCTGAAGAAAATTTTCGATAATTGGTAATATGATAGATTGAAGATATAGGAAAACTGATTAGATGTAGGCGAAAATATTGAACATTGATTATAAAGTTTTATTTTTGCTTTTTGATCAATATGTTCGATGTGATTTGATTATTAAGGAGGTTATAAAGATTGTGTGTAAAAATGGAATTTTGTTGAAATATTTGAAAATTTTGTATTTAGAGACTTTGATTGAACAGAAATTGACAATCATTTAGTTATAACTTAGGTAAAAATAAGAATCCAATATTTTGACTATACATTTCCGTCTTTTATAAATATAACACTTTTTACAGTTAGAAGTGGCTTTAGTAGCATGAGTTGGCAATATTATAACAATTTAATACAGAATAATTCTTAACCGTAATTTTATATCTTATTCAAGTTTGATTTTTAACAGGATCTGAAGATAATTTAAAAATTAGTTCATAATAATGAAGTCATGAAAAAATTATTGCAATTTTACATAATTTTGATAATTCATTCAAATTACTCTATACAACTGTTAATCTTATTTATTTTCGTTTGAAAAAATTATAATAAAGAATCTAAAACTTTAAAAAACACTTATACAAAAAAGAATACTGCAAAGTATCGTAAGTAAAAAGCTTTCAAAGTCAAGATCATACGTTTTTCTTTAAAGCGCGTACTTTAAACGCCCACAGTCCTTAAATTTACGGCTTTCGACAACTTCGACGAGCCCACACTGTATAATTTATGTCTTCCCTCACTTTGTTTCTCTCTCTTTCTTGACCATATTGTAAAAACCTATTCGTATATCTTGGAAAAAAAACTTTTAGCACGAAGATCATCGGTGTACGTATAAGTCAAGGAGCAAGATTAGCAATGCTAAAACTTAAAAACGAAAGATAATGAGAGCCAGAGAGAGAAAGAACGAGTGCGTGCATGATTTATGAGAACATTATAGCTACATATAGCGCATAAAAGTGATTCTCGTAACATGCGTTGTACAGGTCGGTGTGAAAAATATATACGAGCTAAGTAATGAGAGAGCTTGAATACTTGACCGGTTCTTTTTTTTAACCATACACTTGTTGCTTTTTAAAGGCAAAAGAAAAAAAGGATCGCTGCCAATACATTGACGCTAAACTTCCTCAAGTTTAAATTACTAATTCTTTGAGTTTATATTACATATTGCTTAAAGTTTAAAAATTATAATTTTTTTTTCATATGAAGGTAAAGACCCCAAAACGGGATCAGTACCCAATATATGATCAAAAATAAGTTAATTACTGATAATGTACTCTGGTAGAAATTGAAACGCTGAGTATTACCATTTTATGACCAGTAGAAATAGAAACGCTTTTTTTAACATTTTATGGCCATTTCTTTTACATTATTATTAATAATAACCTCAAATTTTTAGATACACCATTTTTTATGGTCATATTTCTTCCAGAGTATGAAAAAAAATAAAAATTGAAAAATTACTAAATGATCAACTTTTGGTATTTAAAAAAATAGATTTTAGAAATCCTTTCACATTAAATTTGTATGAACAAAGAAGTTATTTTTGTATTCATTTTAATGAATACGAAAATATTTTTATTTAAAACCAAGACTTTTTTTCATAATAATAAAAAAGAATTAAATCTTTATCATTCTTTTTCTGTTATTTTCATTCAATTTAGCCTCATTTTCTCGAAGCGTGATCGCATTTTGGGGTCTTTACCTTAAATATTGTTGTATAAAATAATAAATTTTTCTGTATTCTTTAAAAATATTTTATTAATTACTAATTGAACTTTAATTTATTCAAAATACATGAAGAAAATAAATGCGATTTAATGCTTAATTATATACATATTAAATAAAATTGACGTTATGATGTAAATATAAGTAGAAGAGCTGATTTTAAATAATCAATATGAAAAAAGTTCACTACTAAAATAAAAAATTAATACGATACATAAAAGGAAATAGAATTAATTTAAATTATCTTTTTTTCTTTTTTTTCAGAAGCAAAATTTTGTCAATTTGGTAACAGTTGTAATTATTTGGTTCAATAATACGTTTGATAATTATAAACAAAGCGTAAGAAAAATCCTATGAATCAATATTTGTACTTTTTGTACTAGTATTATTATACTACATTCATGAATATATTTACTTAAATTTTTCATCATTATATCTTACAAATGAAAAGTTCAAATGATATTTTTGAAATGATTGTTTACTAAAAAGTGATGAGTAACATGACAACATAATACGAGAAAAACTGGAAAATCCCAAGATAAACCTTTTAAGATATCGTTATAATTACAACAATTTGTATAGCAACGAGATAAATATGAAGTACAGTTAGATGCTAAAGGCTATTTTTTCAAATTCATTATTTGAAATTCAATGCAGAATTTAATAAATTAACAATCTTCTTTATTGAAATGCATTCATTTTATTATTGTTCATTTATATTTTAATAATGAAATGTTTCTTCTTATTTCCAGTTAATTATCTTAATTATTTATGCATTAACATTATTACAATAATCATTGTACAAGCAAACTTTGATCATAATTTTAATAATAATTAGCTTATCAAAGAGTATTTTTTTCTGAATTTATTAAAAGAGAAAACAAAGTAAAACCTTTATTTTATCATTGTTATAACAACATTGAATTTTCCAAACTAATTATCCAAATGCAATGAATAAACTTATTAAAAGATCTATCAACGCTTATTGTGATTTCCGGCAAAATTTGTAATCTATACCGAAATGAATTAACAACTTTTACACGGCCAACAAATCATAAAGGTGATAAAAATCTATTTGCTCATTAACGTTTATAATTATATCCCCATATAATTGCGAGAAACTTTAAAAACTTCCTGTTATTAAATGTATTGCGATATACCCTATTGAAATGCTAAATAATATATATTGGGTTATACCGCTGAATCATTCAATCAATCCTTTGATGTTACATCTCTTTCTCTCGCTTTTTCTCGATTTAATGCCATTTTTATGTATTTGATATTTTATAGGATATCTTAACTGCATCCTGTTTATGTTATTTTTTTAGTGTAAATATCATATGCATTGTTACATTGAAGAAATCTTAATTCATTTTTATACAAAATTTTTTTTAGCTTGCAAATATGTCTTAAAAATATATTTAAAATTTTTGTTTCTTTTTTTAAAAGATGCTTGTTCAAATGAAATTTTTCCTCGACTTGTGTGGTTTATTATGCAATGTATATAAGTAAATTGCTATGAAATAAGAAAAAAAATTTGAGTCATCAGTGATCACGTATAATAACAGTCCCATTATCGTAAGAACAACTTTCGCGAATGTCGAGTTGAAGAGACATGGGAATAAAAAAAAATTATTGACTTTAACGAGTTTGCGGTCAACGAGCTGCGGAAAGAAACATTCGATTTGATTGGCGTTTTCCAATGCTCAGATAAATATTGAGTTTTTTATTATTTTTTTTTTTTTGAGACACGTTATACTGTAACATGTAATTTGATAAAATATAATTTTGGATTAGATTATGGATACTTTTTTATTTTTAGGTAAAAATGAAATTTGTTGATTAACAATGTTCATAGTATTTTTTTTACTTTAATATTTTAATTACAAACCAGTCTTAACTATTCAACCCACAAATTACTTGAGAATTCTTAAATTTAATGTATTCTTGAATTAACAAATTCCTTGAATTATACAATTACAATAAACATAATCATCAGAATTGTTATTACTGCATAGTAGGCAAACAATAATACCTTAAAATTGTATATATAATGCAATTTTGAAAAAAAAATCCATAATTCTTGCTATACGTGATATAACCAAATAAACCAATTAAAGAAAAAAAAAATTCCTCATGCCAACCCACTTTCTCTTGCTTGAAAAAAGCCCACATGCCTCTATGTTATAACTGTATATATAAACGCAAAAAATCATCAAATTGCCCTTCTTGCAGCTTTAACCCACATTTGCTTTTCTTAAACGAAGGTTATAACCTACAAAACAAGAAAAGAAAAGTATAAAAAAAATATAAATAAGTAACGAAATGAATTACACTCAAAGAAATGAAAGTTATTTCTTTTTGTTAACCAAAATGAAAGAGAGAGAGAAAAAAAGGGAGAAGAAAGAAAGAAAACGATGAAAAGTATTCAAAAAAGCAAATCGCGTGCAACTATAACACCGAACACGCGAACCGGAGTATAATATTTACGAGAAAGTTTTGTGTATAACATGCGCGACCTTGAAGAAACGCGTAGATAGTGAGGAAAAAAAAGGAGAACGCATACGTTGTATAAGTAAGTTAAAGAAAAGAAAAAAAAAGAAAGAAAGAAAAAAAAATGTCAATCGACAAACTTTGCTACTCATCATCATCTTGTTTTCTTTTCTTCTGCGGAAATTCAAGGAGGGGAATCCGTAATTTCTTCTGGACGTTACAAGGTTGAGATTTAATAGGTTAAAAAAAGAAGCATTAATTCAACGTATGGGTGTGCGGATGAGGAGATAATTAAAGAGAAAATGGCTTTTTTTTCAAATTGATGGATGGAAGTTTTTTTTTACAAGGGGTCATTTGAAAATTCCAAAATCGAAATTTAAATTGCTTTTTTTGAAAAATGGGTAATTTGAAAAAGATAGAATGAAGAATTTAATTTATATTATTAGTTTTCTTTTGATTAATTGCGCTCTGATAGCATTTAATTATTAATTTGTAGAGGCATGATTTTTTGCCAAATGATTTTAGATTAATGATCGAAGTTTAGTGATGATGTGTAAATGTTATTTATTATTTTATAGCACTTTTTATGTCTCAATTCATCTCAATGTGATTTATTACACGTTTCGAACGTGTATCAATATCCTAAATGTAATAAAACCTGAATTATAATGTTTTGATCGATGCTTCTTTTTTTACAAAAGTTGTCTATAAATAACTCTGATTTTAAGCTCAGCATAGTTTTAAATCAAAGCAAAGAAATTTAGAAAAAAAAGGTGTGCGAAGAATAAATAGATTGTAAATGAAAAAAATAATTGATATGACGACAGCTAAAATTAAAATGTTAAATAATTATAAAACCGAATGAAAAAGAAAATTTCGTATAGGTGTAAATTAATCAAATGACAGTGCAAGATGAAAAAAATAATGGGAAGATTGCATCTTAGAGACGATTCATCATCTCGCGCGTATTCCCGACGACTTTGTTTCTCTGGCAATTACGTAACGACTCTGGATTTCATGTATACACATTTTTTTTCTATTTCGGTAGTGTCTACTGCACTACTGACGCATATAAACCTTTTTTAGGTGACAAATTTAAAAATATCATTGACTTTTTACAATACAAATCCTGGTGTAGGTTACAAAAAAAAAGATTTTGATCAATAATATTTATTTTGTTAATGATATTTTTAGAAGAGTTTTACGCGTGAGATATATTTTGTTAAACGCTTCAAAATAACTTGACAAGATCAAGCAGAAAAGGAGAGGAAAATTTTTCTCAAACTATTAAAGAATTGTCAGTTAACGGGTTTGTAATTTTACGAGTAAGAATAAAAATTTACGCGTAAAATGGCGTTGCAAAAGAAAAAAAAAACATTCTATGCTCAAGTGTCGCAAAAGCAACAAGCCAAAATGGAGTTTCCGTTGATTTTTTTTTTTTATTGCAGTGATAAAATTTTCTATTGTTTTAAACACACATTGTCACACGACAAAGGAATCAGTCAACGAATATTATTTCCCCGTATCAATAAAAAAAGAAAAAAATAATAAAAATTTACTTTTTTTCGCGAGAAGTAAAGAAAAGAAAAAAAATTTTTCTAGAAGTCTGCGCAGATTGATGATTCACAAACTGGACTGCATTTGTGGAATGTGTGTTTTCTAGTGGAAAAAATTCTTTGAGATTTATCTAAAAATAAATGATGCAAATATACATTCAAAACTTTTTTTTTTAGAATTTATGACGTTGTTTATTAAATAAAAAATTTGCCATATTTATATTTGTTATATCAACAATATATATATATATACCGTTTAAGGTATTATAAATTTTTCTTTGATTAAAAATTTATTGAAATTTTTTTGACTTATTATTTATAAAATATTTTATTGATTGAAAACCTTTTCAGGTATTCTCTAATTCATAATTTTACAATTGAGCTTTGAATATCAACTTTTGTCGTTTGTTAAAAATTTTTCAAATTTTATCATTCATAAAATATTTTTACTAATTAAAAGTCTTTTCATTAAAATATTTTGTAACGTTTTTCAAATTTAATTATTTTACGAATGAACTTTCAATAGCGATTCCTGCATAAATGCGCATATCATGTAAATTAATACTGTTCTAATAAAGTACTGATCCTACATTGATTTTGATTTCAAATTATTCAGATTTTATACTTATTATAAGTATGTATTAATTATAGAAATGGAATCACTAATTCAATGATTAAGTTTCGTATAACATTTCTATTTTTGTATTTTTTTTCCATCGTAAAAAAAATTTTCAAATGTAGTTGATGCACTAAAATTTTTTTTTTTTTAATTTTATTTAACGTCGCTGTATTTATACTATCATTACGATGCTAATTAGCGACAGAGGTTTTCAATGTGTTTGTGAACAAAGCATATGTATCACATACAGTGATGCTTGTATCAATCGGTTGTCGCGAGCGGGATTCGAACTCGAGCCCTCGAGATTATGAATCCATTACTCTACCGAGTGAGCCACTGACGATCTCAGGAATGAAAATTATTTCTATAAATTTAAATAATAAATTTTTCAAAACTTCTTTAAAATTATAACCACTATACAGGTATAACTTTATTTTTATGATATTTTAAGCGTTAATTACTTTCTTAAAATTAGCTCGAATTCTAAAAAAAAACTTAATTTATTCTAAGAACGTTTAACTTGTCGCAAAAAATATTCCTTTGAAGCGACTTGAACTCTACAAAAGTGCATCATTAAAAAAAAAGTAATTTGATATAATTTTAGTTGCAGTAAAAGAGCATAGAAGATAAAAAAAGTAACCTTCATTCTCTTCATTCATCTAAAACTATTACAATTACATATACTTGTATCTTTTTATGTACCGAGTAAAAATGTATGTATTTGACGTGACAGGAAGTCTGTGCTTTTTTAATAAACGAAACTGTCTGCTACTGTTTTCATTTTTCCTTTTGTTTTTTACGTTCTCGACGTATGTCGTCCAAGCATAATATTTATGTTGTTCAAGTTTAAAAAAAATTTTTTTTATTTATTTCTTTTTGTTATACTGTTTTGGTCATTTCTTTTGTTAAGAGGATTTATGAATTATTTTCATGTAATGACAATAATTTGTTGGAAAGTTCATAGAAGTTCGACAGATGGATATTAATGATGGAATTTTAAAAAAAATACTTTTTTGGCGAGTTATAGAAATAGACAAAAAAATTTGTTGAAGAAAAGTTTATTAATACTTTTTTTTCTTCTTTTCATATAAGGTTAGTATTTTAACGTGCACAGAACTTTTACGTTGAAACGTCTATTTTATTATGAATTTATGTTGTGTCAGAGAAAGTTGCTTTATTTAACTTTTAAACTTATAGAGAAGATAATTTGATGCAAACTGACAATCTTGACTAACAAGGAGCATGTCAGTATTTTAAGGTCATGAATTTTGATTTAACTCTAAATTATGAACTATTTCGTTCAATTTTTAAAAAATGTTCTAAAAATTCACTGTTCACGTTAATGAATATAGATCTTCAATTTGCATCTTTGTACAAGTATGCAAAGATTTAGCATCATGTGTCAATAAAAATTAAGCTTTTAATTTGATGCTGGTAGCTTTAGTGGTCGAACTTTTAAATAAATTGTACTTGTTTAAAAAATTTATTTTCAACCTCAAAATTTTTTTTTAATTTTTATGAAAACGTTGTGAAATAAACCTAATAACTTTTATTGTAAATTAACTTTTATTGTAAATATAAACTCCTTGCCTTTATTATTTATTTTAGGTTATGAAAAATATAAATATAATTTCACTTTAAAAAATTCTTTTTTTTTAAATTTTATTCAACGTCGCTGTATTTATGCTATCATTGTGATGCTAATTAGCAACGGAAGTCGTCAGTGTATTTGTGAACAAAGCACATGCAGCGTAGTGGTGCTTGTATTAATCGGCCGAGACCGGGATTCGAACTCGGGACCCCGAGATTACGAATCCATATCGCTCTACCAAGTGAGCCACTGAGACTTCTACATCAAAATTCGTGATCCAAAACTTTTACTTCATTAATAATAATATGAATATTTTATTTCATTTTGAAAAAGAGATTTTATTTTTATTAATTTTATGAGATTCGCTGAATACACTACAAGCTGTTTGAATTATATTGTTTTACAATATCCTTGCTTATGCCTTATTTATTTAATAATCGTAAAAGAAAATTTTTCTGATCAAGATTTAAAAGAAAATATAATAATAGCATTTCAATACACATAAATTTATGATTTAATTATTCATGTTTAATCTTGCTTTTAAATCATTAATCAATAAAATTCTTGTATCAGAGATCAGAATCAATCAATTGAATCTGTTTGTGGTTTCATTTTTAATCCACTACTTTTTAAAGAGAAAATCAAAATTTAAAACGGTGTATTAAATTTATGTGCATCCATATAAATATGTACAATGATACCTGTAATTAGTAGTGATCAAATTACTGTAATGGATACACACATTATTGAAAACAAATACAAAAATACTACACATAATCGTACAAAAAATCAAATTCGGAAAATTTCGATATTACTTATTTTATTATTGTATAGCAAACAGAATGTAAAATATCGAAAGTTTAAATATTTGTAAAGTGAGCATAAAATCAAATGCGCATTCGTATAACAATGTTTCAAATGAATAACGAACAATGAAGATAAATATTAATTTCTTTTTCATTACTGAAAGAATAAAAAAGGCAGATATAGATAATACAATCTTAAATGTTTATTTAAATATAGTATTGACTGTTAGAAATAATCAATTCAAATTTATAAGATTACTATCGACATATATTAAATAATATTTTTCATGTAAAAATACATCTAAAAAAAAGTCGTATTGGATCAAAATAGGTCATTTCGTTATCAAAATATAAAAGCAGATAAATTTTCTAGGAAAAATGTATTTTCATTCATAATAATTCAAAATACAGAATTGTTATATAATATTATTTAAAAAAATATTTTTTGCATTATCAGGAAGTTTTTCTCTGGAAAAGCAAATTTATCTCGTTGAATTATTAATATTATAATTTTATGAAAAGGCAACACTTTCCATTGCTTTAATTTTGCATTTTAAACTAAATTTTTAAGTAGGTTGACGTAAAATTTTCAAATTTAATACACGTTTAAATGACACAGTAAAAGTTATACATATTTCATAACTTATTAATTAAAAACATTTTCAATTAAAAAAAATTATTTTTTTAATAGAAAGATTATAAGACCATTTTATTGGACGTAAAAATGAAAAAGAACAGTCACTAAATAATCAAATACTTATATATCTCAAAGAAAAATGAAAGAAAAAAAAATATAAGAAGATCTAACAATTTCCCGCGCGGTCTATTGCATGCTCTAACGTTCATTCTTACGCAAACTTCTCAATCATATAAAAGAGAAGCATTAAGCTATGAGCCAGGCTTGACTATAATAACAATCTGTTCATGAAATCTAAGACGAATCAAGTGCACATACGTACATGAATAAAGGAGAAAAAAAAAGAAACTAGAGAAAAAAAAGGAAGCCTAAACCTTAAGAAAATATCTGCACACATATACTGTATTCAATTCAATTCCTCTTATTATATCTTCTTTAAAGGCAACAAGTGCAAGGCCCAATTGCGTAATATGCGTATGTACGAGCATGTAACAAGTAGAGAGAAAATCATTTAAATGGCTGATTAACTCTTAGACATTTTATGTTGTGCATATACTTCTTTAAGTAATATCACTACGCCGACCTTCGGTATATCAGATCAATTACGAATATTTCTCATAGAGAGAGCATTTTTGTGTTTGTTAGATTCTTTCTTATTTTTTTTTCTTTTGAATGTTAGGTACCTGTATGCTAGAGAAAAGATAACGATTTATTTTATTGGTTTTTGCGAAATTGGATAAACGAACGATTATGACTTTACTACAGATATTTTCCGCTTCTTTTCCTTTTTTTTCTTGATGGATATATTGTTAGGATACGTGGATTGAATTGTTTCGTTGAAGAGCTAGGTTAGATTTTTATAATACTTTTCCGCATACCTCACATTTAGAAATATTATTATTTAAGTCGTTAAAGTTAAAGAAAAATATTATTAAAGTGGAATTATTAACTGAAAATTTCAATAAGAAAAAATATCTGAAAATTGAATGAATTTCATTCATATTTATAATATAGTTTTCGGTGTCATCTATTTTAATTGAAGTTTAAAGCATTGACAGTGTAAAATTTGTATTTTTTCTAGGTTTATTTCTTAATCTTGACATCTTCTAGGTTTGTTTCTTAATATTGACACATAAGTACTGATTAGACTGGATCTCTAGAGATTATTAGGTATTGCATCACCATCTTAATGAAAAAAATTCATGAGTACAAATTATACATTTGGCAAAAAACGTCAGAAGACGAAAAGATTATAAATCGATTAAGTACATGGTTCCAATCGTAGTTTTAAATCGAAAGTTGTCATTGCATCAGCAACATTCCAAGGGCCGGTTTATCTTAATTAAATTGACAGATACTCCTTAAAAACTTATTTTCAGTTACAAATAAATAAGTGCATAGCTAACAGTCGTATAAAATATAAAATTTTACAATTAAAGATCTTAATTACTACAGATCAATATTAAATATCAACATGACTTCAATTTCATCAATTTCAGAAAATTAAATTCTTGAATATTTCTGTAAATAATTTAGAACCTATTTTTTGTTGAGCTACTTCACTAATTGAAAATGATAATTAAAATGTTCAACGATGGAAATTAATTGTTTCTTTAAATAATATTGTTGCTTTATAGTTTTGTTTTTTTGGCCTAATAACTTGAGCCTTGGTTTAATATCAAGATGATGTTGATTAATGAATTTATATTACGATCAATCATTGTTTTAAATAAATGGCTTTTTAATTGATTTTTCACTAAATGCAGGCTAAGTTGAATCATCATAAATTTTGGTATGAATGAAAATAATAACACGAAGAAAAGAATTTTTCATCCTAAAAGATTTTTTCATTCACATCATAATGCTAGCAATTATCAAATTATTAAAATTTAAAATAAATAAAAAAAAAAGATTTTCTTTCGCATTGTAAAAGTGTGTTTTGTATTCTCGTTTTTGATTTCCACAATTTCAAAGTCATAAATTGATGCTCTGTCGCATTTGATTATACGTCTACGTAGCAATGAGATATATTTTTGCTCTTTTGCGTCAACTTTTATTCGAAGCTATGAGAATTGTTCAATTGAGGAATTGTGCATACTTATTTTTAATGAATATCCAATAACAATTACTCTTATACCTTCTACTTTTATGTGAAGTCATATGTTCTCATGTATTTAGAATATTTTGTGCTTTTTTTCTTTCTCTATTTGCTTTTGTGAAATTAATGTCATCAGTTAGTTTTTTTCTTTTAATTCTTAATTAAAAAAGTAAAAAATAATAATTTGAATGATTTTTTCACTATCAAAATTAATATTTCAACATAGCGTTGGGTATATGAAATTATAAAAAATTTCATACTTTAACATCTAAAAATTAATTTATTTTATTTATTTATTTAACAAGTAAATTTACGTTGTTAATCTCATAGGTGTAACGAACTTACCTATATAAGTTTGGTAAATTAATTACTTATAAATATTAAAATATCAAAACCACTAAATTTATCCTGTTAGTTAAAAATATCAAATTTTTTCTATTTTAAAAATTGTTAAAATCATGAATATTTGAAATTTTCAAAAACTTATTCTTTTTAAAATTAATATAAGTTTTCATTTTTGTTACCAACAAAATGATTATTTGGTAATTTAAGATGTAACATAAACATGCTAGCATTATAAGAATCTCTGATTCATTGTAAAAATTAGCTATCAAAAGTAAAATTTTAATTATTCAATATTCAACGTGCGGTGGAAAACATAATAATAGACGAAAAAATAAGTTTCAAGCAAGTCAAAGAAAATAAAAAAACAATATCTTTTTGGAGTTCTTTTTCGCCAAAAAGCATATACATATACTTAAATTTATGAATGGCTACGCAAATTTTTATCCTCTTTTTTATTGACTATAATTTTAAAAGTACGTAAGATAATAAAATCTTTGTTTTATATTATTTATTTAAGGATCATGAATTTTCGTTGAGAATTTTTCTAAGAAGGATTAATATGACGGAGACAAGAGAGAATTAATAAAAGAAAAATCGAACGATCTTTGAGAATCCTACATTTATTATTGATATGCATTAACATATTTGTTACTTTTATTAGATTTTTATGTTAAACTTTTCTCTAACCTGAATTTTTATTCGACCCATGAATTTTTTATATCTAAATAATACATAATTTACTTATTTTTATATTCTTGTATTTTCCTTTTTAACGATTTATACCCATTGCATAATATTATAATAAATTATACATGTGACGTTACATTTATGGATCACAATTTTATTAACAATCTTAACAATCAATTAATCATAGAAATAGAATGATTATTGATGTTGATTCAACAAACGATTCATGTTATTTAACTCGCCGACGTATCAATCATCTTATAGACAAATATGACAAATACTTTTTCCAAGCGCAAAAGTCATTAATAAAAAATTGTTTACATAAAACGATCCGACGATAAAAAAAGAAGTGAAAATTGTAACATTTTCTTCTTTAAATTACAAAAATAGCAATCCTAAAAAAAGAGAGAAACTGTTTACTTTCTTAGTTTTTAAGATATCCGTGGGAAAGCTCATCATGTTTTAACAAATGTATATTGACTCTTACATATATATACACGAAGTATAGCATGAATTCAAGCGCACTAGAAGTCACTTCTGTTTATTTAATTTCTCTATATATCCACGGGGATTCTAAATCGATTGAAACTACTTGCTTACGTTCGTGCCACTTAATCTATTCAGATTCACGTGTGTGTATGTATACACAAATGTATCAGCCTACACAACGCTCAAATTTTTTTTTTCCTTATTTCCTTTACGTACGCGTTTGTCCAGTGATCACGTTTATTCATTTATAGTAAATCGATCATGTAAAGCTTTGCTGGATTATTATATCAAGTGGGTAAAAAATATATATAAATAGAAGAGCGTTATATTATATACATGGAACGAACAGTGAATATGAATGATTGACGCATGAATGAATTGTAGACGTTTGTAGAATTTAACGTGAGTAGTAAATTTAATAATCATCCCCTGGTAATAATCTAATGTATTTTTAGAATAGTATATAACCACTTGAGTTGAGGAATGTAAAAAAAATGTTTTTTTTTTATTAAAGAAAATATTTTTCATTGTAATATACAAATGTAAAAAATGGTTTACGTTATTTTGCTAATATTAAATATCTCACAAAAATTTTTATGAATATAAAATAAATATATACTAATTTTAATTTATAAAAAAACTATAGCAAATAACATGCGATGGTTTACAGAAGTTAGAGTAAGCAATGGTATCATATTGATGAAATAAACGTTTCTTGAATATCTACTCAAATAAAAACGTATAAAAACGTTTCATTGTTATCTAGAAATTAATAACTTTTTTTAACTATATTTTAGTTTTGCAATTTAAAGTCACGATTTCTATTAGGAGATAATTGAATTTTTTTCTTATGATTAAATATATTGAATTTTAAAATGATAGGAAGAGGCAATTTTGTCTTTTTTAATGTTTTAATTTGTTGTGCATAATTGAAAAATATGTATAATCACGAAAATATGTGATATCTACAACTTAATCTTCTATGTATCTAATTAAAAATAAAGTATCTATCAATTACAATAAAGAATCTGTCAAACATAATAAAGAAACATCAATGACAAAGAGCAAATAAAGATTAAAGATGAAAAAGCTAGATTCAGACGCTAATAAAATTGAAATATTATTAAAGTGTAAATTCAAATGAGAAGAGCCATGAGTAGATAGGCAAGAATAATAAGCGTAATAATGGTTAATGCTAGGTAATTGTGTTAACTTATAAATACATTAAGCTGTACCCTGAGCGTTAAATTGTCATAGAATATATATCAGGGGGTATATAGGGATCAAGTGAACAAATTTTGTTGAACAACCAGTCAATAATCGTATATATATGACCTTTTCGGTAATCGTATTACTTGCTTATTATGCAATGAATAAAGACTTCAAGCTAATATAACATTCATTCATCCGTATTTAAATGGAACCAGATTTTATTTTTATTATTTTATTCTTTTAATTTTAATAATATAAACACACTTTTGTTGCTTTTGAATGAAAAAAAAGACACGAAAATTAATTCTTATCTGTAAGCACTTTACTGTTATGAATATATAGAAAATTTCTTTTGAATTTTGGATTATCTTTGTAATTGAATATTTGATATTATATATAATACAGTTTGTTTGAAATAGGTTATATTAGTTATATATGTCCTTTGGCCGTATGAGAAAATATAACTTATTAGTTCAAAATATTAATCTTTTTTTCAATACTTTTAAAATTAAATTTTAGTTCTATTGATTTTTTCTTTTGTTTCTTAGATTGACATTTTATAATGAGTATAGCTGCTGTCGAAGCGCGAGTCATTTTTTTTTTCACTAACCTACGTTCAATATGATTGCTCTTTGACATATTGAACGAAACATAGTAGGATCGGTGATGCCATATTGATTTCTCCTGAGACATATTGAGTCTCAATATGTCTCAGGAAGACATATAATTCTTGCAATAAGTCGTGGAGCGCGTCTGAGACATATGGGATGCCAATACAAATTTAGCATGCTCTTTACATACTGACACGAATACGGCCTACGATGACATAAAATAATATATCCATTACAAATTATCAAATTGTTAGTTTTACTGATGATTCATAATATTCATTATTTATTAGTTGGTATACATGTTACATTTAATGTAATAACAATTTACATATGCTTAAACCATCAAAATTATCGAGGGCAACACAAATATTTATAAAAAGCAGCTTTTACAAATGGAGTGCTTTAATGATCAAAAGTAAAATACGATCTGAAAAAACTTCAATAAAATTTTCGTTCAAACTCAAGTTCAATTTTTTAAAATTTATCAATAATTTGAGGTGTCTATAATAATCATTGATCAAAATTGTTTAACTTTTTGGTTATTCCACCTGGCTCAAGTCTTGTACATTTTGATAAAGCTTTCATTAAATGAAAGTCACATCTCATTGAATCTATCCACGCTACAGTCAACGTCATCGATTTTATAAGTTTGATTATTATAATCGAGTAGGACAACGCATCCCGTAATTGTATTTGCGACAAATTGTACGTATAGGATAGTTTCCTTAAATATATAAAGAATACTTAATATAATTTAGTCACACATAAGTTTATCAAAATTTTTGCTCAGAGTAAATGGTATTTTTATCTTGTCGAATCGACTTAATGTATGCCCGTCAAAGCCCAGTTTATATTCTGTGATTTAATTTTACACATATTGCTAAAGTAATTTTTATCTTGTACAAGTTATAATTAAAATTGAATTTTTATTAAAAAATAATAATAATTGAAGAATCCATCAAATATTTTTTTTCAATAATTTATTTATTAATTTTTTGTATCGCTGTATTTGTGATATCATTGTGATGCTAATTATGATGCGGGATTCGAACTCGGGACCTCGAGATTACAAATCTATCGCTCTATCGAGTGAGCCACTGATGATCTCATACAATTTATTTATAGTGTAATATTACTATCAGAGTATTATCAGAGATTAGGATATTGTGGAACAGTCAATTATTTAAACGCTGTAATTATCATTAAAATAATGTTTTAATAATTATAGAGTTTCAATTTGTTGATTAAAACAAGTTACAAAAAGTAACAGTCAATAAAATGAATACATTGTGGCTCAAATTGTAACTATATCAATTAAAGAAATTGAATGCCCTGCAGAGGATTTTCAAATCATATAAAAGCTTTTCCGAAAGTGATTTAAACGTTAATAAGAAAAAAATATATATTCAATTATTAATCATCATTAGAGTCATTAAGTTTATAAAAATAATATTTTAAATCCAAATACATTGATTAGATTATTAGAAAATGCTGTCAATCTGCTTTGGACTATGCCAATATTTCATATATGCCAATTCATAAAAAAAAAGATCAATGAACAATTAAAAAACTAACAAAATTATACTTTCATTTAAAAGAAAACAATTAACCTCATACTGGAATATGAATGACGTAAACATAATAAAAAAAAATAATAAATAGAAGAGCCGATTGTGTGTGTATACGTACGCGAGTACACATATAGGTCAAAAATATGTTTGCTTGATCAATTACGTTCCTGCGGGAAAAGTCAAAGCGAATAAGCGCATAAGAGCGACTATTTTTTTTTATTGACCCTGCGCCGCAAGTCCACTTGATAGGATCAATCGCATTTATTTATTCTTTTCTATTTATATCTCGAAAAGTTTGCTACTTCAATTTTTTTTTATATAAGAGACCATATACTTTATATTTGCAAAAAGGTATGAGCTTTATTTTTCTTCCTATTTTTCAAATTTACTGAAAGAGATATACAAAAAATTTTTCTAAAAAAGAGCTGAAATTTTGGGATACCTTGAGGAATTACTATCAGTACTTTAATAAAAATACTTAATAACAAAGGTTGAAGACAAAAATTATACAGCTTTTCATTTGGACATTAATTTTAATTAAATTTTGTAAATAGCATTTTAATTTTAATGTTTGGTATTTCGGTTGTATGTTTTTTATTATTTTCATCAAAATTACAAGGAAAAAAATACTTGCAGTGGCTAAATTTTTGGTCATCAAAAACAGATAAATGAAATTCAAAGTGATAAATAATTTTTTTCGTATTAGAAATTTATGAATTAGTGATGCTTTATAACCTGAGTAAAAAAAGAAATCTCAAATTTCAACTTTTTACAATTCGTTTCTCAGTTATTTGGTCCTTAATCTACCTTGAAATTTTTCTAAAGATAATTGTGTTAATATATACACAGTACACTGTTAAAAAATGCATGAAATTTGCTTCCAGTACATGCATTAATTTTCTAAATAATACGTTAAAATTACGGTAAAATGTATTAATTTTCATGCAAATCATCATTAAATTTTATTTATTAAGATGAAATTTAATACTGATTTGCATGAAAATTAATACATTTTATCGTAATTTTAATGTATTTTCCGAAAATTTAATGCATGTACTGGAAGCAAATTTCATGTATTTTGCTTTCTCATAGAGAAAGCATTGTATCGGTAAAAAAAATTTTTTCCTATTTTTTCATTAATTTGTACATATTTGAACTCAGTGAGTCGAAAAAAGTGGTTTCCAGAAAATGTCTGTATGTATGTGTGTGTGTGTGTGTGTGTGTGGATGTATGAATTCAGTTAGTAAGCTGTATCTCGAGAACTACTCGATGGATTTGCTTCTAATTTTGCATGGAATTTAGTTTTGTGATTAACTTGCTGGGAAGCTATTGATAATTTGGTTTTTCCACCGTAGTTTTCATTTTAAAGTTTTTTTAAAAAATAAAAAAAAAATTCGATTTTTCGTTTTTTGGTTTTTTTTTTGTTTACTACTCGATGAATTTGCTTCAAAATTTGCATGGAATTTATTTCTGATTGCCCGGATAAAATAAATTTTTAAAAACTGATTTTCTTAGCTCAGTTTTAATTTTAGAGCATTTTGAAATTTTTGAAAAAAATGTTTCTATTTATTAAGCCAATAAAATCTTAAAAACTACTCGATGGATTTACTTCAAATTTTCCATACAATTCAATTTTTTGATGAACTGGTGCGGAAGCTATTGGGAATTGGTTTTCTTAGCGCAGTTTTTTTTTAGAATCATTTTAAGAATTTTTAAAAAATTTCGATTTTTCATTTTTTTTGTATTTTACGTAAACTACTCGAAGTATTTGTTCGAAAATTTGTATGGAACTTTATTTCGACTGCCAAAATTATTAAAAATTTTGTAAACTAATTTTCTTAGCGCACTTTTAATTTTAGAGCATTTTTAAAATTTTTTAAAAATTTTTATTTTTAATTTTTTTTATTTTACGAAAACCATTCGATTGATTTGCTCCAAAATTTGTATGCAATTAATTCGCTACTATCTGAAGAAAACAAGCTTTGGAATACTAATTTTCTCAGCGCAGTTTTAATTTTAGAACACTTTGAAAATTTTCAAAAAAATTTTTATTTTTCATTTATTTTCTTTTTGCGTTAACCATACTATAAATTTTCTCCAAAATTTTCATACAATTAATTCGCTATTGTCTGAAAAAAATTAGCTTTTGGAAACTAATTTTCTTAGAGTGGTTACAATTTTAGAGAATTTTAAAGATTTAAAAAAAAATTTTGATTCTTCTTTTCTTATTTTTTTTTATTCTTCGTGAAGTACTCGATAGATTTGTTCTAAAAATTACAGGGAAATTATTTGCGACTGCCAAAAGAAGGGAAATTTTCAAAAATTGATTTTCATAGCGTAGTTTTAATTTTAGAGCATTTTTAAAATTTTTAAAAAGAAATTTTGAAAAGAAAATGTTATTTATTTAACCAGTTAGATCTCGAAAATTACTCTATGGATTTGCTTCAAATTTTGTATATCATCTATGTTTTTTTATAACTAGGCGGGAAGCTATAGAAAATTTGTATTCATAGTGTATTTTTTTTATTATAGAGCCATTCTAAGAATTTGAAAAAATTTTCGATTTTTAATTTTTTTTTTGTATTTTACGTAAGTTAATTGATGAGTTTGCTTTGAGATTTCCATGGGAATAATTTGCATCTGCCAAAAGAAGGATAACTTTTATAAACCGATCTTTTTAGCGTAGTTTTCTTTTTAGAAAATTTTAAAAATTTTCTTAAAAAATTTTCATATTTCAGTATTTTTCCATTTTACGTAAAGTACTTGATAGAATTACTCTAAAATTTGTATACAAGTTATTTGCTACTGTCTTTATAAACCAAGTTTTAAATAAATAATTTTATTAGCGTAGCTTTTTGATCACTTCTTTTGTTTTCTGAGTTACTCTTGAAAATTTATAATAGTACTACTGAATTTAATTACCGTTACTAAAATTGACTACTTGGATTTACCAAGCTTAGTCGTGATAAAAAGATATCCACAAGATAACAAAAATAATAAATTCGAACCTATGTATAAGGCTAGCTAAAGTCAACAAAATTAAACACTTTAAAAGCTAACATTTAACCCAAACAAAATGTTGAAAAGGCAATCAACTAGCATATATATTCAAAATTTATAAAGTACAAAATGAATAAATATTAATGATGGACAATTTTTTTATATTAAAATCACATTTAAATAAATATAAAATAATAATGAAACTCAAAGAGCTCTATGAGAAAGCATTCCGCCAAAGCACTTGGCAGCGTTTTTTAACAGTGTATTTATATTTTATGAAAAAATATTACTTTTTCATTGTCCTAAAGGTTCTTTTCAAGATGGTGCGATTTTATTTTTTTAGTTTAGCCTATTAGTAGTCTTACAATTTTTTCGTCTTTTATTAAGATAAAACTGTATAGGTTCTAGCATTGTACTACTGACAATGATTGATTTCTTTGTTTTTTGTTTTTTTTTTGTTTAACGTGCAAAAAATATAGTAACAGGAGGGATTACTGTGATATTAAAACTTTTTTCATTTTAGTGACTATTTCCAAGTGGTCTATTACTTTTAGGGCTCGTGATTGAATAGTATTAAAAGTAAAAGTATAACCAAATATCAGGGAAAATCTGAAATAATGGAAAATTTAGTTTAGTATACATTATTATTTTTCATAATAATGGTCATTTTTTTATATTGAAGGTTATCAAAAAGTCCCATTTGAAAGTATGTATTTAAAACTATCATTTGATCTAATTGTTACAAATTTGAATATCATGTTAATTAAGGGTACTTGTACGTATAATAGTAATTTATCGAATGCAATCAGATGTATACGCATTTATAAGTACAGCTAGGCCTTTACATAATCACATCGAGTAATTTATAGTTTACAAATAGCCAATCTATCTGTAAATAAGCGTATTTGATAATATAGAGTCACATGGAATTAAATATGAATTCATTTTATCTGGGTCACTGTGACAAATAGACTGAAGACATCATAAGGAATCATTAAATAAAGTGAAAAATCTAAATTTGTATGATTTTAAATAGTGTAAGTTATTAAAAAATTTATATGTGGAATATTTTATAAGAGAGAATAAAAGTTTGTCGTTCCGATGGATTTTTGATGTATAAAACTAGACTCCTCCCCCGTTCTAATGATCACATGAAGTTTTGTAATTTAGAAGCTTACAAGGACAAATCGTTTCGAAACCTCAAGCTAGAAAATTTTCCGTGGTGGATATCATTAATGTCACTGTCCAACTTCATCACTTATTCATCTTGAAATTGGTATTCTCGTATATACTTTATTTTTGCTTTTTAAGCGATTCTGAATGCGAATATTATTATTGAGTTTGGTACTAGTCATCAAACTAAAGTTAAGTATAAAAACCAGAACATTTATGTTGCTTTACTAATAATCATTCTTGGATACTTAAGACTTCATTGATTTTTCAATTATTTTATTATTTATTTTATTTTATATAAAGTTGTAATAATAATTAAAATAATCTCAATAAAAGATTTTTTTTTAAAATAAATTTAGTCTAAGTATGAAATCTACTTACTTAAATAATAAAAAAAAATGAAATAAAAAAGCTAAATTAAGAAGCTCAAGTAATTTGAAACCACAACATAATAAGAGTTTCATAATAAAAATGAAGTACAAACAAATGAAAAAAAATGAAAAAATAAGGGAAAAAAGAAGAAACAAATGAACAAAAAGTACTTCAAAGAGAGAAAAGAACATAAATTATATCTAATCTACGTTACATCAAAGAAAATAAGAGAAGCAAAGTAAAGGTAATATTACTTGACTTTGTTATACTAATTTACTAAAATTCACTATATAGATATATGTCTATATATCTATAAATACACTCTTGTATACACAAGGCCGTTCAATAGATTTGGCTTTCATAGAACTAAACACGGTGATTTCGAGGTTTGACGATTACTCGCTCGTAGTCCTTTATAGATTATATCCAAGCCGCGGATTTCAAGCTCGATAAACGTAATATTCCAAAGTGTGTTTTGAGATACATGTGATTAGGATTGCCAATGGCTTTGATAAATCAATGGATCGTTAACTGTATAAATGATGGATTGAATTTTCAAACTTGAATTATTCCAAAAAAAGATTTTCTTATATATTTTAAGTTCCAAAAATGGATTGATTTAAAATAATTGCGCAATTTAATATTCGAAGCAAATTTAAATGGTCACTCGTATAAAATTTTTATTGAAAAGATTATTTTTAAAGAGTCCTTCAACTATAAATACCGCATCCTTTAGCTTTACTTTGAATCTCTTCATTTATCAATAACCACAATACAGTTGGCATTTCTTTAACTTTCACGAAGTTGATTGACGAAATCGGCGTATCGTTTTCTCTCCTCTTTCATTTATTTTTTTCCACGTACAGTAAAAATTCAGCTTGTAAGCGGACGCTTCGTGGACTATAAATCATCCTCTAAATGGTATATACGTACCTCGCGAATGCTTAAAGCAGGCCAAACTGTATATATTTTGCTAAATATTCTGATCGATTTTATATACCGTCTTGTAGTACTCAATCATGGCTTTGAAGCTGTCGATCTCAATATAAGGGGATGCTTTATTAAAAATGAAGTTTGCATCATGAGACTTTCGTTTTTTTTTACAAATTTGTATCTGTCTCGTTTTCATCGACTATTATTGAAAGTAAGCTTCATACGAGTTTACGTATACATTTTTGCCCAGAAATTTATTCAAAATATTTTATGTATCGTTTTATGCTTATGAAATATGGCAGCGGATATGCCATCTAAATGGAAAAATCAAATTTTACTCTATTCAAATAGAAATTTTTCATAAATCTTTGAAAAGTTTGTGGATGCATTTGTCAATCCAAATGACAATTCAATATATTGAAAATTCAAATTTTCAATTGTACACTGTAGAATTTCATATTATATGGTCAATGTCCCAATTGCTACTCGCTGTTAGAAATGAACCTATTACTAACCGCTCAATGTTATTTAGATACAAAAAAAAATTTTTAACAATGAACGGCTAGTAATAGGGTCGTGAGTAGCAATTGGGACATTGACCATATAAATTTTTGATATGCTCTAAACTTGGTTAGTTGCAAAAAAGTTGAATGATAATAACAATTTTGATTTTTACAAAAAATAAAATAATTTATTATTGTTTTCTTGAAAATTATTACTTGTTTATCGATTGATTTATAAAAAGCTTGATATTTTAATGAAATTAAGTTAAAAAAGCTCTTCTCGATAAAAAGTTTATTTCAAGTTGGTTATATACTCAATCAGTGATGCAATCTTGAGGAAGAAAGTTTAAATTTAGTTTGTATCTACGTGTTCGTCTCAATATGGATATACTGGTGACTATATCAAACTGACATGCTAATATTAAAAAGAAAAGTCATAAAAATTAATAAACGTCATATAACTTTGTTTCCATAAATTGTGTTTGAACAAATAATAAACAATTATCAACAAAATATCTATTTAAAATGTTATAAAGATACAATGTTATAAATGTCTATCCAATATATAATGATAAAACGTCTTTTGTAGCGCAGTCGGTCTTTGAAAGCTCTAACAATCGCCTTTAATATCCAAGTGTAGAAAGTCGCTTGATTAACTCGATTTTGATTACCTTGTCTTGTTGACAATGTCTTAAACTTCATCTTATTCTCTCTTGCTGTCTTTCTCTCTCTTACTTTATAGTATTCTGTCTGTATGCAGGCAAAGATTGTATAGTTTGAGCAATTTACGTTGCTAAAACTTTGTTGCATCTTGTTTGATGGTAAATTGAGCGTTAGCCAGTCGAGTACGCAGATATGCCAATCGCCGAAGAGAAAGCCAATTTCAAAAGCAATTATTATATCTTGCTTTTATAATGAGGAAAGAACTGTTTTTTAATATTAAAGTGTTGTGATGTTGTTCTGATTTTTTAATCGATTTTTTAAGGTGATATAATAAGGTGTGATATATATACTGATATTGCAGGTTCTATAAAATTTATCAAGTTTTGGTGACATCGCAATAATAAAATAATAATACATTATGCAACTAGAAAGTAAAACGGTATATTTCTTCTAAGGAAGAAATAGATTTTACTCCCTAGTTGCATAATGAACTTTACTTCTATCTCAAAAATGAGCGCTTTATTAACTTAAAAAAAGTGGGCTCAATTAAAAAGAAATCAAAATTGAAATTTTAATGTTAAAATTTTATGATTTTTATAATATATCGATTTTTATGAAAATTTGATACTTTTATAATCATTTTTATTAATTTATTTGATAAATAGATTCTTATGATATTTTATTAATAAAATATCAATAGTTTATAAAAATTTCACACATTTATTCGATTTTAAAGGTTTTTCATTTAGCAGGAAATAATTTCTTAATAATCGCTAAAATCACAATGCATTTCTATTTTTTTGAAATTACATTAGTAACGTATTTATAAACAGTTTATTTTTAAATTATATTACTTCTGAAAGTTTTCTAAAGATTCAACAAAACATAAATCGTTTCATATATTTAATGTTAAAAGGATGATAAAATTAATAATAAAAAATCATACTGCTATCGTATTTAGAGTCATAAAATTCTTAAGAACCTAAGGTTATTAATTAAATTTTTACTAAAGAGAAAATATATATTTTTTAAAAACTTCGTTTTTAAAGTAAATAGATATTTTTAAATGTTTGTATTTGCTTGCTTAAATGAATAGTTTTTTTTAGTTTAATGCAGAGTAAACTAATTGCAAAGATATTTATATCGTTAATTTGGTAAATATACACTAAATGAAACTCACGAAATAGTTAAAGATAGTTTTACTTAATTTACTTAAATATTCTAGAAATTTCTTGAATGAGTATATAATTACTTACATCTTTGAATATACGTCTTGACTAATTTCTTTGTTCCAATAAACTTTAACACAAATTTTTTTAACGTGAATAATAATTTACGATTTTCTAACCGATTCTATCTGAGAAGATTTGACATTGACATCGAAAATTGAATTTAGATGTTTTAAAATATCAAAATTTCAGTTTTCCAATATTTGAAGCTTATTTCAAATTTTTAAAATATATTTATGTGTCACAGTTCTATTTTTTCTATTTATATAAAGAATCTATTTATATAATCAAGAACACCACTTTATTTATATAATGAAGAGCACCATACAGAGATATTTTTAAAAAATTTTGAAATAAGAATACAGATTTTAGGAAATCATAATGTTTATGATGACAATGAGTAAATTGTATATTTTGAATTTTTGAGAATTTTTCTGTGACGTTAAATATTTTTGTAGTAGCGTATACCAAATCCGAAAAGTGCTATAATACCATTTTAATAAAAATAGTTAGATTTTTTATTCAGTAAAATCTGATTTATTTCTATTTACATTGTATAAGTAATGTAAATTTCGTGAGGTCGTCAGTGGCTCAATCGGTAGAGTGATGGACTCGTAATCTCGAGGTCCCGAGTTCGAATCCCGCTCTCGGCTGATTGATACAAGCACCACTATAAGTTACATGTGCTTTGTTTATAAACACACTGAAAAACTTCCGTCGTTATTTAGCATCAAAATGATAGCAAAAATACAGCGACGTCAAATAAAAGAAAAAAAGTAAAAAAGTTGGATAAACGGAGTATATATAAATTGCCGTATGGTGAAAATTATAATTTCTGATCAATTTAAATAAGAAAAAATACTTTTTTTTTATGTACCCAACATAAATAAAACCCTCATAAAAGTAGCTGGAAACAAGATTGTATTTATTATTGATGTTATCATAGCTTTTATTCTATAAAATTTTATGTAACTACTCCTGATAGAATTAAAAATAGTTTTAGATTAGAAAATGATCATTAATCATATTAGAATGCTGATTCTTATTGTAAATTATTATTTAAAATTTTAAAAGTATTTTGATTGCTACCAGTATCATTTATAAATTGTATATTTTTATACAAATACAGAGTACAAATCAATTCATAAATCCTTTAGATATGATGTACATATTTTAATTTTATTTATGTATATTATTATTATTATTGAACTACATAAGTATCCATAAAAATTTAATTAAGCAAAGAAAGAATGGCAAAAAATAATAAATGTCATATTATATCTGCAGTTATAGATAAATATCGTACTTATTACGTGCGATGTATGTATGTGTACTCATTGTAAACTGAATAGAATGAAACGTTTTATGAGACTATTATTAATACGATTTAATATTGACAAACTTTGTATTTACTATTGTTTACTATAAAGAGTAATATTGATTATTGTTAATATCAGATTTTAATCAGTCATGTAATCATTGATCACCGATAATCCATTAATTTTAATCCTTATTATTAAAAATGTCAATGCGTATATATTTTTAAAGGTTTAATAATATACGTAGGAATAGTATTTAGCAAGTTAGATTTGTACAGAGTAAAGAGCATGGAGCACTAAATTGAAATACAGGACTAGCTTTGACTTTGATATGCTGATGGTTTGACAGAAACCTAAAAACGATTCTACCCACACATGCTTGACACTAGTATACTCAGATCCTTTTCCTTATATAAGGTGAATGCCCTTTATAAGAAGATAACGAGGAATGGGTAAAATCATAACTAACCCAACCGTGTAGGTTTCGAACAAAATCTATAGAATAGTGTCAGCAGCAAGATAAGGAGAGGAGTCGCAAGGGGCTTAGACCCAAACAACTAAAAATACTCATGAAATATTTTATCGAAGCTTATAATACTAAAAATAATGTATGTATAAAATATTTAATTGAAAATTCTCAAATTTATAACAAACAATGTCAGTTATAAAAAGTAATAGCAGCTTTATAAATTGATATTTTGTAATTATTGTAGCTTTAAACTTTATCCCATTCAATGGTTAAGTTGTTTTCAAAAAATAAAATAATCGATTTTATGACCATGGGAATTAAGTTTATTATATCAAGATTTATTAAATTTTTATATGGAATTTAATTGAAAATAAAAATATTATAGTCTTGAATTACAGATCTAATAAATTATGAATTACATCAATCATTGCGATAAGTTCCGTATCTAAAGTTTATCATTTTTTTTGGAATATTTAATTTATTATTTCAATTTTATATATCGCTTCATTATAACTTTTTAGGTATTTACGTACAGCCATTTATTAACAATTTTAATTAAAATTCTTCATTATCAGCATCGTAAGCTTGCAATTGAAATTGAATATTGATCTTTAATAACATTTTAAAATACTATAGTTTTAACTTAGATATTTCTTATAAACTGTCGAAGTATTTTATTTTAATTGAATTTGTAATTTTTTTATTTAACTAGATTTACTAACAAAAATCAATTTCTCAATATGTCATTTAGATTATAATTCATATTAAGATTTTGCTGAATTTGAAGATATTAATTAAAAAACCATCTACTCTGTCAATTTGATTGTAAATCAAAATAGAATACATAATTTGACGTTATAATTTGCTGTTAAAATTTTATAGTTATTAATCTTGTTACTAAAAAATCCATAGTCATTTAATATGCGACCTCAATTTCTCGAGTAGTTGTAAATTCAAAATGCAAAATCAGGATCAATGTTTGACCTTTGTAATCTCAAGTAACCGTTTAACTGACGGCTTTAATACAAGTGATTAAATTTACAATCCCTCCTTCCTCTTAATTTTCCTTTAAATATATACACAAAGTTCTAAGAGCAAAGTAAACCTCATTTTTCGTTTTATGATCTATACTTTGTAACCTTAGATAAACTTTATCAAGCTCTCCCCAAAAGTCAATTTATTATCGAATAAATTAAAAAAAAAGAAAAATTCAACTTTCGTAAGAAAAAATCAAGGTAAAATTTAAAAGAGAAAAAGAATATTATTCTTACATTTAATTTCCATTTTTTTCTATCTCATAAGAAAATCGCATACAAATAATTTTTTTTCTCTTTTCTTAACTATTAATCCAACGATCTCGATATTCCCTCCCCTACACTTTTTTTTTTCTCTTACCGATGATTAATTCAAGCATATAGATCTCATGAAAGATGCAAGCCACGCTCTTGGCTTTTTACCCACGGAAAGTACAAGTATTCCTTGACCTTTACGTAAAAGAGAGAAAGAAAGAAAGAGAGAGACTAGACGCGTCCGTGATATTCACTACCTTTTAACCAAGGACCTTTTACTTTTCCTAAGGTAGGTAATTAGCGGCTTCTCTTTCTTTCTTGCTACTACTACTATTAAAACTAGCAGCACTACCACCAGCTTAACAAAATCTACGAGCTATCGATTTTTCTTCCACCTTCATAAATTGTGCTTCATAAATTTTTCTCTCCTTCTTCTTCTTCCCTTTTCTTTTGTTTTTTTTTTCTCCGCTCGTTTTATTTCAACGCTTCTATAAGATTTCGGCTTGCCAATTTATTATACTTTCTTATATAGTTGAATATTTTCGGGTTCGAATGAGAAAGAAAAGATATTAAGATTCAAGAGAGGTTCATATTATCTTTTAGGTGATGGTGTAACATATGTGAGTAATAAAGGTTTAGATAAATAACTAACATTATTTTCTGTGTTTTTTTTTTAACCGAGTTTTTATTTTATTAATAAATTTAGTGTTTTTGTATTTTGCGTTAAATGTCCATAAATTTTATCATGAAAAAAAGATTAAGAAAATGGTATATTACGCATGGAACGAAAATATATGATCCTTGCAAGAGTTAATTTTGTTGCTTGTGCTCAGCGAGGGTGACAAAAAAAAATGCGTCAGTTGTTTACGATACTTTTTGCATATGTGAGCGAAATTTAATTCTTTATGCCTATTTGGTGCATGAGGGTGTTACATTAGACCAACTTTGCTAACATCATGCAAAATTATTACTTTCGACTTCTCAAGTACGAAGTAAAACTTGCGTACTCTCACCTAAAACGCAATGATTTAACACTTTGTATACTCCAAGTAAACCTAAGAGAAAATCATATGTTTCATTTAATTTAGAAAATATTATTTTCTGACTATTGATTAACTTGTTTTAAGTATTTTGTAAATTTTTTTAAATTATATAAAATGAAAATTAAAAACTTAAAAAATAAAAAACATGTGTCTAATACGATGATAAAACGTTAATTAAAAATAGATAAATTTCTTAAACAAACTCTTTGAAGAAAATCAGGAATGTTTGCCAAATAAAAATGTTTAGCTTTCTTATTAACGATTATTCGGATCGTAAATTAATAATTTAATCATCATTTTATGTCTAAGGTTATACGCACGTTTATGTACTTTGTTCATACCGTTATAATATAAACTTGAACCTAAAATGAGAATATAAAACCTTTCTATTCAATTTGCTGTTAAACATTAACGTTCGATTATTTATAATTCAAGGCGCTCTAATAAACAGAAGTTGATTATAAACAAAATTAATTAATTAAAATTAATAAATTATAGGGTCATACATTTATGATTAATAGTTAATTATAAATTTGGTTTATTTTCATCTTCGTTGAAGTTGTTAATTAAGTTAATAATTTATATTATTAATATGAAAATATAAATAACGATTAGATTGATAAAATTTTTAGATAAACTTCAAAAGTACGTTGATGAAATCAAGTCGTTTATTACACGAAATCAAAAATGAAAAATTAAAAGTTTCACGAAACTTGAGAATTCAGCTCTAAATATTTCAACTGAATCAGATACTATTCAAGAGAACAGAACTTAACTTTGAAGCGATAATGAAAATATCATTTCCAACTGCTTTCAAACAATTATTTTCTTTTTAATGCATGATACATTCACTTTCGCTGCCTAACTTTGTGCGTCAAAACTCCATCGGTCGTCTGTATAACTAACACGTATATAAGAGTTGAAAAAAAAAGAAGTTTAGTTAGGGTGAGGGAATCTATTCTTAAAATATTCTATCCCTACTCTTAAAAATTCACCCCTTCGAAAGATCTTCGAAGCATATAGTTGGCAAAAAGTTTTTGGTGTCTTCCACTTTTATTTTTTATGTATATATACATCCATAAGTATACATATAGATTTCTTTAAAACCGGATGCGCATAATCGTGTAGCTTCTATATAAAGCGAGAATCTCTTCATGACGTTAATTTTCCCTTAGAGTATAATATGTTGGGATGACTTTTAGGGGCTGTCTCCTCCCTCTCTTCGTCTTCTTTTCTTCTTTCTTTTTTCTTCTTTTTTTTTAGCTCGATGAATCGATTTTTATCGCACACTGATAGCCTCCTCGGGAATCCAAGCTTATGACGTGAGTTTCTAGATCGATCTTTTGAGTTTTGAGAATGAAGGGAGGAAAAAAGTTTTTTTGTTGCGAAGGTTTTTCTTCTTTTTTTTGCTTTGATTTCATGATGAGAGTGATAATATTGTGGGTTTATCTTGTATTTTGTAAATGACTTTGGGTCTTGAGAAAAAAAAGTATGGAAAGTAGTTATGTTTGTTGAATTTGAATTTGTATTTTGTATTAAGATTACTACATGGAGGTTATTATTTCGGAATATTTTAGAGATGATTTTGATCCCCTATCGACGATATTAATAAGGTTTCAATAAACTTTCATTCATTAATCATTAACATAAGTTCTGCAATCAAAAGAGAATCAGAACTTCAAACCATCAGTTTGGTTGAAACTGTGAAAGATGTTTTCTTATATAATAACACAAATTTAAGCAATAGACTTTAACGCTCATTATACTCGGAGCCGAACGATATGATAACAACAATATTATAAAATATAATAAAAATTAACATACTTTCAAAGAATTATAAATGAACACCTGTTTTCTTCGTATAATCTACTAAAATAATGAAGTATAAGAAAAATGCTTTAAGTTTTAATGCGCCATAAAACATTCATTTGTTCCAAAGTAATTAACAATCTAAAATGAATATTTAATCTGTATTAGAAATTATGAACTTCATAGCCCATGTAATTAATGTTATTTTTAATCTGTTTTTAATCTTCATTTTTTATAATTGAGGATCGCGAGATGAGTCGATGTTTCTTATGCAATACAGCTCGAATAAAAATATTTTTCATTGTTTTGTATTGTTTGGATAAAAAATATCAGAAAAATGCAAGCTCATTTATGGGCCTTTGAAACAATGTTATTTACTTCATTTAATTATTGGTACTATAACATATAGTAAGTTAATGTTCAAAATCATGATCATCATTAACTCTTTGATCGTCAGGAGAAAGATATTTGTATAAAGTTACCATATAAAAATATTCGTCCTGAGACTCAAAGGGTTGATTTAATAAAATCAGTACATTAAATATTTGCATAATTGACATCATTTAAATATGTAGTGCATAATTAAAAAGTGTAAGTAAATGTTTAAATGAGCAATAACGATAAAATCTATGTCATCATAAAAAGAGTTTTTTATTCAAAGATTCCTAAAAAAAATTTCTTACCTTTTACAATTTTGTTGAATTTTTTCCAGTTCAGGTGATCTGTAACAGAAAAAAGGGAATAATTATAATACTAATAAGTTTTCACAAGACTTCTCATAAAAAAATTGTATAATTTTATAATATTTATATGAACGATATAATGCACAACAGTTAACTTTTTTATAGCAATAAAAGAAAGAAAAATAAATGAGAGAAATTTTCTTTTTTATTTCAAGTATCGACAATCTGTTTCTGCGTATCAATCTTTTGTCGAGTTACAGCTATTCAATTCTCTCTAAAAGATAAATATCAGTCGTTTTCTGAACGAAAAAAAGGAGAAAAAATTTATGGAGTACTAAAAAGCTTGAATGTCGATTGACATAACACGTTTATCATGAAAATATGCGAAACGAAAGAAATAAGATGCATTGATTTTCCATAATTTCAATTTTTTTATTATTCTTTATTGTCATTTTTTCTGCAAAAAAACCAGAGAAAGTACAGATAAAATCAAATGTAAATTTTTCTTTTGCATCTTACGGTTCATAAACATGACATACCATTTCCTTATATAAAATTACTGCAGAAGTTGGCGTATTAAAAATTTAATAATTTATTTATATTGGAATTCCTTTACAAAACACGATAAATTTAATACTGTTTAAATTTCGTTTATTATTCTTAAATAAATGTAAGCTCGCGTAATAAAATTATTTAATTTATACATTTTTATTGGATTATAAGTATATCTTTTATAAGCGGCAAATAAATAAAAAATTTAATTTATGAGAGTTTATTTATCATTCGGTATTCGGGTAATCCGTTTTATGAAGATATTAACATTGCGTAAAATATAATCAGATAAATATTTGTATAAAATTTTAAAAATTTGCAATAAAAAGAAAATAGTCAGAATTGTATCAAACATTGATTGTATAAATTGAGAAGATAAATGTAATGAATTAAATATTTAGAGTGCAATTTAAGAAATAAATTCAAATGTTTTAATCAGAAGAATCTAAGAATAGCTTTCATACATTTTTCATGATAAAACCCCCCTTTTTCCATTGAATGAAAAATCTTTGTTTGCATCCTATTTAATTCTAATCGAGAAACATTACGAAAAGCTTTTTTTTATGCCAAATCTCCACACGTTGGAAACAGAGGAGAGTAGCTTTTTTTCTTCTTGAAGTATTATCAAAGATTAATAGATTCTTTTCATAAGATCAATAGATTCTTTTCACACTCGAAGATTAAATTATTTTTCCATTGAATCGTGATTATTCTGCCAGTGTATTATCCAAAATTTTAATCCATTTTCTCGTAAGAAAAATTCTTTTCTTCTACCGAAAAAAAAACTTGAGCATAAATCCCAGTGTTGTTGAATTGCTTACTCATGTCAACCGAAGCGTAACCTCAATGTTAAACCTGCCAACATTTTTGCTTTCTCTATTCGTAAAACCCGCAGAATAAAATAAAAAAAAAGAGAAAGAAAAAGAAGAGAAAAAAAAGGAACGTAGTTCTCTTTCTCGTCACGAAAAATCTGAAGAAAACTGCGTGGGTGTTGGAAAAAGGATCACTTGGTGAAAAATAGTAGTTAATTGTCCTTCTCTTTCTAAAGATTAGCGAAGCGTATCGACCTTTTCTTTCTCTTTTGCCTTCACACTATGAGAGAAGAAAATTTTTCTTCTTTTTATTTTGAAAAAAAAGGGCACGTGTAGTAACGTAAGATATAATACTACCCTTTCATTAACTTCTCTACTCGCTCAAAATTCCAAGTTTAACGAAAAACGTTGAAGATAGCTGACTTTCTCTTTTTTTTCTACTTGGCCAGTAAATGATTTGGGTTCTTTTATAGATGGATATTTTTTCTTTTTCAGGATGTATTGAGGATGACAAGAGAATTTTTAACAAGTGTTATTGCAGTATCAGTAGATTTTCTTATTCTCTGGTACATGTTCGATATTGTCGTTGATTCGGTTTTTTTTATAAAAAAGGAAGTTTGGGATGAATTGTATTATTTTAAAATTTAAGGTGTTTTGTTAAGAAAACATTAGATACATAATTGATAAAAGTAATAGGATATCTTTTAATAGCTAATCAAATAATTTAATGCAGTCTTACGATACTTGGTGGTGGAATTCAAATATTTTGAGATATCACATAAGAGATTCGAAATTGAAGGGAGATTTCGCTAAGCTTGGAAAATATTCTTTGGATAAACATATCCATATAACGTATAAACTATGGGAAAAATACATATTGCAGTTAAACTCGTAAAAAAACAGAAAATTGTAAGTAAAAACATAATTGTTATTTATATATTTTAATTATGCCAATTTTGATATATTGAACACTATTTGTTGTTATAGTTAAATTTTAAAGAAAACTTTAATTAAAGTCAAATAAAAAGCTTTCCGAATAGCTTTAAATGCTTCATGTGCATCTTTTTATTCAAAACACAATTAATATATGAAGTACCATAATATAATAATTTTTGCAATAGATTAGTTATTTATATACATGTGTATATATAAAATGTTTTTATCTTTTAAATAATTTGAAAATTCCAACAGTTGAATTTTACAATATTTATTACAAAAATTAATCACGTAACATATTTCTTCTATAATACGATCTTTGGAGTTGAATTTCATAGTCAAAGACATTAATAATACGTTTTTTTATATTTATGTAACGCATAACCATTTTTTAATTTTGAGCTAACGTACAATTTTTATTTTATTTTTTTCAAAATTTATCACTACAAACGGGAGAGTAAAGCGTAAAACTAAACAAAGAAAATAAATAAAAAGTTACCTTAATAAAAATAATATCTCAAAAAAATTGCATATTAAAAAATGTAAATTAAATTGTACGAGTTGAAAAAAAAAAGATAATCGTAAATAAGTACTTATTAAAAAAAAACACGCACATGAACATTCATAAAAGAAAAGCATCTGCTTGTAAAATAGATAAAAAAAAGTGTTGCAACCACCAACCTTCTTATATCCATCAACAAAAGCGTAAGCTTTCTTCTTCTTCTTTTTTTTTTCTTTCTTTTTATGCTTAGCTTAGTGTATGAACGAACGATATGGGAATACGTAAAGAAAGAATATAAGCTTTACTTGACTTGAACTTATGCACAAGCGATTTATGTGCTTTGCTTTTTAGAAAGACGTAATTTTTATCCGGATAAAAGGGAAGAAATGACTTTTAGTGCGCGAAAATTTTGTCTCTTTGTGATTTACGATCTTTGGTATGCCGGTAAAAAAGTGAAAAAGAAATATCACAGGAGATTTTTTAAACTTGCTAAGATGATAGATTCTTTTTTCTGCAATGAATGATTCTTGAGACTATTTGTATGACGGTGTTGGTAAGATTAATGCAGGTGAGATGGTTTTTTTCCAATTGAAGAGATTTCGCGAGTGAAAAATTCAAGCTGGATGTTAACGACAGCATATAGTTTTGAGATTTAAATATTAAAATATTATTAAATAGTCACGCACATTATATATTTTATTAGATTTTTTTACAGAGTCCGATAAGACTAAGAATAACGGCATGTTAATTTAAAAAAAGTGAATCTTTCTACTTTTACGGTTTTACTCAACGACTTTTAATAACTGTTATGAAAAATTTTTTTAATTCTCTTTCATTATTCCATCCTTTTTTTAATGATAAATTACAACTTTTTTAATAAAAGAGCTTGCGTTACATTAAAACTTTAATGTGAAATTTGAAAAATTATAAAAGTTTGATATCTTAATATTTAAGTTTTAATATTTAACCCTCTGAGGTCAGATTTTTTTAAAAATATAAAAAAATTTTTAGCACGGAAAATAAAAAAATTACTATTAGAGATATTATATCATGAAAAAATAAAAATTATTTGGTAAAAATTTATATAGAGAATACGAAATTTGAAAAGATATTTAAATGGTCTTAAATGGAGAGCGGGATTCGAACTCGAGACCTCGAGATTACGAATCGATCGCTCTACCGGCTGAGCCACTGACGACCTCAATTATATTATCTTTTGTTAACATCCATTTACTTATTTTTGTTATAAAAGAATAAATAATAATAAAAATATAGCCAATCAACACGGAAGGAGAAGAATATCGAAAGTCCTAATAAATAAAATACAATAATACCTTTATATGAAAGAGGCCATTACATTAAGCTTTGACTCATATCTAAGACTTATAATCTAATAGGAAGATCTTTTCTCTTAATGAAGTTATAAAGGAAGGGGAAGAAAAGGAAGGTTATACAGAATCACTCTATTACTTGGATCGAAGACTTTCGATAAGACTTGACGAGCAAACGTTAACGAAAAAAAATGTATACAGTTATAAAAGAAAAAATGGCATTACAATTTTTATAGTGTTGTTTTCTTTTATGTATGAAGCATAAGAATTTTCTATGTTAGGATATTTTAATGTACGACGAGCTATTGAGTTACAATATCCTTTTTTTCTATTTTATTATGTGAATAAATTGATTTAATTTTTGTCGTGTATTTTTTTTAGTAAGGGTTAACACTATAATTTTATTGTTAATGTTTTGGTACAATTTATTGAAAAGAAATACATAAAGAAGATAAAGGAAATCAATGAATTAGCTTTTTTATTACAATTTTACTGGCTATAAGTAAAAATATAATAATTCAACAGCGCATTAAGTAAAATAATGAAGTTGTAGCAAAAATAAGAGAAGTTCAAATTGAAGGTATTTGAAGTCATAATGAAATTTCAAAGCCATTTTATAGATTTTACAGTTTTTCATCGAATGGATTTTGATTTCCATTACTTAAGATATAAAGGCGTCAATTCGCTTCTGTTATCCCCTACTGTTATAGGTTCACTGAAATTAAAAAAGAGGGGAAAGGTTTCTTTATTTCGGTCAGTAGTCAAAATTATTATTAACGCGATGAAGGACAGACGTTTGGGGGTTCTTATTAAAAATGTATGCGTCGACCGAATAAGAGAGAGAAGGAACGGCGAGAGAAAAAAAGGAAAATTGACAACTTGATGGATGGATAAATTCATTTTACCGACGTGCTTGTCATTTTCGTTTTTTTCTTTTATTTTTTTATTTATCATTATTTGTAGAAATGGAGCGAGGGATGGAAATTTACATATTTTTATCATAGTTGGATCCTGCATTATTTTGTTAAAAATTTTTGATAAAAAAAATGTTTTTTGCACAAACAAAGAGTTATTATTTTTACAGTTGTTTCATTTTTTCAAATTATAAAAAAGTATGCTCAACGAATTCTGCACCTTATCTTAAATATTGATGAAAATTGAAAAAATTTTAATTTGTATATTTATAGATATTATTGAACACAAAAGATTTTGAAATTATAAAATAAAACGAATAATTATAAATACTTGAGAATTTAATAAACATCAAAATAACTTTTTGAAGAATAAATTAGCAGCAATACATAACGTGACAAAATTTTACCTTCTATTAAGCCAAGAATAACAACACGAAAACATAATCTCCATCGTACTTAGCCACCATCAAAGATAAAAGATCTTAAACATACATACACCCCCCACACACATACACACACATATTTAAATCAATAAAGAAATAGTGAGCAAGAAAATGTAAGTAGTAAGAGTAGTTTACAAGGTTCGCGGAAATTCAACGTAAAGGTCAGGGTCAATTGACTGGAGTATATGTATGGCACACGAAAGCTAACAAAAAAAAGAAAGAAAAAAAATAATGATAAAAAAAAGAAAACAGAAAGATCTTAAGCTTGAAATTGGCAAACTCGATCATTTTCGTTAGAGAAAACATATAAGTGGCGCCAGCGACAATTCAAGAGGACATACATAGATAACTGAAAGAAAAAAGAAAGATAAAAAAAAATGGAAAATATAAGAGTTTGTTAAATATATAGAATAAAAATAGAAAAGAAAGAAAAAAAAGGTGTTGATGAGCGTAGGCGAAAGAAAGTAAAATACAGAAAATGACAAAGAGCATTGAAAATGAAATAGAAGTAATAAAGATATTTGAGAAATTGAAAGAGATAAAGAAATGGAGAAAAAGAGGATGCGTTAAGATAAACTAAAGTATTATAAAAGAAGGACGAAACAAGCATTAAAAAGTAAATGAAAGTATGAGTATAAGTGAAATTTAAGGGTAAGAAAATTTGAATTTGAATTTGAATTTATAGTATATCAAGTTAAAGGCTCAGGGTCTTGCTGTTATTCGAGGTTAGATAAGTTGTTAAAATATATGTAATTGTTTGTACTAGTACGATAGAGAGAATTAAATGAAAATAGCCATTTGCAAATTAGATTAAAATTAACTTTAAATAAATAACGATGAAATAATTAGAATTTCAATTATTTAGACAAAGTGCGAAAATCATTAAATTGGAGTGAAACGAGGAAATACAATGTAGAATTAATATTAGAATAATTTTCTTTTTATTTAATGAAAATTGATAAATTAATGAGAGAAAAAAAAATATTGTTTGATATAAAGGTGTGCTATTTTATTTCTTTTTAAATCATGAATTGAGAAATCATAAAAACTAAGCAACTTGCATATAAAAAGTTATTTGATAAATTTAAAAGTAATAAATTTTAATGAGACATACAAAAAGATATTTTTTCGTAAATTACAAACAATATTCTAGCATTGAAACAAAAGAAATAAGTTTTTTTTTAAACAAAATTTAATTTAGAATCATGAAATACTATTTTTACCAAGTTATTGTTGGATTTCGCCAGAACAATTGTCATCTGTGAAATGCAAATATTATGATATTACTCTGTTATTATCCGTGTCCAGTTATTGAGTGGTACCATTCTTAAGGTGTCCAAAAACTGGTACACTATCTTACATATTCATAATTTATTTTATTTTTTGTATTTTATTTAACAAGAATAAAAACCACATGCACTACATTACATTCATAATATAACAGTGGTTTTGCAGAGGTGACTAATTATTTTATTGAAGAATCAAATCTAAAAGATTAAATTATAATCCTAGAAAAATATATCTTAAAAAATATAAAATATGTTATTACGATTGCTGCTTATTATGTTAGATTACAGATTTCAAACGATGAACGAAAACTCTTTTATTATATTATTTAATGTCGTTGTATTTCAGCTATCATTTTGATGCTAATTAGCGACAGAAATCGTCAGTGTGTTTGTGAACTTCAGCACGTGTAACGTACAGTGGTGCTTGTATAAATCGGCTACGAGCGGGATTCGAACTCGGATCCTCGAGATTATGAGTCCATCACTCTACCGAGTGAGCCACTGACGATCTCTCAAAAATATATAAAAATGTATTGTGTTTTCACGTCAAATAAAGTTATCATTTAATATAAGTAGAGGGATATAATAAACATTGATTTATTTATTATATTTCCCAAATTATAATTTTAAAGGAAAAATGGTAAGCGAAAGACATTATTCAATGCATGAAATATTTTAAAATGATCTATTTGTCTTACAGTCAAATAATCGATGGAATTATTTCATCGATTGATAAATAATTGTTAAAAGTTAATAACAACCGAGATAACAACAAATTACTCCATTATAATAACAATAAATTTTTTAATTTATAAATTCTTAAAATGGGCGAACAGAAAAAAATTTCTAATTAGTCTTGGTATCTAAATAATCAACTAGCGAGAAATTAAAATTACCGAAATACATTAATTTGAAAGAAAAAAGAAACAAAAAATATATAAATAATAAAATAAAGTCAATAAAGAAAAAGAAGAATTCTTTTTATTTTTGTTTTACTTGATTCGTATGGGAAAGAAAAGAGTAGAGCTAAAGAATGTTAAATGATTACAAGAAAATAAATAGATTGAAACAGATCAAGAGTAAAATAGAAAAACGTAAAAGCATGGGAAAAGAAAACTAAGAGATAAGTGTGGCAAGAAAGAGATAAATAGAAGGATGAGAAGGATGGAAGTTTTAAAAGTCTCGTAATAGTGATCCACGTGTAAGAAATTTTTCTATTTTCTACAATATATTTCTTTTCTTACATCCAAAGATCTTCTCTCTTTCTCTTTCTCTTTTTCTTACTTTTCCACGATTTTTCGTCTCTTTCACTTCTTTATTACCTTTATTACCTTACTTCTTTCTACTATATCCTCTCATCTTATACTGACTATCTATTAGCTTAACTATTATAGCTTTCTTTTTTTTCTCTTTTTTCTCTTTTACTTTTCTTTTTTTTTTTTATTTTGGCGCAATTGAAAATTCTCTGTGTACAACTGAGCACAAAATAGTACTCGAGCGCTGTCTAGAAGCTTTTATTTTTTAAATTACAACGTCGGCCATTGGAATAATTTTTCCATTATAGTTTCTTCTTTTTTTTTAAACTTATTTTGCTGCACACTTATTTTTTGGATATTATCTCAACTTGAACTTCTATTTAGGAATTTAATTAATTTTTTTTTTACTTTTTTTTAAAAAGTATATGTAGATTAATTTATGTGAAGGTAGATAATGATAATTTAAACGGTTTATAATTAAACGATAAATCGTTAATTAAATTGTCTTTTAATTCAAGAAAGCAGAAATATTTCTTCTTGGATTTATGGCCGTATACTTCTATTTATGAATAATTAACCTTTTAACTGATCGACCGAATCGATTTGTTCTGTTCTATTTTTCCTCGTCCTTTCTCAATTATATCATTTTCTTTTCTTTTCTTCAATCTTAACGTTCAGTTAGATTTCTACTTCTTTCTTTTATTTATTTTATATTTTACTTTATGGATGACTACTTTGTTAGCTTCTTCTGTTATAATTCGTCTTTTGTAATCATACTAATTATACATTGTCTTTTATTGATTGAAATGATAGATTAATTATTTATGTTCTAAAGTAATTTTAATTTAAAAACCGAATATCAGTGGAATAATTTATTCTAATTTTCATTTGATGAATCTTTAAAGTAATTGACACGTGAATTTCGTTAGAAAAAATATTAAGATTAATGAGTTTTTAGAAGTAATGGGATGCTATTAGACAGATAATACTTTTTTTTTTAATTTTTTTTTCTTTATAACGTCTTACTTTCTTACAATGTTCGCTTAATTTGAATGAGTAATTAAATTCGTTTGAACTGAAAACTTTGAAAAGCGATAATCAATTTAAGCAAATTATTGTGCAGTCAAGTAGATTAAAAGGCTATTACTTAAATTAAGGTTTTTCTTTTTTTTCAATGTGTCAAATACATAAACTAACGAGCCAATTTGATTAACTGAATAATATTCCATAGTTTTCAAATAAATTAAAAAGTCATTTAATTTTTTAAATAAAAATTTACGGATGTAGTTGAGATATTCGAATGATGATTCAACGTATTATTTTAAAATCTGAGCTTCTAATTGAAAGTCTAATAATAAAAGATTAATATAACAAATAATAAAAATATATACTATCTTTCGAAAAAATGAATTTTTTTTTCAATCCATCAATTTGTTTCCTTTTTTTATTCTTCCTCATATAATTTCTTATGATCCTTTTTTCCATCTTAACTCCTTAATTTTTCTTTTTATCCTTCATTTTATTAAGGTTTAAAGCTTTGTATCTTCGGCCATTTCAATATACGACGGCAATCATGTAATTTGTAATGCCTTTATGTGATCTCGAATCGTAATTTAATATCATTTCTTTTTTCTTCAGAAAATAAAAAAAAATAAACGAGGAAGAAAAAAGTAGAGAGTAAACGATCTCAATTCTCAGAGCTTTTTTTTCCTCTTTGATTTCTATATAATAATTTTGCTTTTTTCGTTTGTACTTTAATGGCTTTAACGTCTCTTGAGTGTAGCTATAATAAAAATCTTTTTCATTTTATTTTATTTTCAATTAGTAGGATTTTAATCTTTTAAAATGTAACGTTTTCTCTTGCACATTCGAAATCTAAGTTTTAAAATTCGCAAAAGATAATTAAAGATTTTATAGCTTACATGGCTTTCAAATTTTCAATGATTCTTTTAAAATTATTTTTATCATGTGAATTCGAGAGAGTGAAATCTTTGTTGTAATAGTAATTATAGTAACGAAAAATTTTTTACAATTATTTTACTCTTATAATTTTTGAAAAACATTATTTTATGCAATTTTATAGCACCAAATATTCAAGTATAAAAATGATTTTCAAAGTTACTGTCTTTGTGTGTATATAGCATTGTTAAATTTAGCAGCAAAAACACAAAAACACAATGTCATACGTTGTAAGCAGATTAACGTTAATTATGCACTGAAGCCGAAGTACGATATAGTTTGTGGAACAGAAAAAAAATATGTTAAAAATAACATTTTTAGTTATTCATTCTGAGTAAGAAATCCGATAAGACTGTTTTATTTATAAATTCAATAAAATCAATGAAAAAAGTCACGAATTTAGATTTTTATTTTAAAACAAAAGTCACAGAAATCGCGAAATTATAATGTTTTTCACTTTAAAATTTGTTATTGAATTTTTTTTTCAATAATTTTGATTATTTGTTTATTAAAGAAACACGCATGATGCTCGATTTAATAAAAATTTCCAGAAGCAATTCAATCGTCGCGATCGAGATGAGCTTTAACTATAAAGAAAAAAAGATAGATTATTTGACGTCATGGCGATTAAATTGTCATTCTTTTATTTTACAAGGAGAAAAAAGCAACAAATGTTTAGCTCTTAAATCGAATTCGTTAAAATTACTTTTTAACCACAATAAATGAACTAGAGTCTAGTAGCAACAATTAAAGTCGTTTAAACTTTTATTGAAATCTTCATAAAAAAAAGAATTGAAACAAGAATTCATTAAAAAAAAATAAAAGTACAATTAAATTACTATATTTAACGTCATGTATCCATGATTCATTGAAAAAAGGATAACTTTTTAAAATTGTTTAAAAATTCTGTTTCTTTGTTAAACTACATAGTGCTTTTGCACATATAAATTTTGTGAAAATTTTCCCGAAAACTAAAAGCTTTTTCTATTCATGCACACGTTTTGTGTACAGCACTTCTATTAAGAAAATTAATTACCAAGACGTTCATAGTTTATACAAAACCTTTGCCTTGCTTGTCACGCGGATTTAATACTCCGGCTATAGTTTGAGCTTCCTTTTTTACCTTTGTATGCTCTACCGCAGTTGCGTTTAAACGTAGTAAAAGTAATTTTGAAAAGTGAAGAAAGGTAGATGGTATCATAAATAATATTTGGTTAAATTTAATTTAAAATTTTTGTCCTTAAATTTGAAGAAAAAATTTTTCAGATTAAAAGTTTTTTTTCTGAGATTAAATTTCAACATTGAAAATGCTTGTTGTAGAAATCCAACCAAGAATTGATTAGTTTGAAGAATAAAAAAACAATATTTAAAAAATTGTCAAACAAGAAATCAAAATTTTGTTTCGGGTTTTAATGTCCATTTGTTAATTTTTGTTAGTGACAGTTTTAATTAAAAGTTAACCGTAAAATTTTGTAGGCGATGTTAATCTAGCTTATTGTAAGTTTAAAGTTTATCACGATGAAATAATTGTAGGATTTGTAGTTTTGGAACAGTTTTGCGGAACATATTCTAATGTTCTATTTAAAATGCTACTTGTTTTGACATTTTTGATTGGCATTTAAGGTCTTTAAATTTTACTATAACTTGTAGGACATACTCGAAATTATATTAGGAAGCGAACAACAATCGTAAATTAAGATATTTACATAATTTAATAAAATTTTTACTTAATGTCTTGTTTATTACGTTTAAAATATGCATATTTTTTTAAATAAAAAGAAAAACATGAAACGGAAATACATAATTATAAATCTAGGAAACATTAGTACGAATAAATTCGTTGTAAAATAATTTTAATTTCTATATTTAATTTTCTGTTTACAAAACAAGCAACTTTATTACGAATTTCTAAGAATAAACAAAAATTTATATATTTAATAAAAGCCATATCAATATTTTCCAATAACAAAGACACCTTTTGTCTTACAATCAAATGAAATCAAAATACATTAATACTAATAATTCATTAATTTATTTTTCAGAAAACGTGATCGCCCATAGTAAATATGAGAAAATCACGAAGGTACTTAAACACGCGAATTTTGGTGTGCCGTGTAAAAAAAAGTGAAAGAAAAAAAAGAAGAAAAGACATCACAATTATATTTTGGGATATTCAAGTATATATGGATATGTTTTAGGGGCCATGACTAGCGAATTTTGGCTTTTAGCCACGCATCATTTTTAATGACAGGAGCATCGCTCAACGCTCGAGCAAAGTTTTTAATACGATTTTGGCAAACCTAACTTAATTTTACTTTTTTCTACAATCTTTTTTTATTTTTATTTCTCTTATTCACTTCTAATACGTTGAGTCGTTAAGTTTTGCACGGTTCAGTTAGTGTAAGATGAAAGAAGATAGATGCGTAAGTGTGGGTAGGTGGATATACATTACATAAAAAATGACTAACTTTTTATGTGGTTATTAGTTTATTTGTAACGTTCGAATGATTAATAGATTTATTTTTCTTAATATTTCGGGGTCGATAAATTTTGTTAATTTTGATTAATACAAACTTCAGTTTAAAGAGGAGGCGTGCAGTTTTAGTGATATTAATAATACTTACGCGCTTTATAATCTTAATTTATTAATTTTTTTTTAATATTGAAAAATATTTATTTAATTTCCAATTTTTATAAAAGTTACAAGATTTTGCATGCCAAATCTAATTTATCATTCTGACTTTTTACATTGTTTTTATTTTTTATTATATCGACTTTGAGGACCGTTGAAAGAAAGCTTTAATCAATTGTTAAATTTAATCTCGAATAAGGACATATTCACTATTTCAAAATATTAAGAAAATACGTAAATGTTTCATATCTTTTTTTTTCAAAATAATAATCAATAAAATTTCTAACGACAGCAATAATTATAACGAGGCAAGTATTAAGATACTAGGTAAGAAAGTAATTAATATCACATGATAATTTACGATATAAGCGAAGCAATAATTTATTGATATTCGATTATGTGATTAGATGCAAACACATCGTGCGCGAATAACAAAACAAAGTTTCGGTGTAAGTTTAGCCTATACCTCTTGTCGCGCACACCTTGCTACGGCGAATGTATCTATGCACGTATATATCCAACTTCTTAATGATTGGTTACAACAAACCCCTATGTATAACCGAAGTAACTATAGTTACTTTTAAACAGATAAATAAAGTTACTTACAACGCTGACTTTGCTTATGAGCTAAGTTAATAATATTTCATTGAGTAACTAAAGTTTATATGAAATATCTGTATTAAGAAATAGATAAGAATTTTTATTATATTATCCTTATATTTTATTAAAATAGTTTTATAATATTTCTTTAATTTATTAAATTTCAATTATTTTACATAAAATGTGGTTATATGTTTTGAAAATGTTAAAAATTATTTTACAAATACGATACAGTTTTTTTAATAAAAAATTTTATATTGTTGAAAAATTAGTAGTTGCAAAGTTACATACAATACAGAACATTTTTCATGATTATTTAGTTGCCATTCAATTTGTAACAGTTCAAAATTTATATGCATTATGCGCACGTATATACAGCTATGTTTATATTTATAAATTTGAATTGTGAATTAAAATAAATATATATGTAATATCTTAAATTAAAAATTAAAAGAGCAATTTAAAATTAAAAGCACAATTAAAAATTTCATTGCAATTTTATTAGCATTTTTCATTTCGTAAATATTTACTTTTTTTCGATATCAATATTTAATATTTGTATGAAAAACAAACAAAACGAGTGAATTTCCATTATATTTCGTTTTAAGCTTTCAACGCTTATCCGTAAATTCCAGCAATTTTCTGAAAATGAAAAAAAAAATGCTCTTAAGTCTTTTTTCTTAGTAAGCAAGATTAGCCTTACGAAACTGAAAAAAAAGGAGAGAAAACCAACTATACCAACTCTTTAGCACTAAGACCATAAAAAACGGTTTCTCACACTAGCACCCGAGATCGCTTAGCCTGATAATAAGTTGTGCATTACTCCTTGGTACAAGAGCGGATTTTCTTTAATTTTTTTTTTCTTTCCATCTCCTGTTTTTTTATTTTATACCCTGAGCTTTTATTCTCAGCCATTCTAATATCTTAGTATTTTTATTTTGTTTTGTCATCGAAGGTTCATTTGGTGCTCCTATTTAGAAAATTAATCCAACAGTACTATATAGTATCGTTGGAATTTATTTGATTTTTTTTAGGTTTCGTATTACTGGTAGACAAATAGCGAAAAATTTAGACGAGCCGCCACATGACACGACAGATTACTTTAGCGTGTGAGCTTTTTTTCAAATAGACAATCCTTGTGCGTGACCTCTTCTTATATTTATTTCTTTTTCTTTCAGCTGTAGCGTATTTCTTTTTTTATATCTCGCACGGCTCTTGAAAGCTCGAATTTTTTTTTTATTTTAAAAGACGAAAAATTATTTATTTGTTTCTGGAGTACTTTTTTTAGATTGAGGTTTTCACTCGTAATTGTTTGAAAGAGCGTTTTTCATGTAATTTAGATGATTTATGATGAAAGATTATTTACTTCAAAGTAATAAATTGTTTTGTTTTATAAAATGAGCATGTCTAAAACATCTAAATATTAGGAGTATTATAATTGAGACAGTAATATTTCTTGAATTTAAAAACAGTTTCTTTTTAATAATTTGATTGACAATCATTGAAAGCTTCGATTAATTAAAATATTTGTTTAGTTTTTAAAAATATTTCTTTTTATAAATACAACTGATCTTAGTGACTGTAGCGTAAGCGAGACTTGTAACTCCGTCGGATGGTGTTATATTCGTGTTTTTTTAAACTTTTGTATACAATCTTTTCTGAGCAATGGTAGCATAATAAATAATATGACAATTTTGAAGAGAGTAACTATTAAAATATACGTCAGCCATTTGGAGAAGATGGTCGACACTATTATTGAAATGTATGCCACATAATCTACAAGGGAAACTGATCATATTGATTATATGTGATCGCATTGTGAAAAAAGATTATTTAAAACCAATATCAAAATATATGAATTATTTATTGTTGTGGTGAAAAAGTTTTAAAACATCGCCTACAAAATTTATTTTGATAAGTAAAGAGTTTATAAAATACTTATTGTCATACCATACACAACTGTTTCTACTGAATCAGAATGGAGTTTCTTCCATTATTTCCTATTGAATGAAATATTATTCGCAACATTTGATGATAAATATTTTAAATTTTTATTAAATATACATGCATGGAAAATTTACATTAAAAAAATCTGCTTCGTAAAATTTTGATAAATTGAGACAAAATTTTGTATAATAGTAAGATTTACAGATTTTTATTATTTTTACCGAAAAAGAGTCGTTTTCTATGAACTATAAACTTTTAAATAGCAATTAAAAGTTGTCAAAAACTGTTATTAGTTGAAAATTTATTTCGTATAATTAAAAGTATAAAAAATTTTTAAAAATAAATCTACGTGAAATCGTCTTTCCTATTTTTTGTATAATGACCATTGTTATACAAATATAATCATTTATTAAATTTTTACAATCTCAATTTAAAAAAGTTATCTTATAGTGATAGCGGTTGAATTCACATTTTGCACAACAAAATTTAGAATTAAAAATATTAAACATTCATTGCTTCACAGTACTTTATGATAGTTTTTTAGATTCTCCCTTTTTAGAATAGGAATCCAAAGATGAAAAGAAAAGAAAAAGTATGAATTCATTGCGTATCGATTAGCTGTTGGAGAAAATCTAACTGCAGAGAATGATTCCACCTTATTGGTTAATAAGCAATTATATCAATAATTATAATCAAAGCAATAATATTAGAAAACAAAATACATAAACTTGTAAAGTGACCCATAAACATTGCTTAAATTTTCAAGTGAATTCAATCATTAGTTTTGAAGAATTTGGAGTTCTCGTATTAAAAAACAATAAATTATTTAAAAAATATTGACTAATTGGAAATAGAAAAATGTTATTCATATGGAAACTCAAAATTCTCTGGACTAAATCAACGATTTTGTTTGAAATTTTAACCGAATAATGCTTAAGGATTATTTTACAAGTTTGTGTATTTTCTTTTTAAAATCATTACTTTAATTATAATTGTTAATATAATTAGGTATTAGTCAATAAAGTAGAATCCTTCTACGTCGTCTTAATTCGTAAAGTTTTTGGCTCAATGCCAGAGCAGAAAATTTTTCGAAAACTGTGACTCACTTTGATAACGTTAAATTAAATGAGCGAAGTTAGATATGTACAAACTTTGTGACTTTGAATTTAAGGGAAGTAAGAGAGTCAAAATTTATTATGTGAAATAAAGATATAAAAAGATAACACGTGATATTATGAATGAAATTTAATAAGGTGATGCGATAAAAAGGTATTTACTGTTTTATTATATAAATATCCTTTATTAATTACAAAAACGTCGTCATTTAGGAAACCATATTCCCTTATCATAGTAACTTGGATAAACATATATTATAAAATAATTTGAAACACAAAAAGTTATTAGTGAGCATGCTTTAAATAAAATAACTGTACAAGGGTTGAGGAAAACGTTATAACCTCTACCGCATCCTGTTGACAATCTAAGGGTTGAAGGAGATGTTATAGCCTTCGCCATATCCTGTCGACTGTCAACAGGATGTGGCGAAGGTTATAATGTTTCCTTCAACCCTCCCATCGTTATTTTATTTAAACAATTTTTTGCAATAAGTTTGTTTCATAGTACAATGTTTGGATGGCTCCAGAAACTTCGACTTTTTTTGTAATCATTGAAGAACTTTTTCAGAATCGTTTAGATAAATTAATAAATTTTCTTATCAACAAACTTATAAAGTAAAGAGCAATAAATTTTTTTATACCTTTTAAAAATTATTTTCATTTTTATTTTCCATTGAAAATTTTTTTTTAAATTTATTATTTTTAATTTTAACAATTTTTAAAACAATACATTGTAAAATATTAATGTATTTATAATTGAGCAAAACTTTAATTGAATTTAATAGTACAATGTAAATGTAAAATTTAATATTTTTTTAAAAAATCATCATGCTATTTTATATTTTACGTAACGAGACGAACTATAAAGTTTTACCAGTTAATTTTATGATGTATACAATGTAAGCTTGCGCAAGCACTAAAAGAGAATAATGCGAGACTCGATAAGATAATAATCTTTAGTAATGTAAGTGACCATAAAATTTATAAATATAAACTATTTCAAACTTAAAGTTATTAAGATTCTTCTAAAAGCTTATTTTATTTTTTATTTTTATATAACAAACAGTCCCTCGGAAAACCGTATTATATAGGAAACAAAATTTTATCACTTTTTTTCTCGTTCAAGCTATAAAATCAAATGATTCATTAGTCCATTGAAAGATCAAAGGTCTTTAAGAGAGTAACTTTAAGGGAATCTTGTTTAATTTTTTTATTCGGGAAAATTTTGGTTATTAAAGATCGAAGTATTTAGGAGAAATGCTGTGGACTTTTATTCGGCGATTCACGAGCTAATAAAATAACTTTTATTTTTTATAAATAACTTCTTTTTCTTACGTTTTATTATACTTTCGTTTGAAAACATTGAGGAAAAAATCGTAAAAGCTGTTGACTACCTCATTATAAACTGTTGCTTTCTTTTTCAAAGTCATTAATCTTTTCAAAGAGAAATTGACGTTAAGTTGTAAGGAAAAATTTGATTTTTGTTTTGTAACTCGCAACGTGAGTAATGTTGAATTTAAACTTTTTAAACATCTTTCTCAATTGCTAAAAAAAGTGTTTCGGTTTTATTTTTAAAAATTTGTTTCTTCGAGTCGGTGAAAATAAAAAGAAAATGTCCATTTCTATTTAAATAACTAATAAATCACTTTTAGCATCTTTATTTTTGCGATATAAATAATAAAATTAGATTTATTCGCTTCGAATTTAAATTCTCTAGTATTTTATTATTTAAATAAATTAATGAAAATAATCCATCCTTTGTTTTTGTTAAAAGCAAAAAGAAAAATCGAAAAATTTAAAATCCGATATGAAAAACCAAAAGATTATTCGATTGTTATGCTGAACAATAATTCGTGTTATATACTCGACTAACAAATCGTAAATCCACAATAAACAAACGTTTTATAATGACTGATAAATAGATCCTAGAGAGTTTACTATGGCTTTACAAAATCAAACACCCAGACAATACTCCATTCCTTTCCCTCTCCTCTCTTCACTTCATGAGTACAATCACCCGTATATAAACCGCTTGCGAAATTCGTGTAAATACGACTTTTCATTCAAGCTTTATAGTACGGATTGCTTACAATAGATATTTTATACTATGGGGCTTATACGATTCGTCATGAAGTTAATTTTTCTTTTTTTTTTTTTTTTTTTAATTAAAAATTTAATTAACGACTTTTTATTAGACGGATTGAGAAAATTTTGAAAGGGAGAATAAGAAGAAAAGAAAAGGTTAATTAGTAATTAGAAGAATTTAATATCAAGATATCATTCACTGTAGAAATTTTCAAATTCAATTGGTAAGAAAATTTGATAATAAATTCACCATTTGAATATAATAATTTATCTTTTAATTAATTTTCAGTTTGGAAATTTGAGTATTTTATTTTTATAGATCGTTTTTAAAGTTTTAAATTACAAAAGGTTTGAAATTCGTGTAATTTATGTTTTAGCATAATATAGAATTTTGAAATTAATAAGGACATGATTTTACGTGTGACCGTACATTCTTAAAATTAGATAAAACTTTTATAAGTTACGCGAAATTATTTGATTAAATGATTTTCTAAAAAAAAAGAAAAAGGATTTACTAGATCAACGAAATCCTCATATTATCGAACTAATTAAATCTGTTAATAAGAACGTATATTATTGCTATTAGCCAAAAATTTTGTCACTCCAGTGTAACTAAAGCATAGATGTGTTAATGAAGAAACTAACTTTAATTCTTTCATCATGCGTATTATTTCATATAGTAATAGAAAATTTTCATTGGACGCGTTCCAAAACATCATTAGAATGTTTCTTTTTTTAATATCAACAAAATTATTTTATAAAACTATAATATTTTTAGTTAACGCAATATAACTTATGTGCGTTATAAATAATACGTAATTTTACTTATTACTATTGATGCAAAGGGCGGTACATACAATATTAATATTCGCATTAATTTTCATGGCAAATTTACGTATATTATTCATCATAAATTGTAAAAATAAATATTTACGATTAGAGACTTTGTTAAAGTTTTAATCTATAAAAAATATCATTTTATTTTTTAATAAATACTTTATTTTAAAATAAATTAGTACACATACTCTTGAATTTGTTGAAATTTGTTAAACAATATTGTGCAAATATTTATTAATAGTTGACGTAATTAAATTTAATATTTTTATAATTTGCATCTCGATTTATCTTATTATCAATAAATAAATAATAAAAATTGTACACAATTATTCAAACAGTAAGAAAGCAAAAAAGAAAAACCTCAATTTTTTCGTAAACCACTGATCGATAAGCTTCATTATTGCAAAAATTTGCTAAAAATAACCTTACATCATTAGCTCCCCTCATAAAATATTTTTATCTCTTAAAATGTATGTGAGGTTATTATGACTTTAAGGCATGAAAAACCCCTTATTTATGTATATTACGTTAAACAAGCAAATAAAAAAAAAATAAAAAAAAACCTTATACTTAAGTCGTTGTAACCGGAAGAAGAATTTCTCTTTCTCTGTCTCTCTCTCTTTTGTTGATTATTGATAGCCCTCAGCTGTTTGACTTGAGGTTTTTTTGGCTGACGGCCGGTTAACGTCAGAGAATTAACGCGTGCGACAATGTATAAGCAATAGTTTTTTGGAACCTTAGGCGCACGCACACACATACAAGTGTATATATGTATATACTTTGGATCTATAGATAGGTGTCGTCATTGCATTTTATTGTTATTTCGAGACGTTTGTTCGAAGGTTGAAGTCGAATTATAAATCCCCTCCTTTCTTCCCTCTCTACTTTATCTTTCTACTCTGGCAAGAAGTTTGATGTTCTCGGTGCTTCGAAATGAGCAGTCTTGCTGTCTACTATCCGTTGCTTATACCAGGGGAAAATTATTTTAATTTTAGAGATTAAACGATTTTTCCTCGTTAATTTTCACGTGCGTCCCGAGGTCTTTTTTCACTAGATTTTCCACATTTTTTAACATTTTATTTATTTGTTTATTTCTAGTTTTTAGGAGCATTATTAGTTTAATTTGATATTTACGTTGTTTAAGAATTTTGTTTATTATTCTGATTGAGAAAATGCCGGAATTAAAATGTTAAAATATTTTTCATTTTTTAGATATGTTATTGGGGGTTTAAATTTTCTAAGTTTATTGTTTTCTTTCGTTTTAATTGCATTTCTATTATTCATTCATATCTCATTCAATATCTTTGTTATACTTGTATATTTGTGGAAATAAATGAATTAGTATATTATAACTTATTTTAATCAATTTGATTAGTATATTTCTAAAAATTCACAACTTTTATAAATAAACGAAGAATTATTTTGCAAGCGCTTCTTTTTTATTTTCTTTATGACATTAGACTTTTCATTAAACTTTTCTAATTCTATTAGTATTTATATGTTTTAAATATTTTTTATATTATCTTTCGCATTGACTTTCCCTCAATTTTGGTTTCTCACAGAGCAAGTTTTGTGTTTGTCAACAATAAAGTCTTCAAAATAACGTTATAGAAATAAATTTCGAGATATAAAGAATTAAATACATTAATTTTAAAAAATGTATGTTCGCGTGCGCGCGTGTACACGTGTGAGCATTTATTTACGCATTTATAACTAGAAAATATTTTTTTTTTTTCAAAAAGATAGCGGTCAAAACATTATTTTTTATTTAGTAAATGTGTTTATTTTATATAAATTTCTATTTTTTGAAAATGTTACTCCTTAATTAAACTTATACTTCTGAATTTTTAAAAAATTACCGTTTATAAATAAATTTTCAAAAAATTAAAACTGTAATTATCATCATTAGCTTGTTTTATAAGGAAAGTACCTTCTTTAATAAATTTTATTATATTTTTAAGCTTTAGGATAAAATAGCTCTCAAAAAAAAGAAGTTATCAGTAGCTCACTCGGTAGAGCGATGGATTCGTTATCTCGAGGTTCCGAGTTCGAATCCCGCTTTCGGCCGATTCTGACACAAGCACCGCTGTACGTTATATGTGCTGAAGTTCACAATCACACTGAAGACCTCCGTCGTTAATTAGCATAGCAATGATAGCATAAATACAGCGACGTTAAATAAAAAAAATTTAATTTATGATTTGACATTGCTCTTTTTTTATGTAAAACGATTTATTAATTTTTGTTTATTATTAATATGTGTAATGTAATGAGTACTATACTATTCATTAAATATTATTTTTTTCTTAATAATTGTAAATGTATTTTTGTTTTTAAGAATTTCTATTCATATCTTTGTCGTGTAAAATTCTTTATATCATTTTTTAAATTCAAATTTAAATAAAAATATTTTCAAACCTCGAAATTTAAAAAAATTAAATAAATAAACAACAAAATACTTTTTACTTATAATCCAACGGACGAGTCCAAAAGAAATAATGATAAAATAAAATTCTTCTAAAATATGTATCTTTCATATTTATCAGTAAATATTTTTCAAATACAAATAATATAAATGATTTTTATATTTCTCCAGTCTAATATTACAATGTAGATAAATAAATTTTTCGCTATTCTAATCTAAAAATCACATTTTCGCTGCTCTTTTTTGTTTCTCATGGCGAAAAATACAGTTTACAACTGGTATGTTAAGGTTGTTTTACGAAATTCGTTACGACCCTCACCTTCGATTTAGACCGTAAACTTCTCGTTTCGTAAATAAAGCTTTTCCAAACCCATTGCGAAATGTGCTATACTTGTAATTTTTAAAAGACGCCGCTAATTCAATATCAAAAATATTTTTATTTTACATAATAAAAATATTAATTTTATTATTACTCCTAAACTTCGAAACTAGTTTTGTTTATTTCATCACCTAGGTATAAGTCCCTACTTCTGTGTCTAAACCTATTTTTATGCTTTACATGCATTAAATAAAAAGCAAAGAATTGTATTTAGACACAGTACTCGAGCGATTACGCATATATATTATATTTCAATAAAAAATCTAATGAGATTTTTTGAACTTTTCTTCTAATTATAAAGGCAAGTATTTATTAGTGCACAGAACACCTAGAAATATAATGAAATTTAAATATTCCTTAAAAACAAAAACTACTTGTTAAATTTTCATGGAAAACCGTATTTATTAAAATTTTTTTATAAAAATTTTTCAGCAGTAATTGGCGTCCTATATTAAATTTTACATTCTGCTTGTTAAAATGAATAATGATGCTTTTACGCTCTGTTTTGATGTCACGGTTTGGGGATTTTTCGCTCGATTATATACCTATATACATTTTTTTTTGTTGATGCGTTCTCTTCGGCATTTTATGATTTTTCGGAGATAAAGCAAGAAACGAAAAAAAAGGAACATACGCGTCAACAAAATATCCGGTAATGTAAATGTCATTCGTCAAAAATACATATATCTTATTTTTTATTAGTGCACGTTATTAAAATACTTTCATTAGATATTTTTATATCTTTATGTTATTTCTTTTAACAATAAAATAATATGCATCTGTGAATACCAATAAAATTCCTTGGAGATATGATTTTACTATCGAATTAAAAATACAGATTAAAGTAAGTTTAAATTTTTAACCGATTTACAATTTTAATATGTTGCTTTTAAATGGTGAAGTATTGTTTGCACTACAGATAGGTAAACTATTGGCAAAGTAAATGTAAATAGGTATCAGCACTTAAAAATGTGTAATAAACATTTCATTGATGATCGTTAATGTATCATCGATGCGTAGCTGTAATTCCAAATATTACGACCTTTATAAATAATTATATTATGTCATTTCTAAAACAAGAATTTATTTTACTGTTTATATAAAACAAAAAATCGATAAAATTTATTCTGATCGTTTTTTAAATGGAAATCTCGTTGTATTTTATTATAAGCAATAAAATACAATGAAATATCATAACTAATTATTTCATTGAACATTCTCGAAAATTTTATTTTATTATTTTAAGCCAATATTTTGAAGTATCCATTAAAATAAATTAATATTATATATGAAAATAAAGGCTGCATTTATCATTGTACATAAATTTAATTAACGTAAACATAATTATTGAAGTACAAAATAATTAATTCTTCGAAAACTCCCATACGCGTATGGAATTCCAAAATTTATTATTTTACAACGTATAATTTATTCAAATTTATTGATTTTACAATTTGATATTGCTAATTATAATAATAATTATAATTTTCGTTCGTCGTATAATTATTTATAGATAATTTATTATATCATCAAATATTTAAAATTGATTGTAAGGTGTTATAAAAAGTATCTAAAAATTTATTATAATTTCCCTTTTATTGTAAAAATAAATTTCATTTTTATCTTTGTCGACTTTCTTTTTTAAAAGTATTATAACATACGTACAATCATAATGGCAAAAGAAATAAACCTACGATTAGGAAAAAAAAGGGTTGCATTATAATGCCGGTTGCAATCTTACTTAAAATTATAAAGTTGTTGGACTTTCATTTAAACGAATTAGACTTTCGCTTGGACTCTTTATAAATCTAACCGAGTATAACGTTCTATGTGTATATGTATAAAGCGAGATATTTACATTGATATAATGTAAGAAGTGCAATTTCAAGAATAAAAAGAAAATAAAAAGAGAGACGAAGAAATTGTAGAAAAGAATTAAGGTGCCAGTTGCGAAATGGCAAAAGCTCTATGATGCGATAAGGTACTGTAGCAGGTCTCTGTTACTTATACCAGTACTTTTTCTCTTACTTTTCGCTCTGACAGTGTATTTATTTATTTTTTTTTTTTACTTTTTCTTTATTTTTTTCCTTGCAAGCGCTTGAGTAGCCTTAATACGATGCTTGGCAGGAAGTTTTATAATTTTTAGAGTTATTTAATTAAAGTTTCAAAACATAAATCCTTGTGTTCTTAAGTAGAAAAAGATAAATTTCACGTGATTAGTTTTTATATATTTAGAAGCTCGTTAAATTTTCTTTTATTTTAATTTTCTTGGAAAATAGTTTTTTTTATATTCTCTGTATACTCGTGTAAAATAGAATTCATTCATTATGGATTTTTATGACATTAATAAAATGCATTATTTAGATGTAGTTTTTTATAAACAAACATTCACTTTTATGGTTTACATATTTAACGTGACAAGACTAAACTTTTTTTCAAAGGATATAATATCAAATTTTAATTTCCTGAAAATTTAGTATAAAAGTTATGCGTTGTATGTGACCTTTAATCATTTTTGTGATGCATAAAAAAATCATAGGCATCTGAAAATAAACGACTTTTTGATGAATTTTAAAGATAGGGTATATGTGATGGATAGCAAACTATTAGTTATTGCTTAAAATTTTTAAACAGTGTTATGTTTATTTATGAAAAATTTTTATAATATTAAATTAATTCTGACCCACATAGAAACATTAAATTTTGCCTCTGTATTGCTGGATATGTATACAATATAGTCTGTATATAGGAAATTTTGTATACGAATAAATTATATATTCACCAATTTATTATGTATATGGAAAAATTGAAAAATTTTGACGTTATAACTTTCGATTATGTTGCAATGAATTTACAATAATAAAACAAGTATTAATATTTATACCATTTGACTGAATTTTATTTACTGATGAATTAAACAATACTTAACTCAATATTACAATATTTATAATATTGTAACATGTTTATATTGACAAATTACAAATTCTTCTTATTATATGTAAACATTGTAAACATTATTATGTTTTATATGTGATATGAAATAAGCAAAACAAATGTGTTTTTCTTATGTATGTCATTTATAAAATCAAAGTAGATTGTATTAATTAATTAAATTTTTTAACATAAGTGATAGTTTTAACAGTTTTTATATCTCTGTAATTTTAATATGAACCGAGTTATATATTTGATTAAATTATTATTAACTTCGAATAATATCCAATGAAACAACTGCAAATGTTATACTTCTATATGACCTCATTCAGAATGTACGAATCAAATCCTCCTTTGGAACGGGTTTGGGTAGCACTTGAGTGAAAAAGGAAAGCAGTCTTATTGACAAAGGGTACTGTATTGCACTTTGCTTTAATATACGTATTTCATAATAATACTAAGTAATACTGATGATCTTTCTCATATTTCATACTAAACCTTTATTTTCATATTTTTTTTCAGGCTAAGCCCTTGAATTCAACATAAGCAAATAATCGGGCACGTGCTGTACGTAATATTTTGTTTAAGTTGTAGAAAATGGCAAGAAAATCTATGTCATCGTCGAATTTAAGTTTCGCCTTAACATCTTGAAGTAACTTTACTTTATTGTTCCCCTAATAGGCAAGTTACTCCCATCAGTACTTATTTAACTTGTCTCATCTTATATATTTTGTTATTGGCTATTTGTTTACACAGTTAAGTGCTGATGTCTGTAGCGGTAACATCAGCAGTGCCACATACTCAAGAAGTCTCTGATGACCTTATGGACATTTCCGTTATTTTATATTATGTGTGTGTGTGCAGAAAATGATGTGCATACAGCACGTGCAAGCGCTATTATTCTCGTTTAACTCAAATCGAGAAAGAAGAAAATGAAGAAAGAGCGTGTTGTACAATATAAAATGCGAGAAAATTTTTGTTTTATGGAGTGCAATGTAGTATGGTTTAATATAATGCACTTTTTAGTACATTAGAGTGAATAAAAGCTCCTGTGTACTAGAGTATAATAAAGTGTTAAAATGTGTTATGGATATTCAGCGCAATATAGTATGATAATCCGAGATAAATAATCTCATCCTGCAGGAAACTCGAGTTATTAAATAAAATGCAGTCGATTAGTAAAAATAATATGTTGTAATTTAAAAGTCTCTAATTTTAATAAAAAAATTCAATTTCTTTTGTTTTCAACATATAGGTCACAGTATAATTATTGTGTAGGTTTAAGTGTAGCTTATGCATTGTGGACAGATATAGATAACGCGTAAGAGAAAAAATTTCTTATACACTGGTTACATATTATGTATAAACCCACCAAGAAACAGCCTATGCTTTCTATTTTTGTGTGGGAAATTTTAAAATTAAGAGATTGATAAGTTTTTTTGTATGAAATTCTTTATCTAATAGTATATTACGTAACGAGTGCGTAAAATATGTGATTATCGCACGAGTCGGTTTTGTCGCCCGAGCGCAGCGAGGGCGACAAATGAGACGAGTGCGATGATCACTTTACGCATTAGTTGCGTATATTATTTTTTCTAACAAGTGCGCAAAATTCTAAGAATGACAAACTTGCGTCTGTGATAGCATGTACAATCTTGTTCGAAGGCTATCAAGATTGTAAGAGGTAGTCGAGGTCGGGGCGCAGGACGGGGTCCAGGGGCGGAGCCCCGGTGGGGGTGCAGGGGGCGAAGCCCCTGCCGGGGGGGTTCGGGGGGGCAGCGCCCCCCCGCCTCCAAAAAAATAAATAATATTACTAATATAAAAATAAAATTAATAAAACCATCAACGGCAAGCCGGAGTAGAACCTGATATCGACCGAGTAACAATTGAGTTGTTTGTTATTTACTCAAGTATTAATCGGTGTATCTTCAAATTAAAAGTTGAGCGCAATAGATATTATTATTTTGAACATCTATGCACAAGAAAAAAAAAATCTACCGCTTTGTTTTTGAGAAAAGTAAGTAACTCAAGTATTAATCGGTGTATCTTCAAATTAAAAGTTGAGCGCAATAGATATTATTATTTTGAACATCTATGCACAAGAAAAAAAAAATCTACCGCTTTGTTTTTGAGAAAAGTAAGTAACGCCAAAGTTTTTTCGCGTTACTTACTTTTCTCAAAAACAAAGCGATAGATTTTTTTCTTCTTGTGCAAAAATATTTGTAATAATAATATCTATTGCGCTCAACTTTTAATTTGCAGATTCACCGATTAATACTTGAGTAAATAACAAAAATCTCAGTTAGACAAAGATAGCTCTCAAATTAAAATTCCATGAAAATATATTATTAAAATAATAATTGAGAATTCCTCCCCCTTCTTTAAAACAATAAATAAGAAATTATTTAAATGATTAACTCTAAGATTAATTAATAAGAGAGTTCACGTATCGCGAAAAAAATTGTACATAGCACTTTAAAAGAGCACCACAAGAGCTTTCAAATGAGATGTATAAATGTCTGTTATGATGTATAGTTCCTGAAATATAATACTTTAAAAATTAAAAAAATTTTTTTTAGATGAAATCATTTTACGCACGCTCAAATCATTTTACGCACGCTGTATTCATTTTACGCACGCTGAAATCATTTTACGCACGCTGAAATCATTTTACGCACGCTCGATTCATTTTACGCACGCTAAACAAATGCGTCTCATAATATGATATTTTATGTACGTAAATGAGTACATGAAATCGAATTTTGCGCACGCAGTTAGAAAAAATTTATTTTTCATCTTATATTGTCAACTATATAGTGTTCAATATAGTGGATATGTAAGAATTGCTAAAAATCTATTCTATCCCTCTCGAATCTATCTCGAGTATAAAGCTGCCTATGTTTAATCAGAGTGTACTTGCCATCTAAGGCGAAAAACAGTATATATACTTATGAAAAAACTTGTAATACTCAGGATCAGTATTTCCCATTTAACCAATAAAATAACTTTTCTTCATTTTAATTATCTTTTTCTTAATGTACTTTTTCCCCCTTAGTATTACATTTCAAAAAGTAATACTTTTTTTTCCTTCTCACTTTCTCCCCTTAATTACATCGAGGAAAAACATTATTTTTCTTATTCTATAGAAATCGTCGTCTCTCCCAACGTAAGTTAACAGGCAATTAATTAAAGCGAAATCGCCGCTACTGCTATACACCCCTTTTGCGCATGATAAAACTTTCTAGGCTATATTATATTAGCTTGCAGTCGGCTCGTCGACTTTCTTAACTGGTAATGGCATTAAGCCGCTTGCCGTTATACTGCAAGCTCTTATTCTTTCTCTTTTTACCTAGTTTTCCTATCATTTTACAGGACAATTACTTTTTTTTCTATATATATTACTCCGATTACCAACGGTCAAATCTTTTTTTTTCAGAGATGCTAAATAAATTGTTTTTTTTACTGCAAATTTACAACAATTTTTTTTAATTTAGGGTAAAGTGCGTTTTAATTTTAATGTTGTTAAAGTGCTACTTGGTTTTTCTAAATTTTTTTATTTTCTTGAAAAAAAAAAAAATATATTATTTTTTTATTGCAGGAAGTAGAATTTTTAATACTTGGTTTATTCGATGGTATGCGCATATACTGCCTTATTTTTGAGCTTGATAAATTATTAAAACTATGTACTTTTGATTATTTATTTGTAATTTGACTGTATAATAAAATGAATGCAATTTGGAAATATCAATTGCGTTTTTATAAAAAACAAGAAATTCATTATTTAACAAACTTTCAAGGATTACCGATTAACTGTTATATTTAAGATTTTCGCCAGGAATAAAACGACATTTTTGTTTCAAATTTGGGCAAAAGAAACCAGATGATATTAAGAAGACGCGACGAAGTGACCTCTAAACATTGTTCGCAGCGAAAAAAATAAGAAAACAAAACTGAAACGTCAAAAAATTGAACATAAAAAAAATTCTTTCAATAAATAAAAAGAAAGCAAGCTGATTATTTTCAAGACAAAAATATAATCCTGTTAGATTAATCAAAATTTCCCAAAAAATTCTAATCTCGCAATAAACGAAAAAAGAGAAAAAATAAAAAAGAAACGTTTCGCTCTTCAGTCAATACAATAATCTCACTCAACGGTTTTCATCTCGGTCGCACGTAACCACGTCGAGCTCGTCGAGATAAGCGTTGAAGCAAAGCGTGTATATATTCAGTTTTTTTTTTCTTTCTTGTCATCTGTATATCTATCTCTCTTATTTCTCTTCAAGTTGTGATTCGTGCCAAACCAAGGCTACCTTTTCCAACTCTCTCGTCACGTGTCATCTTCTCACAGTACATTTCTCTTTTCTTTCTTGCTTTACTTATTTTTTTTTTCTTCTTTTTCTTTCCTTCTTCTTTTTTTTTGATGAAATACGGCACAAGGCTCGTGTCGTAAAGTTGACGAGGACGAGACCTTTTTTTTGCCTTCTTATTCTCAAGCTTCTCTCACCTCCTACGCGGTTTTGATCTTATGCTATCCTATGTAATGGAGCGACGTGGTTTTTTTCTAATGTTTGCGATAGTAATGAGACGAATGAAATAGAAATGGCACGGAAATGCTTTCCTTTATTTTTAACGTTTAATTTACTTTTTATTACTTAGGATCTCAAGGGGGCTGGATTAGAATTGAGCTTTATATTGGATGATGAGATTAAATGGGTTTGTAAAGTGGTTTTAAATTTATTTACTTGGAAGAACATCTTTGTATTATTTTTTGCCACACGACTAATTGAATATTTACTTTTTATATTTATTCGCTTTCATTTGAATAATATATCAACAAAATATATAGGACAATGATTTTGTTGACTTCCAAGCTAAAGCTCTGATCTAAAATTTATATTTGATTAACAAGAAAATAAACAATAACTTTTTATCGCAAAATTTCACGAAACTGGTTCGTAGTTTCTTTAATCATATGAAACGCGAATAAAAAAAACTATAACCTGCCAACATTCGATACACGTGCTTCTTTGGTTGACTCTAAAAAAGAAAGGATATACACGAATGACCCCGGATAAATATTGACATTATATTCAAAATTTCTAATATCTCTTAATCCGATAAGAGTTAATGTTGATATTTCAAAAGGAAAATATTAACTCATCCAACTATTTTTCTCATTTTGAAAAAATGAAAATCATTCCATCACTGGCTTATACAAATCTTCGAGTTTTTTCTAATCTGTATTTATATATACATATATATAAACCCAATCTAAGGCTAAAACATTTTTCTTTATCAGACTTCTATCTCTATCTACATTTACGTATCCTTAAGATATATCAATCCTCTTTTTTCTTTTGTTAGCTTTTTTTCTTTATTCATGCACGTGGCTTCACACAAACGCACGCACACACGACTTCTCTAAACGTGCGGCTTTGGAAAATAAAAATAGCAGAAAAACATGAGAACGAAAGAGCAAGGAAATGAGTAGTGGTATCAAAATTTATTGAGGATAAAACTAAGCCATGTTTATCTATATATAGTTTAGATGTCATTTTTTGGGACATTTTTAAGATCAGATAAATTTGCAAGAGAGTCAGATGAAATTTTTATCTGATCGGCCGATGTTAATGTGGTAATGGAATTTTCGATTTTATTGATATTTAAAGAAAAATAATATATATAGATAAAAAAAGCAGTTGAAGGTTAATTCTCGATTATTTGTATAGCACGTAAAAGCTTTGTGGCTAATTCTTTTTTGTTTTGTTTTGTTTGATCGTGTATTTTTGGAGATGTTATAAAAGTGTCGTTGACTTTTTCTCAAGATGACTATTTGCAAAGGAAAATTAATATTGAAGGACAGTATAAAAAATTTTTTTATTTTGTTTGTAAAGCGAAAATAAAGCTAAGATCAACATTATTATTCTAAAATCAAAAATATTATAAAGTTATAACAATTAAATTGCAAATTTAAATCAAATTTCGTTTTGTTATCGATTTGTTATATATCAACCCAAAATTCACGTGATTTTCTTCATTTGAAAATATATATAAAAACATTTTTCTTAAAGTTCATTCGTCAATATAATTGTACAAAATAAATGCTGTAAAGTTAAGTTAAAAAATATTGTCATACATCCAATAACATAAATGCCAAAAAAGCTTTTTTCGTACAAATCATTAAAAATAGAAAATATTATTAATACGCCAAAGCATCGGAAGAGTATCGTCAGTTTTATATAATATTCTTTCAAAACACCGGAAGTCTTTACATTCAAAGCTCGAACAAATGTAATTCTGAAGATAAACAAGAAAAAGAGGAAATTCATTTAACGTTGTCTATTTTGATTAACGCCGGTGCAATTTGAGAATCTCCGCGAGAAAAATAAGTATCGTCTCATTGTAAATCGAAACGGTCGGCATAGTGCTGTGCTTAAAGCTTTTTGGCAAAAAGCCGTTTAGTTTTAGGAATAAACTTGAGGCTTTTATATTGTTTGTTATTATTATCTCTTAAATTGATTTATTCGAGAGGGAGTGTGCAGAGAACGACTATTTGAAAACCATTTAATGCTTCAGTTAGTGGAAGTTTACAATGTTTTCAAAACATTTATGCTTTTTTTTTTCATTTTTTTTATTCTATATTTTTTTAGAGTCTGACACTTTTTTTACGCGTTTTTTCCGAAATTTTATTTTTTTGTTGAATGCTTAAAATATGTATATTTATGAAATAATAATATTTATCGGTATTGAAAGTTAACGTCATGGTTTTACTGTAAAATTAATATCAGTATGAATTAAATATAAGCAATAATCAATTTACAACAACAAGCAGAAATGTTGGGTTTCACGTTTTTAATTGTTTAAAGTTATTATATTTTTATTGTTTGCAAACAATGTTAAATACAAATAGTTAATCAATAAATTATATAATTGAAAACAATTATAATGCATATTTAATTGTATGTTCAGAAAGAATGTAAATAAATAATGTCTATTGGTTAGTTATTAAAACTTTTAATTATCCAAATAACTTCGATAAGATTTTTATTGTCAACAAAAATCATAAACTAAAAGATTCAATTTATTTAGTAGAATTCATAAAATTCATTTAAAACATTAAAATGAGCAAAATACGTATGCTGTATCACAAATTGATATTTGTTTGATTATTTTCACTTTTTATGAATATCTTTAAGTAAAAATTTAATATCACGGAAGCAAGCTGACATAAAAACAGGTTTAAACTATGCATAAGTTATCTATACAATAAAGATTATATAGAATTTTTTTTAAGGACGCAAGGAAACGATACATCTTAAATCTTTGATATATATAAATATTTAAGATTCACAGCGAAAAAAAAATTTGTGATATACTATGGGTGAATAAAGAAAAAAAAGGTAAGCTTAAAGGTCAAGCGTGTAAAAGACAAAATTTTTTTTTTACGACCAACCGAAAAAAGGAAAAGTAAGAGAGGAGAAAAGTAGGAAAAAGAAAATGAACAATATTATATTATGAAGTAAACGACGTGAAAGTAATTTTCACGTGAAATGTTACGGTAATGACATGATTTACCGCATTGTGGACGTAAATTATTAAAATTTTTAAATAAAGGGAACTTTGAGAAAATAATTAATATTAAAACTCTACTTTTTATAGCGTAGGTTTATATATTGCGATGATCAATAAAATCTTATGTGGTTTAATATTTATTTCTTTTTTCAATCTTTTTAATGCGTTTTTATAATTATTTTTCTAAAACGTAATAAAATAAACAAAATATGCATCTTTATACTTCAAAATATTCACTCTTTAAAATTAAGCCTTTCAAAATTACTGTGTTCATCTCGGTGTTCATGCAAACATACAAAAAAGTATAAATTAGAAAAAAAACGAATATAACTAAGAAAAATTTTGGATCGCTGTTATACAAAAACTATAAATAACAGGACTCCTTCTAACTAGAAAGCCTGATCTCTAGTTTTAGGCATGGAATATCCAAATTTAAGATGTCAGCCAGACTATGTAACTTTGAGAGCACACACGTTAGCTTTGTTTTGACGTTCAATTACAGAAGTCTCTACTTAGGACCAAAAATGTGAACTCTTTTATTTGCGAGGGCGTTACTAACGCGGAAAACAAAAAAATTGCATGATAAAATTTTTTTCAGTGATAAAATGAAATATCATATTCATTGGACTAAAGAAATATTTATAAAAAGCAAATCAATCCATATCTGTCACCGCAAATGAACGCGATCGACAATGGAATACCTAATATTGATCAAAGTGAAAGAACTAGTTAATCGATATGTCATATTCCGACAATAAAGTTAATTGAAGGAAAAAGGGCAAAATTTTCTAATATTTTCCTTTTTTTTCTATATTCCCATCGATATACATTCAAGCGATATATTAAATTGTCAGGTACACTTGTTCGTTTATATCTGTCTGGATCGATTGTAACCCAACCATTACCTTGAAATTGCCTGCCAATCTACGTTTTTTTTTCTAGTATTTCTCATTTTATTTTTTTTTGCCCTTTAATTTAAAATAAAAAAAAGGAATAGGGGAAAAATATAACGTTTACTTTTAGCTTATGATCGCGTTTTTGGCACCTGTACTGATGAGTTCACGATAACTGTAATAGTTTAAAAATTGAGCAAGCTTATATACGATTGCACACGTGTAATTTTCGTTGATCGATGTTGTCGTTCTTTTTTTTTATTTTCATTGAGTCTCTTATTTTAATAGCCGTTAATTATTTTTATTTCTCGTTTAATTATTTTTGACCAATATACAGATGTGGAAAAAAAATCATTTGATGACTATCGTAGCTAAAGGACAGATTGTACTTTTCTCTTTGTTACGTAAAGAAATGAAAGTCCGTAAATTTACTTGTTCTGATATTATTATTTTTTTTATTTTTTAATAAGATGAGAATTGGGTTAAACGAGCTCTTTATACATTATAAATACAATTTTAATGCAATTTAATGGCTTGGCATTTAAAGTGCGTAATTACGGTAATTTGTAATAATGGAAAAAAATATGAAAGGCCTTTTCATTAAGTCCTTTTATTTTTACTTCGAATTATATTTTACGTAATAATTTACAAATTTACGATAATTAATCATTGTCGACATATTATTATATGTAAAATTGATAACTGTTAATTTTGATAAAATTTATGTTATGTGTATGTAATAAGGTTTATTTATTTTGATCTACATCGTATTGAAATGATTTGAATTTTGATTGGAAATCTGAAGCAATCAAATAATTTTAGAATGAATAATAAATTATTGATTTACGTAAATAATTACAAATTAAATATTTATGATGAATGTTAACTATTCGTTATTTTATTTCATAAAATAGAAGTCAAAAGTTTTAATACATATAGCAAATATTCAAACTTCGGTCTTTTAAATTTTAAATATTCCTGATTCAGTTTTAAATTTCAAAAGCTCAGCCTTGATTGTAAATACTTGAATTTTTTAAAACTATTCAATTTATATTAAACTGTAAAAAAAAGTAAAAAATATTTTTACTATTTATTAAAGCATTGAACGTCGTACTATATACAGGGTGTAAAAAAGGTACTCGACAAGCTATTCTTTTTTTATTTTTAACACGTGACATAAATTCTAAATTGGAAACCTTTGGATGAAAGTTGTTTCGTTTTAGTTTCGAGCTTAAAATTTTTGCTCAAAATTTTTGTTCGAAATTCTTGATTTCAAATTTCGTTTTTCGTGAGTGTGAGTACTTTGGAAATAAATAAAAAGTTTAATTAAAAAATAATAAACTTATGAAATAGTATTATTTCATTAATCATTGGCTAAGGGTCTATTTTTCTTTAAACTTTGACTGATAACGTTTACCAGAGTACTTTGTAAGAAACAGTATTCTTGAAAATAAAAAAAAAACAACTTAAGTTTCTACTCATAAGTGGAATTGAGATTTATGTTTAAAGTTATATTATCAAAACTTTTGGTATTTCAGCACTATCTATTTTCATTTATTAGCAACAATAAAATCATATTTTAGATAAAGAAATGCACGAGGAAACTTTTTAATTAAATAATTTTTTTTTATAATCTTTGGTTCTCAATTTTCTCGATGACAATATTTTTTTATTTGAAATTTAATTAAATTCTTCCTTTTTATTAAAACAACATTCATTCTTCACTGGAAAATTTTTTTATTTAAATATTTATTAAAGAAAGATATGGAAATAATTTTAGTATAAATTTGCTTTTTTTAATAAATGCAGAATATTAAATGATTCCACGTATTATTTAATATGCTAGATTATATTAAGAATATTTAATTACACTCAATGCTATCACAATATTCTAAATTTTTCACAATAACTAAATAAAAAATAAAATAAATAAAAAAGATTGTTCTTAGCTCGTTGGCTCAATAAGTAAAGAAAAATCGACGTACATGTCATAAAAAGTATAAGAGCTTACGTATAGGAGCATAATGTATGAATCATTTCTCGATACATGCAAATTCTCTCTTTCTCCCCTCTTCACTCCTAAAAAATAGACGTAAATGTTAAGTAGACGTGTGAAAGCGAATTTTGTCATGTGATTGGAAAAATTGACATTTTCTAATCGTCTCTCTATCTTGAATGCTTTAAATTGACATAGGTGTTAATATTTACAACATTAAAATAAACATAATGAAGAACACTCGGTAATGTTTACTTAAAAAAAAAAAGAAAAAAAGCGGCTTCTTTGCGAGTTAATATGATTGTATTGACAGCTGTTCTTTTTTTTTTTTAAATTAAATGAAACAATATTAACATAACTCTAATCAAGCATCACATTATTTTTCTTCATATATTAATAGTTAGACTCAATTCACAATATATCCACTCTTTTTTTTGTAACAATCAATTTTTCTTTGTTTTAAAAGACTTGGGTGGATAGAGCAGGACAGCCTGCACCTTCAATGATTCGCGTGATTGGGTATACTTGAAAAATTCATAATGATACTACATTAAAAATCACAATCGTAATTACTATACTTTAAAATAGTACCGTGATTAAAATAGTTTAAAAATAAAGAAGTTGTAGACAATAACTAAAGAGTATTGGATTTACGCCCACGTACTTTCTTATTAAATATTAATAGTATGTTATTTTTAACATAGTTCCATTCAATATTTAAGAAAAAAGTTTAAAATTCACTTTTTAGAAAAAATCGTTTTTCTAAACATTTCAAACATTCGTAATGTCGTTCAAATGCTTCTTAGTTCAGAATTCAGAATATAAAACAAAATGTTTCTGATAACATTTATAGTTTATTAAATTTAAGTTGAATTCAATTATTTTTAATTTGAAATCAATTTAATTTTGATTAAATGAATGAATCGATTTAAAATAGTTGAGTAAATAAATTTTCATGTTACTCACGAACGTATTTTCGAAACAAACAGTGTAGAAGTCAATAACAACTGCAGTGTGTAACTTACCCTGAAACAAGAAAAGAAGATTATTATTATATTTCAATGTAAATATTTTTTACATGTTTACAATGAACATTTGATATTTATAAAATGTGATGAACAAAAAAATTTTCTGAAAAAAGGAAGATTATAATAGCGCATGATCAAAAAATTCTAATTTTAAATTTTAATTCAAGTCAATTTTTCAAGTGTCATAATCTCATTTATAATTGACGTCAAAACTATTTTCTACTTGTTGCATGTTGTTAACTTCTAGTTTTAAAAATATACATTATTTTGTGGGTAATTAAACATGTAGCAAAATATACAAATTTTTCCATTAATTCTAAAAATAACATAAGGATTTTATTTTTAAAATTTTTTATTTACCCATAAACATTAGACAAAATATAAATATGGATTCGCACAAACTTTCTTTATGAATATTTAATTCCAATTTCAAATAATATTCAAATTCACATTTCATAAGTGAAGTTTTATTAAATTTTTTTTTAAAAAGCTTTTAATTTTGTTGATAACAGTTACTATTAATAATATTTTAAAGTGATTCAATTAAACTGCTTTTTTATTCATCTATAATTTTCATTTCGAAGCTTTTAATTAATAATAATTTGATTCAATAAAGGCAATAAAAAGAGACTTTGTAAAAATAAGTGAAGAGTTTTCAGAGCACCACCATTTGTCAAAGTTTAATTAATTATGCATATTAAAGTTAATTATAAAAAAAAAAAAATACTTCAAACAAAGTAGTTTATCCAACAGAAATTTATTAAAATCAGCTCATTAATTAACGTCGTTTAAAATTTGAAAAAAAGTATATGTCAACTTTATAGTATAAAGCTTTTGAAAATTAAATATTTAAATGACGTTTGAAGCTTGTACATATAAAAGTTAAAATAAAATATAAGGATATTTAAATATTGGATATATTTTATTTTATAAAAATTTATTTATAAAACCTAAATTCTTTTTATTTCTGATGTCCAGAAATTCAAATAGTATTAAATCATTCGATAAGCTTGTTTAAATATTAAACATTATAATGCTTCGAAAACAATATTTATTTAGATTTCTATCAATTGCAAGTTTCGATTTGTATCTATAATGGAAAACGATATCGTGAAGTATCATAGTTTGCATTATGTAAATCAAAGCTTCTGGATATCAAATAAACTTTTGAACTTAAAAGTCTAGAAAACTGAATAAAAATCAACGAAGATTTTGAAAAACATAATTTAATAAACGTAACCACTTAGTTTATAAGTACCATTATAAAATAAAAATGAAAATTCCACTTAAAAAATGTTTCAAATTTTGCAGTTTTCGAAACCTCTGTTTTAGCATAATAATGAAAATCCGAAAAAAGAGCATTTCGTTTTTCAATTTTCGTAATCTCAATCATAGAATTATGATGAAAATTTCAAACTTTTTAAATTCTAAATGAGAAGAATTAAACTTTTCCTAGAATTATTTGAATATTTAACTTTTTAATAAATTAATAAATAAATACATGATAAAAAAAATTTCCGTAATTTATACGATAATATATTTTATGAAAAATTTTAATTTTAATTTTAAACATTATGTACATGAAAATTATTATCGATTTTAATAATTAAATAAAAACATCAAGCATGCTATTACTATATTCTTGATAAAATTTAATATTTCACAAAAATAAATGCAAATTTCTTTAATGCATGAAATATTATAAACCCCTAACTTCGTAAATACCGTGAGGACAGTTTTTAATATCGATCTCTTTTTTTCTTTAATGTACTATAGCAGCGGTTCGGTTATTATTAGCATCATGATCAACGAAAATAGCTTGGAGTTAGCTCACTTGCAAGCAAATATACACGCGTATATATACACGTGGTGTTATGGAGACTCTCTTCTCTCTCTCTCTTCTCAATGAAACATGACGTACAATGTTAGCCGAGCGTAACCGAGGCCTATATATTGCAGCTATACAGGCACACATACACACGCACACACAAAAGCTGAAGAGAGTGAGAAAGGGTTGTTGTGGTTGGCTGTTATATGTCTTTGATACGGTATTTTGATTTTTAGAGGGTTTTGTGTACGAAGCGTCAGCCCTGAAAATCGCGTCTGATGATATAAATATTCATATATAATTAGAGGGAGAACGTATAAATTTTTAATGGGTGGCTTGATGTCTAAGTGAGCGTTTTAAGTAAGATTATTTTGGGTACGAAATTATATAATTTAATTTAATGATATTACTTAATTATCATTCAAGTGTGTAATATTGTTTTGACATTGATGTCAAATTTAAGCTTGATTGACTGACACTTTTTTGGCAATAGATTTAAGGAAATTCAGAAAAAAAGTTTATTCATTTCAAATTGTTTAGGATATCAATTTACAATAATTTTGTTGTTTTAAAGTATTACATAAACTTTTGGGAAGAAAAAAGTTGAGATAAATATTTTCTTAGTTTAATTTTGCAACTTTTGCTTTTGAAAACTTGATTTTTGAAACTATACTGGAACAACACAAATAAAATGTAATTGGTATCTTTGAAACTTGAGCTTGTTAGAAAATTCAACATCATTAAAATTTACAATCTTTTAGTACGTTAGCATATATTTATAAGTTCAAAATAGAACTGGTCGTAAAACTGAAAAATTTTTACCACATTTTTTACTGGTATAAAAAGAACGTACTAAAAAGTTGACATTATGTTGGAATGAGTTTTTTCGTAAATCTTTGTATTTTCATAAAACTAAAACAACTTTTTTAGTTTAAATAATAACAATGTAGGAATAAAAATTATAAAAGAGTGTTTGATTAAATGTACGTTAATATTAGCTTTGAAATTAATTTGTTGTGGAAAGACAAAATTTAACTGAAATTCGTAAACTATTATTAAATACAATTTGTGACCAAAAACAAGTAAGTGGAATTCTTAACGAGAAAACTTCGACGTTAATTGGCTTAAATTATAAGTAGGTATAGCAAAATTACGTAAAAGCTATTCGTTACGTGTTATATTTTCAAAACAGCTTGAAATTTTCAAAAGAGAACTTAAGAACAGAGGAAAAAGAGAGAGAGAAAGCAGGAAAAACTTGTGTTTATTAAATGTAACAGGATGAAGTTTGTATCAACAATTTGACATTTTCAATTCTGATTTTGATAATACAAACTTTTTGTAATTTAATGAAATAAAGTTTTGAATATCATTATTTCTGAATACACCAAATAAACACCAAATTCATGATATTTTATTGTTTGAAACAAGCAAATGATATTTTTCGTTGATGTAATAAATAAAGTTTAATAATGTCAGGATGAAAAATAAAAATTTAATTTATTCAATATTTTAAGAAAACTTAAAAATTATAATATATTTAAAAAAAGATAAAGGTTTAAATAAATCCTAAAAAAAATTTCATTTTAAAAAGTAAGTTATAAATCCAAATTATTCGATAAATGTCTCCTGTTCACGGCACTTAATTCCGAATTGAAAGAGTAAAAAATACAGTCAATAAGCATCATAGTCAATTAGTAAACTATCAATGTTGTTCTGTCAAACCAGTCCCTTATATATGGATTACATCAACCTCCCCCACTGCGAAGCTTGGCACAAGAACTTTTGTGTCGCTGTGAACGACTAAGCAAACTTTGTACGTGTTAGAAAGACGAAGAAAAAAAAATCGAGAGAAAGAGAGAGAAAGTTCACGAAGGGCTTCGATTTTACTTAAGCCTTTTCTTATACCTATATACATTATACATATACACGAATGGATACGATGTTAAAAGATATTGGTTAACGTCGCGACGAGAAATAACTTTTGTCATTACTTTTTTTTTGTTAGATTGTAACAAATTCCAATAATCTTATTCTTATCTCGACACTTTCTTTTTATGTGGGAGGATAATTTTTTTTTATATTTCTATGAAGATGGTAAGTATAGAATATTGAGATGGATTTTCTTGTTGTTTTTCTTACATTTATAGGTTTGTTGGCTACGAGTAAAGAGGCAAACAAAAAAAGGAGAACTAAAAAAAATGTCTTGAGGGATTTACACATTGTTGAGTGTTCAGTTGGACTTGATATTATTAGTAACGCGAGAGCAAAGAAACCATTGTACGGTGAAGGTTGTCATCTTTTGTTTTTTTTTATGTCTCTTTTTATACAAATTTATGTGACTTTGTTTTCTTTCGTGAATATAGGAGAAATTTTAGATGTATTTTTGTTCAATAACTAAATGTTAAAATTCAATGCTAATATAAATCATTTAAAGTGAATTAATTAAGTTTTTTCAGTGTTAAAAATTTTTATTTTAACCAAAGGATTTAATTTTATATTACTGCAATTAATAACAAAATAGTTTACGATTTTATTCAATATGAAAATTAAGTCGCGTAAAGATTTCTAATACATCTGAATAAAGTATATGGCTAAGAGGTCGTTAGTAGCTCAGTCGGTAGAACGATGGCTTCGTAATCTCGAGATTCCGAGTTCGAATCCCGCTCCCGGCAGCCGATTAACACAAGCACCACTGTGCATTACATGTGCTTTGTTTACAAACACACTGAGAAACCTCCGTCGCTAATTAGCATCTTAACGATAGCATAAACATTGTGACGCTAAATAAAATAAAAAAATAATAATTAACATCTTGTTTTATATTGCTACAGTTTTTTTTTATAACATCACTATATTTATGCTGAGGATAATCTGTTTATGCTAGCTAGGGATTGAGATTTATATTTTATATTTAAATGAAAACAACCCTAGCGGAAAAATAATAATGAAGATAATTGAAGAAATCTGATAATATCCGAATAAAAAAGTATAAAACAGAAGACAACAGATAAAAAGTGAAGAAAAGTGTCTGAAATGAGACTTGAGACAACATTTATTAACAGTCCTCTTCTGTTATTAATCATTATAAACAGTTTTCTTCAGTTTTCAACAGTTATCTTCATTTAATAAATAAAAAAAAATTAAAATAAGCTTTCAAAAAGTGAAGAAATGTGTAGATAATTGAATTAAACAGTTTATTGCTTAATTCAACAGTTAAATTCAGCTATTTACTAATTTCTTTACTTTTTGAAAGCTTACTTTTTTACAATTCAGAAATAGAATATAAAAGATTATAACAGTTAATATTTGAATAAAACTCGCGCGGTAGCTTTAGCAATCGTAAAGCGCACAAGTAATATAATTAATCTTTATTGTCAAATTAGTTCTTTCTTGAAGTAGTTTCTACCTTACAAATTTAGTTTTATCAGTTTTCTTGTGTCAAAGATTAAAAAGTGTTAAATATTTTCGGTAAAAACTACTATACGATAGAACTAATTTGGTTGTAAAGGAATTATCAGTCCAAAATTGCTAAAATGACCGAGAAACTCAACTATATTGGCTTTGTATTTTTCTCGGTGTGGGCCATCATTAATTAAAATTTCTATCATGATGATTTATAAATGATTTGATTCATAGTAATCACATATCAAAAATAATTATTTCATTGATAATATTTAATACTGAATAATATATTTTGAAATCTTAAGGTTTATATTATTGATTGATAATGAGATTTAAAAAAAAACAGTATGAGATAATTTAAAGAAACTATTTAATTTCCTTTTATTCTTTTTTGTTTTACACTGAATTCATCATGTATTTTTTATATTTTTAATTTATGAAGAAGTTATCAGATTTTAATTATTTTTTTGCCATCCCCTGCCCAAAAGTACCACTTCTCCTCCCGGCTCAAAATCGACGAAGTGGTACTTTTGGTCTGGGTATGACAAAAAATAGCATATTCACCACGGGAGTTAATGAAAAATACCTTAAATCGTATGTTTGTCACCCTCGCCTTCGGCTCGGGTGACAATTACATACGATTTAAGACATTTTTGAAATTAACTCCCTAGGTGAATAATATACTATTTAGTTTGAAGTTTTCGAATGAACAATTACAGTGATTAAAATAAGAAAATTTAATCATTAGGTTATTTTATGGAAATAATTTATCAAAAGTATTCTTACTGTAAAAAAACTCATAGCATTTGCCCAAACTATAAATTTAAAACAGATGTCAATGAAAAAATAATGCATAACTTAAACTTCGAGAAGTTTGATATTATGATTAACAGTAATTTTAATGATGGTATATTCTTATAATTTATAATTATACTAAAAGTTATAATATTGTTATCATAGTCTATTGAAAATGTTTATTTACGAAAAATTATAATTAAAAATATAAAAAGAAGATACATCTTCATTCCTAATCTTTCTGAGTTTTTATTGAAGTAAGAGTCAAATATAACTATAGAAAAAAACTTTTAATGAATGAATGTCAGTAGTGGTAAGATATGTCAATATTAAAGTGGCTATTGTATTTATAAATACTACAACATTATGATGACGTAATGTTATTGGCAAATAAAAATAGTATTATGTTTCGTAAATAATTATCATTCAGAAGCTAACATTTTTCTTCATTTAATTCATTAAAGAAATTTTTAGAATTTATTGATTCATCGTTTTAAATTAAAACCCAGTCTTTTGTATAAGAAAATAAAGAAATTCAAGTTATTAAGAAACAATTTTTTCATTTTCTTTGTCATTTGAAGGAAAATAAAAAAAGGATTCCGTTTTAAAATTAAATGTAAAATAAGATTATACGTTGGACATATTTTATCAACTTTATTTGTTATCATATTTTTTCAGATAATTAAAAGTTTTATTTTAAAATAGTAATTATCAACATTTTTACATTGTTTGTAAAATTTATAATAATCGTATTCCTACTTATCTTTAATTTCTGTTTTATCATAATAACAAAAAAGTCTCTATAATAAATTATCAAATGATGAAAAAAGATCATCAAAAGTCATTGTATTCAACGAATCAAAATCACAAGCTTATCACACGCATGTAAATATATTGTCTGTCACAGTATATGCATGTACTGTGCACGATATTCGTTATGCTTACACACATCGTGGACAATTCCTTATGGACAATTTAGTCTTATCAACGCCTCTTCTATTCTCACCAAGCCTTGTTTTATCATCTTCTTCTCATTCACACGTGCTTCCTCGCACATACATACCAATACACATAACACATATTTTATGCATGTATATATGCGTTCATGCATATATATACACATATAGAGAAACGAAGTTGAGAGACATAATATAATGTTTAAACTGGCTAAGAGTCAGACACGTGTCTACGTTTCTATCTGTCGGTTGCAGTAGTCGTCACCTTAATTGCGGATACCGACACGTTATATAGTGTTTGGGATATTAGCTTTTAACGTTACATATATGGAACTCTGCTAAAAATTAAGCGCTGATGTTAGAATGAAAAGGATGTATAAAAAGCTTCAAGTGCAATGGAAAGATCTTCAACTTTGTCTGGGTGTAATTCAACAATGAATGAATGAACTTTATTCTCATCTTTTTTTTTCTTTGCTTATTGAATTGAGAATAATTTAAGGGTACTCTAGTAAATTTTTAAGAAAATATAAAGTAGAATTTTTTCATTATTGTGGGCTTGATAAAGTTTAATTTTAAAATGATGAATTTTTTTCCAAGACAAGAATAGTCTGAAAGTTAAGGAGAAAACTTAATTTATAAAGTTTTCTTATAGCGTAGCTTTAGAATTGATTTATCGAAATAATTTTTAAATGAATTTTACTATTAATAGTTTTCAAATAAGATTCAATAATATATAGTCGTTTACCACAAAAATTGATATATTTTTTGATGTCAGAGAAATTCTAAGAATAATTTTTAATTTTACGTTTAAAAATGATATGTTTTATAAATTATTGCGATCTTATAATATAATTCTAGAAATTTTAATTTTAGATATCAATAGAATCAAATTTAGTTAAGTTCTCAAGCCAAAACTTCTTTTTCTTTGATCTTTTAGCGAATGAACAATTTTCAAAATTTAAAAATAATTTTCTGATTTTTTAATTTTAATTTCATGTATAATCTTACTTAACTCGCCGTCGAGGCGCTACCGCGCCTCTTGATCAATAATCAATAATGTAAAACAATCAATGATGTCCAAATTGATAATAAAACCAAAATACAAACAAAATTATTTACTCTTGAACGCAATGCAAATAAAAAAAAGATTAAAGAAAGCAAAAAATGTAATTTCTTAGAAAACAAAGATGTAACAGCAAAGGAAATTCCGTTAAGTTTAGATATATTGAAAAAGAATTAATATTTTGTGCCAATAGTACAGTCCAAGAAGAACGTTTGGGTAATTGAATTGTAAACGAAATATTTCGTTTATTTAGGATCTAATTTGATACAAAGTAACATGAAAGAAAGATAGAAAGAAGTAATAAAGCAACTCAATTTTACGCTTAATCAATTTTAAAAGAAAAACAAAGTTTTGGTCACGAAATTTTTTTGTTCGTCATATCAAAGCTTACCAGATCAAAAAATGTTATTATAAAGATAATAAATTTTTTTTTTTCAGACTCTTGATAATTAATTATTTTATATATAGATATAATAAGATTCAAGCTTTGAGGGTTCAATGAATTGTAGGTTGTCATTTATGTTATTTATATTAATTTATTTTGTTTGATCTGCTCGTATTTATTAGCTAAAATAATTAAATGATGTTTCTATTAATCTCACGCTTTATTTATAAAAGCAAAAATAAATTAAAAGCATTTTTTTAGAATATTTTAGTCTTATTTTTAGCTCGCGAATTGATAGTAATTAATGATATTATAACTAAAAACATAATATAACATTTTGAGTTTTCTCTGAAAACATTTTTATTTCGAGTGATTCAAATAAAGAAAATCTTTCTAATGAAATTTAAAATTGACTTTTATCAGATTTTAAGCGCAGCTATTTTCATTCGATATTATCCGTAAAGTAAAATATTTACAATATAAACATGACTTCACACGTGAAAAAGGATGAAAAAGAAAAAAAATTTGGTACATTTTACAGAGTTGATTAATTTTACATTAAAAATGAAAATACTTGTCATTTATTGTTATTAAGAAGTTTTAAGAATAAAAAAAGCACGAAAGTCTTTACTTAAAAATCTTGTCAATGTTGAAGAAAATGGAAAAAATTTTTTCTTCTTTCGAAACATCTTAGACAAAAAAAAACGCGAAGAAAAAAAAGAAAAATATTTCTTATCCTTGCGTGCCGAACACCGAATGAAGAATAAAAAACCAAAAAAAAAAAAGAAAAAAAAGAAAGAGAGAAAAAGTAAGAGAGTAAGAGATGGAAGAAGAAATAGTGAAAAAGTTTTATAAAGCACCCTTGCGCATCAATGCTACTGCCGTCTCTCTTTTTTTTTCTTTTGCTTGTGCACGCCTTGTTTCAATTTTTACATCCCTTTTTCTTCTATCCAATATGCCTCTATCCTTCTTCTTTTCTCTCCTTTTCTTTTTTTTTACTTCTTCTTTTATACAGTCTTGCTTACACACATACTTCGACCTCGTTTGGCAATAGAGCTTTTCGTATTATATGCCTCGAGAGAAAAAAAGATAAAAAAAAAACGTTAAACTTTCTTTTTAGACGAAATAAGGCTTGGGTTATCTATGTACTTAAGGTATACTTTGTAACATATATAAGTCGTAATTCATATTCATGTAAAGATATAAAGTTCACATTTGTTCCGGTTAAAATCGATACATTTTTCGTTTTTTTTTCTGCTTTTTTTTTTTTTAATAATTTACATGATCTGCTTTACATTATTTATAAAGGTATAGAATCTGTAAAGAGAAGAAACTTTTTTTAAATATTAAAAATTTATATTTTAGTATGTACACAATTTTACATTGTGTTAAATAAAATATAAATTTGTGAAAGTATTCTGCACGTATTTATATATAGAGCATGTATTGATCATCACATTTTATCTAAAGAATTATTTTATTTCAATAAAATCTTGTTTTTGGATAAAATATGATTATCTCGGGATGGATTAATATTTCAAAAATTTTATTTTTTCTTTTGCAGAAGAACAATAAGTTCAAATTATTTTTAATTTCACGTTTTTCAGATCGAAAGAATATGTAAAAGTAAAGCTTCTTAATTTACTTTTAAACCGCTGCTATCAAAGCTTGATGAAGTATTGTAAATTTTAACAGTTACATTTATAAATTATTCATAAATTTTTTTGCGTACTCCAACTTTTCGATATAAAAAGTCAAGAAAAATATACTCTACTTATCAGGATATATTCCAAACTGTTCGAAAGCCAAGTTTTTCTTTAACTTTTTATATCAAATAAAGAAAGTGAAAAAAAAGGGTTTTTTTTCGACAGTCCGAAAGTATTAGAGAATAAAAGAAAGAAAGAAAGAAAAAAAGAAGAAAGAAATAGGAAAAAGAGCACGAGCGAACAAGCCGCATTGTCCGTTTATGAAATTCACGCATCGAACTTGGATTTTCGGAGATTTTTTATGAGAAAATATCGACTCTACAGCAGTCGAAAAGATAGAAAGAGAAGCTTTAGTCACATATATACTCCTATGCTTTACGTATACATATCTATATACATCTTTAACTACTTGGATATCGGAGAAAGGAAAGAGACAAAGAGAAACCAGAAAGAGAGAGAAATAGTTGAACGTTGGCGAATCGATTTTTTTTGTTGCGCCACTACTCTTTCGCGTATTATTCATATATATATATATATATATATATATATATATATATATATATAATGTTGAAGTATACATACGTGCACAAGAGTGTATATCGTTCGATTGGGTTATTTATAACGAACTGACGTTATTTTTTTTCTCTCGTTCTCTCTCTTTCTATCTTGCGGCTTTTCTCTTTTTTCATTTTGTTTAAATCAGAGGAAGGGTTGGGTTATTAAAATTTATGGCTATATTTGAATTATACGAATTTTTAAGAACGAGATTTTGTAAATTGGAGCTCGAGAGAAATCTCATTGTATTTTTTTTTTCTTTTCAGTCGTTATTCTTTTTACGTTCTTTTTTCAAAGATTTGTATAGTATACGGCTGTAGATTGATGTTTCATTAAGAAAAATTACAAATTGATTGGTAGAAAGTTTCGGCGATAAGGATACTCTAAATTCATGAAGTGGTGAAGCAATACGCTACGTGTTATAAATTGATTATGATGAATTGAGTTGTTGATGTTATTTTTTCTTCATTAAAATGAATGTTAACTTTTCTTTTACAAAAAATTTCATCAATTTTATAAATAATCTTCTTTATATTTTTAGATAAAAGAATTATGATTTATAAAGTTTGAAAAAAAAAAATAATATTTGACATTTACGTAAATGTGAACTTATAATACTCGTTTCGTCAGTCGAATGACGAAGAAATTTATAATATACTTATATTTATTTTAAAACTGCGTAGCTTTCCAAAATCAATTCATTTCGAGAGATATTAAAGCTACTATATGCCGAAAGTATTTAATCTAAATATATTTTCTAGGATTTTCCTGGATCAAAAATGATAAAAAAAAATTAAATTACGAAAATATTATATTGAAGTATCGATTATGGAAAATTTCAAGTAGAATTTTAAATAATTCAAGTATTATTAAACAATAAATTCAATATAAATGCATAGAAAAAAAAATAAAATTTTTAACTAAGAAATTAATTAAAATTTTTTCTATTTAAATTTTAATTGCAATTGTATTAAAAACTAATTATTTGTTGATCATCTATCACAGAATCGTATAGTATTTTAAAAATATACACCAATTTATAACCTAATAGAAAAGTTAAATAATATATTATTTAAAATTCATCTAAAAGAAGCATCAATTTCAATACTAGTTGTATAATAAACAACTAAACTGGTAAGAATTCCATCAAAGTTAAATAACATTTTTTTCAGTATATTGTTTAAAAAATTCATCGTGTTAAAATTAAAAAAAAACAATATTTTTTCGAATATTTAAAAAATATTCAATTGGTTAAACAAATTCAAAAATATTTTTCAAGAGTACTAGTAAATATGTAAATATAAAAATAGATAAAAGAATTTTCTTAAAAAAAAAAAAGAATCTCTATGCATCTTGTGAATAAAATTCTCGAAAATTCAAAATCCAGAGCACACGCATCAACGAAAAACGTTTGGTATAGAATTCAACGTTTCGGAAACACGTAGCCTGTGATGCAGAAACTGATATTCTGCGGCTGCAGATCAAAACAAAAGGAAACTGATGCCGAGAGACATAAAACAGACATAATGAAACAAGAGACAAAGAAAGAAAATGAACTTTTAGTAAGTATTAGAGAAAAAAAATAGGAAAAATTCGAATGAGAAATGAATAAAACATATTTACAGGGGTACAGTTTGTTATACGGTATTGATTTATTTTTGGTTTAAGTAAATAAGTTTAAGGAAGCAGATTTATTTATGTATGTATGAATTATTTACTAAAATTTATTGGGTTATGAACGATGATCATTGGAGCGTAATGATGAATTTTAGTATCTTTCAAGTGAAAATGCCGTTTTCCTATTTCATTTGTAAATGTCCTTGCCAGTGGAAAGTTTTTTCAAAATTTATTTTTCAAATAAATTTTATTCATTTTTTTTTATAAATATTTTTTATTATTATGGCAATTAAAAAAAAACTTAATGATTTTATAATGGTTTGATTCATCTTATTCTAATTAATTTATAGAATCATAAAATAGAAATATTAAAATAAAATAAATGATTATATATATTGTTAAATTAAAAAAAAAACTCTGTGATGAATGTTATTCATCATAAAATTATGTGATTTTTTTGTAAAGATATTGTAAAGAGATTGTAAGTTTTTGTATTTTAGTTCATGCAAATTAATGTTAAATTAATTGATAAATTAATAAAAAAAAAGTAATTTTTTTTGTTATCAAGTATCGCGTGTAATTTTACAGTATGACTCATAAAGAATGCAAATTCTTATGTATGTATTTTTTATTTTATTTTCTAGAGCCGTGCAAGACTCACAATCATTGTAACACGTATAAATATGTAAGTGAGACAGATAAAAAAATCATAATAAAATAAAAGATTTATTAATGCAACGACCCTATGGATAAATAAATTATTGATATGTGGTTATTGTTATAAAAAAAAATAAATTGTCAAGGTTATATTGATATGAGAACTTTTTATATACTTTTATTTCCAAACTAATGTATTGCTTAAAAAAAACATTAAATTATCTCAGAGGAGGACAAAAAAAGTTTAAATTACCCACAATTAACAAAGAGATGATGAGCACTTGCTTTGTTATTCTACTATTACGTGAGAATGAATTTACTCTGATTTAACTTGCTTACTTAAACGAAATGAATTTATACAAAATTAATGAAATAATTTCTCATTTATGCCGTTGGATATTTGTTAAATAAGAATAAAACTGCAATGCCATTAATTTTATGAATATTTATTAATCATGAATTTTATATGAACGTGCTTTTAATTGTTCTTAAATATTCAGTCACTCAATTGCTTTGTTATGGCTAATTAAGAATTAATAAGCTTTAAAGATTGTATATTTATAATCATTTATAGAATGATTTAATTAAATATGTGTAAAAAAAAATAAAAATCATTAATGTGAAAAAATAAAAGTCTGAAATTGTGTTCCATTTGCATTCCAAAACATAAATAAATACCTTTAAAGGTCTAGGTCAAAGTGATCAAAAGTTAAAGAACATTGAAAATCATATTTTTTAGCTATTTTTTGCTAAATAAATATTTTAATTAATTTTTTTCTCAAAAACTATTAACTTTTGGTAAAAACTTAATAAAATATTTGCTGTCGAAAATAACATAAAATATAACAAAATTTTTGCAAATTAAAATAGGCTTTTTTAGTTTTTATTTGATCAGTGGAAAAATACAATTTAGAATTAAAAATGAAATAGTTTATTGATTTAAAAAAAATAAAACTTGGTTTATTTTCAAATTTTTTTTTAGTTTCTTTATATTTATTTTATACATTTTCAGAATATTCAAAAAAAGTTCTTATTTACATTTGAACATAAACTTGCACATTTTCAAAATTGCCTCTAAAAAGTTCCGAAAAATTTATATACATTTTTTTTCTTGAGTGGAAAGCCCAAAACTTATGTTACACTATCTCTAGAAAATATTTTTATCACTGACAAAAAGCATCTTTTAACGAACCCAGAAAACTATAAAAAGGAAGACACAAAGAAATAAATGAAGAAATGGAATGATCTACATAAAGAAAGAAATGGCAAGTACAAAAATAAGAATATGATTGATGAAAAAAATAATTTTGATCCATCTAAACAATAATGGGAATAAAAGAAGCATCAAGAATTTTCTTATTCCCATGAGCTATTACTTATTCTTACGAAAAATCTCTAAAAACGTCTATTATTTTCTGGGTAAAGAGCAACCGTGTATACATAAGTGCCCCATAGCAATATTCTTTAGGCAATCCAGCGCTATACGCCGTTTTATTTTTTCTTTTTATTTTTTTTATTTTTCTTCTTGTTTGAAAACCTTTTCTTTTTTATTCTGTTTACCAACCGACACGTGTTTAATTTTCACATGAAAATATTAAAGAAAATAAAAAAGTGATAAAAAGCAGAGAAGAATAAGAAAACAAAAAACCTTGACTTTTTATGAAGAAAAATGACACGCTCTTTTTTTTCCCTTAACAAAAAAAAATTATTGTTGTGCCGATTGTATTGCGTGCATGATTCATGTATATATGCTACAGTTATGCGTCAGGGATGTGAACATTATTTAGAGAGTATATTGATTGAATTAGGTTTTATTATTAAATTAATCTTAATAAGATCTTGAAAATTCCCTTTTTTTTTTAATTTTTGGTTTTAAGGGATATTTCAATTTCGCTTTTTTTCTCAAATGACCTTCAAATTTATTTTTATTTAATGTTTATCAAATTGAGTGAATCATGTCTGTTATATTTTTATTTTTGTATTTTCAAGCTATTATAAGTAAAATTAAAAGGATGTTAAAAGATGGATATCTGCGGTGCATTAAAATATATCAAAAGAAAGAAAAAATTTGTTTTAATATTTTAACAACCGTTAGTTCATATGAAAGAAATCCATGTAAAATTTATACAAAAAATAATTTTTAAAACTTTGAAACGATAAGAAATTTGTTGAACAACATTCAACGGTTATTAAAAAGTTTTCTTGTACAACATATTTTTATTATTTCAATAGTTCTCATTTGAATTATTTATTTCACGTACGTTATATATGTTTGTAAATATAAAAGTCAAAAGTAAATTATTTTGAATTCAGAAAGACTGTAAATAATTAAAAGTGTAATATATAGGATAGATAAAAATTAATAAAATAGTAAAATTGTGTTTTGAACTTTTCTATTTGTATAATTTTAGCAAGTTGAGCCAATTTTATTTTGAAATTAATTTTCTCGGTATTGTTTATTTTAAGATCAACTTAATTTGAAATGGAAAATGTTGTGACTTTTGAAATTAAAATAATTAAATAATTTTAGCAAAATTATATTTAAAATAAAATAACAAAAAAAAGTTTATTTTTTGAAAATTTTCAGATGAAAATTCTCTTTTGATAAGATATCTCGAAATTTATTTAAATTTAAATTTGACGCAAGTTTCACATGTTTTATTTAACGTACACTTTTATATTCTTCCTTGTTCGAGTGTAATTTAATTATTTCCTATCTACTTGAGTTAGTTGAAACAAGTACGAAATAATTAACGAAAATTGCATAATATATGTTTATGTATTGCTAGGATTATACAATATGCTAATATCATTAAAAATTAAAAGTAACGTTTAGTTTAAAAAAAAGAAGTTTTTATTTATTTTTAGATTAACTGATAATCCAACTATTTTAGTGTCACTTGAGGAATTTTCCTTACAGTTATTTTAGACATGAAATAGTAAATTTTTTTCTTTTTATATTTATGCATCAATGTTTGTACACCCTCAATTCGCTGGATTAAATGCTGGAGTTAAGCTGTCTTATTTGTAAATAAAAAAAAATTATTTAGTCAGTATCTAAATTTGTCACACGCGTGAAAAAAAAGAAAATCTGAGTCACATCGTTGTGAATTCCGTTTTTAATTTCAATCAACGGTGCCGAGAATCTAAGGTATAAAGTATTGAAAAAATTCACTTCTGTAAACCGATGTGACCTAAAAATATTTAATTTTGCAATATCGCTAACTATAGGTCAATAATGCTATTAAATAATTCAAATTTTTCTTGTATTCTTAAAGTCCTTCAAAAATTTGGCAGCATCATTTTTCGTCTCAATAAAGATTTTTTTAAAAATATTTTTAATTTATTTCTGTAAACAAAAATTTACTTTTTTTATATGATATTAGACTTTTATATCTATTATTTTAAAATAAAAAATAAAAAAAAATCTTTCATAAAAGATATTATTTTAGAAAATATAAATATTTCGATAAAAATGATTTTCTTTTTAAAACTTTTTTTGCAACAGGAAGAATAATGTCATAATAAAAATAATTGAAACTATTTCGCGTTTTATCATTGAGTTAAAATAACAAGTATAACGAACAAAACTGGCAATTCAACTTGTAGTACATAATAAACAGATATTTGCTAGATAATAAAACGGCAAAATCAATATGGCAATGGAGAATACTGCACTTGATCAATAAAGATTGTCATATAGAAGTTTTTAATGTACGTTATTGATATAACCTCGGCATTTGAAATAAAAAGATTAAAAAAATGTTAAAATTATTAAACTATAAAATATGAGTTATCAAGGATTCATTATATTTGCATTTTTTACGCACGAAGAATAGAATTTTCTCATCGTTATTATTATTATTATTCTTGTAAAAAGAAACCAATAATAATGATGGAAGAAATTTCCTAATCATAAAATAGATATAAATCAATTATTAGTTTATTTAAAAAGGGTGAGAAATTACATGGATTGTGATCGATTCAAAAAATGTTATGCAGGTTAATTAGCGTGACAAAAGCAAGCTTATCGTATGATATGTTAAATTGGAAGTAATTTTTAATAAAACCATGAAATTTTTATACAATAATTAAACAATGCGAAATTTTTTATTATAGTATATTATTAATATTTGATAAACGTAAATAATAAATTCGTATGAGGAAACAATAAATAAATCACATAAAAAAAATTGTGCAAAAACTTAATAATCTCAATTCAGCTATAACAAATGAAAAACCTATTCGTCTTCAAGCGATAAAAAAAAGTAAGTATAAATTCAAAGTGAACGATCGACATAAGATATGTTTGCATATACAACATTAAGGCAATTTCTAACCGTTTCACTTTCAGTATATCGCGAATAAAATCTACTTTCTTTCTTTCTTTTTTTATTTTCTTTCATTACCATCGTGCAACGTCGAGTGGATTGTTATCCCTAAAAGCTTTAAGTTCACATACGACAATTGAATACGATAAAAATCTTAAATTTTCCCTATGTATAAAGATAAATATCAAAGTACTTGATGTCCATCAGAAAGAATGAATAAAAAAAGGGTTTCAAATAGAACTATCTACATATAAAAGTTTATATTTATATTCCGATGAGAAAAAGAAAGTAATTGATCCGTCCGATCATTTTGTAATAAATGTTTAACGAAAAAAAGGATAAATAAAATAAATTAAATTTATTAACTCGCGAAAAAAAAGTTGGTTGTATTCGAGGATCTTAATAAAAAGAGCCTTGAGAATAAAAAAGAACGTGTGCGTTGCTAAAACACGTAAGTATATAAGAGATCATAAAAATCACATATAACCAAGTCGGTTTTATTTCCGATTGGATACGAGCATTAAGCTTAAGCTGATAAAGAAGATCGAAGATCGGTTGATTTTTTTTTTCTTTCCTTTTTTTCCTTCTTTTTATTTTTCTTACCTTGTATATTGCCTGCTTGTTCAAACTTTTATTTATTTTTTTTTCTTTTTATAGTAATTACATGGTAAGATGGATTTTATATGGATGCTTAAAAGTAAAGGGTTCAATTGGTATTAAACGTGTACTTGAAGATTTGTAGTTGTTATCGAGCATTCGTAAAAATTACATTTATTAAGTTGGCTTGATTAGAAATATTTTTTTATTAAAATGTACAATAGCACTTTATTTTCATTATTTTATGTTCTCTAATATTTTGAATGCGCATTTTTTAAAAATAAACGTGTATTGTTGTACGAAAGACATTAAAAAACAAAATGTACTTTTTTTCATTTTTCGGTAATGTATCGTTAACAATTTCTGTTCATTTTGTATTCAACATTTCATATTACATGTTGTGTGCTTGAAAAAAAAAACATCGTGTATTATTTGTTTAAATATACACACAATGCTAGCGTACATTTTCATTATATGAAAAATTTTTCATCATAAAGTTAATTTTAAAATTATTAAATTCGTCATGATTCTTTGTAATAAAATAAAAGTCAAATATTTACATTTTACATTTGAATGAAATTTTTATTATTTTATTTAAAATCTCGCTGACTGATACATATGCAATTCCGTCGAAAAAACGTTACGAGAGACCTCGGCGTAGCGGTATTTTATTAGCTGAAAACCCATGTAATGCAGCTATAGCTAGAATCTTTTGTCCTATTTTTAGATGTTACATATTCCGACCAGTAGTTTTCATTTATTATTCTGGAAAAATATTACTCCTGCGCTTTGAATTTTATAAATAAAATATACTCGCGATAGGTAAATTTTAAAATGTAATTTAGAAAGTAATTTGAATTCTGATTCAACCGCGTCATTATTTATTTAAATTTATTGGTTTATTTAAAGACGTCAACTTTTTAAAATAAAAATGCACATATTGAAATAACAAATATATATTTTTTGTATTCGTATATTTTTATTTTGTTTTATAAGTAATAAATCAGCTAAAAATGAGTAAAAATTTTAATAATAAATAATGTTTTTAATATACAATAATAAAACCTTCATTGTTCTTAAAACTCCAAACCCAAATGAAAAATTCATAAGCTCGATTCTTAATCTTCTTATATTCGCAAAATTAAAAACACTAACGTTAATGGCGAAAAAATAAAAAAAAAAAGAATAATCAGCCGGTCTTTAGCCGGCAAAATTTAACGAGCTTACACACGCGCGAGTTTTATTTTGGCAATGAAGACTCGGCTAAAAGCCTTAGTTTATTCAGCGACAAGCCAAGTTCATTTGTCACGAAAATTAAACGATGGGCATCTAATGATTTTTGCTTTGAGAATTATTTTCGTTCATCATTGTAAGTTATAAACAACTGTAATGTTTTCACTTGTTAAATATTTAAGCTTTTTGCTTTATTTATCATTCTATAATTACCGGAATAATAAGAAAGAAGTACGTGTAATTTGGTGAATTCTCGTATGCAAAGTTAAAATAAAGAAGTAAAAAGCTAATGGGTAACAACTTGCTTCGAATTTTCTGCACATGTTTATTTAATACCATTAAGTACCTTGCATATTTTTATTTTATGCAACTCGGAATATTCTTTTTACACGTATGAAAATATAAGTGACACGCTTGTTTTTTTTATTTTCCCTTAGACAATTTATTCAACCCTGGTAAAAATTTTATGTATTTTTAGAATAAGTTTATGGTACATGGAGATGAGCAATGTCGAGAAAATGTTAATAGTTCTTTTTCGTTAATATAACGCTTTCTGTGGTAGTTTATACGCATGAAAAGTGTTTTATGTAGAAACATATTGTTCATAACATAACATTCTGTACATGCTCACAGAAAAATTCTTCAATGTTTTCACTATCAATAAAATAACCAATAACATTCAGTAACCTGTAGAAGTCGGTGAAAAAGACAGAATGAGATACCAAAATGAACGTTTTCTTAATTATTTACTCAATGTTACTATAAATCCAATAATCAGTAATATAATTTTGTTCAAATTTTATTAAATAACTATTTCCAATTGATTTAAATTTTCACGTTAAATCATTCAAAAAATGAAAAAAAAAATTTGAGTTTATATAATTCCAGTAAATATGGGTATAAAATGCCTAAAAGGACGTTAAATTTCAATTAAGAAACTATCTTTAATTTTTAGTTGAATGAACATTCATAACGTTGCAAATTCTCCAAGTGAATAATAATTTCTAATGAATTATTAGGAATCTTTTTATTGAATTAATAAAAACGCCATATCAAAGGAAATAAATTATATTTGATTGATTGTGATATATATTTTATTATATTTAGTATAGCTAACCGAAAGGTATACGTCAAGCAAAGCTTGTGACGTTATTATTAATTTGGAAATCACATTTTGATATATGACGTACACATACGATAATCTTTGTTGTCATACTTGTTTATGTTACACTGTATCCTGAGTGTATACATAATCAATACAATATTTTATACCTTCATACATTATTTTATTTTAATTATATTGAAAAAAGAAAATTATCATCTTTATGATTCGTTCGAGCCTTTAATTTATTTGCAGACATGATTTTATGTTAGTTTTTTCTTGGTAATTAACGTCATTACATTTTTGTTATTATGCTCATTAATAAATAAAAAATAGTTTTTGTTATAAAACTTTTTGTTACGAGGTATTTAAGATATTTATTACAAAAAATTTTATTTTTTTCATTGTTAATCTTTACGGCAATCCTTCACTTTTCACAATTTTATTTTTATCTACATCGACTTAAGAATTCTAATTACTTTATTTTTAACGTACGATATTAATTATTTATCATATACAAAGGAATTTGAAGAATCGAGTGAATGAAAAAAAAGTATTAAAGGATTTTTAAGCGCTTCTTTGGATGAAAATAGATCATAAAATGAATATAATAATCTCTTCATCATCGAAATTTTCACTTAATATAAACTCCTAAGCTAATCGACTTTATTATATAGACGATTAATTATACACGGCTTCAAGAAGTAACGAGCGACAATTTATTATCGCTTGAGTTAATGAAAACAAAAAAAAGAAGAAGGATTAAAAAGAAAATAATAATATTATCCTAAAAGAGAAAAGTTAAATAGAGCTAGACAGTAACTTGAATCTGCAGATTAAGAAGATTTTCTTTCAAGTAATGCTTATACTGATCATAAAACTTCGTTTTTCTTCTTTTCTTTTAATTGTAAAAGTATATTTATAAAAAAAACCCTTTGAATGAAAGTGGTAAGAATAATTCGTGTAGTAACGTTTTAATTTAGCAAACAGTGAATGAGAAATTTTTTTTATTTCGACTTGCCTTATCACTAAGAGCTATGCCAAGATTTAATGTTAGAATAGTTTTTAGTTTGGTTTTAATGCAGAAAAGTACATTTTGTGAAATTGAATTGAAGATTTTTTTCACGCTTAACGAATAATATTAAGAATAAGAAATAAATATAGTATCATATTTCTGGGTTTTTCAGATAAATTATGAATCAATGAATGTACTTGATAAATTACTCGAAACATATTATTATTTTTAGTATGCCGATACTTAAAAGGACTCTTTACTGTCACATTTAACTTATGTAAGGTAATTGCAATGATTCCTTGATTATGTCACAATTCTCAATCAAATTTACCATATTAAGCATTATGTTAAAAAGAAGGCATGGAAAAAATTACTTTCGAAAAAGTTGAATAAAAAAAAAGATTTATAATGTCATGTTTTATTAATAAATTCTTACATTATACTTTTTTCTATCAAAAATGTATACTTTTTTATAGAAATTCGGTAGTGTCTATTTTAAGAGTCGAACATCCGGTAAGATAATTTTGATCGTTAATGAAATAGAAACTAAAATTACTAATTTATTTTAATAAACGAAATTTCTAGATTCAAGATAATAAATTTTAGACTATTTTTTTGTTATAGGTCATTAAATAAATACAAATGTAACTAAAAAATGATAAAGCGAATTTTTAGTTAAAATGTGAAAATTCAATGTCAAACAATCATTGTTAAAATTCTTAATTCTAAAATTAAATGAAAAGATTTTTGGTATGGTTTTTATTAATTACTGCACTTCATGGAATTTATTTTCTTTTTTTTTTGCATAAATGAATTATTTATGCTACAATGCAAGAGACATCTGCCATAACGAATATGAAAATTTTTCATTAAAAACTCATTTATTTATTCTATTCTTTTTTGCTACTCTACTAATGATTTTGATATTCTCTTGATTTCTCTTTCAAGCTCTATAAATTTGATTATTTTAAAGCTTGGTGTAATTTCAATTTCAAATGTAAATTTCCATTTTCAAATAATACTTGTGAATTCTTAATAAATTTGTTTTTATTGTTAAATACCTTTTTTTTGTTTTATCGTTGGCAAAGAAAATTTATTTCATTGAAAAGAAAAAAAGAAAATAATTTCGTTACTGTATTCATGATAAAAAAAATGTCACTTAAAACCGCAGCAACCCGACGGCATACATAAAAGGAAAAAAAATCATTTACAGGCGTGGCTTGTCTTATCGTTTATACAATTTATCATTTTTAATTATTTTGTGATTCTGAAAAAAATAAAATTTCTAAGAAAATAATCAAGAATATATCGTTCTGAATATATAAAGTATATTGTTATCAAATTTTTTTTCATTCATTTAAAAAGTAATACTCTCAAACAATTGAAGTAATTTAAACTCAAATATGGAGTTTTGTTAATTTTAATTGAAATAATTCATAGAAAACATAGAGCAAGGCATAATGTATTCAGAATTTTCGATTAATTCCGTAATTGTAAAGTTTTTAACTAATGTAAATAATTTATTTAATATTAAATGTTTTTTAAAAATTTTTATAATAAAAAAAAAGAAAAGATCATTCTAAAACTGTCAGATACAAGAATATGTTTAATCGCCAGTTAGTAATCATTCACATTGAAATAATCCAATGAAAAAAAAAATGTTATATTCACTTCCACTAGTGCATACCAAATGCAATTAAATATCTCGAGAGATTGAATTTTCAGCTCTGCAAAAAGCCGTTCTCGTTCATTGTAGTTTAAATAAACATCGTTCGCGATTGCATTTTGGTATTGTATATTGATGTCAAAGCCAAAAATTGAGAATAATTAAAGCGATAAGCGAAAATACTATTTATACGATCGTGTATAATATATAATTAACCAATTTTTGCATTTGGATTAGAGAAACTTCAATGAAGATTGCATTTTTCGAGTAGTAAAATTTTAACAAATGCTACGTTTGCCCTCGTGAGACATTACCTCGTTCGCGGTATGACATTAACATTCAAAATGAGGAAGCAATAAAGAAAAGAATGAAATTACTTAAAAGAGAGAATGAGAATAACGAAAGAGAGAGAGAGAGAGAGAAAAATAGTAAGAAGTGAAAAGAAAAAAAAGTGGAAGTGAAGAAGTGAAATTTAAAGATAAAATACAAGAGGTGAAAAAAAATAACAAAGAATATTTGAGAAAAAAAGGGGAGATAAAAATAAAAGAAGTAAAAAGAACAAAAATAAATTTAAAAAAAAAAGAGGAAGGAAGTAAAGTGCAAGAGTTATGAAGGAAGAACAAAAGATAACAATGTACAATGAGAAAATGAAAAGTTGAAAGAGAGAGAAAGGAAAAAAAAGGAATAATGCATTCGAATGTGTATGAAATTCATATAAATTATAATACGTATAACGCAGTTCATAAATTTTCTATACAAAAATTATTCTCGCTGATTAGCCCAAATCAATGAGCAGACATTTCATTTGTATTGATGAAACAAACTAAAGGCTGAAAGATTGCGGAAAAAAGTGGAAAAAAAAGTGTAAACAGATCTATGTTTTACATTTCATAGAGTAGCAATTGAATGAAAAAACTTGAAGAGATTAATAAACGTCTTATACAGGTATGCATATTCATAAAGCGCGTGTATTTAAGTGTTCAACACTCACACTCGCGCATGCATGTACATCTTGTATCTGTTTATTTTTATCTTTTTTTTTCTGAGCCCGTCTGCATTTAAATGCTTCTGCACGTCATTCATTATATACTTAAGTAGAATATTATACTTTACTCCACCGTATATTTAAATGCTCTCGTACATGCATGCGAGAGAGAGAAAAAAAAAGATCTTCTCCTTTATTTCTTCTGCTAATGTGCGCGTGATTTTTGTTTATGCCGTGTATAAATATGTAGTTCAAAGATTATATGTGCACATTAGATGGGCCATAGAATTTTATCGCGTATATATTTCACGAAAATTCAGCGTAAAGAAGGAATGCGCGTATATGACGTGGTTTCGTTGTTGTTGTGTGTATATAAGGTATAAGAAGCTAGCGAGAGAGGAAGGTGAAAAAAAGAAGAGAAAAAAAATATGAAAAATTACTTTAGAAGGGAAAGATAGCTACTGGTTAGGAAATACGAATAAAAGGAAGGAGATTCACCGCCTGCGTGATAATAAATAAACTAGATAGATAGAGAAAAAGAAAAAAAAGGAAAGTGAGCGAGAGAGAGAGAGAGAGAGAGAACAATAAAAGAGATAAAGCTGAATGGAGAGAAAGGGATGGCAAAAGAAAATGGAAAATAAAGTATAGAAAAGAAGGAAAATGGTACGTCTTGGAGTTCTTAAAAGTAACAAACGAAGAAGAAAGTAGAGAGAAATTGAACAGGAGAAAAAAAAGACCGAAGGGTGTGTAATTCAAAAAAAGAGTATAATGTAAAGCTATAAATAATAAAAGTAATAAAATGTAAAGGGAAAAAGAAATATACCACAGATAATAAACACTAGAATAAATAAGTAAAATAAAGGGTGAAAAAAAAAAGAATTCCAAAGTAAGAAAATAATCTTGATGGAAAATCAGCGAGATCTCTGTGTTACAAGTTAGTGTAAATATCGACAAGTATTGTGTAGTGTTATCATTCGTGTACTTGAGAAATGTTTTGACATTTGTAAATATTTACAATAATATCAAAAATTAAATACTGTTTAATGTCAACTGAATTTTAATCATTATTTTCGTCTCATAAAAATCGCAAATATTTCTATTGCTGCTTTAAATAAATTATTAAAGCTGTTAAAAGCATATAATATTTACATTGGTTTTAATTACATTTTTCATTTAACAATTCATTCATAATGTTTTATTTGTTTAACGTTTATTAAGTATCAAATGACACAACTTTTTTTATGTTACTACATTTAATATAAAAAATGTTAATTTTTAGTTTTTCTATTAAAAATGAAGAATAAATTTTTATATTTTGATTTATTTCGTATATTTAATCTTTTATTTAAATAGTTTTTATTCTTGGAGTATCGAGCAATATCAATAACCTTCAACTCGTGAATGAACTTTTTGCATTATGAATCAAAGCTCACGGCTTATATTTTATTAAACAAAATTTATAAATATAAAGTATGAAATTCATAATAATGATAAAAAAAGTATTTATTCACTACTATAATGAATAACTGATTTTATTCACGAAATAATTATATATAAAATACTATTTTATATAAGCTTAAAATGTAATTTAATCATTAGAGTTGGAGAAGTTTTATAATAAAAATTTTTAAACCTAAATTCATTATGAGTTGTTAGATATGATACTTTACTAGTATTTTATACATATGTAAAATCTAAATTGTCATTTTATTTTTTCATCGAACATGTATTTTTTTATAATAAATCTTATTATCGCATAAATATGTCAAAAATATTCTATTGTATAAAAAATATATATTATTCGAGCTAACGCCTTCTGTCGATTTTTTGTAAAAATAAATATTTATATGTTTTTGAGTTAGATAACTACACAATTCTAACCAAACGAATGTAGCGATAAAATTGAATAATAAAGAAATCGGCCACACATGATATGTTTTGGTAAGATTTTTTCTAAATTTACGAATTTTATAATACTTGATTCAAGAACAAAATATAAAAGTATTTGATAAATTAGTATTTAACACAAAAATATATTTTTATGCAAAATAATATTTTTTAAAATATTATATTATAAAGACCGTCTATTCTTTAAAAACTGTTTTTTTTTCTATAGACAGATAAATTGATTTTGTAAAAAAATGCACACATGAGAACTAAATGCACATGACTATTATTATACGTGAAACAAATAACACTTTTTGCAAAGAAAAAAATTTGTATAATCTATAAATAAACCTTGATCAATAATACATATACGATACTAACATTCATCGTAAGGTTTAAAATTGTATAAGTCATTATTCGCAAATGGGTATTATTCATTGATTATTTAATAAGAAAATAGTCATTTTCAAATCAATACACAATTTTTCATTCGTTCAACAGTATCCTTGTGAATAATAAGATATTTTATAAAAAAAAAATTACATATTTTATAACAGAAAAGAATGTCTTTATACTTAAAATATTTTAAAATAAAAATTTCTCGAGTCGAGTTTTTCCGGTATATAACTATTTTGTTCAAGGCGATTCTCATAAATCGCGCAGACATAAAAAAAAACCTCGTACTACTAAGAAATTTCGACTCGATATCCCTCGCAAATAAATTATAAATATAGATAGTTCTAAACCAAAAAAAAAATCTTTTTTTCTATTGATGCTCGCTTTATTATTTTTAGTTCATATAATTTTTATCTTTTTTTCACTCTAATTCGAAGTTTATATATACATACACACACACGAAAAAAGAAAACTGAAATTAGCTAAGATGACAAAGACAATTACATTTGTGGTATAGACAATAATTTGCAGCAATTTATTGTATAGTCATGCGTGTAAATGTATGCGATAATCTGATGTATTATTCGAAAGGTTCTGATATGCTAAACCAAAGTGCGTTAATTTTTAATAAACTTACACCCTATTTTCAGATTTGATATGTTTATTAATGACATCAAAATGGAGCTTTATTCGATTACAGTCCTGTTTATCGTGATAAAAACGTTTTACATTTTAATAGTTAATGTAATTTTAAATTTATAAAAAATATAAGTTTTGCTATTTCAGTAAATGTTGATGTTTTCATTGTTAAACAATTAACATTAATTAGCGATTCGTTTTTATTTAAATTTATATTTTTTTCTATATAAATTATCATAAATTAACAACTTTTAACCTAATTGTTGTTTAAAAAAAGTCACCTAATCACTAATTCAAATTATTTTTTTTTTTAAACAAAAAACTATTTTTGTAAAAAAATATTGAATACGGGAACCTTAGTGTCGAGTAAAGAGTTGCTTGAATAAACTATATATTTTGCTGCTATGCTTAATGTAATGATAACTAACGGATGTGTTTTATATAAGAATAAATCTTCTTAGAGAGTAACTTGAAGAACAACTGTTAGATCTTGAAAGAATGGATACAAAAACAGCATTTCCGAAATATGATAATTAAAATTTTCTCAAACAAAATGGTTCTAATGTAGCTCATACTGAAATAAAAATAGAAATCAAACTAAAGCTATATAATTCGTACAAAAAATCACGAGAAAAAATCGTACCAACTTAAACGCTTAAACGTTAAAAAAAAAAGAAGAAAAGGAGAAACTAAAATATGAAGAAGAGAAGTTAAAAAAAAAGTAAGAAAAAAACAAAACAGAGAATCTATACAAGCATAGGTTGTCACACAAGCAATGCAATCTTCCTAATCACCGGTTCACGCTCAACAATTCCAATTCGCTATACGAGTGTCGCATAAAAAGCTTGGCAAACTCGCACTCTTAAAACGTTTTACTTCTTTAAAAGAGAAAAAAAAATTAAAAAAAAAAAGAAAATCATGTGTTTGACTATTTTAAAAGGTGTGCACTTTCTTAAAAGTACTTAAGAGGAAAAAAATCTTTTGTTGTTTAGTACTTTTGTTTAACAATGTGGTGAAGAGATGAAAGAAAATAGTATGTAATTGTTAAAACCCTTTTTTTTTTTTTAATTATAATGGCTTAAATTTTTAACTTTAGATTTACGTTGTATAATCATTTCATTTAGACTAATATATGTATATACATATATATATATATATATATATATATATATATATATACACACACATATATAGATACATATATAAATACATATATTGTTATATCAGAAATATGAAATATTGTAAAGAAAATTCATTTTGTTGGATGAATTTTACTTTTCATGAATTGAAATAATAGATAAAATAACCACTCATTTTTCTCATTGTTAAATATTGAAATCATAAAAATAAATTTCATTAAAATTATTGTTTTTATCACTGAATTCAATATTATTTACCACAATTGTGCTCGATATTAAATTAAAACCAAAAATTTAAGAAATATTACCGGAGCTTAAAAGTTACAATTAAATTCACGCATCAAACTGTAACAATATATTTTGGGTAAGCAAGAAAACGCTTTTGAAAATTCTGTTGGCAGGTAAACGAGAATATTATAAGCGATGAAAGAAAACAGAAAACTTACTTGATAAGTGTTTCGCCTGCTTACTATTAACTCGAGGTTATATTCTATGCCTCAGAAGTTGGATGTATTTTATTTTTCTTTCTTATTTTTTTCTACGATTATTCAGTAGCACACATAACAAAGAAGCACAAAACTCCACTTCTCAAAGATTTTCTTTTCTTATTTCCATCCCTCGCGCGAAAGAAGAGAAAAAAATAATGTATTATAAAAGCCAATGAGTTGTGGCAGTAGAAAAATTCTCGGACGGTTCAGACACCGCGTGTTATGTTCACTATTTTTTGTTTACTCATTGAAAGAAGTACAATTTTAAAACACGTGATGAAAAGAAAAAATTCTTTTTTTTTGCACTGTAATATGTCGGAATAATTTAAATAATAATTTTTTTCGTATTAAACCATTGATAGTTTTCACTGTTACATAATATTAAAACGAAAACCAAAAAAAAATTTTTTTTGCAACACTACACTTTTGTGCTTTCTTTTTCCGCTTATTATCAAAACTTAATTAAGAAGATTTTCTATAGACATTGGATTTTCTTGAGATTCACTTTATTATACATATAATAATGCTGGTCATGTGATTTATTTGTGTACAAAACAAAGCGTACAAGTAAATACATATATAAACACCAAAAACTAGGTTGTAATATTCTATGTTTACTTGAAAGCTAAAAGCGATGCTTTTTTTCCCTTCACAAAAGTGTCAAGTTTAAAGCCTTGAACTTGCACTTGCACACTTAGAAATAACGTCGAAGCTCCTGAGTATTACTTTCAATTTATGAATAAAGAAAAAAAAAACAAATAAACTTTTTTCTTCCTAAAGCTTGCTCGTTTTTCTATATATATTACAAAAATAATACTTTAACAATAATACAAAACAAAATAAATGAATTTTTAATCAATCCAGCGACATGATGACTCTTAATAAAAATCAGTTGCTCACAGCCTGGCTTCACTAATATTTTAACCACTAAATTAAAAAAGAAAAATAATAATAATAACAATCAAAATCTCTCAAACTCATGATAACCCTTTTTGAAAAATTCGGGTTACAATGATCATATTTTCTTTTTTAGCCGGGTACACGTTAAGAACGAAATAGTCATGTCTGTGTTAAATTTTTCTTTTTTTATTTTTAATAAAAGAGAGAAAAAAATAGAGAGAGCGAGAGATTTAATAGAAAAAATAACGCGACCCGCTCAGTACGGTAAGCCGCGAGTGACTGACTTTGGGTTGGTATAGTGACTACTGTATTGAAGGAGAAACGAACCGCTTACTGTGTATATGCTTGAAACTAAAAGATAGAAGAGAGAACGAGAGAGAGAGACGGACGGAGAGAGATAGAGAGAAAAGGGAGGGAGAAGAAGAATATATATATATTTATATATATACATATATATATATATGAGTTTGATACAACGCGTGCGCGTCAGAAAGCTAAAAGGCAAGGTTGGTAGATTGGAAGAGAGGGAAAATTTTTAGTAATATTATAACGTATTAGGGTTGTATAGTGTTTGTGACTATTTCGAGCTTTCTGTCTCTTCTATAGAGAAAGAGAGAACGAGATGAATATTGGACTGAGAGTTGAGGTGAAATGTATTGTCTGTCTATGTTCAATGGATTTAGGCTTTTTCTTATTTTATTTACGTTTTTTTCGTTTGTTTTTTTGTTTATTTTTTTTTGTTTTTGCGGTTGATTGGTGACTTTTTTGTTGATTGGCTGTTGAACTTTTATGGATGAGCTGGGGAAAATTTTTTAGTTGTTTTAAATGAATTTTTTTTGTTTTACTATTTTGAGAAAAATGGAGTATTTGTTTTTATTGTTTGGCGTTGAGATAAACATAAACAAATGATTAAATATAAGTCAGATCTGATAAATTTTTTTAAATAAAAATAATTTATTTTAATTGTTTATTTACATTAAAAATTGTCTTATATAAAATCGTCTTTACTATCAATTAAAAAAGAAGTATTGGAAAATAATAAATTCATTACAAAAATTAAATAAAAAGTAGATAATAAGACTAGAGTTGACATATTTTTTAAGAAGGAAATCGATGTAAAATGTATCTTTATTACTGATAATGGAATGTATTATTGTGGAGTATGTTACATTTTTATACGACGAACAAAAAAAAAGTTTGTAAAATAAAAATAGGAATTCAGTTTCCACAACTTTATTGTTAAAGATTGTTTTAATAAAATCTGTGTTTTTATTCTTTTTACTTTTTCTTGTAAAACGTTTACGTCAAATTCATCAAAATTTTAAGCAAAATATTATAATGTTCGCGTTGCGTCAAACGATAAATATATATTACGTTGGTAATGTAAAAAAAAGGCACGTAAAAAACGATAATATATTTAGATATACATTTTTTTCTGAATAAAATTAATTACTAAAAAAAAAGGAAAATAAAAGAAACGTTCAAGATATGTACCGAATGAGAATTTGTAAAATGTTGCTTTATATCAAATTTCACTAAAGTATTTTTAGCAGCAAAAATGTCGAGTTCTCATGTTATATAACTGTTAGGAGCGATAAAAAAATAAAATAAAATTAATATTTTGCGAAGAATTCCATACTAGAATTTATTCTTTATTATAAAAATGAAGAAATTTTTATCATTCTTGAAGAAAATTTTAAAATTAAATACCTACTTAGTTATCTTAAGTAATGCACTTTTTTTATTGTCTCATGATAACGTAATGTTTACACAACAATTTTTTTGCTTGTTAACTAGCTTAAGATGAATGATAAAATTCAGTGTACACGATGAGATTTAATAATTATTTGTGCAACTTTGCAAATATTTGTTTAAATAGAAATATCGGTTTAATTTAAGAATATGGGATTGTTAATGAGTATTCTTGTAGTTTAATGAATATTTAAATAAGCATAAGAAATAATTTGAATTTTATAATTCATAGCTAAATTATTATTAGTCAAAAGATAAATTAAGGTAGTGAAGTATTAAGATAAGTATTATCGTGACTTGATCACTATTAACTTTTTGTTAAATGTACAAACTTTTGCAATGAAGATTTGAAAAATGATAAAAATAGTATTTTATTCAAGATCTCAACATTTGGTCACAACAATAGCAAATATTGTATAATAATTCTGTGTTAACATGTCATAAGTTGAAATTGTTATTTATTGATGATTTAATGCGATTTAATCCTTTGTTTAAAATATTAATAAAATTTTTCTTCAAATCATTTCTGTTTATTTATTTGTATACGCCTATCTTTATAAACCTTTTGAAAAAATATCATTAATCATTTTTGTCAACCAAAAAAAGGTCATTTAATTTTACCAACTATCCTCGGATAGAAATTAAGATTCTTTTTCTCAATTTAAAAAAACAATTATGCTTCTTATGATTTCGTTTTAGTAATTTGAAATATCTATATGTATGTGCATAAAGTACATATAAGGTGAAGCCATGATAGTAGATGAGACAAATGGACAAATGAGTATAACATCGGTACTTCTATTCGTAATGTACTACGGATGAGCATGTGACAGGCAGTTGAGTCGAGCGACTAACTGAGCGATCAACTGTACACTGTGTCGGCTACAACATTATATCTCGGTTATATATATATATATATGTTCAGGCCTTTGCTTTCTCACTTTGCTATTCTATATATCTCCCTTCAAGAGAAAGAGAAATATACAAAGAGAGAATAAGAGAGAAACGTAGAGTCAGGTGACGTGCGCGGTTTTAAGCGGTTAATAATACGTTTCTTCTCGTCTATGTATACGTGTTTAGTTAATCTTTTGCACTCTCGATACCTCTCGACAATTTAATCATATGTTTCACATTTTACAAAAGATTCTATTATATACTTTGACTTTATTTGTTTATCTTTTCTTACAAAATATCAAAAAGGTTTTAAATGAAAATTAAAGTCTAAATTGAAAATATTTTCAGACTAGAAACTGTATGTCATTCAATATTCATAATTCTAATCATAAATTAATGTTTTAACAAAAATGTTTATTTTTATAAAAGTTTTTTTCATTAATTTATTTAATTATCTTATAAAGATTTATTGGCTTTTTTTACTCTTCAAACTTTGAGTAATTTTTAGACAATAGTAGTGATTTTACCTACTTTATTCTTAGAGATAATCAATAACCAGTAATTATTCAAGTAATATCGATTGAATATAAATGTCTTACATATTAAAGTCTATTACGTACTTACGTATTGTACTATTAGCTATATCAATATCTTTCCGTTTTGTTTATTTTTAGAAATAAAAAATAATATCACACTTTAGTTTTCAAACCTTTCCGTTCCCACGGTATTTATGCGATAGACGAAAAAAAATATCTCGCTCGTTTCTCTTCTATTAATTCATATAGATTTCATATGAATTGAAGAATTTATATAAGTTTTACTCTTATTTATGTCAAGGATACAATTTATTTGATAAGCAAAAGTTGTATTGTAAACTATTATTTTTTTTTTTCATACGAGTTTCTTTTTCCGCGGATGAATTATGATAATGAAAAAAAAAAGATTTAGAAATGAAAATTCGAATGAAATTTATTATTTTTCAATCTTTTAAATGTACGATTGTTTGAAAAACTTGGTGATTTACATTTAAAGGTTTATTATTATACCGACCTTTTCTCTTATTTAAACTTCCTACGTGTGTCACATGTTACGAAGTATATTTTTAAACTTATTTCATTTATTGATACTTTTATCGGTTTTCTCTTTTATATTTAATAAGCATAACCGAGAGAGAGAAATGTCAGTAATGTAATTTACAATGCTCTGCCAAGTGCAAATTCAGGTTCTATGATTACGATGTAAATGGAAAAATTCTTTATAGAACTGGAAGAAAACATTTTTAGAAATTTAATTTAAGAAAATTTTTATTTGCTACGTCATTCTTTGCATTCTATTGTATTATTCAAATATGTAATTGTTATTTTTAAAATAATGTATATCTTATGTAAAAGACGACGTTGCATTAAAGATTTTAAATATTTACTTCAAAGCTTAAAATTTTAATAAAAATTTTATAGAAATTTCATAAAAAAGATTTTTTAACATATATTTATGGGTTTCAAAAAAATGATTAAAATTTAACGTTAGCTTGCAACTTTCTATGATAATGAAATTTCTCATAAACTTAAATTTTAGTGAAACTCATCTATCAAAATTTAATAAACCTAGTCTCGAATCTATCTCTTAAGCCAGTCTTTAAACCACCTCTTAGTATACATAACCCATAATTAAAACCTTTTCTTCCTCGCCCTCTATTTTCCAAAGTCGCGTATAGTGATGTCTAAAAAAGAAACGAATAAAAGGGTAGCAGACAAAAAAGGAATAAAAAAAGAAAAATAAGAGAAGAAAATGTAAAAGCTTTAACATTTCGAGCATGCGCATGATAAAAACAATACGCCTCTGTTTTAACATTACGCGCAAGCGCAGCATCCCTAACGCATATATATGATGCTAAAAGCGATTTTTTTTCTCTCCCTTCTTTTATTTTATTTTCTTTTTCTCTTTTTTCCGAGCAGGGAGGATGAGGTTTGTTTCTCTCACTTTCTCGTCTTTTGCTATACTCTCATTGCTGTGCACGAAAGCTAAGCTTTATAGGAAAGAGCACTGCACGTTCGAGCGTTTCTATGTGAGAAGAGAATTTTCTCATGAAATATTTCGATGATGATAGACAAAAAGATGAATATTTGGGGATTGGAATTCTAATAGTCCCTTGCCAAAAGACAATTATAGAAATTTTATTTATTCAATAATTGTCATGAATAGAAAATTTTAGTTAATCGAAAAAAATATCAGAAACATTTTTAACCATACATTATAATGAAGTTATTGATTAACATGTGTAATTATAAATTAACGAAATTTGTAAAAGCATAATTAATCATTCCATATTTGGAATATGCGAAATATACATCCACCTACGTGCACAGAATTCAGCAATAATTTGAAATTTCATATTATATATTTTCATAAAATTAAATTTATAGCACATATTTTATTAATAATTTATTAATAATTTGATATAATTATAGTTTAGATAACAAACTGTTAAAACGAATTTAATTTTGTAGCAAGTTCTTTTTACGATGTTCAATTTTTAGTTTCTGTATTCGTTACTCTAAAGTTTCCAAGTACGTATCGAGTATTACTTTGCATTTAAAACTTTCGAATGATTTGTTCTTTAAGAAGCTTAAGTATTTCGTACTTTCGAGCGCATATTGCTAGAAAGAAAATTCAAAAGTTTTAATAATTATTATAAATTATTAACAAAATTTATTATTTGCCAAAGCTTTTTAAAAATTTTTTACAACCTTAATGAAAATAAAGTTTTTACTATAAGACTAAAAAAAATTGATAATAATAAAAATTTGTGTTTTTTTTACAAGAAAAAACTAAATTAAAGCATTATAAAATCTATATTTAACTATACAACGTTAGCTTTAATGTAAAAGTATATCATTTTTCACAGCTAAGGAAAATGCATTCTTAATGAGAAAACGGGTATAATGTTACTATAAACATTAAAGTAAATAACAAAGTTCCCTCATTTTTAGCTTGTATACAATTTTCACGCCTTTTTTCTTTAGAGAATTAAAGGAAAGACTGCGCTGCAACTTTATGAATGGATTTTCTAAAGTAAAGCTGAATGAATTATGACGAGCATATTGTTTCTGAAGATTAAAATAAGAAAAAAAAGAAGAAGATGATATATACATTTTAATTCAGAGACTTCCCACAAGTAATTTAAGTTTATAATCAAAATTTTTCAAACAATTTTATATTAGAAAAATTAGTATGCCGTGGTGTATTTTTCTTCTCCTTTTTTTTGTCTCGGGAGAATGTTTCTTTTTTTTTACGAGCCCACGAATAGTAAAAGTGGAAGGGTTTTTATGAAATAAGGTTGATAAGGATGCGTAAAATAAATAACTTGGAGGATTTTTAGCTTATTTCGAATTTGAAGTTTTATTAGAGGATTTGGAATTTTATTACGGTTGACATTACAAAATAATGGATATACTTTTTATCAAATATTTATTATAGAAAAGGATAAGATATAAAATTTACTTTTTATTAATAATAACATAAAGAATATTGTTTATTTTATGTTGAAATTACAGAAATCAATTACTGTGTAAATAAAATTATTTTATAAAAATTTTTATGTTATTTTAACAATTTTGTATCTTCTAAATGAAATACGAACAAATTTTGCGTTGAAATTGACGAATGAACCGTATAAGGTGAATGTACCAATTAATGAACAAATAAGAAAAGTCCACATCTAAAAATATTTTTTTCACATAAAAAGATGCCAAAACTAAAAAATTTTGATGATATTCTTAAAGTTTTGGGAACTTATTAGAAAATGAAAAGTAAATTTTTGTTAAAAATTCATTTTAACATGTTTTTAAGATTATTATCCGAAACAAATAAAAAATTTTTTAACAAACCTATATTTTTACTGTTAATTTCCCACACGTTGATTTCACATATTTTTCTTAAGAAATGTGATAAAACTCATTTGAATTAATCGTATATTAAAATTAGCGTAAGATTGTGTATTGTAAAAATATGTAAAAAATTTAAAAATAAATAAATAGTAAAACAAAGATGACTATCGAGTAAAACTGCATATTATTTAGTTTTCTGACAAAATGTTCATTCGCAGGTATATGTTTAAATACAGGTGAAATTGGCTTATAGATTTTTAAATAAAAATTTCAACACGATAATGTACAAATTTAAACTAACACAAAAATTTCGTATAAAGTTTTAGCAACGAAATTTTAATGCGATAAATTATAATTAAGTACGCAATATCTTTGGCACTATAATTGTAACATAATCATAAAAGTTAAATGTATTAATTGCTAAAAATATAACTAAATATTTTAGATTTATTCTAAATTGATTTATATTTATTAATAATCCAAGAAAATAACTTAGCTCAATAAGATATGTAAAATTTCTTTTACTACTTTCTTAATTTTTATGAGTAATACATGTCTATCTAATGAAAATAAGAGGTGCCGTAAAAAATTTTAGATAAAAACTTTGTAATTGAATAACTTGTTTGATTTTTTTAAAGAAGATTGAAAGATTGAAATATTTCAATCCAAGTAGTTAGTAATAAAATTGAGGTCGTCAGTGGCTCAGTCGGTTGAGCGATGGATTCGTGATCTCGAGGTCCTGAGTTCGAATCCCGCTCTCGGCGGTCGATTGATACAAGCACCACTGTATATAGGATACACGTGTTTTTTTTCACAAAAGCACTGACTACCTTCGTCGCTAGTTAGCATCGCAATGATAGCATAAATACAACGACGTTAAATATATAAAAAATATTATTATTGATTAATAAAATATATTATTATATATTTTATTATTATTATATTATATTATATTAAATATTATATATATAATAAAATATTAAAATTAACAAAATTAATTTTTTAATTTTAACATTTTAGTTTTAAGAATTTAAAGTTCTTTATAAAAAATTATTATTAAAATTTGTGTGTGTATGTGTGTGTGTAGATGTGTATGTGTGTGTTTGAGTGGGTGGGTGGGTGTATAATGCACATGAAAAATGTGATATGAAAAAAAGTAATTACCAATTATTATGATTTAAATTAGCTATAATACTTTTAAAAAATTGATGTTATTATAAAAGTTTCAAAACCGTGGTAATTACACTTCTTCAATTGTCGCTAAAGTGATACTAAAATTGACTTTATATCTTTGAGTGAAAAATTCTCATTTACACGAATCCCATCAATCCCAAATAAAACTGAGTGCGAAAGAAAATAGTTCCTCAAATCTTGAAATAAAAATAAAAAAAAAGAGAGAGAAGTAAAGGGAACAAAAAATAAAGGGATTAAACTTGCAAGTAAGAGTAAAATCACTTTTTCACGCCACGAGCGCTAGACGGCCAGTAGAGCAATTAAGTTCAGGCCAAAGAGGGTCGTTAAAATCCCTCTCGCGTTACTTTTAACGACCAGCGACAATAAAAGTAGTCTTGCTTAGTGAGGGCTAATTTGACCATTTTGTACCAAACGTGTATAAAGCTATACTTGAACATACATACTCGTTTTTCTTCTATTTTTCTTTTTTTTTTTTGTTTACTTCTGTTCGTATTGCTTATTACCGGTGTGTCCAACTCATCGTGCACGATTTTTCATTTGAGTGTACGATGCAATATTCTTGTCTTATCTTTGCTTTTAGTATTTCGTGACTCTTTTTTTTAAACAAGTTTCGAGTTTACGTGTTAATTTTAAATGAAAGCAATTCATTGTTATAAATATTAACGTTTTATTTTAGTGTTTTATAATTGTTGACATAATTAATGAAATCACTTTTTTATTACCATTGAAGTTATTATTTTTTTTTCTATGATTTTAAATATAGGGTAAATGTGCCAGTTACCGTGGGTTTAACGTAACCTCTTACAGATTTTATCAAATTAAACATATTTTTCTATTAATGCTCGATAACTATTGATATCAGTTATAAACGTTGAAGCATCTTTTATTTAATAAGCATGATTGATTAATTATGTATAGAAAAATATTTGAAATATTATTAAAAATATAAGAATTGATGCATGCGTCAAATACCGTGTTGCTCAATTTTCAGATTTCTATATACCGTGTGTCAGTTTCCGCGCCCCCAACTAAATGCGTTTTGTCAGTAAGCAAGCCCTCGATCAAATATCGAGCGTCGAATACCGTGCATTTTTCGTCGATTTATCTTTTTTTGAGGTTATGTTTTCTTCGATGCTCACATATTAGAGGGCACGATAACTAAGATTATACCAAAAAATTGGTTTAGTTATCGTGCACGATAATTGAATCATATGCTTAAATCTGTTCCAGTTACTATATTTTATAAATAAATAATAAAAAATATTTTAAAAAAGCAAATTGTAAGTTTTTTCGAAATTTGTAAGTATTTTATTATAGTAAAATGCATATACATATTATTAATATACATTTTTTAATACTTTAAATGATTGAATTAAACATGCAATTCTTAAGCTTTTTGATAACGCGCGCACTAAAAACGCATAAATCACGTTACAAAAATTTCAAACATTATTTATACAATATAAAACGTCGATAAATTAAATTTTTATTTTTTTAATAGTTAAATTATACTTCAAAAATATTAAAAAAAATTTTTTGTATTATTGATTAAGGCTTAAACCTATCTTAATGTATTAAAATATCGAAGGAGCACGGTAGTCGGGGGGGCAACGATAACTGGCACACTTACCCTATTATTATTTTTACGTGAATTTCTACTTTTCACTTACTTTTATAATGATTTTAGTATTTTGAAAATATTCTAAGAACTTTTTTTTCCAATCCAGTAAGATAATCGCAAATTGATATTTGTCAACCTTGAGCTGCATTAAGAATTTATTTATCATTTTATTCGTTGAGAGTTATAACACTCTATCTATATGGTGAAAAACGGGTTAAATACACAATGCAATATATTTCATACTGATATGTAAATTTGCCTTTATCAAAATGTGCAACAAGTTATATTTTTACATAAACAATAATTATGCATTTGTTATTTTTAACTTTATAATCAAGTATGAAAAGTTTAATTAGATAAGATGTTACCTTATTCTTTAGAACTCAATATTTTCTAAATAAAATTTTTATTGATTATGTATTATTCTTTGAATTAACAAAATGAATCGTAAAGTTTTTTATTTATTTATCTTTTTGTACGTATACGATAAATTTTTATGTCGAACTTAACATTTTCTCCTCTCATGCTTCTAGTAACAGCTGAGTTTGATCGCTTATACTTTTTACACGTTTTTATTACTACCTTCGCTTCGGCGAAACAAAAATAATTCGGGAGTCTTTCGGCTCCTTTTTAGCACTTCCAATCTTTTATCGCGTGTTTTCTATAGATACTTTTGTGTCGCTGGCACACGTTTAACGGAATTGAATTGATAATTTTTGATTTTTTTTTTTGTGATATTTGCCGATGTTTATTTTGACGTTATATCAAATGACGTTTGTGTTGGAATTCCATGAGTCTTTCTTTTTATATTCAATTTGATTGTGTATATTATTAAGTTTAATTTATGTGAGTGGTTTTCTGCATTTTATAAAGTTGATTAAGTTATTTAGTTTTTTTTTATTAAAAATAATAATTTAAAAACGTTTTTGATACTTTGTATGTGTTAATAAGGCACTTCCGTATAGCGGTCGTGCCTAAAAATTTATTAATATAGATTACAAAAATTATAGTGTTTACATTACGGTTCTTAATTTTATTTGATGGATAAAAATATTGTTATACGTTTCATTGTTATTTGTACAATGTATAAATTTTGTTTTTACAAAATAAATCACCATGGAATGTATCAATTTTATTATTACAAAATAGATCACCATCAATTACTCTTAAATTGCAACAAAATTTTTCGAAATGATTAAAGTTATTTGTATTTCAAAAATATTCATTAGCGTCTTTTATAAAAAAAATTTTTTTTTTCATTTACTTTTTTTAATTTAAAGAAAACCGTATCTAGTTGGTTCAGTATTCAACTTTTTCAAAGTTATGAGCTGTTTTGTTTAATTATCAAGATGTTGAAAAGAAATGCATCTGATTTAAGACTTTACGGTTTTCTAATCAATTATTTTAGAAGCTTTTACTAAGAATGTATTAGATAAGTTTTAAAATGATATAAAAGATGTAAAAGGTATAAAACAAGTGAGAAAACAAACACATAAAATCAGTAAAACATTTATTAGAAAGACTCTGGGAACCGAAAGGCATCATGCATAATTACATCGATGAAGTAGGATGTTTACCCGTACGTAAAATTGGCATTGCAACCTAAAAAAAATTGAAATATACACGGGCACCTATGCATATACTCGCACTTATGCATGCTTATACACATTTTTTCAAAATAGTATATGTAGAGGTCGTCAGTGGCTCAGTTGGTAGAGCGCTGGATTCATAATCTCGAGGACTTGAGTTCGAATCCCGCTCGCGGCAACCGATTGACACAAGCATCACTGTATACGATACATATGCTTTTTTCACAAATACATTGAAAACCTTCGTCGCTAATTAGCATCATAATGATAACATAAATACAGCGACGTTAAATAAAATAAAAATAAAAAATTCTATATTAGATGAACATATTTATTTTAAAAAATTCATTATCATCATCATGAAGTTTTTTTAGTACGGGAATAGAACAAAAGATACATGATTATCATAATATTTCTCTATTTTAAGTATATATGATAAGCCTAAACGAATCCTTACGTTTTTCCCCAACGTAAATAATTGGCGAATTTTATATTCCGGAAATTTTTCAATTCTTTATTTTAAGATTTCACTGTGCGGATGATACTTATTAAATCGGACTTTCCGAATATAATTTTTTTTCTATTTAGATTGGATGATTTTCAATTTTATTAAATTATTGCAATAAAAAGATATTATTTATAAAATAAATTTATCTTATATCGCATGTTTTATCAGCTACAAAAATATAGTTTTGGTTAGAAATTGTGGAAAAAATTAAATTGTCTTTGACGTAGAGGTTATAAATATATAATTAATATAAATATTAGCAGCTATTACATGGGCTATGAAATGTCTAGTTTTTAATACATTTTTAATCTCCATTTTTGATGGATGATAACTTTTGAACAAATTAATATTTTTTTATGCAATCAAGCTTAAATTAAAGGATTTATGGTTTTTTGAAACAATTCTAATTTTCATTGTTTTGTAAAATTATTGTTATTTTACCATCTAGTTCCTAATATATTGATCTTTTCATATTTTTATGTAAGGAAACATCTCTCATAGTTTCAACAAAATTTAAAATTGTTTGAGAATGATAGATTAATGAAAATCAATTATTAGATAATGTAATTCTTACATAGTTTTTATTCCTAAAGTATAAACTGTGCAGATAATTAAAAAATTCGATTTATCTCTTAGACCTGCTTTTTAAGTTAATAAATTGCACAAGGTTAAGGTAAGAATGAAACACTACATGCAACACGGAAGTAAATTTTATTTCTTCCTTGTGTGATTACGACCGTCGGGAGAAGTATGCAACTATATCCCCTAGTTGTATAATGTACTCTTACAGCTTATGTATTTTTTAAAATTCAAAGGTCATGATTTGCATATTACAGTATAAAAAATTCTTTAATTTACAGCAATAATATGTAAAACATATAAATTTATATATATTATAATTCATTGATTTTTTTTGTGAATGAAATACTGATTCTTTTTCACTAAAAATTATAATTTATAGCTTATTAGCATTAAATGTTTTAAAAAACTGTTTTAATATTCTATTCTGACAAGAAGAGCTACCGGTCTCTGAATCACACATTTAAATAAAACTTGGGTAATGGTTTTCTGCTATTTAATCAGAAATTAAAACATTATTTCATCCAATAAGTCCTGGCTTCTTTGATAATCATATAAATTTAGAAACTCATGCAAAATTTCACATATGAAATTAAAGTCTCGTATCTCGGAAACCATAAGTTTTGCATTTAGTACTTTCCATTTCCGTGCCGAGTTATTAATTAGAAATTTTTTTTATACTGTTAGAGAATAATGTCTTAAATCTTCGAAACCTTCTATTTTAGATTTCCATTAATTGATTTATTTGAACGATCAATCAATAAAAGTAAGATGTATACATTAAGTATCTAGTTATACTTTGAGTTATTATAAACTATTAATTTGAAAGATTACTCGTGTTAAATCTTATATTTTTAACAAATCAGTATTATAACCAGTCGACTGTTTTTATAAGCATCTCCCATTTCTTCCGTTTGTACCGGAGTTTAACCGTAGTTTTCTTAAATTTTCTTTCCATCTCACTTTTTTTCAAATGAAAAAAACTGAGGAAATTGAAGTGCTCTTAAGTGTTTTCATGTCTTTTTACATGGAATACGTATAGAGTTGCTTTTTAAGAATTTTTACTAGATTTTAGGTTTGCTGTTTGCACGGTATGCTGACAAGAGTAGTGGTTTCATTAAGATGATAGTACATTAACTCCATTGCGCGCTTATATAGTTTCAAGTTTGTTTCTAGACTCTTTTTGAGGGCTAAGGAAAGTTGAATATTAAAACCTTTTTTATTTCATTTTCTCGAAATGGACACTTTTACAAAGGGAAGGAATACATTTTAAAATAATGTTTTGTCAAAAATTATAAAATATTTATAAAATATAATATATAATTTACTTATTTAGTATAATATAATCATATAGTAACAAATATAAGTATTACAAATATATATTTGTTGAAAATGATAATAATAGAAAAAGTTGTATAATTTAAATTATATTTGACATTTGTCAACGCAACCTCTGCAGTTATATAAATAAAAAGTTGATTAAATAACTTTACAAATATTGTTGTTGGATTCAAAATTAAAAAGCATGGTAAATAAAAACTTGAGTCTTAAATTTTATCATACTTCTGGATTACAACGATATGAGCTGCATGTATCGCACAAAAGAGTTAATCACTTTATTTTGTGTTTTTGTATTGTTTACCTGAATGTTACATCATATTCTAGCAGTAAAATTTTATTTTATTTCAAAAAATTTCTTCTGTTAAAGATTCAAGCCGTTAAGTTCAGGAATATTTTTCATTAGTATTAATATTTTCATGAAAAAATAAAACTTCTCTTAGCTTTCCTATGTAAAAAAGTAGTTTGTTCCTTGTCGTGATTTTACTTTGCCTCTAGGTCGAATCTCACTACTGATGATTATTAGTATAAAGTTTGAATTCTGCAACCACATTTCCGAACCATGTCAATCCTAATTTCAAACTTTCATTTGGAGACCACATGTATTTAGATCTTGCATACCCTGTAGGTATTAGTACCGATTCGAAATAGATATTTGTTTTGAATCTAGGGTCCGATTCTTTAGTCAAGTCGCGAATTATCAACGTCTAGATTTATATAGTTTATATATGCGTATGCAAAAGAATATATTTAAAAAAATTAATATACAATGAAGTTGTCAAATAGTGACTTTTATTTTATTTCCATTTAACTTGACTAAAATAATTTTTTTTTTATTTTACCTATGCTAAATTTTAAGTCTGATTAAGTACGTGTCATGAAATAAAATATCAAACAATAAAGTTAACGATACTAGCATAGTACTTTAATTGTAATTAAATCTCTATTATGAATATTAATTTAAGTTTAATCCTAAATTGAAAATTAAAAATGATTCAAGTACTTTATAAATATGCATTAATTGTAGTAATTAAAGTATAGATTCATCGACTATATATAAATTAAATTTTTACAAATAATGATTAAATAATATCTGATTTTTAATAATTATTATGTTTATTTTTTAACATAACATAACAAAATATACTTATTTTTTATACATTTAATTAGGTTAATAGCCGTTGCAGCAATATACATTTATATTACAATAATGTAACTTTATAATTATAAATGTGCATTTGAATATCTATTAATTAATTAATTAAATATGCAAAAAGATATAAATATATCTTTTTGTATACCGTTTAAAAAAATAAAAAAATGATATAAAAAATCATTATTAAATGAATATTAGAAATTGAGATTGAAATTTAAATTTTTATATCAATATTATTTGATAGTTCAATTATTGTTAATGCATACATTTTGAAAATTTATGAAATTGTTTAATATTTTAAATATTAAGTTCAATTATATGCTACCTAAATTAATATCCATTAACTTTTTCAAAAACATACGTTTTCGTATGTGCATAAGCTATTATATATCAATCAGATCGTTAGCGATACAAATTTTGCTTAGAGAATACGATACCTCATTAAGTTGAGTATATTGAAAAAAAAATGTTGAGAAAAATTAGATTAAGATCAATTAAAATTTTATATATGATTTTAAAGTAGATAATGACTTAGCTATTGTAAATTTTTTAAACAATGAAATCATTAGTTGATGAGAATTCTTTTATTAAATCAAAATGTAATATAATAATTGTGAAGCAGTTCACTGCATAAGAAGTTAAGTAGATTGAATAAAATACGTTCAAAATTATGATTATTTAAGCCACTATTTCATTGAATTTGGATTAGTAATAAATTAGTATTAAATAATAGTATACATTGAAATGTAGAAAATCGTTCGTACAAGCGCGATATTACAAAAATTTCAGTTTTTTTATCGTTAATTCAATATTTCATATATTAATATTTCGAATAAAAATTAAAAATACAAAGAATTATTGAAATATAAAAGAAATTTTCAATTCGAAAAATTTTGAATCATAAATTTACGTTTTGTTACTGTTTCAAAAATAAAAAATAACAAGTTTATTCAAGAAGTTTATTCGAAATTTTGCATATATGATCCTCTTTTAAAAAAACGATGGCCAGATGTTGTGAAACATTTTATACCAAGAACGTGATTGGTGCATTGAATAGAATCATATGATTGGCGAAAAACGAGATTTGATTTACTATAATATGCTTAAATAAAATAATCGATTTAGAATTTAATAATAAAAATCATTAATAAAATAATTAAATTATAATTATTGAGTTATAGTTTGATTTTTTAAATTTAATTATTAATATAAACATCGCTAACCTCCGCTTACAAAAATTCCTTTTGTGTGAAGATGTCGAGAGTGCGAAATACCGCTCTATATTCATTTGTTATTTTAGATTTAAAATTAGAACATGGTAACAATTCTGTCATTTACTTCTGAATTCTCTTTTTAAAAATTGTACTATAAAATAGTATATTAAGCAATAAATTTAGAAAATATAGATGTTATGAACTTTTTAGCTTATAACAATATCATAAAATATTTATCCATAAGCCTGGCAAATAATTTTGTAAATTTAAAATAAGATTTAAAATATTTCGAAATATTTTAAAATAAATAATAAAAAAACCGATAAGTAATACAATTTCGATAATATAATTTAGTATATAAAATATTTCTAGATTGACAGCTTAAAAATTTTTTTTCAAAAATATAGTATACTTGCCTAAAATGTACTATTTTTAAAAGTTTTTTTATTTAATTTCAAAATTTAAATTGAATCACGCTTAGAATAAACAGTTCTTATGCAAAATGAAATTAAAAATCTTTTATTTGAAAGAATAATATAATTACTATAGTTAAGAAAATATTAATCTCCCCAAAAAACCTTTAAAAAGGTAAAATTACGGCAAGTTAGCTTTAAAAAAAAATCTTTTTCATTATCTCAAAAATAAAAAATATTTTGTCAAAAATTTAAACTAATTTAATACAATCAACTATAAAAAAATCTATTATATCTCTAAAAAAAGTCTTTAACATTATAGATAATAAAAAAGTGGGAATTTAATTATAACAAAAATATACTTGAAAAAATACTGATTACTAAATATAACTTTGAAAGGGTGGGCCTGTCAAGTTTATAGCTGTAATATTACTTTTATTCTTACTTTAACGTTAATTATTTAAATTAAAGTGTTATTATTTTTTTAAATTTTGTTGAAAATAGTTTTATATTTTCAATAACATTTCATATGGCTTTTTTTATACTTCAAAGAAATTTTTTATTGATTCATTATTATCATCAAAATATAGGTCACAATATCATTTGTAAGTATTATTTAAAATCATATTAAAACTTGACCACACATTATTGATTTCAGTATTTTTTCAAGTATATTTTTGTTATAATTAAATTCCCACTTTTTTATTATCTATAATGTTAAAGACTTTTTTTAGAGATATAATAGATTTTTTTATAGTTGATTGTATTAAATTAGTTTAAATTTTTGACAAAAAATTTTTTATTTTTGAGATAGTGAAAAAGATTTTTTTCTAAAGCTAACTTGGCGTAATTTTACCTTTTTAAGGTTTTTTGGGGAGATATCACAACTTTTTCAAAGTCGAAAATTCTTGTCTCAATAAATTTATTAACTTTACCGATAATCTGATACTTTAAAAAAATAACACTAATTTTATAGCTAATTGTATCAACCTAATTTTTATATATATTTATTATTATTATAAAATATTTGTTTTCGAATAAATTTTAATCTTATTTTCTTCCGCACTTTCAAATTAATCAACTATTATAAAACTTATTTTGTCTAAATATCGTATGAAAAACTAATTAATTAATTAAGAATGTTTTAAAATATGCAAATATTACTTTTTTATTTGTTGTTGTTTTCATTTTTAAATACCAAATCGGTAATACCGACTTTTGAATTTTGCCGTTTTCAACTGTTGAATTTTATGTACGAGACGTTTTACTGCGCACGCGCGAACTGATCACATGAACGCCCGTGATTTTGCGGCAGCTGGTCATAGAACGAGACACTTAATTCTTATATTGTTTATTTACGCGATGTTTTTATACATTTAGCATGTTCTGAAAGTATTCACCTTAATACATGCGTTCATTATTAATAGATATAACTCGTATTCTCTTTCTTTTTCTCACTTTATACTCTCTTTCTCTCTCTCACTTATTAGCTATCGCACAACTCGTATTCTGTCTCTTTCTCTCACATCAAACGAAAAACTCTCCGTCGTTCTCTAACATCCGCCGAAAATCTGAAACAACCCGATATAGAAAATAAAAAATCGACAGACTAACCTGTAATAATATTAAAAAATCATGGAAATTTAACATTTGGCCATGTTTTTTTGTTGTCAGATAAAACATTAGATCATTTTATGTATACTTGTAATCAAATAATATGTAAATATTGAAACATAATCATTTACTCAAAGTTTTAATCTTTGAACATCACAAACTCAAAGTAAATAGGGAAAGCCGTAGCGCTAACTTGTCGTAAGGAGCGCTACCGCGCTCCCTGATTAGAATTTTAATTTTTATTTGTATTTTAAAAATAGGAACGATATACATATCGTTGAGAATGGATTTGAACTACTTTATTTTATTATATATTTTATGGATTTCATATTGTTGAAAATATTAATTTTTAAATAACTTCATTCATTAGTTATTGAGAATTTAGGATTCCAATATTATATATTAAAATTTTTCTGGTACCAGAAATTAAAAATTCATAAATGCTAATGAATAAATTTATTTAAAAATTTATACCATCTAATGCATTTTTTTTCCTGAAATTTTGCACTAAAAAGTGGAGATAGTCAATATTTATAAGTGTAGGTGTAGTGTCCATTTTATGTCTCCTTAAAATGTTAAATTTTAAATGATCCTAAAACTGGAAAAGTCGTTTTTATAAACCACATTACATTGTATTAAAAACAGATGTTTTTAATTATGGACAATTTTACATGACTATGTCCAGAAATCGATCTTGGAATTCTCTTAAGATATATCTTGAAAATCAAATACGTTAGATTGATATTAAAAATTATGTGTATAAAAAGCTATATATTTGTAAAATAACTTTTGACTTTGTAATAGTTTACGTTATTTAAATTTTGAAAGATTTAAGGAGGTTCTTGCGAGTACAGCTAAGGTCAAAGTCGATAAAAAAGTGAATATAGATATTTATATATATATTTATTTTTTAAAATTAAATAATTATTTTTTACGTTTAAATGTACTATGAACATTGCATTTTTTTGCACGTTACGCACTTAGAATGTAAATAAATTATCATGAATTCGATCGCGTAGTACAATGCATACATATATATATGTATGTAACATGGCGTCTGTGACCGGTTTCTGCTTTTAGGTTAAGTTTGCTTATTTTTATTTTAATATTTTGATAATAATATAATAAAATTTAAAGAAATAATGTAAAAATAGCAGAAATAGAATAGTTTCTCATAAAATAATTTCAAATAAAATAATATATATTTACACATAATATTATTAATTTTATTTTGTTATAAGAATTTAAAACTTTCGAAATTCGCGCACTTTTCTTGTCGCTGTTGAGTGATGCGAAAAACATGGCTTCTCTTGATCCGGTCGCAAAGACGTTTATTAACTTTAACGTGTAATATCTCAATATTTACCACGGCAATGAGTAATTTACTAGATATCATTTGAAAGAGGAAACTTTCTTTTAGACATTTGTTCATCTGTCTGTTTTTCAGAAAATCACTCCCTACTTTGCAAATACTCAATTTTGATTTATTTTATTTACAGTCCCATAAGAGCCTGTACAAAAAAGTTCAAACTTTAAGTTCTGATTTTATTAAATTTTGCACGGCAAACCCATAAATTAAGCATACGATCGAATTCAGGACATTTTAAATAATAAGAAACTTTATTGTGTAATCTCAGAATTTTCATGCAAGAACCTCCTTAAGAAATGGCTAAAAAATAATTTAAAAGTTTACTATTTCTTCAATTTTTTTAAATAATAATAAGAAAATGAATATAATGATAAAATATCTTTTGAATGGGATTTATTTTTCTCGAAGTTTTCCGTGTCTATAGATTCATTGATTCCGCGTAAACTGCTCTGATACATTAGTAAATAACATCAATTTCTTTACTGATGCAGATATCAGTAGATATGAAATTATTATTATTTAATAATGAACAGAAAATAATAACACTATATTAACAGTCAATCATTAAAAATTTATATACATTTAGATTAGATATAGGGCGCGCTTGCGCGCATGGATTTTCTAGTTTCCATTAAAAAAAAGGTTTATTTTAAAAAGTTTATAAAAAACCTTAATCAAACTATAAAAATATTGAGATTTTTAACAATTAATGATATTCTGTCTACATGAAATAGAATTTTGAACTAATCTACTTAATATTTTGAAGAGTCTGAAACTCATCTATATTTCTTTGCAAGAAAACATCTTTGGTAATTCCAACGAAATCAGTGATCTAAAATGGTGATTCTCCCCTAGTTACTATAATGAAAATTTTATATTCATTATAGTAATTTTTACAATAATATTTCTTTTTGTGTAACAAAAAAATTAAAAATAAATAATTTCAGAGGTGGAAGAAACTTAATTTTTTTTAGTATTATTTAATGTCCCTTACGATGCTAACTACACTGAAAGAAATTTCGTCTTTGGGTATCTCGATATTTAGAGTCTATTGATTTCATGAAAGAAACAACATTTCATAACTCTACATTTCGTATTATTTCAATTCGTATACGAGCGTATAAATAAACTCTAAGAATCCTCGAATACATGCAAAACGAAACTGAACTTGATCTTACTCGAAATTCGTAAATATGGAATTCGATGAGTCCTCGCAATAGCGCAAGCGCACGGCCGAGCTAACTTAACTCGGCTCTCGGCGTCTGAGACCCCGAGAGCCGAGATTCTCCATTTCTGCAATACCTTTGAATAAGAGACTCCGACGCTAGCGAATCAATTTAACACAATTATTGAAAAGTCTTTATCCCTTAAGTCATCGACATCTCCAAAGGCAAAATTTTTTTCAGTGTAGCGACGGAGGTAATCTCAGTGTGTTTGTGAACAAAGCACGTAACGTACAGAGGTGCTTGTATCATTCAGCTGAGGCCGGGACTCGGGTCCTCGGGTTACGAATCTACCGCTATAACGACTGAAGACCTTAAATGAAAGTTAATTTAATGCATTTATTTATCCAATATATTAATTCAAATTCTCAAAACTTGTATCGTATATTTAGACACATCAAGAAGAATTCTTTTATAATAAAAAAGATTTCTTTTAGTTAATTTCTCTCAGAACTCAGAACTAAAAATATGTTCAAATTAAATATATATCAAGCTAATTTTATTTTTAAATAAAAAAGAAATTCTTTCGTAGCCAAAAATGGGAAGATTATCTATTAAAAACTAATAGATTTTGCTTGCTTCTAGAATTTATTTTTGTCCATGTATAATATGCACATAATCGTTATCGATAACGTATTGATACGTTATTAGTAATCTAATATTAAAATTAATATTTGATCAACAGTAAATGTGAAAAAATATTGAATAAAATTTAATTTTATCATATTGATGAATCTTTCAATATTTACAGTAAAATTTCTACAGTATAACATTAGACAATATTTTTCAATGCTAAATTTTCAATTCCTTAGTTAAACAAAATTCAGAAATGTACATCCTAAAAGCTCTAGTACATCATGCAGAAGGTGAAATTCGTATAAGCGGAGCGGAGAAATTGGATTATCGGGCAGTATGCACGTTCAATGATTTATATACGTTATATCGAGTAAGAGGAAGCGCGAGTTATGGATCTCGACAGATTTATCGAAGACAATTTAATTCAGCTGAGTAAAAATGCGGAAAGATATTCAGCATCCTGTCTCACTCTACATCTATTTCTCTTAAAGGAATAGTAAATGACACTTTTTATTATGTACTAGTTTGTCTATTTCTACTTAGTAGCGGTTGCATATTTTAGTATTACTTTATCCTGTAAAAATGAAAATTATTAAGTATCGGTGATACTTTGATATAAATGATTTAGAATTAATCTATTTTCAAAGAAATATTTTTTATAAAGAAACTGGAAATTCTGCTTAGTTTTATTATTAGTATTTCAGATTAGCAAAATGTAGCTGAATAATTTTTCAAACTATATCAATTTACTTATTAGAACAAAATTTCTTTAAAAGTTAATAAGAGACTACTGTGTGACTGCAGTAAATTACAAAGTTTCGATACTTTTGTATTTCTTGTGGTACTAATTGATGCATTAAACATTAATTATAATACGACCTTATGAAACATAATTATATATATATTTCAAATAGTAATATTAATTATCAGTCACTTATCTACCTAAACTGTAACTGTTATACAGACATACATTTGCACGCAGCCTACCCTACTATTAATTACATTAAAACCGAACATTATCTACATTTCTTCAAAATTATTTAATTAATATTGTAGTTTATTTATTTTTGTCATGTAAATTTCTTCAAAACTTTATATTTTACATTTTAAATAAATATCATTTGTTCGTATTCCTACGCTTCTTATTTTCGAATCCATCATAAGAAAATATGTATATTTATTTATGTCTATATTAGTGAGAAACTGTAAATTTTGTTTGCAAAAACAAAAGGATTTTTATGATAAATGGTACTATTTTATTATGTAATTGTTTATAGAAAGTTTTATCATAGAAAATTCAAGGAATCTTTCGAGTAATTCAAGGTTCTTTTAATGTTTTCAAACGTTTTGTTTATCTTATTTAAAGAATGAATAACAGCCTAGGGCAATTGATTGAATATCGGATTCTTTCAATATTTAATTTATCAATTATTATTAAAATAATTAATAAACTACTTAATTTTATGAATATTTTAAGAAGAATTCATTACAAATAATACTAAAATTCTTATAATAATTATTCTTATTATATATCAATATTGGTCTTCTGGAGAACATTACTTTGTAAAAATATTTAATTAAAGAAATGATATTTTTTCATTGAAGATTATTTACTTACATAAATTGATAAAGTTGTCGATTTCCTGTTGACCTATAACAGAAATAAAGTTTTTTTTATTAATTAAATATACATAAAATGTAGCGGTATACATATTTAGAGAATGAATATAATAAATTTTAATTGTGTTTAATGAACATCATATTAAATTGCATGTAACTAAAATAAATGTTACATAATACAATTCCGCGACCGCTAATTATGTAAAATTCTAAGAAGTATTTATTGTTAACTATTATCTTAATCTCGCGCAGCTCTTAAAAAAGCGTAAATTTCATTTTTATGAAAATTACTTGAAATAAAAAAAAACTATAATTGTCACGTCTTGTGATGACAGCATTGAGTCAAAATTACATTTTTTCTTTAGTATTGACGTATTAAGCAAAATGAATGGTTGTTTAAAAATGGATTTGAATTTTCCATTTTATAGATAAGCAGAAAATGATGTATAAGGAAAACATTACGGCGAATTGGTCGTATATGTAGCCAGAAAAAGAATGGTGGATAATATTTTTGTTCCTATAAGAGATGTTCGAAAGAAATAGAGAAAGGAAGTAAGTTAAGGTAACAGTGATCGTAACAACTGTCGATTATATAACAAAGGTTTTAAAAATCTAAAGATGGGTGAATTAATTTCATATAAATTTACAACGTTAGTGGATGTTGTTAATTTTTTTTTTTGTGTTTTTATCGCTGATAGTCACGCAACATGGTTTTAGTATTAATTTTATAATTAATACGTAATGTAAAATTAAGTTATTCATATTCTTATACTAATTTAAATTTACATTCAATATTTGCATTAGCATGTATTTTGAAGACTGTGTATTCAGATGTTGTTTAAAGTAAATTATATATAAATATTTGAATATAGATATAATAATTAAATTTTTTTGTTCATATGTGAATGGTTTAATTATTTTATTAAATTCCCTAATCAATTTTTATCAATTTTTTGTATTTAATAGTTGTAATAACTGAACATCATTCTGCAAGTTTAAAAATAATTCTTTTAAAATTGCATCTTTTTTTTTAAACAAATTATTCTGAAGAACAAATTTTATAATTAGCACTAGATTAAAATCAAACCTACATTAGTAAACAATCGTTCAAAGTTATTTACCTAAGAGATATGGTGATCGTACAATTAGGTTACGTTATCAGATTCAATCTTAAATATTTTTGAGATAGGATAAACCAACCCAATCAAAACAAAATTATAAAAATCTAAAAAAAAAAAATATAAGAAAGATCCCTGACCAATATAAATCTATCACATAAATGGAAGATTTTTCGTGTGATGAAAAAAAAAAATTGGTTAGCCACTTTTTTTTTTATTTACGGTGAATTTCAAGGCCTCGTTTAAACCATATCATGTTTGCATGTTTTGTTAGCATTTCATCTCTGTATAGGATAAAAAGGAAAGGTTACATTTATTCTTTCGTATAAGGACTTTATGTAGTCTTCATACGGAGAAATAAATGTAGATTTATTATATACGTATATAAAACGTTCCAATATATATATATATATATATATATATAATCAGTTACACGCCGTCATCCAACATCTGATTAACGGGATGCACACTGCGCGTCAATAACGACGAGGCAAGGAAAGTTAGAGGGAGAGAGAGGGAAAGAGAAGGAGAGAGATAGTAGAATGTTGATTATTGTCATTACTCGTGGAGATAGTTGGAGCGTTACTGATGGCGGTATATACAATATATGTATATATATTGAACTGCATTGATTTATCTATGAGCGATTGCTTTGCAGAGGGCTTTCCAGTTCATTGTTACAGGTCGGTTCAATATATTCTAAATTTGAAAATTATGCTAAGTTAGGTCTGCTATTATGCGTTTGTTCAATGTTTTTAATAAAACTTTGGTTTTTATTATTTTTTAAATATTCTTATGTAGTTGATTATAATTGTTAATCAACGCCAATTTTTAACAATATTTTTTTGAAAATTTATTCAACAAACATATATTTTATAAAATATAATTAAATAAAATTATTGATTGAGTACAAATTGTGAATGGAAACTGTAAAAAAACAATTTCAATAACAGTATACGAATTATTATTAATTATTGTTGCCTGTTCAGCTAATAAGGAATTGAAGTTTGGCAGTACATCTTTAAAAAAGAGAATAAGAAGAGAAGAAAAATTATTAACCTTTTTTATTCTTCTTTAACGTCGCTATATTTATATTATTTTGTTATGCTAATCAGCGACGGAGCTCGTAAGTACGTTTGTGAACAAAGCACATGTAACGTACAGTGGTGCTTCTATCAATTGGCTGCCAAGAGCGGGATTCGAACTCAGAACCCCGAGATTATGAATCCAACGCTCTACCGACTGAGCCACTCACCGGCTCATTATAAATTTATAATGTTGGTTGCAATTAAAATTGTAAAACTTTAAATTTATTTATTCATTTAAACACACATTAATTTGTACAATCTGTAGAATTTTAGCTCAGACAATAAAACTTTCCAAGTTTACTGTTATATCTGCTCTATTAATTATAAGAGAGATGGACATGCCCGAATGAATCGATAAGGAATTACTTGATTTGAATATTCAAAATTTTTAATTAAAATATTAATTACATAAGGAAATAAATTTTAGGTCAAATCGAAAATAAGATAACAATTTTCAAGCTCATTTATAAAATTTCTGATTCTCTGGATGTAAACATTTAAAAATCCAGAAAACTAAACAATAATAATAATAAAAGTTGGTAGAAATTTCAATTAACTGTATTTAAACTTTTAAGACCAATCTCCAGAAAATTCTTCAACATTAAATCACCTATAAAATCGTTACCTTCTCATTTCTCTCCTAAAATACATATATATTCATCGGCTAGATCGCGTGGAAACCAGATTAATCAAGGCTTTTGCTCATACATACGTGTGTGTGTGTGTGTGTCTTTGTGTGTAGGTATGTATAGTAACAACTGGGATTCAGTGCTTTACTCTTTGGCTTTCTCGCAGCGCATGGGCGACAAATGATTGACGGCGTTATTACCCCCACCTCTTAAACAATGAAAGTTCGCGCGATTAAAGCTCCGTGGCGTTTGGTTACGATCAATCGCTTTTCCTTCATTTTTCTTCCGTCCTCCTTTTTCTCTTCGTGGATATATTATTTATTCTCTTTCTTGTGTATCTTTTATGTCATTTAATTTTCCGTTTATTTATGCGTCCAATTAATATAGATGCTTTTTTGGAATATATTCTGTTATTGACGTATGGATTGCATGATTGTAAATATAGGTGGTTATGTGAGGTTTTTCTTTTGGATGGTGGAAAAAATTGATAAAATTTAATAATTTTATCTCAAAAGAAATTTCATTAAATGAACAAAATAATACCTGATTGGATTGAGTTAATATTTTTAATCAGAATTTTGAAATCACTGGAAACAAAAATGGTATTTTTATTATAAATTCATTCAAATTTTCATTATAAATTTATTACCAAATTTCATGAAATATTGTAGTTTAATGAAAAAAGTTACTTTTAATTTTTAATCATATAAATTAGTTTAAGAGGATTTTTAAGATGACGTGCAAGAACCCACTTTTTCATGTACTCATCCGTTTTTAAAGATTGTTATCAATTTTCTCAAGTATCTAAAGTTAGTGAAAATTTTTCAAGAAAAGTGCTTTGTCAGACATATTATATAAGCACATAATGATCCAGACCTTATAAATTTTATATCAACTCGAAATTTGAAAATTTACACTATATTTTGTTTCAATTTTATACATATTCATTTTATATAAATTTATTAAAGTTCAGTTAGTTAAATATACAAAAATTAAATGTAACTCAAAAAATGTCTTCATCTTGTATTTTTATTTTGAATAGCATAACACTGTAATGAGAGATTTAGAATGGCATCTTCACGCTCTAATTTATTGTGATTAAAAAAATTTTTGTAATATACTAATATTGGGCATAACATTTTGTTGCAAAATTAAATATATACAATAGTATGATTTTGATAACACATTGGCCATTTTATTTGAATAAAAAAAAATCCAATAAAAGCAAGAATAATGTAAATGTACAGCCAATCTCTCGCTTGACAATTAAAAGTTAGCGCAATTTATCAATATTCATAAGTTTGGTTTAAAAACAGAGAGAGAGAGAGAGACATCCATTTCATTTAAAATTAAAAGCGAAAATCCATTCACTGCAGTTTGTTAAGTCTCATCTTGATATTTACTTTGTAATAACGAAATGTAAATATAAATTATTAGCATTTTGCTTGTTAATTAATAAATTTATTTTATTTAAAAAAAAATCGTTTGAAAATTTTATAACCAATATTTTTGTTTAAATCTATAGTAAACATTATGAAGTTCAAACTGCTGTAGGCAAAAAAGTAATCATATATTTTGCGGTTAAAAAACCGCAATTACGAACTCTTTTACGTATGTAATCATGACGTGGATGAATAAAAGAAAGGTTGAATTTTGAAATATGTACATCCAAAAAATTTAAATCTATAACAAATATTTTAAAAAAGTTTGAATTATTATTGAAATTTATGTTTGTACTTTTAATTTATGAAGCATTTTAGATTTTAGATTTTATATTACATAATAGACATTTGATCACCTTCGGTATGATCTGATAAGAGATTCATGTAATGCAATTTATTTAATAGCTTTGAAAAAAATCTTTATGATAAAACATAAAATTATGAATTATTAATACATAAAAATGATAAATGTAAAAATTTGGACAGTTTCTAATAAGATTTCAAGTATTGTTTCTATTTTTTAAAACTTTTACAATATCTCAAAGGTTTTGTTTTTAGAAAAATGATTCAGAGACACAAATCATTAGATAAAATTTATCGAGCAGGCATATATATCTTTAATCCAACATGAAATATTTCATTGTTGCCAACATACCAATGACTCTAATATATTTACTAGCATACTTAAAAAATTTTTTTTAATTTATTGTCCAAAAATGATTTTATAAATTATATTTTTTCTTTATAATATTTTCTTCGAAAATTTTAGGTCAAATTTGCCTTAATTTATTGATAAATTTTTTGTTTATAAAATTAATTTTTTAAATGTTTATTTAACAACTAGATCTAATTCATTATACGTAATTATATTGAATTAAAAAGAGAAAAAAATTTAACTCGAATATTTTGCCGATGACTATATTTATCACTATAAACTAAAAAAGAAGTTTCACCGGATAAAATTTGATAAATAAAAAATCAATACATTATTAATTTATTTAATTAATATTAATACATGATAAATATTTCGGTATTTCTAACAAATAATCAATTTCCCATTTTTTCAAATATTTTTTTATCTAAAAAAATTTTGAATAATTAGCAAACTTCAACATAGAAATCGACAAAAAAAGAAAAAATGTAAAATAAATAAAATTTGTTTCTTGCAAAGTTTTGTTTTAGTGTTTTTTTTCCCAGCAATGCGCGCCTCTTTAAATGTCAATCGCTCGCGCATAAATATTGCGCCGTTTGGAGGCCGCACATGCAATCGGTAATTTACTATATATACATATGCATAAATATACATATATACCAGAGTTTCGCTCACGCGCTTTTGTATATTGCAGGTGTTTATTATGTAACGTGCCTACACACGCGACACCAAAGCGATCGTTACTCTCTTCCTGTCTCTCTCTTTCTAACACGTTTCTTTCCTTTTTTTTTTATTCTTTTTTTATTTTTTATTTTTGTCTCGTTTCAATTGTATAGTACTCATATATAGTTCCTTTTTTTCTTGCTCTTTCGCTCACGTTTTTTTTATTCTTTTTTTTTTCATCTAACTTCTTTTTTCGAAGTCTCGAGTTTATAGTGTGTAGTTTTCTTTTTTTTTAAAGGAACTTTAAAAGTTACCATTTTTCTTTTTTCTTCACGTATACGAGAGTTTGTTGGAGTTTAATGCATCTGTTGTTGGTATTTTTAAAAATAAATCAAGAAAGCACAAATTTGCTTGGAATTTATGCGTTATTTTTTGCACGTATTGTAACATTGACATTGTAACATGCGCCTATTGTAATTAAGAGCGTAGGCGGTAACAGAAGAAAATTTTCTTTCTTCTTATTTTGAAAAATTTCATTCAAACCAAATTTTGAATTGCATGCGCTAACTTTGAATTTATTTTTAAACATATCTGTATGTTGCTTTTTGTTTGGTTGAACATTTTCATTGTATTGTTTGTATTCGTAAATGTAATATTTTTATTCATTGAAAAATATTTCTTATTCAACGAATATTTCATTATCAAACATAGAATATTCTTATTTCCTCTTTTGATATGTTTAAATTTTATATAAATAAATTTTCATTTTAAAGTCGTTCATTATGCAGATTATTAACATTTTTTGTAAGAGAGATTAAATGAATTATTCGATTTTATCATAATTATATATAATTGGAAAATTGATGAACATTAAAAATAAAACGAAATGATTCTTGCTTACGTTATGAATATATAAATAAATTTATGCTTTTTTTCTCTCTCACTTTTGCTTTTGATGCATCACGAGTTAATTTTGATTTTATAAATTTGAGTTATGAGCTTGGAATCTACTTTGCCTTTAAAGTATAAGTTATCTTTATTAAAAATCGACACGACAACCTTTATAGAGTCAACATTAAATCAACATTTACACAATTTTAGCGGACACGTAACTAAAGGTCGCGCGTATTATTTTTATGAACGGTTTTGTGAAAAATTTATTAAATACAGTGTGAAAAAAGAACATCTGATTGTTATATAATAACATAGTTTTATTATAAATACAAGAATTTTTAAAGAATATCATTTTAAATCTTTACATTACTGGCCGAAATAATTAATTTCAATTTTTATCATAAGTAATTAATTGAACAACACAATAAAGTATTATCTTTATAATTTATATTGGATTTAACATTAAAAAAATCGATAAAATTAAAAATAAAATCTTTATTACTTTTAAAATGTAACACAACATGACTTTTTACTTAAACATAATGATGAACTAAAACGAACTAATTTTCTTCAAATTACTGCTGTTGACGTTTGATGTAGGTTCATTGTTTATGCTTCATAAACCAGTAAAATACGATTTATAAAAGCTCGCGTAAAAAAAAGGAGAAAAGTACACGTATGAAGTTAAATTCTCTTTTATGATATAAGTGGTTTTTCAAAAATGCATTATTATAATTATTCTGAGCATTTGGTAAGACAATTAAATTTCGTAAATTACGGAATATTTAAAATTAGTACCTTTTTAAATGTTACATAAGAGATGTAATTACAAAGTATTATGTATAAAAAGTGTAAAGTTACATATTTTTTAAAAGTAGGATTTGTAAACGAACAAAATAAGTGATGAGATTCTTGATCACCCAAGGGAAAAATAGTTTCTATACTGCGCACATAGTACTTTAGTTACAGTTCAACAATGGCCACCTACTTTACTTCAAAAAATAGGATTGTTTATGATTGCAAGAATATCGAAAAATGAGAATAATGAATTATATAAAATAGAAAAAAAACTAAGAATTAGAGAAAATAACTTCACTCTTACAAGAAGAGTGTACATTCTTCTAATTTTAAGATTTTCAGTTTTCAAACTAATAATAATTTCATTAGATTTTTCCAAGAATTATTTGAAATTCAGGATGAAAATTTTTAACAAATAAAACTGATGTAAAAGTGTGGGATAATATCTATTAAAAATAAATATTCAATTCTACGTAAATTCCTATTTGGATTTGTTTTCATTCATAATTTTTGAACAAATTGAGTTGTTTTACAATAGTATATTATTTATCTGCGGTGGAAAGGCTGAATTTACGAAATGAGGTTTACAAGCCGAAGGTGAATGCTGTTACAAATTTCGTAAGAAAACCTTTACACCTGAGTTACATAATGTAATTTTACTCACAAGAGCTGAAAAAGAGGAAAGAAGTTGCAATTTTGAGGTTAGAATGAGAACAAAATTTTTATTTCAATAGAATTTTTATTTAATTTTAGTTTACAATCTTTCAGAAACATTAATTAGAAAACTGTAAGGCATTAAAGTAAATCTCATGAAAAAAAATTTATATAATTAAACTAGAATAACTAATAATTTTTAAATATCTATTGTTTGACTGAATAAACTTGGCTTCCTCTTTGATTATATACCCCAAAGTAAGAAATAAACCCACGATCCATTGTCGTTTGTCTTTGGAGCTTTGTTGATTTGTACTTGAAAAATAAAAATATTAAACATTGTTCAAGAATTCATTTTGTTACATTTACTTTTAAATTTAATTTCTGTTGACAATATTGTTACCATATTATTTTTCTGAATTTAATTAATAACACAAAGAAAAACTGAATGATTTCACAAAATAAAAACAATAAAACTTTCAAAATTTGAAATTTGCTTAAAATATTTTACGAAAAATATAACAAGCTTTGTAAATGAAAAAAAACTGTAAAAAGAAAACCTTTTTATCAAAGTTTTTCAGGTCAATGTTTACAAATAAATAAAATTTATTCAAAAACTTAATCATTTTAACCATAAAGTAAAATCAAATTATTATAAAATGTTCCTTTTCTTATATTTATTAATAACTTTACAAAGTCATTTTTTATTTTTTTACTTTGAATAAAACCATTTCAAATATCTAATAGGAATATAATATAATCATTGTGAATCATTTAACTTGTTTAAATACATAAAAAAGTCATTGATCACGTTCGTGCTATGATTAAAATAAAACGAACGGCTAATTAAACCAAATTCATCACTTGTCCAAAACCAATGTCTTACTTCTCTCACTTTTCATCAAATTGACTTTAAATTTAAAGACTTAAAATGGAAAAACGGAAAGCTCATCCTAAGCTTGATTTGTAATAAAGAAGAAATCGATAATATTACATACACAACTATACAACAATCTTATCTAAAAGGTATCAATTAACGATAATGGATGCTTTAGACTTGTTATATTAGGACATAGAAAGCAGAACCCTCTGAAGTCACGTTTCTCTTTGCTAGTTTAACGATGGTGATTTACTAGAGTAGTAAGTATGATTCTAAAGTCCAATGGCTTGGCTATACGTATATACACGTGTGTCTGTGCTTTTAGTTTCTCAATGGATTACGTGTATTATACTTAGAAAGCATCAAAGAGAGAAAGAGAGATTATATCACAAGAACCATCTTTTCATTAGTTAAGTTTTTGGTTTAATCGAATTTTAATTATAATGCTATTCATTTATGGGAATAATGTGTGCGTGTGTGTGCGATTGCAATTGCCGAGTTTGCACATTTGAATTTTAATGGTTTATGATTTCTAAAGTATGACACATACAATTAGGATTTTTGCAATCAACGTAAGAAATTTAAACAATGAGCTGAATCATTAGAAGAAAGAAAAATTATGATGATGCCAATGTAAAGCTTTTCTTCATTAAAATTAACCTTTATCTTTCTTTTTTTAAGAAAAGTAGCATGATTGTTCTTTTAAAAAATGTGAATTAAAAACAAATTCTAACTTTTATTTGTAATATTGTAACTTAAAATGGCTTTTGATATTTTAATAGAAAAATTTTTAAAAATCAGAACAATGAAACTATATAAAAATATTTTTTATCAAAAAATGAAATTGAGAATGCAATATTTTTCTAAAAGTGAACATAAACAATATTTTCTGTTCACTATAATAATAAACTATCGTTTAAACAAAAGAATTTCAATTTTTACAGGCCGTAGCATTTCAATTGCTGTCCAAAAGCTTCCAGATCATCATTTGAAATAGTTAAAAATCAACAAAACAAAATTTGAAAAAAAAAAATAAAAAAAATGCGTTCACTCGCGTGTAAATCAATCAATATTTGCAATGAATAAAATAAAAAAAACATAGAAAAGCCTGCTGCACGCACACCAACGAAATATCCTCTTTCTGCAAACGCTTGGGAAAAACTGTTAAAAAATTTATGACTACTCACACCTGATGCGGTTTTAAAAGAATCGTTCACAGATTTTTTTTTTTGCCTTTTTCTTTACGACATACCAGCGATTAGTCACTCGAGCTCTTTTATTTTTCTCTTGAGAAGAAACTGTTTCTTTTTCTTTTTCTTCTTCTTCTTTCGTTTACCTTTTTTTTCGAAGCTCTTGAAATGCATTCGCGCGTATGCAGCTTTTTATCTGGATCTTATTCTCTCGATGGTATTTTCCTAGAAAAAGCTTTTTACGTAATTTAAGCTTTATACGAATTCTGAAGTTTGCTCTAATAATTTTATTGTACAGAAAATGTTGAATTTGGAACTCATGTTAAATGCATTATTTGTAATGACACAAAAAAGTTAATAGGATTAAAAATTCTATACAGAAAAATAAATATTTTACAATAGTAATCACCAATGATATTTTATTTTATTAAATATCAATTATTTTAAATTAGTAAATAATCGAATAATGATAATAAAAATAATACATTGTTTTACACATTCTAAATTATATATAAATTAGTTGAATAATGGAGAACTACTAGACTTTATAATTATGTGATGTAAAATATAACGTGAGAATATGATATACCATTAAAACTATTGTAATTAAAACTTTTCTAATTAATAACAGTTTAAAACAGACTTTTTGAAAAAAAGGAAAGTTTTAAAAAACTATAAATTTATCTGTTATAATTTATCGATTAATTTATTAATTAATATTTTATGATACTTTAAATTTACAATTGAATACATTATTATTTTATAAAAGTAAGAGTAAAAGCTTTTATCTCAGTTTTCGGAAAAATTTGCAGTTGTTAATCGAGTTGAAAACTTATTTAATTAAACAGATTGCATTTAAAAAATCAAAAATAAATTTTACAAAAAATTTTCTTATCTTCTATTTTCTTCCATCAGTAATTTTCAAATAAAATCAAAAATATATTGTTTATCTAAAAATAAATTTTATCAACTTGCTAATAAAGTCGAGATAAATTCTTAAGTTATTTTTTCACTTTCGTCACGTACATTCGCATACATATTAGCATTAGTCATCGTTCTTTTCTGTAGTTATGTGCGCTTTTTTTTTCATTCTCGTCAAGACTGATACATTTGTGTTTTTATCATCTTTTTTTTCTATTCGTTTCTATTTTGCCTCAGAAGATTTTTAGTTAGATTATTTTTTTTTATAGATCATATTTCAAATCGATAATTTATACCGAACAGTTCAAGTTTGCTTAATTGTTTAACGTTAGAAAGATACATCTAATTATACTACGAAATTTGAATAAAGTCTACGCATTTTATAAAAATCATGAAAACACGAGCATTATTGCATTACGAGCTTTTTTTTCTAGTTGTAACTACATTTATTATTGTCATGTTATGCTAAGTTCATCTACATTCTTTAATTTTATTTATGATAATTTTATGCATTGATCAACGAATGCATTGAAAACATCGTGCTTTTATTTGTTTTAAAACAAATTGGTTTATTTACACAATATTGTTTTTTACAAGTACATTATTTTTTATCGAGGAAGAAGTAAGATACTTGAATATAAGATTTTGTCATTAATAATAATAGCATTATTTTATTTGAAAGTTTGTATACTTTTTAAAAATTTTGAATAAAAACATTATTGGAGTAATGTTTTGGATAATTGCGGAGAACTCAGAATATATGATATATGAAATTTAGATAGAAATTAGGACTGTATTAAACGTAAAATAGATAAAGAAAAAATAAACACAACCAAAGTCAAAGTGTACCAAAATATAAATTTAAGGAATGTAAATGCCAATATATTATTAGTGATTTTTTAAAGAAAATATTTTAATAAAAATTACAATAAAAACGCTAAATAAATCACCCTGACGATCAGTAATCTTGGAATGAAGTGGAGGTTGTAGAATATTTAGCAGACGTCGTTATAAAAAATTAGAAAAAATTACCGCTCATAAAAATAAAATAACCTAAATAAAAAAATTCTAAAAATAACCTAAAATATTTATTACATTACTAGATTGAATTTACTGAAAAATACAAAATAAATGCAAATTTCTCGTGATTAATTTCAGAATAAATTGTATACAGGATTAGTTAATTACAATTACCAAGACACAATAATGAAAATTATTTTATCCTTACGAATTTCTATGAAATTTCTAATAAAGATTATTAACTGCAATTTTTACTAGATGTGAAGGTAAAATTTATAAGCGGCTAAATAAATATTTCAGAGTCATATGAAATTAATTAAAAAAATTATTTGCAAAAGATTTCCGAAAGTCATTTTGTCTTAGGATTATTATGATTTTTATCCTGATTATTAGAGAAATATTTTTAGCGTGTATTAATGAGTTTAAAATTCAATTAATACTTAAATACTTTCGCTTAAATTATAATTAATTAATTTCTTATAATATGATAATAGATAAGCAACCCTTCATTTCACTTTTATGCAACTGTCAATCTTCTTTACTTAAATTACCAGCCTTCCAATTTACCATTTTAACTTAAAGTATCAAACAATATCAGTACACACAAAAAAAAATTACTCTTTATTACGAGCTTACCTTCGAACTCATCAACGTTTCAAGCGTGTGAAAAGTTTTTAATTGAGTTGGTCCTGTACTTCGTACGTATGTATATATCACGTTTATAACACGCGATTAGATTGTTTAATAGCCTTGTTTTCTATTGTTCGTGAAAATTACTTTTTACTTTTTCTTTCATTTTTTCTTCTTTTTTCTTTCTTTTTTTTCGAAATTTAAACACGTGTGAGTTACGCTTACATTATATCAGGCAAAAGATTAAAAAGTAGGAAAGCTAACATTTTCAAAGAATTATTGTATTTAAGATTTAGATAGAGGATTTTTGCGTTGGACTAAAAGTATAATATACGTTATTTTCATGCTAAAGTATAACATTTGTTTTTAATAATGGAATTTTTACCAGAAAGAAATATTTTCTTATTTCATAAGATTTTAATCTGGCATTGTTCTTTTTATTTTTAACTTATTTTAGATGGGAATCAAATTTTATATAGCGATTTTTAAATTTCCATAAATTAAAAAAAATACATGAACAGTGACATTTATGAATAAGAGACTATTAAGTTGATAGAGAAAAATTATTATTTTTAGAGCTATAATAACCTTTATTATTAGCTTTTTTTATATTATTATTGAATGTATAGATGTGCATTTTATTGAATATTTCAATAATTAGAATTCTTTTCAGTTTATTGAACTCGTATGTAAATTTGAGAAAGACTTCTTTAACTTAAAATACAAATTTTTCGAAAAGTCATAAATTATTTCTCAAATAATTCATAAATTTCAATCTGAAGGACCGGTTTCAAAGGATTAAAAACGTATTGTATTTTTTCAAGTTTTAGTATATACTCAATTTAACAGATATTATTATGTTAATTTTAGGCAATTAAAAGTAGTTTTTGTAATTCAAATATATATGTAATAATTTATGAATTACCATTGTTCGTTTTAATTAAAATTCAATAAGTGTAGTAATAAAATATATTACAATAATAAATTATTATAATTAATCAAAATATCGTTGAATTAATTTACCAACAGCGCTAACAAAATTTTACAGGTGTATATATTTTGTTAAAGACGGATTAAAATCGCATTAAAATTTCAAGTAAGTCTAGAGCATTATGCTGCAAGAGGAGAAATTATTATCATAACCGGATTACTAAATATGAGCCTCGTAAATGTGTGCTCATTAATCAATCGACTAAATGATTTTAAAAATACAATATACTTATTACAGATCATTGAATAATCAATGGAAATTTATCCTCTCGTTAATTTTTTTTATTTCATTTCAATATTTATAATGTAACCAAAAAAAATGTTCATTATGATAAACATGGAATTGATAATTGTATATGGATAATTAAAGTTTATTTGATTTGTTCTTGCGTGTATAAAGTTACTATGGTTTGTATTATAGTTCATGACAAAATGCTTCTGAACTTGATGCTACACGACTTATAATAGACATACGATGCATTAATCTAGTTGAAATTTAAATCTAGGTAAATTGAATTTAACATTACCGTGCTATAACGAAATATGCATTTGTATAATCTTTTGTAAATAAGAAAATAAGTAATCTCAAGAAAATCTTAAGCTCATAATATTTGTTATTTTTGTATTTTAATAATCTATAATTTCTTCATTGTAATTACTAATTATCCAAAGTTTTACGTAAATATTTGCAATAAGAAAAAAAATTATAAAAGTAAATATATTTAAATTAATTAAATAAATTTATTTAAAATAATCTTAGTAATAAAATAATCTTTGTTCATCTTCCAAGGATTTTGGTGTTAATTTTATTATTTAAACTGATAATCTTAAATTAAAATAGACTTCGTTTAATTGCTATTGATAATTCTTCGATAAAATACTAATTTATTAACGGATACTTGTTAAACTCAATCAAAAGTTTTTAACTTGATAAACTTCATAAAAATTTTCATTTTCAATTAAAACGTTCATTTAAAAAATGAAAATTCTAATGGAATTAAAAATATACAGCTTATCAATGGTGAAGAAGCCACAAAAAATTTTATACTAAAATAGAGTAAAATTTTACTTAAATTTTGCTAATAAAAGCAAACATTTTTATTTCTTTCTTTTCTCTCTCCCATGTGGTCTAAAGTGTAAAAATAAAAAAAAGAAATATTGAAGAAGAGAAGAAATGCTGGCAAAACTAATGTAAACATTTCACATAAAACTGGAAATTTTTCCCCATACAATATTTTTTTTTTATCTTTTGTGAAAACTTTTTTTCTCTAATATTCATGTATGTGTAAATACATATTTGCATTTACGGTGTTAGGCATGTGCACTTATGTATTTAAGTACTGGCATTTAAATGTGCATAAATACACGCACCTATTTTTATGTGCATGTATATGCTCGTGTGTGTTTGTATGTATGTCTGTGTGAGAGCATGCGTATGAGTGTGTATATTTATGGGTGGATGTGTGTATGTTTGTGGATGAATGTGTAGTGTGTATTGTACGGTAGACTGTAAATTAACAAATATTTGCTCTGTTAAAACCTTGTGCTACGCTTACCTTCTTTTCATTTTTTTCACTAGGTTTCACTGTAGATACTAACTTATTTTATTTTTTTTTCTTTTATTCGCCATCTAATCACGTTTTTATTGATTTTAAGTTTGATGCTTTCTTTTATTCTTTTGCATTGTACAGAGCAAAGTAAAAAGTATCTGTACATATATGTATATACGCGACTGAATTTTCAAGATTAAATACTTGACAATTTATGGATGATAAAATTGTTTAGTTGGTTCTCTTACTATTCAACTTTGGTAAATATTATATTGACCAAAATAATAACTTTTAAAAAAATGAGGTTTTTTGGTTTTCTCAAGTTTTTTGTTGGAGTTTCTCTGCGTATATATGTAGTATTATTTTTAAGGGTTTATCTTCTGTATTTTATGGATTTTTTAGATATTAAAATATTTTGATAATAATATAATGTGTTTTAAAATTCTTTTCTCTCTTTTTCTTATTTAAATAAAATTCTCAACAGAAAAGAAATTGAACTTCCATGAACTCATTTTACAAGTTTAAGTGGTTGATAAAAAGTTCACGATCAAAAATGACATATCAACCAATGATTGATCAAAGTCATTCCACTTGTCTTCTTTTGCAAATTTCGATTTTTCAAAATGTCACTTAAACATGCGACTCTAACGTTCACATTTTTCACTCTCTTTCAGACTTTTCCTCTTTTCATTCACTGGCGTAAAAAAAGGAGGTATACTGCATACGCGCACCGAGGAAAAAATCAATGGTTTCGTCTGGACATCTGCGAAAAAAAGGACGCGATAAGAGATGAGTAGAGGCTGAAATTTTGAAGTTTTTTTTTCTCTTTTTTAATCATGTTGCTATTTGCAGTTCGTGCTATTTTTCAATTTCACTTTGTTTTTCATTTTCTTATTTCTTTAATAGAGCGATAAAAGCATAGAAAAAATTCGATTGGCCTGTCGTGCAAAATGACTGAACGATCAAGTTAAACGATAAATTGTTTGAAAATCCAGCCAGTGTCAAACTACGGTTCTTTAAGTACGCTACGTGAATTTCAAACTTTTGCTTAATTAGCATTCTTAATTTATTCGTTCATCGACAAATTTCAATTTTATTCATTCTTTTTTATCTATTTTCAGTTTAATTGGTTCTTAATAAAATAAACCAAAAAGCTGTATTTAGTTGGTGTACAAAAAATCCAAAGAAAAAATTGTAATTAATCAAAGTATTGTCATTGCAAGAAATATCTTAATGCTTTTTTTATGAGTTATAAATTTAATAGAAAATGTGTTTAATTTTTTTTAGAATCAACTATGGACATAATTTTTTTTCTATTTTTCTTAATTGATTGTATCTATTAATTTGCTAAAACTTCATTAATTTTTTTTTTCATTTTTCTTGATACTTTTTTTATCGAACATTACTTTTTCCTTTGACTATATAACTTAATTTACTCTAACAAATTCACAGCTCTATTAAAAGAAAACAATATCACTTTCACATCTACAAAAAGAAAAAAAAAATTCCGCTTATGACAAAAAAAAATAATCATCAGGATAACGATGTAGAAGTCTATTTTCTTACTTAAGAAACCCAAACTTGTCATTATATCTTCTTTTTTTTCCCACCTCCCAGTGGAATTATTTTTCGTTATATTTTTTTTGTGGTCTTTATTTTCTTTCGCTTTCTTAACTTCTGTTCCTTCTCCCATCATAATCTGACACTTGAGATTCGTGCGAATTCGTCGACACGTATATTTCTTTTTATTTTCCTTTTTTTTGGTTGGAAAAATTGACGAAGTGAAGAAAGAAAACAAATAAAATATAATTCTGAAAACTGAGAGCTTAGTCTCTTTAAATAAAGTTATTTATGATGTGAAAAATATTTGAATTTAAAAAAATAGTACGTAAGTATTACCTTACTTTTAAATATTTTAAAAAATTTTTATTAAATTTATCACCTAGCCTCTATTGTAGTATTGTATTTCTGTTATTTTTGTTATGTAAATTTTTCTTTTTGGATTTATTTAATACAATACATTGAAACATTTCGAAATTGCAATCATTAAATCTAGATCAATGGTTTATCAGAAAAACCAAATAATTTACATTTTTATGAAATTTTAGTTTAATGCATATTTTGAATATTTTAAGGTACTTTTTTGATGTAAAAATAATAAAATAACTTCATTCATATATGAACAGAGCTTTTATTTATTTTTCCATTTAATTTACCTAACCTAAAAGAAATTACATTTAAAAATGAAAAAAATGTTACTAATTTGATTTTTTCTTCAAGTCAGAGATAGGTTAAGTAAAAAATAATTTTGATTAAATACTTGAGTTTTATGAAATTGTTTAAATAAAATATAGCTTTTAATGAAAATTAAAAAATTTTTATTTTCCTTAACTGGAATGTTTTATAATTTAATTAACCACTGCTATCTTATACATTCATTTTAGAATTTACATATAAATGAAATATAAATTTTTTAAAAATTCATCAAAAAAGTCGTTTTCAAAGCTTTTCTAACTTCATATTAAAAAAAAGAAGCTAGTAGTTTCTTAATTACTAGAGAAGTAACTGAAAAGCGTTCATTTAAACTTCAGTTTGCATTAAACTTAGAACTTTCAAAAATGAAAATTACCAAGTTACTTTAATTTTGCTTATTTTCCATTTTCTTTTATTTTTAATGCTGTTACCGGAATAAAGATAACCTTTGGATTAGTAAGAAGGTAGCTTTCTAAGGTTAACTTTAATTAAAAGAAAAAAATAAATTAAGACTTTCTTTTTGCTCTTTCATTATCACTTTTCTTTCGATAATAATCTATAGTAAAAATAAAAATAAAACAATATAAAATCTAAGATAATTCTTTTGAAATACAAGAAAATGTAGTTTTTTAAATTTAGGTCTTTTAAAAGAAAATTGAAATTCCATTACTAAAGAAAGAAATCAATCATCGAAAAGAAAGTAACAGAACCTTCAAAAGCAAAACAAAATAAAAAGAAAAAAAACATGTGCCAAACACAACTCGATCACTCGAACTTGCGCGTCGTCTGAAGTAAAAATCTGTCCTTTTTAAAATAAAAAAAAAAATAAATAAAAAAGAGTGAAAAGAAAGAAGAAGAATAAAACAACATTGAGAAAAGTAAGAGGCAAAGGCTACAAAAAGAGAGAGAAAGAAAGAAGAAGAAAAAAAAGTAGAAGCACAACGAAAAAGTCACACTTTCGAGAGCACGACTGTTGAGAAGCTTCAGCTGACTTTATACTGCGCCTCTTGAGAATGGCCTCGATTACTAGGTTAAATCAGCACGTTGCTACCGTACTCGGTAAGAAGAAAATTCTTTCTTTTTTTTCGTGAAAATTACATTGAGAGAGACTTCAAAAAAAGTAGGATTAAGGTAGAGCTTTTAATTTGTTCACCTCTTTTTCCTTATTTTTAGTATCTGTTCATTTTTTTTTCGTTGAGTCTAGATGAATTTAGGGGTTATGTTAAGAAGAAGAGAAATTTATGAGAGAATAGAAGTGTTAAATATTTTTTAGGAAAATATCTTGAGGAAAGCGATATGTAAAGTTTTTTATAGTTTTGAAAAATTTTACGGAGTACATGTTTTAGTTGAAAAAGGAGAACATTTTTAGTTATTTTCATACGCAATTAGTTCATTAGTTTTACTTATTATTGACATGATTTATTTGAAATTGTGCGCTTAAAAATATTCTAATATCAAAGAACTATAAAACTAAGTACCAAAATTACTTTTTTTTAATATTAGTTTGTAAAAATTTAAAAATTTTAATTTCACGATACATTGTTTAACGAGTGTAATTTGACTGCAAATTTAAATTTGTATTCTGTTCAGTAATTATGGTTCCGATGCTAAAGATAATATTATTTATGTATATTTTATAATGTGATCTTCATATTATATTTAATAATTCATTAAACGAAAATGTAGAAATTTTCATATAAATAATATAAAAGCATATTTTAAAAAAATAAGAGTTATAGTTATTAAAATTTTAGCATATTTTTTTTTCTTTTTTCCTTCATTTTATTTAAAATTTTTATAATTTTGTAAACTTATTTGCATTTTCAGCTATTTTACATATATATTTAGTAAGATAATCACGCAGCAAAATTTTAAATTGTTGGTGAAAAATTTAATTTCGCGAATGTAAATGATTATTTAAAATATTGTTGTAATATTCATCTCGATGCTGATCGCATCTATTATGTAATTTTATTAAATTAATTTATTTTTTCTAATTTATAATAAATATATTATCTTGAAATCTTTCAAATACAAGTTAATTTTACAATATTACTTATGAAAATTTCAAGAAAAATAAATCTTTTATCCAATGAAATACTTTATAAAAAAATATTTTTCCCATTAAATTTTCAATTAATCTTTCAACAATGTTTTTATTAATCTTGAACGCTTTTGTTTTTTTATGACACATTAAGCTGAGTTTATAAGTTTTTTTTATAAAAAGAAAATTCATAGAAAAAATCTTTCCATCTCGCGGAAGTTTAATTAAAGTTTATTAACAATTTTTTTTCGAATTGGCATGTATTCTTTTAAATATTCTTTTTTATCTTTTGAATAAACTGTGCTCTGCATACACTTGTTGATGAAATAAAAAAATATGTATTTTCAAAAGGGAATTGAAATATTTTTGTTTCATTTATTTTAAAAAGTTCTTTTTGGATTTAAAAGTTTTAATTGGAATATGCAATCTGTATAATAATTTGAATTCCAAAATTTACCATTACTTATACGAGATTTGCTATTCAAAATTCATCATTTGTCATTATTACTTAAGATAATAAAGTTTTATTTTTTAACATTTTAAAATTAAATTAAAAATTGAATGCTTATTAAAATATTTTGCATATCCAAATTGTAATTCATTTAAATTTTCTCAATACTTTTACAAAATTTATTCTTTTTATCGTTCTCTTGGAAATTTTCATTTATGATAATTAATGTTCATAATAAGTAGATAATATACATTCACAAGCCGAGTGTGAAGTTAAGAAACTTTATTAAATATGAAAATTTAAATTTGCATAATATTTAAACTAAATGTAACTTTATGTGTACTTTAATCAATAATTTAAAAATAAATTTAAAAATCTATTGTTACAAAAAATTAAATATTTAGTTTAAAAAAACGATAATACGTATATATGTTGAAGAATTAAAGTTGATAAATCAAACTCACTGAAAGCAGAGCAATAAAATATATTCTACAGTCGAAAAGGGAAATGCTTTCAAAGTTCTTGAATCCTAATTTCGTTAGATATCTAAAGGCTTTTAGTTAGAGAGAAAGAGAAGGAGAGAGAGATGGAGGATTTTGGTCTTTACCATGAACTTTGGGACGAGAGCAAAAACGTTTTTGATTTAAAGCTTATTAGAATGTCTAAAATCTAGATAGTTAAGGTCCTTGCTCAATTTATTCTCATTTCTATGTTTTCTTTACTTTGTCATATAGTTTTATTTTTTTCATTTTATTATACGTTACATTTATAAGGTATTACATTATTAATTGACGTACTTGATAAATTCCTTTGAAAGAATCCTCATAAAATCGTTTTGTTTTATATTTGATTCGGAGAACCCAAAACTAATTTGCATTATTTCCAACTGAAAATCTACTTAATTTTATAGAAGAATATTTATTTTTCATCTTATTTTATATTTATAAAATTATAAAAAATGATTTTTACTTATCTTTTTTGGAATAATTTTGTTAATTTAGTATTGTATAAAGAAACGGAAGTGATAAAAATAATGTAAAATAATTATATTAAATAGCAATTAGATTAGATGAATATTAAATATTATTTTTCAATTTACTAAAAAATGTTTTAAGAATAAAATTAATAAATATTTGTAATAAACTAGAATATAACAATAATAATATTAACAATAGTAATATTAAATATAATTTTAAAAAACTAAAGTAAGAAAGTAACTTTATTTCAATAATATAAAAAGCCATGAAACGTAAATGCTATTTCCTTTCTAAATGTACATATTGAATAAAAAGGCCCTATACTATCATTCTCCGTCTTGTCCTCTCACAACTAAACTCTCTGAATGCTCTCATGTCAACGGATGAAGTCCTTTTATGTACACACATACACATCTTAGATACTATATATATATACCTGGGTGTATATATATTGACCAAAAGTTAAAGTCAAACCCGAGAGATTATACTTACTCCCTTGAGCAGGCTATGTACTAGCTGCAACTTAACTTTACTAAAGTTAAAGTCGATAGGAGAAAGCTATATGTTATACATATATATATGTACTGCTAAACCATAAGACGTTGAGTAAGACAGAGTATACGATGGGCGAAAAGCCGAATACAAGTCGACTTTTACATATACAGTGTGTAAGTGTGTGTATCGTATGCTGTGTATAGTGTAGCTAAAGGAATTAAGTGGTATAAGGTAACACAAGGGTATAATAGAACAGTCGTTGTAAATAACTTGAAGCTCTACCAGGATGGTTAATGTTAAGTCAAAAGCAGCTAATTTCCATTAGTTCAAAGAGACGAGACATTGTAAATCTTATGGAGTAGAGAAAAAAATATATAAGCTTGTAAAATGTACGTCTGGGCGTTTTAATGGTCCAGTATCTCTTAATGAAATGTGTAATAGGCCAATTACTTCGTTATAATGTCAAAATAAAATCAATTTCTGAGTGTAAATATTTTTCGAACAATTTTTTATATTTTTTTATGCATAATTATTAATTGAAAACTATTAAATTTATGTAAATAAACAATTCTTGTGATAAAAGCTTTCACGCTAAGAAAATTGTTGTTAAAATTGATTGATTAAATTCTAAAATGTTTTTAAATGGAATAAAAAAACAAAATCAAGGAAAAAAAATGAAATTCTCCTATCTTTTTGATTTTTCAATCTCATGCAGAGAGACCAATTTTAGTAGAATAGTAATATTTTTCATTTAATGCTCAATCCAACTTTCACAGTAAAATCTTTTTAGATTCACTTCAAAGAATGTAAGAGTCTCCATATCAAATTTTGATGTAACTCTAAAATTTTTTTTATTGAAAATTATAAAAAAAATTACGTTTTTCAATGGGATTTCATGAGTTATTTTGTTTTTTTAAAGATTTAAAAAAAAGCCTTTGTTAGTATAAATATAATGTATCACATATGTCAATGAAAATCTCTTTGTTTCATTTTACAATATCCTTGTAAAAGTTTAGATCAAATCCTTTAAAAAAAATCTGAAAAGCACATTTGGGCGACATAAAAAAATTTAGCATAATTTGTCAAAGAAAATTCGAAGTCTAATATTATGCTAATTTTTATAACAATGTGCATTTCTTTGCAACTTTTAAAAAAACTTTTTGATACATTTTTTAAATAAAGCATTCAATCTCAATTTTTATGAGATTGTTACAAAACAGACGACTTAGTTTTCTTTTAAAATTTTTTTATATAGAATAACTTTGAATTTTCTTTGTAAGCTTAGAATATTACACTATAAGACTTTCAAATCTTAAAACAGTTTGCTTTACGATTATTATGATATTTAATATTGAAGATACAACTTTTCATCTACGTGTCATAGGCAACGTATGTTTTTGAAATATATTTGTAATGATTGTAGAAACAATTTTTTATAGAGCAGGAATAAAATTAAATGTGAAATAGGTAGTTAAAAGATATACAGATTTTAAATTATTGTTATGAAAAGCTTTATTATTTGAAAAATAAATGGGAATCATTTAAAATCTTCTTCATCTCAGCATATGCAGGTATTACATATTCTCTCACACTTTGAAAAAAGTAGGAATGAAACTAAAAAGGTGATTTTCATCATGATTTCAGATAAAAAAACATTTTAAATTTTCATTCCTAATCCACAATGATTTAACCAAAAACATACATTTATCAAGTTAAATTAAAATTAAAAAATTATTTATTGCAGTATCGACGAGTGGTATAGCTATGGGTGTGACACTTGGCTGGAATTCGTTAGCAACTTCGGCTTTACGTACATCCATAGGCTTTGATCCAGAGGACATTGATATTATAGGCTCTGTCGTTGCTTTAGGAGCAAGTTTAGGTGCTATATTAGTACCAATTTTAATAACAGTATTAAATTATATATTGCCTAAATCTTATCGGATAAGTACCAATGGATTAATGGCTATAACGGCATTACCATGTCTCGCTATTGGATGGATCATCGTTTGGATAGCAGATTATTCGGCAAGTATGCAACTCATATTTAGAAAAGTAATATGAGAATTTAAGCGTTGTACATCGTTAACTTTGACTTTTAATTTTGAACCTTACTATTAAAATTAAATATTTTATTAATGTATAATCAAGAATTCCTTGCTCGTTAACAAATCAGCAAAAGTGAGATAATCAATTGATCTAACAATCTATCATTCAATCAAATATGCTTTTCATTTTAATAATCTGTAGACTGGTAAGAAGTCAATATATTGGCTCGACATGTAATATGAACTTTTTAAATAATCAATACATGATAAAAGATATAAATTTTGCGTTTTCAAAGAAAGTCTTGACAATTTAAATATTAAGTCCAAAGATCAAAGTTTCAAGAGTATTAATCAATTATTTCTTTGCGATGTAATATACAGTATTAGATACATTCTTGATCAGCAACTTATAAAAAACATTATCTAAAAAAAATAGCGTGTAAATGATTTATAAAGTGTTCTCTTTGCACTTGCATATCAAAAATTAGATCATTAATAATTATGTTTGATTAATATGAGCTTTTTGGACAGAAAAGATAATAATTAAAGTAAAATATGTAGTTGTCGAATTTCTTCAAAATTACCTCACGATAATGGTTGTCCAGGTTTCAGGACTCTTCTTTCATTCTCTATCAGTTGAGGATTTAATCTTATTTAATGAAAATAATTTCTATGTTGTTAATTTTATCGATTGACACTTTCCATCAATTAAATATTTCGAACTGTTAAAAAAGCGTTAAGGCTAATAATACCCGATGTAAATAAAGAATTATTTAAAAAAAGCGTAATCACGTAGGATAATAGTAGATTATGTAACTAGGGATTAAAGTTGTATATATCCCCCAAGGGCGGAGTTCGCGGTTTAAGCGAGCGAAAGGAATGAGGGTTGTGATCACCCAACCCTTATTCCTTAGGGAGAAGTCGATTTTGCTCTCATGTTGCATGTAATGCTTTATACTCATATTAGCTGTGGTCATTTTATTAACTTAAAAACTCGAAATTTGAACATTTTATTAACTTTTTTTTCGTAATAATAATAATATACATTAAATTCTATTGTTATCTATTTTACCAGGTAATAATGCGACATATTATTACTGGCTAATTTTAGAGCGAAAAAATTTTACAGTTTCGATATGCTTTTTGAATTATAGAATGTTTTTTTATACTTTTGTAATGTTTATTATCTACTCAAGAAAATAGAAATAAATGCTATTTTTACAAGTTTTGTAGAGAAAGTACGTAATATAAAATATGTGAGTAATATTTTTTTTACGAAATGTGTAATATTTCTCATATGAAAAATGTAAGGAATATTTTTCAGATAAAATATGTAAGTAATATTTAGCATTTGAAAAAATGTTTTTGATTACCTGCCAAAAATAAAATTTTTTTCTAGTTTAATTTATTTATATTGTTTAAACAAATAAAAACATTAGTTCAGCGTTATATAAAGATAATAATTTATGTTTCAAAAATAAGATATTTCAATTCAATTTTAGCGAATTCACTGTAATTGTATTGGATGATTTATTCATAAGCATTATCATTCAATTAACTATTATTGAAATGAAGTTCAGATTTGTGACGTATCAATCTCTTAATTTTGATGGATTCGATCTTAGTATTTTGAATTGATTATATTGATTTCTCTAGCATTTATGCAAAAACTAGAATTTATATTAATATAATTACAAATAAATCATTTATTTTATAATTTTACTGTCTAATCCTTACTTTTATTTGAAATATTTTAAAATAATCTCACAATAATTTTAGTAATTATAAGAAACTTAAAAGTAATTTAAAAATTTCAACTTATTGAATTTTTTGAAAATTAAAATAACTATTTTTTCAATTAAAAAAACATACACTACTTAGCAAAAAGTAATTTCAAAAGTTTGTCTCGTAGCATTAAAAATTATTAGATACATTTTTCCAATTTTTAAAAAACTTGAAAAAAAATAATTTACGGAACTAATAAATGAATAAAGTTTTGAAATACGGATAATGCGTTTCCATATTTCCTCGTGCCGCATCCATAAAAAGCTATGTATAGAGAAAATCGATAATTTATACCAAACAAAAAAAAGCTGGAGATACCAATTTCATCGATTTTTAATTTAAAAGTTAAAGATAGTGAATTTCAATAGTTTATTATCAATGAAAAAAATTTTTTTAAATATAAATTGTAAAAAAAAAGATTTAAAAAATCACAGAGAAGTAGGTGACATTTTAATAAATTTCAATTTTATGTATTGATAATATCGCATCTATAGTACGGAGTTGAAAAAAAATCCCTTTTTTTAAGCCTTAAATCTCTTACACTAAAGGTTACAGCCATTCTTTTCTTAAATTTAGAAAGGTTAACCATAAAGCTCTAAAATAAATGACCAATATACTATCAAGCTTCGTCGCTTTGTCACGTCTAGTCTATTTGTCAATCCAATCTCAAGTAAAGATCCTTTCAATCTATCTATTTAAAAAAAATCCAGCTTTTGAGAAAAAAAAAAGAAAGAGGAAAATAGACAAGACATTCCTTTAAATTAAAAATGTATCTAAAGCTCTTATATACGTATAAACAAATAAGGAGATATCCGATTAATTTCAATATAAAGCCTTTAAATACCATATGACGTATGGTATATAACCACGTCTTCATTCTGTACACATAACAACATTTCAATGTAACAACGTTTGCCGTTTCTCTATCGTCCATGAGAAGGTTAACGTTGTTGCGGTAGGTGACTAGGAATTTACCAAAAGACCCTTTTCATGCTAGTGTGCAATGTGTGTGTATGTGTGCATGTGTGTGTGTGTAAGCGATAGAATGAAATTAAACGAATACCAAGAGGACATTCAAGGACATAGAGCGTATAGGGTATATGTATGTATGGACCTTTGAAAATTGGATTCTTCAATATACGTATATAAAAGGTATAGAAAGATTGTACTAGTACACGATGAGAATAAAGTACTTGAGAGGGATAATTAAATGTCGAAACTGGAAAATTGGTCAAGTGATCTTACGAATGATGCAGCTATGTCGAGAGAATATTAACGAATCGGTCTTGATGAACAGATTTAATTGGACTAACGTTTATTAAGATTAGTTTTTTTCTTTTCTTTGTTTTTTTGTTGAAAAAAAAGGTATTTCTAAAACTACAGTTTTTTTAATTAATTAAAATGTACTATTGCTGTGACGATGAATAAAAATCATGTATATAGATTTTTATCCACCATTTTCATTGACAAAATGAATGTAAGACATTTTCATTTCACAGCTAATTAATTTGCGGTGTTTAATGAAATTCTGTTAGTTTTATTTCAGACTTCTTGTTAGAAAAATAGTATTGATTAACTATTTAAAGCTAGCTATTATGCTTTAAATTAAGGCAAACTTTAAAGCTGAAGAATAAGTGTTAATCATTGTTTAATTATTAGAAATCACAAAAAAATAGCTACGATCTAATGATGAACGAATCTCACTTTCGATAAATTAATCATTTTTATCCGAAGTGGTTATGCTATGCTCTAGGCTGATATATTTTATTCTTTCCATTTTCCTTAAAAGTCTTTTCTTATCAAACTTATTTTTCTATAATTTTCTTACATTATATTTTAAAATGACCTTGACCTAAAATACAGCGCATATCATATTCAAGAAAACAATAAACATTGTCCCTTTAAAGAAAAAAAAAGGAATCCAATATCATATACTTTCGTTTTTTTGTATAATGATAAAAAAGTAAAATTTCAATTTTGACTTATTACCCCGTTATCCTAATGATCGAATATCTCTTTCTTTCTATTTCTATTTTTTTTCTTCTTTTCATATATTTCTTCGAGGTATTAGGGACTACTTTTAGCAATATATAAGACTGTTTTAACGATTTTCATTTTGCTACTAATGTTTCCTTGAAAACAAGAGTATAAGAAAAGCGAAAAAAAAAAGAAATATGCGCACATCCTTATATATATTACGAGTCAAGACTTATTTCTTTTGACGACGACAAAAAAGTTATTTTGATGGGGATTGGAGACGATCGTGTTGTATGAAATATATGAGGAAGGAAGAAAAAAGTCTTAGATTGATAAACGAAACTGACTCGTTACAATGAATTTTTTTTACTTATGAATTTTTGCGGATTAAGGACAGTTTTTATTGGACGCGAGAAGTTTGATGTGTACTTGAGACTTTTTTTTCGTCAATTGTGTACCAATGGTAGAGAATTTCTATTTTTGTCTCATATATTGGTTTGTGATAAGTTTATTTTTTCGTTTGTTTAATCGACAACTGTGTTAAACTTTTAATATAAAGATGTGACACTTTACTTTTATATATAGAGGTAAAATATTATAAAAATAATATTTTATTCAATAACGCGTATTTAATGAAACTGGTATTTTGTACGTTGTGTAAAGAAATATCGAATACAGAAATAATTTTAACTAAATACACAGCATAAATATACGTGCAATGTAATAATTAAATTAAATTATAATACCAAATTTTAACGTTTGTTTTAAAATTCCACGAGAAGAATGTTTGATGAATATTGCAATTGATGTTTGAGCAACCTATATGGATTTAGTTTAAAAATACTCATCGCATTTATTTCAACAGAATAATTTCAAATATTTTCAATTATAAAACGATGCTAGCTTTAACTACTGTTTTAATTTATTTGCGTTTAAAAAAAATTTCATACATCTAAAGTAAATTGTATCTTTGGCAGCGTTAAGCAAACACGCTCATTGCGATTTTATACTATGAAATATTTGATGCTTATATAGCATAAGAGTTTTAGACTGTTTGACTTTATCTATAATTATAAATCATTAACATCGTTTTAATTAACGAGATACTCCTACGATAATAAGTGTTGAGTTAAAACCCACTGCTTTCATCGTTAATAGTGTAATGCTTCGATAGGAGTAGCGTATTAAAATAAATTGAGCAGTCGAATAATGTCAACACAAATAATTAAATATCTAAATTCTCAAAATTGGCAAATTTTGAAGTAATTCATTTCTAGCTTTTGAAATTTTTCACTCATAATTTATTTGTGTATTTTTGTAATTGTTTTTTTTTTACTTTAATATAGTATATAAATGAAGTCTCAGTGGCTCAGTCGGTAGAGCGTTAGATTCATAATCTCGAGGACTCGAGTTCGAATCCCGCTCTCGGCGCCCGATTGACAATAAGCATCACTGTATACACGATACATGTGCTTCGTTCACAAACAAACTGAGAACTTCCGTTGCTAATTAGCATTGTAATAATAGCAAAATACAGCAACGTTAAATAAAATTTAAAAAAATTTGAATTGTAATCCATCGCTGCTAAAATGATTTTTTTTAAACATGCAGTTAATATTAGAATAAAAAATATACAAAGTATTTGTTTTATCGTAAGAATTGACCCATTCTACAATGGGGATATGTCTATTCAATTAAAACAAGTAGCCATTCTTATATTAAGCAAATTTCGATTAAGAAGGCTTATCAATCTCCCATATTATTTTCTAAACTGAAGGAATTTTTATGAAACTTCGAAAAAATAATCTTTAAACTACCGTCTTTTCATTGCTTTAACAAAATAAACCATGAAAATTTAAAGAAATGAATGTGTGAAATCGTTGTTCTTATACACAGGCCTTATGTAAAAAACGCATGATTAGACTACGAATTTCTTTGCAATTTCATTACTGTATTATAATTTCTCATAAAAAACTGAGAAATAGATTTTTTAATAAGGATCACAATACAACTGAGAAAAAAGGGGGTAAGCCATGAAAATAAAGAAAAACTAAATGTCAAAGTTTAAAAATATTTTATCAATGTAGAATCGAGTTAATCAGTTGGTACATACTGTGCATGTGTGATAACACTGAGACACCTAGAGTATGTGTATACATATTACGAAGTCCGCTGTACAGTGCCTTAAGTAATCACAAAGAGCTTTTCAAGAAAAAAAAATTTTTCTCAGCATTACATTTTTTTATATATTTCACTACATTCAACTATCAATTATTTAAAAATTAATTAAAATATTTTCTTATTATTATGCTCAATAAAAATATAAAATTTATAAAATTTTTTACAGTACAAACAACTGGTACTCGGCCGACTAATAACAGGTATTGGCATGGGATTAATATCCGTCTTAACACCACTTTACATAGCTGAAATGACAATCATAACGCATCGAGATACCTTGATGTTTTACTTCCATTTAATGATAACTTTTGGAATAGCATGTTCTTATGGTTTAGGATATAATATATATCCGAACGATGATTCATTAGTGCCATTATCGAAATATGGGCTTGCTTGTGGAATATGTTGTTTGCCAGTATTATTATGCTGCGCAACGCCCGTTAGCCCATTGCAGCTGACAGTACGCGGTAATGAGGATGCAGCTAGCGAAATGCTTAGACGTATTAAATCAACATCAAATAGCGTACAAGTGTCCAACCAAGAAATCGAAGAGGTGCATATGCTTGCAAAGGCTTGCGATGAGCCCTGGGTAAATATTATCAAATTTCCTTTTTCTTTTCAATTTTATCATGTGCATTTGAATTCCTTTGAAGTTTCTTGTTTCATCAGTGTTTAATAACAATTTTATTTAATTAGATTGTTATAAGCTTTATTGTTTATTATTAAAAAAATAAATGAATTTTTGATTAAATTAAAATCCAATTATTTTGGCCAACTAAAAACTTTCAAAGTGCGTATATAATTTTTAATTTATTTTTGCATTTATTTTACGGTTAAAATATTTACGATCGATAAACCGCAACTGTTGTGAATACTGCAAAATTTATAGCTGAGTATAACAAATTTTATTTGAAAAGAAATTTTAATTAATTGAAGGGTATACCGATAAACAAATTTCACCCTTCATTCAAAATATAAATATATTTATTTAACAATTTTTTTCCATTAACTAACCAATAATTTATTATTAACTTGAATATACGAGATACATTTTATTTAGACGTAGCACAACGATATTTTCTTTAAAATATTAAACATTGTAATTTCCGTGTGCCTTTTTAATTAAACAAGCATTTAAATCAGTTTTAATATATAAATGGGTTACACAGTAAATTGTTTATTTTCTCTTTTTTAAACTCGAAAGTTTTAACGAGCATAATTTTACGTGTAACGATAACAAAAAATATCATCAGTAATAATTTTTAATACTCCATTAAAAAGAAGTTGTTAAGCGTTACGATCTAATTAACCGTAAAAAAAAGTTTCACCCCATCAAGCCTACTTGAAAGATTAAAACTCACATTTTCGAACTGTGTCACTTTTTCACTTTTGCTTCGTCTCTACACTTATTAATTTTTTATTCAACTTTTTTTTTAAAGCTTGAAAAACATATTCCAGATGCTGCATGTATACACCATCGATAATTGAATTTTACTTTCGAGACAATGTAGATTCATCTGAAAGAGTAATGAAATAAATGAACAAAATAAAAAAAAGAATAACATAATAGTACCCTTTTGTTTACAGAATAAACATGCGAAAATGCGATCAGCGAGTAGATTAAATATTTTAAGAGTTAAAAGATGGTGTATACATTTCAAAGGGAAACATTATCAAGTATTATAAAGAGAAACCTAAAAAGAAAAGCTTTTCATTTGCGTTATTGTGCTTAAGAAAAAAAAGAAAAAAAAGAAAGAAAACGATCGTTCTGATAAAAGAAAGCTAGAAGGTAAATTATATAGCGATAATCGAGTTAATTTTTATTCTTTTCCAAGAATAAAAAAAATTAAGTCGTTAAAGTTAACTTTTTCCCTTTCATGTAAATAAAAAAGAAAAAGTATAGAATCATACTATGAATATAATTAAAATATAACCCCTTACACTATGAAAACAACAAGTGTACTTTTTTAATTAATGTTAGCGCACGCCGCGTAATCTCATTAATTATTCATTTCGTGAGCGCCTATAGCGCGTCTGTAGCTTATTTATGTTGATGAAAATGTCAGATCAAATAAAATGGCCTTTTTTTTCACTGGACAACTATAATTGGCAAAATTGATATGACGAACATTTGAAATAATTTTTTTTTTCCTTTTTAAATCAGTTTAGTCGTATGCTAGTCAAAAATAAAAGTTAATTATTTGACGAATTAATGAGTGAGAGTGGAGAAGGGAAGTTAAAATTTCATGTTTAAATACATACATACATATAAGATATATGCATAGTTGTTATTTTTATGTTTGTAAAGTAATAATTATTAAATTGTTTTCATGAAATTAATTTTAGAGTATAATAGCACGATATTTTATCAAAATTTTGTTTGAAATTAATAAAATTATAAACAATTTTTTCATTATAACAACGAATGTATTGATTTAAATATAATTTCTTTGTGATAAAGTACCAAAAAAACAGCAAATTGCTATTTGGCAATATTTTTGCTACGATTTGAAATATCATTGTAGCAGTATAGTTACCCTGGAAGAAAATTGACCATATCTTAAGCATAATTGTTGGTCAACGCATGTTAAAATGACACTTATCTAGAAATTTTTTAAAAATAATTTCTAGAATTTCTAGATAAGTGCCATTTTAACATTTGTTGACCAGCAATTATGCCTACAATATGGTCAATTTTCTTCCAGGGTACAAGAATATAAAAAAAAATAATTTTGTTTAAAATCATTCCCATTGTTTTCTTAAAACAACTATATAAAAATGATTAAAAATTATATGGGTTTTTAATTTTATTCCATTCTTTCGTGGTTTTGATTTAAATTATCCGACTAACTTTTGTTATCAAATAAAAATACCTGCTACACTAATGAGAATTAGAAATACATGTTAATTTTCTATCTAACTTTGTATGGAACAATTTTGATTAGCAAGATTACTTTAGGAATTTGTAAACTATCAGTGAACTTTGCCTTTGATGTACAGGAATGATCAAATGTATTAAAATTGTTAGTTACGTAACAAGTTTATAATTTGCTCGTGATTTAAAAAGCACATTTACAAACTCAATTTATTAAAGACAATAAATAATTTATCATTGAAATTCGTGACCAAAAATTTATCGACACTGTGATTTCTAATGTTTTCAAACAAATGAATAATTTTATAAGTATGCGTATTTTCCAGATAAGTCTAATATATCAAGAGCTTAATCAATTTATTTCATTTGAAAATGCAGGTACATAGAAGCATTTATTCGATACGTCGAAAGTAGGAATTGGATATTTCGCGATGTTGAACTAATGAGTGTTATTTTGAATTAAATAATTTCATTTAAAATTCATGGATAGTATAATCGCATTTGCTCTTTTCAAAGTGATACAAATAATATTTCTGATTGATTATTTGTTTTCTAACTTTAAATGGATTGATTGGTATATTATTAAACGATTTTATACAGAAAAACTTAAAAATAATATATCAATAAAATAATGAATATTATAAATAGCAAAAAGAAAAATATATGTAAATAATGTATACATACATATGTGGGTTAGAATGAGAGTGGTATAAGTCACATTGACAAAAAAATTTAGTTGAAGGAGTATTAAGATATTTTTAGCATTACGCACACATATAATGCAAATGATATATAAAAATTTAATTATTCAAGTTTTGACAATAATTTTCATTTCAATCATCTATAATAATTGTACATTTTTAAAGAAATAATTCTAATTTAAAATTTATAATATTTTTTCCAATGCTATAAAAAATTGAATTTCAGTCATTTAGCTTTCAAAATAATATACATAATTGAGATTGTCAGTGGCTCAGTCGGTAGAGCGATGGATTTGTAATCTCGAGGTCCCGAGTTCGAATCACGTTCTCGACTGATTGATACAAGCACCACTGTACGTTACATGTGCTTTGTTCACAACCACACTGACAATCTCCGTCGCTAATTAACATCACAAAGATAGCATAAATACAGCCACGTTAAATATAAAAAAAAATATACATATTCTGGTAAATGAGATGAGTGGATTTCTCAGGTGATGTATCATGCCAAAACATCATGTAAGGATTTTTTTTTGTTTCCACACATTTCATACCATGCTTAGTCAATTCAGAACAGTTTTTGAAAATTTTTTAGATAATTTTGTCTTAGAAAAAATTTTGATTAATTTACGAAAAAATTTCTAAGTTCAAAATTTTCAAAAACTGTTCTGAATTGACTAAGTATGGTTTGAAACGTGTGAAAACCAAAAAAATTTACATGATGTTTTGGCATGATAAATCATCTGAGAAATCAGCTGATTTGTCACCTGATTTTTTTTACCAGGGTTATCATTAATGGCAGACTTTTTTTGCTCATTGGAGTAATGTAACAAATTTGTTTTATGAAATTATATCAATATAGATAATAAAATTCTGCTCTGTTAAATAAAACATAATAAATAATTTGTAAAATATTTTTGATACAACATGCAAACAATAAAAAATTAATAATGAAGTATATCATTGTAAAATAAAAAGTAATCATCAAAAATAACAATCATAAAATGATAAATAATATATTTCCAATGTCAATATAATGAATTGTACATAATCGTTGTTAGCATTTATGTAATAACATGTAATAATCAATAGATAAAAATGATGAAAGTTACAATAATAATCATTTTGTTCAACAGCATAAAAATGTAAAGGAATATAATTTTTCTCACTCTGTAAGCGAAATTCAATTTTGTATGCTTATTTTGTTTAGCCAAAATACTTCATTGTCTCCACTAATTAAATAATCTTTACATTCCTTCACTAATAAAGGAATAAGGCATTTTTGCCAAGGAAATAGTCATAGCCGTAGAAAGAGAATTGGGCTTAACTTGTTAGGAAAAATAGAATAAAGTACTAGTAAGCAAAATAAGATCTTCCTTCCTCCTTTTTTGTATCATTGACAACAAAACAACTTTTGAGAGAATTTTTGTGGATGTATTTGCTCACTGGTAACGTAATGTACTATCTTCCGGTAAGCGGAATAATAGTTTTCTATAAGTAAAATGAGCTAAAAAATTATTTTGTTTATCAGTCGGAAAATTAATATGCATGGAAAACTAAATTTTGCTGACTTTACTATGAAAGATAATTCATAAAAGTAAAATTTATGTAGCATATTATTATTCAATTAATAATACAATCAGGTAAATTTTATGAATTACAAAACATTATATTTAATCATTAACAACATTTTGGATGAATTCATATTGATCCAATAAAGAATTAAAATTAAGAATCATTGATTTTTAATAATTTCAATTATCATGGACCGATAAATATTTATGTTCTTTACTTTATCATTTTATACTTTTGTTTCTCTTTAAATTTATTTGTTTTCTCTCTGAAATTTCCCAATAAATTCGTTAAAACAGTAATCAAAGTCAATAACAATAATTTGAATATTATCATAAAACCCAAAGAAATAAAAATTTATTATAAACGCCACAGTTATTACAGATATTAATTAATAAAGTATCGATAAAATTCAATATTTTAATGGAAATTGCTTAAAGATAAACTTTGTCCTACTTTTCTTGTACCTAAAATGTATTCATCCTATTTTTGATGACGAAAGTTTACCAAAACGACTTTAAGCTCTCGGTAACTATGTAGAATGCAAACAAAAAAAAAGAAAGGAAATTTAACTGAAAGCTTTAAATATCGTATACATAATTTTTTTAATTTTTTTCCAACATTATATGTACAAGGGTGTTTCTTGATTATATACGAAAATGCCATGCAAACAGTTTTAAATGTATATTTTCAAGGCTTATGTAAATAGATAAAATATTACAGTATTATATTACAACACTAAAGTTGTGTCCTTGACTATAAATGCTTCAACGATGTTCATTATTGTTTTATTACGTGTATTTATAGCTCTTTTAAATAATAACAATTTTTTCAAAAGAACGTATTTGTTATCATGAATACAAAGTACTCAATTACCAGTGATTATGGATTTGTACATTTCAATGGTTACAGAGAGACTAGTTGGTTATATTTTAAATTGTTGCGTTCAGCAGAAGAAGTACGATATTTTTATTCTGTAACATTTTTTGACACCTTTGATTTCTGCATATATATTGCTTACTCTTTGAGATAATCGTACTTAAATTAAAAATATATTTCAGTTTTACAGGATGTATTTGTGTAACAACCGTGAATTGTATTTTCTTTCTTGTTACACAGAACTCAAGGGTTCTTGCGCAATATAATAATGTATCCTAACTGATATAAGAATGTATAAAAATTTTCAATATTCTATAAATTACATTTTTCTGTATTTCATGTAAAGTAGAAACTAACATCTTCAACAATAATACAGTAATCCTTCTGAAAATACTTACAGCAGTATCACTATTGTCAAATGTCTTCCAGATGTTATTCCATATTTCAGGCAATACATTCACAACCGATGATCATTAGATACAAATAATATTTAATTGGAGAGAGCATTTTCTGATTTAATCTCAATTTATCACTTTCTACGGGTTGTTACTTTGAATAACATGGCAATTTACTTAATTTGTTTGCAACATATTCGTTGTGAGATACATTATATAATTTAATTTGTCATATAGATTAATTTAATTATCTAAATCGATGTTTGTATTCGTGTGTTGAATGTTACTATCATTTACAGGATTCGTTGATCACTATTGGAAGTATTTTAAATATACCAGATGCATATTTTTCTGTTGTTGATATTTTATTTGAATAAGGTCAACTTTTTTATAAAGATATTTTGTCTCTTTGAGTTCTGTTAATTAAGATATTTCGTGGGTAAAAGTAACAGATTTCTACAAAATTTACAATAAAATATTACGTAAAAATTATAGAGATGTTCCTTTTAATTATTATATTGAAACCTCATAAAATTTACGGAGAAGTACTGTAAAAATTACAGCTATTACGTTAAAAATCATCGGACAAACTTTAAATTTTTTCCATATTTTCAATAATATTTGAAGAATGTCTATAAAATAATTGATAAGTATAAAATGCTCTATAATTGTAGTGAGTGTAACCGGAATTTTTATAAAAAAATTTTCTTTATATAGTGAAATCCTAAAATCATTGCATCTATATATTTAAGTATTATTTTAAATAATAATAACTTTTGTAAAAGAATGTATATATTTCCATAAATACTAAGTAATTAGTCTTGATCATAAGGTTATCGATTTGTTTTTTTCAACGGTTATGATCCATAAAAAATATGATTTTATTTTTATGCCTTATTTTTATCACCTTCTGGTGTGACTTTTGGTTTTCGTATACACAGCAATATTAATTAATTTACTTTAATTTCCGCTATTTTAAAATATGATTATAATCTAACATTTACTTTAGTTTAAATATTTTTTCAAATGTTAAAAGAGTTATCTGATATAAAAATCATATTGACAGTTTTTCTTTTTTCTGTGTACTATCCCGTTAGAATTATATTTTCTTCTAATCTGTAAAAATGATTACATATTATATTTTCTACAATGTATCACAGCACATCATATGACGCGTTAAAAATATTTAATTGTTAACCAAACATGAAATTTAAGTTAGAAAAAATAATGAACAACTTGTCTCTTGTTTTTATATCCTTCAAATATTTTGTGTAATAAAAAATAAATGAAAACGCGATAGTCACAAACAATTTCAAAAATATTAGTAATTAAAAATAACAGAAATTATTAATTATTGAGAGTCCAGAAATAAAAAGAGCACATAGTCAATGTTATTTAAACAGGCTATATGCCCTTTTTATTTAAGAACCTTTTTTTAGGAGCGATTCGTATTCATTTTTTTCTATCACATCAAAAGATATAATAATGTCATTGATCTTTCTGTCTAAATTAAATAGTACACACTTTAATGTATATTTATAATTTCAGAGCAGAGATATGATAAAGAACTGGAAAGTTTGGAAATCTATGCTGATAGCAACGTTGATTATGATATCTTCGCAATTAAGTGGCGCATATCCAATGACTTTTAACACTTACTATTTTATCGATTTGAACCCGTGTCGATTAACAACTGATGAAATAATTAATATTTGTGCAATTGTACAAGTAACTGTATCGATTGCTGCCATTCCACTGGTCATTTATCTTGGTCGACGAATATTACTAATTATCTCGTCATTATTGATGGCGATGGTTTTAATTGCTTTGGGTATGTGTAAAATCTCTTATATATATTTTTATATCTATTCCTTACACATATTTTTTAAGGTTGAATCATAATTTTGTATGCAAAATCATTTAAGGTAAATACCCCAGTCCCTGGACATCTTAAGAATGGTACCACCCAATAACTGGACACGGGCCAAATCGTAATTTTATCTGTGTCCAGTTATTGGGTGGAACCATTCTTAAGGTGTCCAGGGACAGGGATATTTACCTTATATTGAAGAATTTTTTAAATTTTAATAAAATTATGCAATTATTATATTAAGATTTTAAAAAGAATATTCTCATAAGAATGCTTTTAATATTTACATAATTTTATAGTTCATTAATTTCTCATTTTTTTTATAATTTAAAAAGTTTAAATATTAGAATACGAATAAAGTTCTTATAAATACCCACATTTACTTTAAAATCATTTACAAAATTTTTTGCTGGTGGAAATTGACAAGTTGATTAATTTATATGATTTACTGAAATTTAATTATTATCATAAAATAATAAAAAATCATTGAATTTATCTGCACTGTGGATATATTAAATACTCCATATTGATATAAAATTGATAATATTTTCAATTAAATGAAAAATACATTAAAACCTATCGCATTTTATAAAAATGGTTATACATAAAATTGTACTTAAATAAAAGGAAAATTAATATTTTGTTTAAACCAATATGAAATTTATAGAATATCACAATGACATTTGACCTAGAATAAAATCCATAGCATCAACAAGTGCAATGTAATCTTTAAAATGGATAAATCGACAATATTACTAATTGCATGTCCATTTATGACGTTTTCACCAGTAAAAACAAAAGCTATAGTAATATTGTATTGATATGTTCGTACAAATATATAAAGCAATATATTATGAGAAAATCGCAAATAAATATGTACTGAGCTTTTTGTTAAGCTTTTATAAAATAAAGCAATTCCAATAATGAAACAAAGAATAAAGCTAATTTTTTTAAATGTCAAATGTAACATTATAAATTATTATTTGATCATCGTCTTTATATGCAGCTCCGAATAAAATTTAAATGTCATACAAACATAATAATGATTAATAAAATCAAAAATTTTTTGAAAAAAAAAAAACATTTTATAATTACATTAATTAGAGTATATTTAAATGTAAACTTAAATAAAAATTTTGTAAATCTTGTTACATGATTGAAATTTACTGCGAATTGTTTATTTCACCGTGCATTCCAAAAAGTAATTAGGACAATGAATGGTACATTAATTTGTTTCAGAATTGAATAAAGTAAATGAGAATTTACTACTAGTAAAATAATTATAAAATAGGTTAGTCTATACTTTTTCCTACTGCTAAATTAAAATTCAATCAATGTTAATTTAGCAATAGTTTAATATATTTTTTGCAATAAAAATTAATTTTTAATTATTAATTTATATACGAGAAACAAACTTTGATTTAAATGTCGTGTAAAACATGTGTATAACAGTATGGTTAAATAAAAGCAATTACAAATTTAAGAAAGGCTTAAACACACAAAAAGGAAAAATTATAATTGTAAAATAATATTCTTATAAACAAAAATGAATAAATATTTATAATTTATATCTTTGAATAAGTATGATGAAGTTAAGTAATGACATATTCTATAAAAACTAAAAACTAAGCGCCTCTAGATTGAGTTGCAGAGTCTCTTCGCCACTCCTCAGAATCATTATTGAAACGCCAGTTGAATGTGTGCTTTTTATCTGCAGCCAGCGAATCTAACTCAAAAATCAAAGGGCAACCTGCGCTAGTAGCAAGATCATTCAAATACCTCGTAGCCAAATTTACAAAAGAATTTTGCAATGCGCTGGTTTCGACTGACAGATAAGCAGTCTAGTCAACTTGCGAGAGGAAGAACGCTCAGTAGGATCTTGTTGACCGTGGTGAAATGGTTGACAAGAAAAGAAAGAACACCGCTGGATATTAATATGTAAACTAATTTAAGGAGAAAATATTTGTATTTTCCTTTAACCATCAACCAACCAAGCTTTAGTCTATGAAAAGACACCTACTCTATGAAAACCAATACTGCCCATAAAAAAGCAAACCTGTGTTCGATTACAGGCATTAAGTGCTCTGTGCAACTTCAGGTTTGATACTGGAATAAGTCACTGTACATGAAATACACATGATCAAAATGAGAAAAAATCAGCAATTTAACAGACGTTGCCTAAGATTTTTGGAAAGAGAATTTCAACAAAATTCAAGCAAGTGCAGGGTAGCATGAATATTTCTGACAATAGAGTTAATTTATCTGTTCTGATTTAGTAATTGGACCAATCTAGACTTCCGAGCTCTTTATTTCATCAGAAAAAGGTATAGCCTCACCATAAAAACCACAGATGGCAAATCGAACCTAGAAATATATTGATCACTACCCAGAGGCGTCTTCAAAGCATTTAATTTAAGGCCATTAGCTGAAGCTCAACAAGCGACAGCCTTAAGATTACTATTAATTACAGAGATCTCATTGACAAAATCAGCAGGAAAAAAGAATCTATATATCTGAAGATCATCAGGCAAATTATTAATGAACGCTGAGAATAGAGGGCCAAGAATGCTAGCTTAAGAAACATTCATGTCCAGATCAATCCAGCATTCACTAACACTTTTATCAATCTCTTTAATAGACTGTTTTCTAATAAGTAAATATGAGGTAAACCAGCGAATCATCGACCGAGTAATTAATGCACTTCGCGCACTTTATGAAGGAGCAAACGATGAGTAACTATAGTAAGGCTTTTGTGAAATCAAACAAAAGAATAGCAGGCTACTGTTCTCCAACCACCTGCAAGTTTATCATGTACACATCCTCTTCTTATGTTGCAAACAAGTTCAGCTTTGATAATTTAAATATTGATTTGATGAAAGGTTCTTTATCAACTGTCTTTTCTGTATCACGTAGACCGAAAGCCAGAACCTTACATACGACAAAATTTCACTTAGTTGCGACTTTTGTGTATTCGCAAACATGATTGTATCACTAAAACCATCATCTCGGTTAAATTACAGCCAGCCCTACATTGCGTATCTCTCTCGGTTCTACGCAAAACCTAAAGGCACCAACGTGATGAAATATGGTATATCTATACCTCCATGAGAGATTGGTACGAAGTAAAGTGACTATGGAGTACAGCATCGAGGAGCACGAAATCGTCGTAACAGCCATCTATTCCCGCACGGAACGCTCTTTACTGGATATTAAGCATGATGTACGAGTCGACTCTATGGGCAAGAACCTTGTGAAAAACCCTTATCAGAGTCAAAGAAATGGAAATGGGTATGAAGTTATCAGGATCGTTATCGTTATTCTTCTTAGGAATGAAGATGACAGAATCCATTGGATATCCAGGAAGCCTCTCGTACCACTTATAGATGTTAAAAATGCGCATCAAATTTTCAATGAAACGGCTCTCAGCAGCCGGACTGCAAATCTGTCCGTGTCTGATAATACGATAAGACTCGGGTTTGCTATTTAGATGTCATTGGCTTTGATCGGTGCCCACATGTTCAGGGTGTTTGAACGTTGTACATACGTGAAGATCGTCGCCCAATAGGGCTTCATGATTCAAAGTTGAGACAGTTAGGCATATCCTGAATATGGTTGAGAATGTCATTAACGGATCTCCTGTGGTTGAGTCTACAATATTTCTGAATGGTAGCGTATTCTTTCTTCCGAATTCTCTTTTTGTCAATAGCCTATAAGGTTAAAAGTCCAGCACCTTATGCATCAGGCCAACAATAAGGTGCTAAAAAAGTCACAATTATTTGGCCCATTTAAACACGCTTGCTTAAATTTCTTCTCATTGATATTCACAGCTCTAGATAGAAAGCACATTTCATTATCAGCCGTGAGGATCATCATAATGCTTTTTTTTAATAAGACAATTGGATAACCCAAGTTCAGGTCAGTTCTAAGTTAAGTGTTAACAGGAGACCAATGAGAACAATGGGAACAGTATAATCGCCTCAAAAGCCTCGCAGCAAGAAAGATCTACAGGAGGTGCAGTATTGAGCTTGAATTCTGATTCCTGAGAGAATTTTTCATCTTACCGAGGTACAACATATCACTCACTTTTTGACCAGCCCTGATACGTCCCGCTCCTCAGTGTAGAACCGACTTCATCTACATTATTTTATCCACTAGAGGTTCTTCACCTTGGAGACTTGATGCGAATATGGGTACGAACCAGCAGGATGATGAGGGGAAGATCCGAGCATCACTGCAACTGCAGTGCTTTTCGCGTTCCCTATATCTTTGCTAGAGGTTCCCAGGAAACTCGAATGCTCATATAAAAGAGAGAATCATTCCCGGATTTCCCGGCAATGTCTTCAGGTCTCTTGAAGTGACTTTGACAAAAATGCTTACAAGAGCTCGAATGTGTTAAAAAATTCATTAAAAAGTTGATAATCTAAGAGTGGCAGGGGCTAACCTGGTTGATGGCTTGGGCTTTGACTCAGGAGGCTCCTATTACATAGGCGGCTCGAGATCGATTCCCGATCTTGACCTAGTTAGCGAGCACCTCTAAACTGAATTTTATTCAGACTTTTTCATGTGCTTTCTTTCACTGTGACTCTGGTGGTTCGGAATTCATCTTAAACTATATGTCCATCCGATTAAGGGATTTTTAAAATCCAACGCAACTAGTATCGTTGGGCCGTAGGAATAATAGTGGCGGGCACAGTAAAAATTGGTCTGTACTAGGTGCATAATATGGTCTCCTAATAGGCTGCGACCGAAAGAAGTATGACGTAGAAAAACTCACAATCGGGTAAAGGGAGTGCTAAGGGATTACCTATGCGCTGGGGCTAGGCGCATATACTGTAACAGATCTAACCTAAATATATGATAATTATTATCTAAAATTATTTTTGGCATAATCAATGACTGGCTAAATTTTTCAAATTAAATTCACTAGTTCAAATAATTTATTTATATCCATTACAAAATTTTTAATACCATAGTAATGTTGGTTATTGTTTTAGATAAAACATAAATTCCAAAATGCCAATCCGAAACTTTATTATTTAATTTTGATTTAAATTACAATTAATTCAAGATTATATTTTAATATTGGTTAAACATTTAATCAATGATTAATTTAATAATATCTATTACACTTTCTTTGTATTAGAATTGTTAATATACTTAATAAATAAAATCATCAACATTAACCTTTCTTTTATTATATTATAGGTTTATTCCTAATATTGAATACTTCGCATGGATTAATTATTTCTCACATATGGGTAGCTCCAACATGCTTCATTCTTTCTCTTGCTTTTTACAATATGGGATTTGGTCCAATATCGTGGACTTTATTAGCTGATTCATTTCCAATTCAGTTAAGAGTTTATGCAGCTTCAATAGTAGGTAAGTTTATACTAATAATATTCTTTAAAGTTTTTACGATCTTTTAAATATTATAAATTCAAAGTTCAGTCCTATCATCATTTTATAATTTAAATTTTTATTACTTCTGATTCATTACATTTTTCAGTACATTTTTATTTGCATGAATTAAAATATGATGTCAAAAGAATAATAAACAGTTCTGCTATATAAAAAATTTGATCATTAAGTTTTTTGCTATCATCTCATATTTTCAAAAATATTCCTTTTATTAAAAATTATAAACCGTACAAAAAAATTTTAAAAATTTTATTTTCGTCAATCAAAGTTTTGTCATATATCAATTTTTTTTTTAAATTACATTCCCTAAACAATAGCTACGGTTGGCTGGCTGACATGCTTTATTATCAATTATAAACTTGATACTATAAGCGACTATTTGAGGTTTCCCATACTCTTGTTTGTATTCGCTGGCGTATGCTGTTTTACATCACTGGTTAGCTGGTTTGGTATTAAGGATGAGCGTGGCCGTAAAAGTCTTGCCGATATACAAGAGGAGTTTAGGATTAGTTGATGTCTGACCCTTACAGAAAAGGTACAAGTTACGAGAAAGGAGAACATTTTGGAAAGTTATATCTGATTATCTGGAATAATGTTTCCTCATTTTACCAACAGACTGTAGAATATTGTTTCATAGACTATGAATTTAAATAAGTTTGATCTAAATGGAAATTAAATGTATTAAACGTGATTTTTCATTTGTTAAAAAAAAAGACAATATTTTTATTTGAAAGAATATTCATTTTAAGATAAAAATATTTACTTGCGATGAAGACAGTTGGCCATTGTTACTTAAAAATATGTTAAATATAACAGCAGCATTATATTAAATTTTAAAAATTAGTATATTTTATTTAAAAATTAAATGTATCTGTGAAATGATTTTTTGATTATTTGATTTTGTATCAATAACGTTAAATGTAATGCTGTATGTACATAGATATGTATTTACCAATTGTGTATTCAACTTTTTTTAAATGTTTGTAAAATATTCTTTAAATTATGTTACTATTTATAATTAATATAACACTTATTATAATCAAATCATGTAGCCTAAACTATATTGTTCACCTAGAATAAACTAAGCATATAAATATGTTTAATAAAAAATTATTTATAAAATAGGTGTTTTATAATAAAATTATTTGTTTTATAATAGTTATTTCGTAGTAACACTATTGGTGAAGAAAAAATTTAAAGACTTAAATATCTTTTGAAGAGCTAAAATTTAAAAAAATATATTTGAAGCTTTACAATCTTCTTACGATGAGTGATAACGTTTATATTCCACTTTGTTGATCTTTGTTTGCTTCCTATAGATTAAGATAAAAGAATCAATGAAAATAAAAAAACAATTCAATAGTATAAATCTCCAACATAAAGAAAATGAAAAAAAAAATTAAAATAATCTTTTACTAATGTAATTTAGAAATACATTCAATTTTTAGAAAAATGAAAAAATTAAATTCTAGAAATTCTTTAAAAATATGCTATGTATTATTCACTTTAAAAGTTAAATATTTACATTTTCGTAATTGATATAATGTGAATGGTCATTAGGCATCGTATGATTATTACATTAATTAATATTATTCATTATTGTTGCGACATTTATTTAGCTCTTTTATAATTGTGGTTATTGTTTATTGAATTTAAATTAATTTACAACGATAATACATATTATTATTTGAATAATCAATCAAATCATTGGAGCTAAATTATTATTAGAAACTAATTTCTGTAATGGCTTCAATTAATAATTCTAAAATCATAGTTCAATGCATTTGACATAAATTATTATTGGATATATCGTTTTTAAAACATATATTATTGTTATTATAGTATTACAAATTATTTTATTCATTTTGCTAGAAATTTATGAAAGTTTGATGTAATTAGCGATCAATGTAATTATACCATGTCGTATTTGATAGTTAAAAAAAATTAAAAGATATAAGAAGTATGACAATAATTTATTTTTTTTTGCAATAAGTCTGCAATGAATTAATGGAAGTCATTTTTAACACCTCTTATCATTTTTATACATAAATTTATAAAAATATATTTATCGATGTTATTTACTTTATTATATGATCCATAAAGTAATCAAATAAAGAATAATTTTAATTTTACCAAATTGGGTACAATGTTTATGTACGTTAATTTATTTAGTAAACGACATTTGAAATTAATTTAACAACTTATATTAGATTTTTTACTATTTTAGGAATACTTTTTGATAAGTTATTTGTTCTAAGTCTTTCGCTTGCAATGATCAACAGAATTTGATTAATGGTAAAATTTTCAATAAATTTTATGAAGAATAATTAAGGTTCTAAAAGGTAAAATATATAAAATCACAATGAAGGAAAGGTTAAATAAAATATACATGATTTGCATATAAAATGAATTTATAACGCACACATTCTTTTACTTGTATATATACACATACATACACACACGTTCGCGCATCCCAATCCTACTGCATAAAAACAAACAAATTAAATACAGATACAACAGTTTCCACAAAGTTAATGTATACAGAAAGCTTACTTATATTGTACTCTTCTGTTTCATGCAAGTATAAAGGCACTTTCTCCACTTATACCATTCGAGTACTTGAGCTATTTTCTCTTCGAAAGACAAGAGGATGTGTGCACATCTTTCTTACTTTCATATATACACATACACATATTTACACAGCGACACACACATACGCACACTAGACCAAGTGCACTTAAACGAAATTGTTGGTGCATTTAATTGAAATTTCAAACCGAAAAGTACATTCGCTTATTTACCTTTTAAAACCATAAAAAATACGTTTTGCATACTTAGGTTTTTCAAAATGGATATATTTGTGCAGGTCTATCAGTAAAGGCGTGAATAAGTACCTATTTCTGGCGAATATTTTTAAAGTTTATTCATTAAAGTTTATTGAGGGTAGAAGAGTTAAGAGGGTAGAAAAGGAAATGTAATTTTAATAAAAGGACTGGAGTTTACTGTAAACTTTGGGAATACTATTAGAGATGGTTAATAAATAGAAATCATTTTAGAGAATGATTACAGATAAATATATGAAACTTTATATTTGTATAAATTAAAATACATGAAATAATCAAATCGTATCTCATTCAAAATATTGTACAACGTTAGATACCTCTATTTCGTTATTCTACCATTAAAAAAGCTTTTGTCATTGAACACAGACCAATTTTAAAATTATTTTAAATATAATCAGAAAATAAATGCTCTTTAAAAAGATTATGCATCAACGATCCAAATAAATAATTACCTAAAGATCCAATATCTAGCGGATGTAATATCACTACAATGCTCTAAATGTTTTATTAATAATTTTAATTACTACTAAATGGATGTAAAATATCGACATTACAGTGTCCGTGTCCAGTACTTAGATGGGTTACCACTCAAGAACCAGAGGTGCGTTCAATCTGGACTTGCTTTGTGTGACGGTCGCTTGGGCGTGCTAACCACACGACAATATGAGCGGAAGGTATGGCAAATACGCTGTAGGCATCCTTGTACAAGGGTACCTAATACCGAATTTGATATATACACCGACCCATTCCGGAGAAGGTTTTTCTAATTACGATTTCTCCTACGTTTGCCTATAGGTTTTTCCTTCTTTTCGAAATAGGACATATATAATACGAAAACATAATTTTTCCCAAATTTAAAACGTAATAAAGATTAGACCAAATTTCAGACTTCATTATTTAATATTTTGAAAATAAAATTCAGGCCCAATATTTATTACGCTATAATTTTGGGAAAAATGATGTTTTCGTATTCTATAAGTGCTATTTCGAAAGGATTTGAGCTCATCTTTCGTTTAAAAAAGTTTCATGCTTCTGATTTCCTGTAACTAGGGGAATATTGAGCGTTGGGGTCTAAAATTTTGTTCATATTTTGATATCTGAAAAGTTATCCTAAAGTTTGAGCGAAATTCGTGATCCGGAGGTCTGATACTCTCCTAGTAAGTAGTATAACTTTCAGGCCATCAATGTCACGCTTTAGAATTAATATTGACAGCGATGGTAATAATAATTTATCAGCTATTTCTTATACTTTTATGTGTTTAGAATTTAGAATCATCAAAGTAAATTCATTTTTCTTAGACAATCATAATTTAATGCAAAAACTCTCAGCTTTAGTTTCTTAACCTTTGATTACATATCATTAAACTTTATTGTAAATGTCATTTTCTTTTCATAAATACGGCATCCAATTTCTTTGCTTATGAATGTATATTATTAACTTTGAAACTTTGTTAGTGGTTGATTTATAAACATTTAATGATTTTGGTTCGGTGATGTTTCCAATTTTTCATAGTTAAATTGGTCCATCGAATCAGGACACTTTTTCATATTTGTACTTCAAAGTTGAAACTCTTCAATCGTCTAAATCATTCTCTGCTATTGGTTGTTGCTCCTCAAGCAAAACAAGCAATACTTATATACATGAGTAAACGATGTTATATATTAAGTTAAAATGTTATTAATTTTACTGTATAAATGGATGAAAAAACAGGAAAAGTAATTTTGTGTTTGAAGTATATTTTAATTTACAAAATTTATGTCTTGTATAAAAAAAAATAAAATCTCTTTCATGTGTTTACCCATGTTTCTCTTGAGACTATAAAAAAGAAAATTGTAAATTTTTTATCAAAACGAAGCAAATGGTTTCTGCAAGATTGTGTAAAAAAAGAATCAATTAATTAAATCAATTCAAAAGAAAAGATTAAATCATTTTAGAGAAATAAGACTACTGGATAATATAATTTTCACCCGAAAAATGATCAAACGAAATGTGCATTATTAAAATTAAGTTTTTTATTATTTCTTATCTATTCCAATTGCAACTACAACTATTCTGACGATAAGGTATAAATATTAAATATCTATTATCAATTTTTTCAATAACACATACCAATCATTATGCTTATTAATATATCGCTTTTATTATTTTTTCAATGTATCATTTGTTCAAGATAACTTTGGGATATTAATCTTATTTATATTTATAAAAAAAGCCACATCCATTTGATCCAATGCTTAATTTTTCATAACCATAAGCATTTTTGTCTAAATTGTAAGGTTTTTTATAAAAATTCACTTATGCTTCATGGTTGTATAATTTTTCAGCTAATGAGGCGGTCGGAACCAAATCGGTGACTTAGTTCAATGCTTACTATAAATGCTTATAATGATTTATTTATTCATTTTTTTGGCAAAAATATAGTCATTTCCTCTAACCATAATCATAATGAATAATTTGAAATGGTTACAACAACAAAAAAATATAAAATATTGTCATGAAGCGAAAAATGCTAAATTGAAACCTATTGCATGCAAATAACAGCCACATCGACTGTTAGATGGCATTTTTCGCTTTATGACAATATTTTATAATTTTTTGTTACTGAAACTGTTTCAAATTATTCTTTATATACATGGTTAGAAGAAATGACTATATTTTTGCCGTGCAAATGAATAAATAAATCATTATAAGCATTTATTGTAAGCATTGAACTAAGTCACCGATTTGGTTCCGACCGCCTGAAAATATATTAAAGCTAAAATCAGAACGTTTAGATTGAAATAAAAATTATAAAACAAGTTTTTTATATTTATTTATGTTTTTTATTCGATCATCTGTTTTTACGTAGGCTAGTAGGCAGTATAATCTGTAAAAAAATTAATGAATAATCTATAGAATAATCAAGTCATCATTTTACTATTATATCTTTGATGTATGACTCATCTATGTATTTTTAATTTGTTTGCCAAAATATAATTTTGTAAAATAGTAATGAACTTTTTCGTTGAACAATACAAAAAGTTTTTAAATACTTAAACAATATAGAAATTCATAAAAAAATACTAGCTTAGCCCAATTTTTCATTTTTTAACAGGTTTAACAATTTCACTATGAAAAGCTCTCTTTCTGACATTTCTTTTTGACATTTTAATCATTAAATTTTTTCCTTCATTTCTCATAGAATAATCAAGGTATTGAAAGGAGCTTTTAAGTGCCCTTGCTCTAATTACCATTTGCCAATCCATTGATTAGATATAATGGAAAAGTTCTAGATACACAGCTAACTTTTCATTAATAGCGTCGATGGGAATTAAAACAAATTCTTTCACATTTGTAATTAAAAGTTGAATGAGAATTTCTCTTATTTACAAAGCTCAATACAAAATGTAAATAAAATTATTTTGTAACAAAAATAAATGTAATCTTTTTAACAATTTATTATGCTCTGATTAATATCAGATTCATTTCTCATAATTGTAGATTTAAAAAAAATATATTTCTTATTTTTATTTCCTATAACCAAGATTTAAATTAATATTTTTATTTTTAAAATGTTCCTAGAACTTTTCTTTAGAATCTTTTATTCAAATTTCACATATGTGTTTAATTTAAATATTTAAAAAAAGTGTTATACATAAAAATTGAAATAAAACATTTAACGGAAGATTCATCTGCAGACAAAATGTAATTATGAAATCTGAACGACTCTGGTAACAATCAACGAAAAATAACGATTTAATTAAACTCCTAAATTATTTCCGAAAAAATAGGAACTAAAAAAAGAATGATTCTACTATTTTCTAATATAATTCTATTTTTTTTAATCATGAAAAAAGAATCACACTAATCGAGGAATTTAATTGTCTCCGAGCGTTATACGCAAAATTAAAACAATGGATCACTTTCTTTGTAAAGTACCGAGTATGAAGGGGTAAATTCAATCTTTTTTTTTTCTTTTCAATGAAAAAAAAGTCAGTTAAAACCCATAGTTCAGAGAGAAGATCCCAGAGTAATACATGTATAGATGGCTATAGCATAAATCCCTATTGGTTAGCTATGTTACTAAGCTCATGGAAGCTTATCTTCTTTCTCGAAAAAGCGAGAGAGGAAGAGAGGAAAAAGGAAGACCAAAGATTATAACTCGAGAATTATAATTATCGAATCAATGTTCCAACATTCGGAAATCCTCGTAAAAAAGTCACTTTAGTCCTCTCCTTTATAACAAGTCTCTACTCATCCGCTACTTTGTTTTTATCTAAGCTATATACTCGAGTATAAATTTCTCTCTACTCTTCGCTTGACATAATTCTCACTTTATTTTTATTCATATATATACACACATATAAAATCGAGATTTCGTTACGACGTATATTTCATGAATTATACTTTGATTATAAAAATCATGTGAAATTTAAAGAATTAATTTTGAGTTTTTAAATTATTTATTACTTTTTATGATACAGAAATAGTTATTTTCAAAATTATTTTCCTTTATAATAAAAAATCAGAAATTAATTACTTATCCAATATAAATAACGAACAAGTATACAAATATTTTTATTACAATCATAAGCGAAAATAGTTTACAGTGTTAAATGCATTATTTTTATTCATACAATAATAATTAATAAACATAATTGTCTACATTGTTAATTTATATAAATTAATTTATTAAATTAATTGTTATAATTTATGTAAACAAAGCTAACTTTTCAATGATATAAGTAATTATTTTATAATGCAATTTTCGTATTACGCAATTAAATTTATATTGTTTATATCTATTATATTTATTAAAAAATGAAATTATATAACTCTGATAAAAATCGAAATTATTGTTAATTCTGGTTTTTTTTTAAACCAATCATTTATTAAAATGGCTTCTTTCTCGATAATGATAAAACTTATAATTTGGAACTTTAGTGTGGTAAGCTAAGAAATTTACCGATATTCCATACATAAAAAGTTATAAGTATAGCTTAATTAAACAATATTATGAGGTTGGGTTTTCAAACATTCTTCTCAAATATTTTATCAGCAAATTTATTAAGGCTCAAATTAAAGTATAAAAATTATTAAAATTCTAACGAATTAATAACTAGCACGTTTAGTTCATTGTTTGATTATTTACATTACCTATCAAATAGTTTTATGGTTGTTTTTAATATTCTGACTTTTATTAAGGAGTAACTAAATATGTTTCAATAAACAACCAAATGATTATTTATTAAATATAAATTTAAAAATTTGGTTGATTAAAGCAGCAATTAAATTACTTAATTTGAATTTTTGAAAAAAATTTCTGTAATATATAAAACACAATCAAATTCTTTTCAAAATATCTTCATAATTTAAATATACTATTTCTAATGTGGAAATATAATATTCATCATAAGTAGATAAATACCGCGTTTAGTCAGACTAAGGCGGAAGCCGCCTATAATATCAAGTTAATTGATTTGTAGTATAATTTAGAATTTTTTTTTTAAATCAAAAAGGATTAAAAATATAATAGCTAAAATTAGGAGTAATTACGATTTAAAAAGATAATGTTTTTTTTAGATCAATAAAAACTGTGATTCTAATTATAGATAAATTGAAAACTATATTTACTCGTTGAGCCAATTTTAACTACTCTTTTTTACGTTAACTATCCTTTTTTTAGTAAATTTATCAATTTTAGGCATACATAAACATAGTAAATTCACGTAAAAATTTGTTTAACGTCATCGATCTTACGTAAATTGACCCATTTTCCATAAATAATCCATAAACGCATAAAAATAAACATGTGTAACAAAGTGCCAACCCTTTACGACCATTCACGTGCATAATTTCATTTTCAAATTGCATAATCTTGTATGTTACAACTAAAAAGAGAGAAAGAGAGACAGAGAGAGGGGAAGTAAAAGTGGTTAGTTAAAGGACTTATTAAAGGGCAGTCGAGGACCTAAGCAAAATGTGCATGTGTAATACCCTCGAGGCAGTACACTTGGCCAAACAATTTTACGCTTACCTGCTCTTACAAAAGCCGTCCTTTTTGCTTAAAAAGAGAAAATAGAAGTGGATGTCTCTTTAACCAAGGCATAATATTAGTTTATGCAAAATTTAAACTTTGAATCCTTGAAAATTCGTATGCTTTTATAGAAATTTAAATTGATTTTAATGAAATTGTAGATTTTAATTAAAAAATAAACAAAAGTATTGTTCTGATAACATTGAAATTTTTTAAGAGGATGTAATATTGTTTGTATAATTTCTTTACAAAATTTTACAACTGTAGAAATTAAAATCTTGTTAGTTCAATTTCTAATTATAAATTGCTTTTTGTAGTTGGTATAACTTCAAAGGAAACACTATCTTACAGGAAAGTAATAATAATCAAATAATTTTAACAAAAATAGCATAATATTGATTTTAATTAAAAAGAAACTAATTTTCTTATTAAATACTATTATTTTATTTACTTTATCTTTATTTTACAAATATTGAATACGATTACAACATAATTCAGACGGTATTTTTTTTGGTGTATTTGTTTTCTTCAATGTGGCTTACCTACTTGCTCACGTAAGAACTATCATGTTATTTGCCAAAAGAAAGCACACAAAAACTCCCACGTAAGATTAAGAAGCATGAAAATATATAGCGGAAACACTCATCGTTTAAATAAAGTATAAACATTATGTTTTCTTAACATACAAAAAAACACACAATGTAGACATAAGTATATAAGAAGAGAAGAAAAAAAATTATTGTAGAAAGAAAAAAAAAATTAAGAATGTAAAGAAAGGTAAGGATCGTATAAGAGGAGTAGCAAATATTTAAGGGATGAACGAGCAAAACGTAATAGATTTTATTTTAAGGATCCTTTGCTGTTCTTTACTTTCGGCTAAGCTTACGCTAGAATAAATAAGGAAAGGTCGGCTTTTTTTTTCTTTATCGTTGATATATACTCTTATTTTTAAGAAGATGCGACGACGCGAATGATTGTTTGCAAGAATGTACAGAATAATGAATGGTTATTTAGTAATCTTTCACCTTTTTTTTAAAAGATTAAGAGAATGAATGTTTTGAGATGCTGATATTCAGATATAAATTTGAGTATATTATTTTTAAGATTTTCTTTTTCTCATTATTGCGGTGTCATAATAACATGTGTATCTACATTTGTAAAATATTTCATCATGAAATTCTATCTATTGGATAATAAAAGATGTATTTATGAGCTTAATTAGTTTTAAGTGTCTTATGACTATTTACATTAATATAGCAATGAATTTATAAATTTATGGATAGAAATATATCTAATTGCAATATAAAATTTGAATGTTGATATTTATAGTTTGTAAAAGAATTAGCTGATTCAAAATGAAAAAATTTTTCAAATTTTGCATTTATTAAAACAAAAATAAAAAATTTTATACAGCTCCCCTGGAAGAAAATTGACCATATTGTAGGCATAATTGCTGGTCAACAAATGTTAAAATGGCACTTATCTAGAAATTCTAGAAATGATGTAAAAAAAATTTCTAGATAAGTGTCATTTTAACATTTGTTGACCAGCTATTATACTTAAGATATGGTCAATTTTCTTCCAGGGTCACTTCAATGTTTGAACAACTATTTATTTTTTTTTTATTATTTAACGTCGCTGTATTTATGCTATCAGTGCGATGCTAATTAGCGACGAAAGTTTTTCAGTGTGTTTATGAACAAAGCACATGTAACGCACAGTGATGCTTGTGTCACTCAGCCGCCTAGAGTGGGATTCGAACTCGAGTTCTCGACATTATGAATCCATCGCTCTACCAACTGAGCCACTGAAACCTCTTAGTACAAAATATTAAATTATAGACCCGATGATGGAAAATATCATCTTTATCATAAAAAATTCACATTGTTTTCGCAGCAAGGATTTTTTCCCAACATCGTCAACTTGATTTTCCTCTCCGTTAATTTTTTTATATAGTCTTAACATAGATAATAGCCTAACAAGCAAAATTTTTCTTTTTGAAAAAATATCTACTTTCATATACTATTATTACACATATATTTTCAACGTTCTCGTGTCATCAACTAATGCAAATGCGTATGTACAGATTAATAATTATATTCATTAAAAATTTAATAAATAATTAACTAAATTTATATTTCATTTATAAATTAAATGTATGCTCACATTTTCGCTGTAATGGAAATATGTATGGTACATATTAATAATATATTTGCTCATATAAATGTGTCTATATGTACTTTTATATTTGCAAGAAAATTTATACCTAATCCAACGAATTATGAAATCCTTTAGTCCGTGTTTTGATAATAAAATTTACATTAATTTATTTTTTAATATGCGATTCTAATTTGTTATCAAGATTTGTAGTGTTTTGGTGAACAAAGCAAGTTTTTTATCAATCGAGAAAGATTATGATTCAAACACAGACCAATAAATTAAAAAAATTCCATCGTTGTATTAACTGAGCCATCGCAGACCTTTTATATTAATTTAAGAAATGATCCACTTTCCGAAGAACAAAAACGCAAATGCAAAGACAAAAAAATCTTACAAATACCAGCTGTGTATAAGAAGTCACCAGACGCCCATTTGCGCGAAGAATAAAAAAAAAGAAAAAGCAAGTGGAAAAAACTTTTTTCTCGTGAAATAGAATGAAAAAAAAAGTTCATAAAAGAAACAGACGCAAAAGTGCGTACAATCGAAAGCCCTTAGGGAGAGAAATCATTTTTTATATACAGCACGAACTACAGATAAAATGTCGACGCCTTAACGGTTTGGTCTCCTGATGACGATTTACTATCCTATATATAGACTTTTTGTGTATCTTGAGATAAGAAACTGAACTAAAAAAAGAAACGAGGAAAGTACCGGGTGGTAAAAGAAATATTATGTAGAATAAAAAGTACTGCTATTTTTCATGGGTAAGTTTTAAAAAAAGGCCTTAAATTATTAATCTTAAAATGGTCATGTGAGCTGAGAAAGTATTATATCGATATAAACATGCGATTCTTATTTTAGTTTTCAAAGTATAGTTATATTTTTCAAGGGCATTTTCAAAGTTGATATACACGAAAATTAATACACTTTTATATGAAAATGAATGAATTTAAAAAATTTTTTCATATAAATCATATTACATATGCTTAATGACATTGAATACTATGTAGAATTGTAGATGAATCAAAACGAAATTTCAAATGTTAAACTTATAAGGGGTGTGCAAAAACTCGAATAATCGAGTTTGAGCCAAGTCGAGTTTTTTCTTCGAGTTCGAGTCGAGTACTCGAAATCCTTGAGTACTCAAAAAATACAAAATACTCGAAACAATATGAATTACTCAGTGATTCAAGTAACTCGAAAAGTTCGAGTTAATACTCAACTCGAATTCGTTGAGTCGAGTAATTTGTTCGAGTTACTCGTAGAATCGAGTACTCCCCAAAACCTACACACAGTTAACTATGTTTCCAATTTTAGATTTAATGTAAAAATAATGGAAAATTTTTTATCTAGAAAATTTTTAAATATTTCTGATACAATGAAAAACGTTAGTATTGAAACTTGAATATGTTTTATATAAACGATAATATTACAATTACTAATATCTCGATGTAAAAATTCTATTACCCATTAAAAAATTTAAAAGAAAAAATAACAATATTTAAAAATAATAATAAATTATATTTTTTAAATTTATTTAACGTTGTTGTATTTACGGTATCGTTGCGATGTTAATTAACGACGGAGATCGTAAGTATGTTTGTGAACAAAGCACATGTAACGTACAGTGGTGCTTGTATTCATCGGTCGGTACCGGGATTCGAACTCTCGAGACCACGAGATTACGAATCCATCGTTCTACCGAATGAGCCATTGACGACCTCAGCTTATCGTATTGTACAATCGTTAAAATGTTTATATATTAAAATATATCAATGGAACTTTTTTATTTATAGATTAAAAATTTATGAACTTTCAAAATTAACTGAATTAATCGCAGATAAATAATAATATACAATCGACAACATGAATAAATAAAAATTTTTTATGAAATATTTTTTCATTAAGCTTGGTGCGCATTTTGGTGTATACTATAAATAAAAGAGATACGAAACACGCGCAATTTCAAACTTGTAATAATACTAAAATAGCAACGAATATAGTCATATACGAAATACAAGAAAGATATAGTATCTAAAATGAAAGAGAGGTACGAGGCTTAACAACATAAAAGGGATAAAGAGAGTGAGAGAAAGGAGAATGAGTAAAACCCAACCCTTAGCTAAATCATAATCAAGGTCTTTTTGGCTTCTGAACACATATTTTACCTTCATTAGGTGAATTATCTCGTAAAGTGTATCACGTCAATGAAGGGGTGAGATAATTATAAAGGACAAAAATATTAAAAAGTGGAGAAAATGTTAAACGGAAAAAAAAATTAATGTAAGAGAAAGTACGATGAATAAAAAAGTGTTGCAAGCATAATTTCTTTTTATAAATTTTTAAAAATATCGTTCAATTTTCTATTTTACCAAAAAGTTGTATAACAAAAGAAATTACATTAGTCATACTAAACTTTGATTACTTTAAGAAGTTGACTCTCTATTATGAATTCGGATTGCATGTTATTAATTGTAAAATAAAAATAAAAATTTCGAATAAAATGAATTTTTAAAAAGTTTTATTACATTAATGCCCTAAAAAATAATATTTTTACCTAAGGTAGAGGTTTAAAACCTGATAGTATTCATTTGAAAAATATTTAACTGGTAATTCTATAGGTACACATTCAAAATGTAGATTTAAATCTTAATGGTTTTAATATGCAATTCGAGTATACCATATTTCAAATTTCTACAATGAAATGTGAATTTTAAATCACGTACTTTGATTTTAATTATTTTGCATTATATTTCTTTAACAATAGGAATGTTCAGACAATGTATTATAACCGTAAAGGTGAAATCAAGGATGATAAAAGGGTTATAACAAAGTTTGCAGAAGGAATAATTGGATTAGATTTTAACATGGCATTCAATACTAACGACTCGGAGATATATTCTGCAAAGAAACAACGATGAATACAAACATCTCATAAAAAATAGGAAATAAAAATCACGAAGATAATGAACGAGCTTGAAAGAACGGAAAAGTTAAATAAGAAAGGCAATGAATAGAGCAGATTAAGAAAATGGTGGATATAAAGGAAGAAACAAAGAAAAAACAAAGAAAATCGCTCCATTCGAGGATTTTTATTCTGTTTACGCAGGAATTTGCAATGAAAGAGTTGCGTTAAATTTTCGTTATTAACGAGCAATTTTATGGAGAGCTGCATTGTACGACTAAAAGTTTCACAATATTCAACGCTTAATGATTGCGCAAATATCAAATTTTCAATAATGAAGGCATTGGATCGATGAGAATTGTTAAATATGTTTGTTTTTGTTAAGCTTATTTTTATAATTAAAAAGTTTGAAAAAGGTTTCTTTATAAGCATGATTAATTTGTTTTTATGGTTCAAACTTTTGCTTAATAAATATATTTCATTTACTTATTTTTTATAAGAATAAAGAAATTGTGAGATTAATATTGAATTACCTTTTTGGAGCATTGAAGAAATTCTTCGTGAAAAATCTGAAACAAAAATAATATTAATCATGGTTAGTAAATTTTAAACAATAAATGAATGCAAAAATGTAAAGTATTAAATCTTTTTGATATGAACTCTGATAATAAAGATATAAAAAATTTGTTTAAATAATGTATTGTAAGCTGCATTTTTATTAAAGCTATCATCCATTGTACTGGTCTTCAAGTTTTACAATGTAAATATAATCCAAATTTCATTTAAACTTTTTTGACACAACTATATTAATTAGTATAAAATTTTGAATTTTTTAAATTATTTATCAAAAGTTAAATTAATACAAATGTACTAACATTATTTTATTCAACGAGTTCTTTGAAATTTTTATCGTACAATTTGAGGATGCTATTTGTTTATGCTACAACATGGATCTTACAGTTAATTTATATTTGCCCTAATAATCGTCTATTGTGACTATAACTATTTTGATGAAAAAATTTGAATTATATTCACTAAAATATTAATAAATATATGTCTTACAAAAAGAGTATTTCGTCTTGGGATCACAGATTTGGGCCAAACTTCGTAAGTAAATCCTGGGCAACTAAAATAGATGATTTAGAATCCAACGCTACCTCATTTTTGATATTCAATTTTCATATATTTCAAAATTAGCTTATCGATAACATCTAACTTTCTTCTTATAGTAAAAAATTATTAATTTTCAATACAATTTTAATACAATAAATATTAAATCAGAAAGAGCTGATTAAATTATTACTAATTACTTGTTTTAAATTTGTTGATATTCTACGTACTGTACCAAACAGCTATTTCATTTTTTTTCTAATTCGGATCCTGCATTATCTTTGCTCCTTGAATATTGCATATTTTTATGATCTAAACTTGGAAATGGTACATAATGAATCGCAAAGAATTCAGAATAATATTCGAACCTATAAAAACAAATACTTATGTGATAGTGAGAATGCATTTTTACTCCTTTCCACAATTGGATATGTATATGCTTTTTTCAACCATTATTATTATTGGAAAAACTCAATACTTCGTGATTTTTTCAATATAATATTCAAGTTAAAATGATGGAAAGAAAATTTAAAACAGTTAGGTAATAGATATTAATTTAATCAACTCTTTTTGATTAAATATTTATATAATTTTTTCAGTATAACATTGATAATTTTTTGCTATAGTTACAAGTTAGATGTTATCGACAAACTGATTTTAAAAAATAAGGAAATTGAACATTTTTTAAATATGGCAGTGTTAGGCTATATAATTCTGAAGATTTTAGTTTTCCAGAATCTACTTATGAAGTTTGGTTCAAATCTGTGACTTAAAGGTGAAACACTCTTTTTTAGTGATAAATATTCTGACTTGAAAGCTAATAACTTGCCGACGCTTCATACAATTAACAGAGTATTATTGTAAAAATTAATGCTGGGTATGATAAAAATTATTGGACAAATTATGAATTTTGTTGATATATTTGATAATAAAGCAGTATTCATAAGATAATTTAAAAATGTACGAAGTCCTACGACTGTAGTGATGGTTACAGTAATTTTTATAGAAAAATTTCCTCCGCATAGAAAAAAATTGAAAAATTTTAATTATACTTTTATATTTATAAAATTCATCGAATTATTGAAATTATTTAAAACATATAGAAAAAATTTTCATGTATCTGCTGGTGGGAAAGTTGTGCTGAAAAAAATATAGTATTAATACTTATCATATATGGAAGCAAATTTTCTAAGAAAGTTATTTCTTAGAAAATTTGCTTTTATGTGTTAAGAGCGACTTTTTATCTTACTTACTGTTATCATGATAAAAATTATTTCAAGATTTATAATTATATTTAGGCACGTATTTATAAAATTATCTAAAAATATACGATATCCCACGATTGTAATGACGATTACCGTAATTTTTATAGAATAAAAATTCGTATTTAAGTATGAAAATTTTTATTATAAACATTATCTTTAAGAATTGAAATGCTGAAGATTTCAGCAACAATTTATAATTATATATAAAAATGTATTTACGGTGAAGTAACGTTTCAATGATCTTCGAGACTTGATAAAACAATAATTTAACAATGATTAACATGTACCCCGTATTTTCAATCAATTAGACTGGCTAAAATAATTGGATCCGTTAATAAAAAAAAAGCCCAAGTTAAATCTAATGCAAGCCTCCGAACAATCTAAAAAGAGAGAAAGATGATTATCTAACGTCACCCTGGCCTTTTGCAAGGACTCATTTAAACATCGACGCGGCCTCTAAAAAAAGCCTATATAGTAAACGTATATATTGTTACCTACCTGTTTGTTAAGTCACGTTACGAATATATGTGTAAGGAGAAGAGAAAGAGAGAGAGAGAGAGAAAGAGAGCTCTTTACTTTATGAAGCAGGAAATCGTCAATAGTGCATACAAGGCCTTAGACCACATATACAAGTTTCATTCGAGTACTTGACTTTGCTTTCTTAAGAGTTTAAGGGTCTTTGGATATGTATATATATGCGCGCACGCGCTCGTATGTGTGTATATAAAGAGAAAAAGAGAAAAGGGAAAGAGATTGAGAGAGAGAAAAAAAGTCAAATTTTTTTCCCTTCAAGTAAATATGCTGAAGTTAAGGTATAAGGGCGATTTGTCATCGTGGGCAAATGTGGTGACAAGTTCAACTGTATTTATTTCAAATTATTTGATATGTTAAACAAGTTAAGTATAATCTTTAGATGATAGGTTCTTGAGGGAATAAATAATATTTTTTTTATGATTTCGAAAAATATTTGCGATCCATAAGTAACTAAAATAGATTGTTTTTATTTTTATTTAATGTATATGTTGTGATTGTCACTTTTGGGGATAAAAATAGTTATACTTAATTTTTTTACAATTGAGTTATGTTGAAAACAAAAAATTTAATTCTGTTTGGTCATGTAGTTTATGATAAAACTAAAAATTTTTTAATATTACAATCAGCTATAGATTATAAGAAAAAAATTGTCTTTCTATTTTTATCTATCGGAGTTAGATTTTTATTTAACAAATGTATATCAAACGACATGTTTTAAATCAAGATGAAATATTCAAATTGTGTTTCTCTTATTTAGATTCTATTTGATGAACATTTCAAAAGTGTAAAAATTATTTATTTTATAATAAATAAAATAATTTTTAAGGATTAAAGTGCTGTATTTTTAAAAATTAATCCTTTTTATTTTTATAACAAAATTATTCGAAATGTTTACTAAAATCGTAAATTTTCTGCAGAAAGTATTATCAGAAGGGGAGAAACGATAAATGTCGAGATTCTCTCGTTTATATTGGTCATGCTTTACTTTAATGGCCATGCTGGACAGTTACACATTATGTATTTTTAGAACTGAATCTTTTAGAAAAAAAAGAATAGTATCTGCTGAAATTATATACAATAGCGTATAATATAGAGTTTTAAATTCAATATATCGATGGGTACTTTTGTTTGAAATTGTAATTTTGTCGACCAAACTTATGAATGCAAATGGATTTTTAAAAAGAATCTTACTCTAAACAATGAACTTAGTTTAATCAATGACTAATTTTTTTACATGAAAATCCTTTGAACATAAATTTGAAATGATAAATAAAAGTTTAAATTCAAAGCCTATTAATCATAAAATTTCTCCTTTTTGTGCTTGTAATGTAGATTTTTAAGATAAAAATACGTCGTGAATTTATTTACTGATTATTTTCTTATTTAATTACTTAATTACATAGCTTATCTGGATTTTATTATCCATGATTAAATTTAAATATTACTTTATTAGATCGTAAATTATATCGTAACTTTGAGATGTGTTTTTGTACATAAAAATATGAAAAACTTGCATTTATTTGATTTAATCTCGTTTTTCATTATAAATTAAATGTCAAAGTTATGAGTTGTAAATTAAATTTTCTTTTTTAATTAACGAATTAACTTTATGTAAATCTTTAATTAATAATTCTAGACAATTTCTTTCAAAATTGTGTAAAAATAAAAAAAATAAAGATTGTTGTTTTAAATGCTACAAAACAATAAAGAATGTTGATAAATTTAATGTACGATTTGTGTTGTAATTAACATCAAATTTCATGTTTAATCAAGTCTAAACACATATTTATTTACTTTTTCAAAGCAAAATAATCCTCCAAAATTTTATCTAAATAAAGCTTAATAAAACATTCGCCATACATCTGTCACTTAATAATCCACCTCTATCCTTCAATCAACTAAATAATATACAACGGTCAACGTGTTAAATAAATTTATGGTAAATCGAACACGTTTTTCCTTTTTGCTTTTCTCGAAATTTGTTCTGCCCACCTGTAACAGTTTTAATCGAAGGACTGAAAACAACATATACTACATAAATGGGAAGTAAACTAAAGAGAAAGTCGCGTGGCTGTCCTTGAAATAATGCACACCTGTCGGAAGAAATGCTTGAGTACGCGTTCAAAAAGCAAGGCCGATTGTCCGATCGTATGTAATCACGCGAAATTACTCGATTACTCTCTTCTTAACTTCGTATACACTTTTTTTTTATCGTATAAACTACGTAACTATACTATACCTCTTATTATTCATTCACTTTGAAAATTCGATTTTTCTTACCAATTTTTCATTTCTTTTCTTCCTTTTTTTTAAAGAAAACACTTTTTATCGTGTTGTTTTCTTGTTTTGTATAAAACTGAAAATAGAGCGAGAAAGACAGAAAGTGAATTGCTATTGAAATTCTAGGAAGAGATTTGTATTGATAGGATTTATGCAAATTTTTTAAAGTCTAAATATAAATCAAGGATTTGTTCGTTGTTTTGCTGGTGGGTAAATTTAATTATTTTTAGACCACGAAATTTACACGAATAGAAAGTGTTTGACGTAAACCTGCACACAATAGAATGAATTTAACTTCAAAATTTATTCGTTTTTCTTTTTTTTTTCGCGTGTAATACGGTACTGTTCGTGTATATTATTTTATCTTAGTTGACACTCGGTAGAGTTGGTTTTGTTTTATACACTTACTCACTAGGAGAATATGAAAGCTTCGAATTTTCGATTTTTTTGAAAATTCAGGAAATGTTTTATTAGATAAAAATATAAAGCTAGAGTTATTGAATCATAAGCAACAATTTTGTGAAAAATAAAAATTAACATTGTTTCAAAGAATCATAAGTAGAATTTAATTTTAAGAAAACTCTCTAAATTAAGCTTTATTGTGTCAAAAAATATCCCAATATTAGAAAATTATTCGCAATAAAAAATGAAGATTAAAAAGTATTGTAGAAAGTATATAACAAGATTTTATTATTTAACGACGCTGAATTTATGCTATCATAGCGATACTAATTAGCGATGGAGGTCTCCAGCATGTTTTGTGGACAAAGCACATGTAACGAGTACAGTGGTGCTAGTATAAATTAGACGAGAACAGGATTCGAACTCAGAACCTCGAGATTGCGAACCCATCGCTCTAACCGAATGAGCCACTGACGACCTCATCTATTTAGATGAAATTTTTATAAGATGGTAAAATATAATTTTTCGCACCGAAAAAAAATCTTATGAAAGCGGTACATATTCTATAGATGATGTAATTATTGCCAATTTTCATTGGTTTTTAACATTGATTTTCAATTGTTGATCAATTTAGAAATAATGGATATTTTTTTAAAAGTTTTAATTCAAGCATTTTTTTAAATCTTTATATTGGAGAATTGTACAAAATAAATACGCACTTATTTATAAGTCTTTGAAAAAATGCGATTTTTTATTACACTGTATAAAATTATTGCTACTGTACTATCTAGATGGCAATCTATTGCAATCGCAGTGTGTAGCATTTTTGTACTTTTATATAAGAAAAAATTTTCCACAATTTCATCGAAATCGATGATTTGTACTGAAATATTAATTTATCAATATTGTTCAAATTATTTTTTAAATATTTGTCTTATTCAGAAAAGTATTTTCAGTAAAATTCATAAAAAATTATAGTTCTAAGTACTACGGATACTCAACTTAATATCTTTTTTTTTGCTTACGTACAAATAATTCTATTGAAAATATACTTCATGAAAAGAGTTTCCTTATCATCTTGAGTTTTCATTCATTCTTAATATAGATGAAAAAAAATTACAAAAAAAATGAAATTTCTTTTCTTTAAGCTTTTCATACAATAAGCTTTCATTCTAAAGACCATCTTTCTAATAAGCTTCTACCTTTATCATCGTTCCAATATATATAAGTGTATGTGTGTGTGTGTGTGTTCGTGCAGGTCGATGTGTGTGTGTATTTTTTTTCTAATTTAATCCTGGCAATTGAAGATCTGCTTGAATGTATTTAATAATCGCCGTCGTGCATGCTAATGACATTTTTTATAATAAGAAATAAAATCTACAAAATATAATGACTTCGTTCTCAAAGCGCATTTGCTGAAGAGGAAGCCTTTGGAAAGTTTAAACGTGAGAACAAAAGGATTTCTTGAAAGAGAAATGATAGGAGGAAGAAATAATAGTGTAGCAGGTGTTGAAGCTTGAGGTCATTTTCGATTAATGACACAACTATAGGATGATAGTATAGCATTGTATAGTAGGAGCAGTAATAGAAATGCTTCTGCAGAAGCTCAAATCAAAGCTGTGCGTAAATCGAAATGGCAATATACAAATAACAATGTACGCTGTAATTGTGTCAATTCGTGCGTGTCTGAGGGCATATGCGTGACTTGCTGTCCTCTCTATATTCAGATGTCTTATAGATATGATGTGAATTACACATAAAATATGAGAGTGGAAGAGGAAGGATGCAGATAATAATCGAAGAACGAATATTGCTATGAGTTAGATATAAATGTGAGAGATTCCAATTTATGAAAATTGAAATTTTGAGAGCACGACGTGCGTGAGTGTAAAGGTCCAAGTACCTTTAACGATTTTTTAGACAACTTAAATGCATATATATAGAATGAACATAATGTAAGTTTAAAAGAATATTATTACGTTGTTTAACAATCAAAACAAATAGTCTATTTAAGAATATAAAAGCTTATATTGTAGATACAACTGAATATTTAGTTAAAACAAAGATATTCTATTTTCATTTTAATTGACGATTGTTTCATACTAGAAACAAATCAATTTGTGAATATTGTCTAGGTTAATCAAATTTTAGTAGCTCTGAATTGAAACTTTAAATTATATTGGTCAATCAGAAATGTCATTGCAAAGTACATATTGTGACACTTCGCTAGTAATGTGAGGCGCACTGAAATTTAAATTTAACACAAGGATATACATAACAATTTTCATAAGTTACAATCCTAATTAAGTAAGATCAAATCTGAACGTAAATGATTTTTTTTTTAATTATTAAAAAATGTTTAAAAAAATTTTTTTTTTAATTTCTATTTTTTAAAATATTAATAGGTACATTATTTTTAAAATTTATTCAAACCAATAATTTTGGTAATTAGACATTTATTTAAAATATTTGAATTCGCATATATATTTGATAAATTTAATACAAAATATTTTTAAAATAAACTAAAAAATAAAATGGATTTTTTAATAAACAAAGAAATAAAAATATTCAATTTAAAAGTTACATTTTGATCATTTTATTTCTTTTTTTTAATTCTTTTTTTACCAATATTTTTTTAAATTGAATTTCTTAATTGAAACTGATATTAAAAAACAATCTACAAAAGTACTAAAACCATTGTTTCAGACAAAAACGAATGTTATTCTTTTTGTGATATTCAAAGCTATAGAAAATATGAAAATTAACGAAAAGATAAAAAAAGAAGAATGTTATTTTTATAATACTACATTGTATACGTAACACAATAAAATTACAAGAATGACTTTCACGTCCGATGCATTATGATCACGTAGTTTGGACACTTTCGATTTTGGCGACTGCAATATTGCCACCTGCATACAAAAGTTGAGCTAATTTTAGTTTTATGAATTATTAAACTTTTGCATGGAAGACATTCAAATGTAATTTTATGGATTATTCAACTGATGTTTCTCTTGCAACAGCGCTATAATCATAAAAATAGTATTTGCATTTAAATTATTTTCGAAAGAATGTATTGTAAAGTTTAAAGTATTCAAAATTATATTTACATTCATATTATTTTAATTCAAATTAAATAATAATTTATGTAAATTATTGATATAACATATATTTATTTACAATGTGAACAAATATACGTTAAAGTATAAAAAAGTACAAAAAAGGATAATGTAATTTTCCTTTTTTAAACATTATTTTTTTTCTTGATTTTAATTTCATTAAAAAATGCACTCAAGAATCAGCAATTCAATTTTAACTTTATTATAGAGAAAAATAAACTGCATCGCCAAACTCAAAGATAAAAAATTCAATTCATCAATATCGATGCACAACAAAGTGTCAATAAAAATGCGCTTTCTTCAATATACAACATCCTAGCCATACAAGAAAATCAAATAAAAAAAAAGTAAAGAAAGATCAATTCAACGTTGATTTTGAAAAAAAAACAGTGTGACTTTAAGCAGAAAAATATCTAGAATCTTTCTTCTTTTTATTCCTTATCTTTCCTTTTTATCAAACGAAAAGCTGAAATACACTTGTACAAAGAAAAATCCTTATATTATCCTCGCAGTCATACTGACTTATGCTTTCAATTTAAAAAAAAAAGAAAACTAAATAAATAAAGGAACGCACAGATATAAACACAATGTTAAATGCTCTGGGTGCGTGTCAATTTATATTTATTTATTCCATTCATCTTTTACAGTTAAGCCAATGTATTGTATATTGAATGCCGTGCTTTGGTAAAAGACTTTGAATTTAATGAAATTCATATAACAAAAAAGCTTTTTATTCTTTTGATTTTTTTTTTATTTGATATTACGTAAGTTTTCTTTAGAATTCTTGTGTCAATATTGTGTAAAAAGAGAATAAGGGATGAGTGCGTTTGTAATATGTAACGTGTCTAAGTATGCTTCTGGTGAATACGTTATTTTCTATTGTGTTTGCCGATGTATTTTTCTTTACGAGATTATTTAGATAATAAGATGAAAAAATAACACAAGTGGATTGTAGAAAAAGAAAATTTTTCGAACACATGTATTTTCTATAAACATTGATTTTTCAGATTCCTGTAAATTTTATAAGATATCAAATAAAATAAATACGAATTTATATCAGTAAGAAATTGTTTAAATAAAAAATTTCCAGGTATTATTTTATTTGCAGTTCAGTTATGTACGTAAGTAAGTTATAAATTATTCTTATTATTACGTTATATTTCAAAAATAGATTTATACTTTTTTATGCTCATTTAAAATTGCATTGTTTTAATTCGTATCCAAACACTAGTTACGATTTAATTTTCATACAAGTTTAAATAATATAACATTCATAGAACTTTGACATTATAATGCTATTAGTGCTCTTAATATTATGACGTCAAGGTACAGTGAATTTCAGATTATTATACTTGCTCGGATTTTAAGCGTATCGTATTTAAAGCTATGACGAAATTTAAGAAGAAAAATTTAGAAAATAATAATATTTGAATATTATATTAATATAATTTTTATACATAATTGCAAATCTTACAGCAGTATATTTGCACGAAGTTCATTGAATTTCTATTCTTATTATTGCATCACGTAATGATAAATTAATTTGAGCAATAATTATTTATATTAATCAAATATTTATCTGAGAAATTATTTAACATGAATTTTTGTAAATTATTCAACAATAAATAAATTATAATGAATTTATATGAAATTTGCTACCCTTAAATGCAACGAAATCAGAAATTATTCAAGAAATAAGCTTCATTTTTAGAATAGCACGTACACGAATAACCATACATTATTGCACTAACTTAGAGTGCACTTAGATTTAACCATGAAAATTATATTTTTTCTAACAAACTACTTCTGAAATCAGAATTATTTTTATATCTTAAAATTTTTCTGCTTTAAGCAAAATACCTACAAACCTTTTTTCATAATAATGTGAAAAGTAAAAGAAATTCTTTGTATATTCTATTCGACATCTACTTTTTTATTTTTTAAAATATTTTCAAGAATTGTTCTATTTCTGGATTTCGTGTATTCGAGGGTTTCTTATAAATCTCAGTATATTATAAGTCTAAACGAGATTTCAAACTAAGAATAAGAAGAATAAAAGAATAATATTAAGATATCGAAGTATTGCGTCAAACAATCTTTTAGATAAGCACCATCAAAATAAGCTAAAAATAAATGACAGCAAAAGAAACAGGGAAATTAAAAAAAAAAGAGAGAAAATAACATATGAACTGGCAAAATATCCTTTAAAAAAACAAGGCGACGGGAAGTGGGAAAGAGTGAAGTAATTTTATCTTATAGTTCATATTTCAAAATTTTTTTTATACACCTAGAACAACAATTTAATACGGCTGGAAAATAAAATCCCTGGAGAAGGGTTTTTTAATCTTCTTCATCTACCAAAGAACAAATGTATAACTTGAATATTTGCAAGATATCGCATAACTTAATCTTTGTTTTGCCTGAGGTAAAAAAAGATAATCCGATTAAGGGTCGACTGATTCGCCCCCTTTACCTTAAAGCCCCCTCCCACAAAAAAAGAAAAAGGTTCCTGCAAGGTCGTTGATTTTGTTTTTTGTTCTATTCTTTTTCAAGATACTAAAAGATGGGATAAATTAGGGGTTTTTGAATGTCTTTACAGGTTTGTATAAAGGTTTTTGGGGGTAGTTTGTCTTTGTCGTTGAACTTGACTGATATCGTTACATTTTTCATGTCTTACTTATGCGAGTTAACTTGTTGAGAAGGGAGTAGGATAAGAAGATGCCGGAAATGGTTAGGTACATTTATTTTTTAAATGGATTCCTTAATTATGGAAGATCTTTCTGGTACACGTGTGTATTGGCTAGGAAATAAATATTATTTTTCTATTTTTCTCTACTTTTGTTTCAGAAATAGTATAGTTTATTAATGCAAACAATAAAAGGTGAAAGGATGGTATTCTTGAAATAACTTTTGAAAAATGACGTTTATTACTTTATTTATGTTTCAAGTATTGAATTTTTTACTACTAAAGCAAGTATAATAGGAAGTATAAAAACAATTATAATACTGATATTTAGAACTATAAGTACAAACAGGGTTTTAATAAGAAAATAAATATTTGTTGTTTATAATTAACAAAAGTGTATTATTCTTGAAGGTAGGGAATTTTAAAATAGGTTAATATTATGTATATTTTTACCAGAATTATTATAAAATAATTTTTTAAAAATTAGAACATCAAAAATACGAAAAACAAACATTTTTTTTCGTTCATGTAATAAGATTCAAGTAAAAGTAAAAACAGTAATGATTGATGAAATATTCTCTATTTTATCTTTATTATAATATTGAGATAAAATATTATCTGAAGTCGGATATAATTTTGTTTTATCATCTATAGTATTCTAAAAATAAAACACAAAAAGAAAAAAATAATGTCAATGGCAATAAATTATAAAACTTTTTCAAGATTTATAAAGAAAATACATATTTAGCCCTTCTTGTCATAAATCTTGTCAAACTTGTTATCTGACTATGGGCTCAATTTTTCAAAAAAAAAAAGAAAATATTTAATAAATGTTATAATATCACACCAACATAAACCTTTTATTCTTGATATCTTAAACTTTTATATTCAAACAAAAGGAAGAAAAGCATCTTAACTTGCTACGATGGTAAAAAAACAGAAAAAAACATAGGAAAATCGACAGAGACGTGAATTCTCCATTGCTATGCTCATAAATTTAATGGGTAAAAGGTTCTCATCAGTCAGAGTCTTCTCGCTTTTATTCCGAACTCCTTGTTTGTGGAAATTGTCTTTATCAGTGATTTGTTGCACATATACACGTGCAAAATATATACATATATAAACTTTAAAGGAAAGGGAGTGTACAATGCAAATTTGTTGTTTAAATGTAAATATCCGGTGACGAAGAATAATAAATTTCTTTCATCGGAAAACTTTTCTATATATCTATTTATTTTCTCTTTTGTACCTTCTTTCTTCATTGTGTTTATGTATATATGTATGCTCCAAGTGAAATTTGCAAGCACGTTTAAATAGGTTAGGAGAAAAAAAGATAAATAAAAGAGAATAAAAAAAGAAAGCGAGGAAGATGTTTGAGAATAAGGAAGAAGAGAAGAGTAGAAGGTAAAGAAGAAACTAAAGTACCACACACAAAATATATGTGCATAAATAATATATCCAGTGGCATTTAATAACCCAGACGTTGGCCCAGATGGCACTGCTTTTGTTTTCTTTCTTTCTGCCTTTCTTTCTCTCTCTTGGGTTACACTGGTGTATACAAAGTCGATTGCTGAATGCACATCCCCCGGGTGAATCGATGGAGCGCCCCTTACTTCTCCAGCCTATGCCAGACTTTTCTATCTCTATTTTTCTGTCTTTATTTTTCTCTTGCTGGCTCTCCTTTATTTTGTATTTCTTTCTTTTGCCTTAACGCCTTTTCGTACACTACTCTTTCTCATTCTTATTTTCTTTCTTTTGCCATCTCTTTCTCTTTTGTTCTTCTTGTCTTTTCAAGCGGTACTACGTTCGCTTTGTGACTTTGTGAATGACTTTCAGCATCATTTCTGTTTTTTTCTTCTTATTTGTAGCTTGCTAATTTGTTAGAGAAGGTACTAATTGCGTTTGGAGGATTTTTTTTTTCAAATGAGAGTTCTAGATAAAGTATTTTAGTTTATTTATTCGGTTTATTTGAAAGTTGTTTGATCCATAATATTCGATTTTAAAATTTCTAAAGTAGAATGGTTTTTATTATGTGATTGAATAAAACATCTTACATATAAGCAATCGGTTCAATAGTTTTGAAAAATTTAAATCCTTCAGTTTTACCAAAATTATTATCAATGAAAGCTTAAATAAAAAGTAAAAAACTGATACATTGTTTTCTAACTTGTTGAAAAAAAAAATTCAACTTCATTCGGAAAATTATTAAATTTTCTTTTTTAGAAAAAAAAATTTTGAACATAAAATTTTCACAGCAATCATTTACAAAATTAAGACTGAAATCCATACATCATCAGAATATTATGAAATGCTTTTTAGATTACATTTTACATTTGTTAAATAATTCAGAGTAATCCAGATGTTAATGGGAGAAATGGCATATAATTACATGTATACATAATAAAATATACATTTATGATGTTGAAGGTTGTAGATTTTAATGGTATCGATATTTTTTGTTTAAATTTAATTTTATCATTACGAGCTTTGAAATAAAATAAAATATAATCTTTATATTATACAAGTTTTGTATAAAATATAGAAAAAGATTTGACTAATAAATAAAATTTAGAATGAATTTAATATATAAGTCTTTGCAAGTCTTAGCTTTAAATTACTTTTACTCCTTGCTCTCTTTCGTTATGTCTTCGACATCAGCTTTTGCATTTTTATGTCTTGTCTTCTCTTTTTCTCGGGCAAATTTTCTTTTGGGTAATGCGTGCCTGAATAAATTACGCAATTTATGTAAAAAGTTCTTATGACATCGATTTTCTATTGAAAAGTTCTCTTATGCTCACGAAAAAAAAGAACCTTGAAATCGAAAATTTATTTTCAGATAAAAAGTTGCAGCTCTTATACTGATATACATATTTTATCGTTCACTAAAATTTTTTACGAATTATATTCTATCGATTTTTACTTTTGACCTGTTCGATGATCATTAGATTTGATTGTATTAGTAAAAAATATATTTTCAAATAAAATGTTATTTTATAGTTTAATTAATCATATTTTTGTTTTGATTTTAGTTGTTTACAAAATATGAAAAGAAAAAATAAGAATGCAATATCAATCAAAATTTATAAAGTGTAAAAATAGTATTTATTTTTACAATATTTTTACTTCTGTACAATTTTTAAGTAAATTAGAACTTTTCAATGAAATTCTTTTTATTAGAAATTACAAGTATTTTATTTCAATTTATTAATAGTGATATTTTATAGAAAAAATTTGGGAATTCGAACAAAATAATTCATAAAATGAGAAAATGTGTATTCATAATTCTAGGTAAAGAAAAGTGTTATTTAATTTAGATAACGAAAAATCTGTGACCCGGAATTCCGATGTTTTTGTGAATCAAATAATACCTAAATATATGAATTCTTCCGGCACAAAAATTAATATTCTTACGGTTGTTCAAACAGTCATACAAAAACAATTTATAAAAATACCACATATTTTTCTCTCTTATGCGTAGAAATATGTTTTTTATTGATATTTTATCATTTGTTTTAATTTTATATTGTACAAAACGAATATGTTTGTACGGAATAAAATTAAAAATATTAAAAAATATAATAATATTTTTAGAAACAATGCCTCAAATTTTAACAAATTTAAAAAAAAAATACAAAACATTTGTTCAAAAAATAACAAAAAAATATTTGTGTTCTATTAATATTTTTTTTCTACTCTAAAATTTACAATACTTTTATCGAATTAACAAATTTTGAATTAAAAAAACCAATACTTGTTTTATTCTTTTGATAATAAAATCAATTTTGAAATATTGTGATATAATTTCGATAAGCGTTGTATGGAATACTTTTTTTTGTAATAAAATATTTAAAATTTTTGCTTCTGTATACGATTTTTTGTCCTCTTATCTTTGCTCCTGAGATACTGGATCTTTTTATTTCGTTCGTACCTTCATATTCTGGACACGATAAGTTAATCACGTTTGCTTAAAAAAGAAAAAAAAGAACAACGATGGAAATAGACTGCAAAAAAAAGGCCTGACGCGTATGAAAAATTTTTCCTTAGAAAAGAATATATGTATTTTTGTCTGTACTTTCTTTCCTTTTTTTCTAAGCTCCTTCTTCATTATTATTGCTGAGAGAGTTTTGCTTTTGTTTTCGCATTAAAGGATCAATGCTTTCTTTTACACTTACTCTTGGGCGTATTGGCGAAAACCTTTTCTTTTTATGTATTTTATTTATGTATTCTTACAGAAGTTTTTGTGTAATATTTCACTTTTTTTTAAATTATAATCATGGAAGTGTGTTTTATGTTGTGTTTATTTATGTCGATAGAGTTTTTGTAGCTAATTAATTTTCATTTTACTAATTAATTGGCAAATAATAAATAATTATAAAAGTTTTTTCCAAAAAGTTATGAATATCGAAATTTAAAATTACTAAATTTATTAATACATTAATTTTATATTCGATTCAAATTTTTTTCATTATAAACGTTTGTATAAAAAAAAAATTAAGTAAATAAAATCTTGATAAGTAAATTTCGTTAAAGATATATTAAATGAGAACGATAAGGATATTATATAAGCTTTAAGAGAAAAATAAATATTTTCATTTCCGCATAATAAAATCCATATAAAAGGATACACGCGGGCTTACTGTTTGCATTAATTTTAATGAATATTTTTTTGATTTTATCATTTTATTTCAGTTAGATCCTCAGATATTTATATATTCTTCTGCGAATTTATCTAGTTTTGTTATCATACCTTAATTTTTTTCTCTATTTTCCATCTCTCTAAGTTTTTATCTATTCACTCAAATTTGTCACTATATTTTCAAAGTTCTCAGCTATTTTTTCGCAAACATAATGTATACGTCAAACATGGCCAGCAGTTCTGTTTATTTTTTTCCCTCTTGTCTCTTTAGTGATGTATTTATCTGTGATATTTTCTTTGTTTATCTGCTTGCCACGGTACTTTATTCATTCCACGCTTAACAATTTTAATATTATTGTATATATTATATATTATTGATAATAGTAAAATATTTCCGAATAATTATTATGTAAATAAAAGGTAAACATAAAATTTCGTGCGCATTCTAGTTTGGATTATATTATTTAAGTAAAATAAACCAGAGTGGAAAAATCTTCTAAATATGTAAATTTTGAAGGTACAATGTTACATGGACCAATCCAAAAAACTTTTAATCTTTTATGTAACTTTTTTTAACAATTTTGAAACAGCTACTATTCTGTTACACTAAACTGCATATAATTCTATTCGTCCTGAAATTCATTGTTTTTATTCTAATAAAAAAACCTTAGTTTTTTTTTATAAAACCAGAATAAACAACACTTTTAAACTTGTCTTTAGAGTATAACATTTTTTATTTTACCTAATATTGCGGTTTTAAATAAAAATTAAAAAAAAAAGAACTAAGAAATATAAATTATGGTGCTCAAAGAATTTTTGAAATAAATGAGTAAACTGTTTTCTTAACTTAAAGATAAAAAATTTTAGTCTACATGAAAGTTTGAACAACTGAGTAATAACTATTAAAAATTTTCATTTTGTCTTTACACAATAATTGTTATTAAAAAAACTATATGACTACTTGAACTCTAATTATTATTTTTTTAATTAAGAAAATAATCCAATAATTTTTTAAAGACTTCTTGAAGGCTATAATTTATATTTTTTTAAGATTTAAAAATTTAGCTTTATTGATAAAATATTCATATAAAACTGTAATTTTTACTAAACAATTTTAATCTCATGAGACAATTTTTAAGACTTGGTTCAATACAAGTTTATAAAAAAAAAACTGAGATACTTTAGTAGCAAAATGTCCATTACAGTGGCCACACCGGCCCTTTAAAGGTTAAAAATGGAAAATTTGAGGTCAAACAGAGTCGTTAAAAAGTTTATTTTAGTGGAAATTTAAAGCTTGTATGCAATTTTCATTAAAATTTAAACTTTTTAAAATTTATGAAAAATGTTATAAAATTTGGATATTTTTAAATATAATTTTCTTTTAATTTACACTACGTAAACTGTTTTATATGAAATTATTATTGAAAATTAAAAATAATTTTCAAGTAATTTGTAAAACTAACTTTTTAAGTTACAGTTATTCAAAGTGATATTTGAAATTAAAAAAAAAATTAATATTAAATTTAATATTTAGAAATTTTATAAGTTTACCAATGTTTTTATTCAAATAAAAATTCCATTTACTAAGAATATAAATAAACTGGGAAATAAAATTTATTTCTTCAATAATAGTTATTATTTTTTAAGATTTTTATCTACTAATAAGTTATTTTTAAGTTCAATTTTCATATTTGATCAATGATTATCAATTCTTTCATTGTGATCCATTAACATAATTATATGAAATAAAATTTTCTTAATGGCTTTCTTAATAATACATTAAATATCATTAAACAAATCAAATCGCGTTAAAATACATAAAGAAAACATCAAATCATCGTAAAAGAAACGAAAATAAAAGAGAGAACGCAAGTTACTTTGTATAAAAATGTCTAGCAGTGATTTTAATCGTCACGATTGTTTCATTCTGTCCGCACTTTTTTCCTTTTCCTTGTTTTCCTTTTCAACCCTTTTAATGTTTGACGACTCTCCACTAAAGCAGATTAATATTTATCGGGTGCTGCGTGTATAAACTATTTTTTTTTTCTTTCTCTCTCTCTCCCTTACTCTACTGGGAGCTTTAAATGCACGGCCTTACTTATGACCCTGACATATACAACGAGCACTTGCTAATAAAAGGCATAACTTGTCACGCGATCTTTTTTACTCTTACCTTCGCGAATCCTTTTTTTATTTGCATCTCCTTTTGTTATTTTTGTTTTTTTTCCTTACATTTTGTTTGCATTTTTTTAAAATGTTTAATATGAGTTTTTAATGTTTCAGTGTTTAGAAATTTTTTTTTATTAAATATTTATGTAATGATTTATATGAAAAAGATGCAGAATAAATATACATCTTTCAAAGCTTCTGTAAATTAAATATTTGAAAGTTTTTTTTTTATAAAATATGCAAAAAATATGTTGAAAAAAATCCAATATAACTATTTTTAAAAAAAGGAATATTTTTAATAAATAAAAAAAATTGTTTGATGTTTTTTTTCAAAATAACTATGTTTTTTTACAACAAAAAATAAAAATTTAATATAAGAGTAACTTTTACGATAAAAATTTTTTTCTTTTAAATATCCAATTAATTTTTTCTATTAAAAAAGGAATGGTATTCTAGCTTACAAGTCAACATTTTGACCCTAAAAAAAATTTTATTTTCATACATGTTATTTTACGTGACTATTGATAGCGTAAGTTAGCGTGATAAGAAGGGAGCGAATCTTTTTTTTTTTACGGCTTATTTCAAGTATGTTTATATGTCCGACAAGGGTCGGTATCTTACTACTTAACTGTTGGTAGTTCAGTGATTTTTGAAGGCTATAAAGTGTACTTCAAACGTCTAACTGTTTTTCTAAAGAAAAACAGGTTAATTTTACGGCTATATTTTTAGAATTATCTTTGGTCTAATCAATTGTATTGAATTTCCAGAAGACTAAAATAAATTAGCTTGCGAAAAGTTCTTTTATTATTAAATTTTTGGTCTTATTGCGCAATATCTATATTTACAGTAATAAAAGTCTTTAAACTGTAAGAATCGATGAAAAAATTTTAATGATGAAAATATCGAACAAAGCGCAGACTTATATAATTTTTTTTTAATAAAAAAAAAGAAGTTTATTATTGTTATTAAATTTCTTTGAATGAAAAAAAAAAATTTTTTTTTGAAAAAACTAAAATCCAATTTAATTCCAACAGTGAATTGTGAACTGAACAAAAGAACTCATTAAAATTATTAACTTTGCCACTCGCAGAAAAAAAGGTAGCTTGAACAAACTACACCGCATTCAGTTTCATTTTTTTTTTTGCTTTCTTTATCTTTTTTTTTCATCGTGACAGAAATTCAGAGAGCGTATGTAACAGTGGCAATTACGTTAAAAGTGTATCTAGCTATCAGAGCGTAATTCTTAATAAACGTCGACAAGCGACAACATTAGCAAAGTTTTAGAATTTTTTTCGGTCGTGAATAAAAGAAAAATATTTTGCCGTGACCATTGTCTCAGAAACTTTATTGATTTTGCAATATTTTTTTAAATACTTCAATATTTAGAATGGACAAACGAAAAAGTAAACGAGTCATAATAAATTTTTTAGTTTAAAGGGAATTTGATAGTAGATGTATTAATTCAGATATTACTTATGAATGATTGAATTAAGGCATAATAATTTAAAGAGCATATTATTTCCAAATTTTTTATTATTATTATTTTACCTTTTTGAAAAATATCTTTTCCGTAAAAGTAGATTATTAAAAGCTTTCTACAATTAAAAATTTGAACAATTTTCCAAAAGGACAATTTATTTTCTTTTCCCATTGTCCGATAGCAAAACTTTTCTTCATAGCTCAAAGTCCATCGGTATAGATTTTCTATATAAAATCCGGCAAAACTTTGTTTTTTTTTCATATTCCCAAGGGTATCATTGAAATATCTGAAGCATGAAACTTGGCGCAGCTGTAAACTTTTTATGTTTACCTGTTATATTATATATAGGTTTTTGTCGTGTATATATATGTAACTATCATAAGGGAGCCAAGGGTCTTGTTTAATTATGAATGACCAGTGAGAGGTTATTTATAAATTGATGAGTCCCAGGCGCGTCAGTCGATAATTAATTAACGCGTTATAATGCACAGCAGCAGATGGAACCAATGGGATTTTGTTATCATGGTATATAAATATTATATTTTTTTCGATCTTTGGGTATTAGTAGATTGACAGTAATTATTTGAATTTTTGGCTTTGTTTCAAAGGACAATTATCCAATTTAATTATTAGGTAAAATTTCGAATGACAATAGTATACATGTTTGTTAAATCATAAATTTTGATGCTTTAATATAATCTAATTATGCGATAAATTAAATTTGAGCAGCAGCAATAATATCCTAATGTTTTAAATAGTATTGATTACTTTAACATTAGTTTTTGATGCATCATCAATGAAAACTGGCAGGATAAAATGTGTTTCAAAATTTTTAATTATTCATCTTTATTTATTGATCGAACTCAAATCTTCAATTTTTCATATACGAGCTACAGAAAATTCGCAATATCATTCGTTCCACTTGTTCCGTTTCCATTTTTCGTAACCCAAAACTTCAACAACTCGATCGAAGCTTAACATTTGCAATATCAGCCTTTTTTCTTTCTTTTTACACATACAAGTTTCTTCTTTTGAGTAAGGTGATGCGGGACAAGACACCATACTTTAGTGAAAAATTCATAAATAATAATTATAGAAATTAAGTAAATCAAATTTATAAAAATAAAGTTAGCGAAGAATGTAACAACATATCAAATATATATATATATATATTAAAACTTTAACATATCAAATGTAAAAGTGGCACATTCTCCACCATACTAGCAAAAAAATCTTGAAATTAAGAAAAAATTACGCATTTTTTGTAACATTAAATGTTATGTTTAGGTACCAGTTACACAGCAACCTTCGTACGCCTACACTTAAGAGTCCTCAAATTGAACCCAATTACATTTGATCCTTTTTCATTGTAAAATTTATTGTTACATTTTGCCTCCATTCTCCATAAAAAAAGATGTTAATTTTTTTACTGTCAAAAATTATTTATTATTACTTATTGTTATGTAAAAAATGTTTAATCGATACAAAAGTAAAAGATTCAAAAACAGAAAGATTGAAAATTTTCTATCGACAACAGCAACTAACTTCACCTTTTTTCAAAAATAAAATAAAAATAAAATTAAAATACAATATTTTGGTAAAATAAATAATCATGATAAGTTCTAAAATCGAACTCTCAACTGCATTTGTAAACAGAAGATATGGCCTAGTGGCATCTTTTCCACACTTACGTTCATCCCCGCTTTACCTTAAATACACCAATATCCTATCAAACATTTTAATGTTTAAAGCAATAATATATAAGTATCAAATTTAAGAAGAAGTTAACTATTTATTTCAGGATATATCATATAAATTTAGTAAGTAAATCATATGATTTATCAAGATCTTCATTCTTATTATTAAATGATAAAATCATTGCTGATAGTTGACGATAGGCCGGAAGAATCTAGTCTATGAAGTTAGCTCGTAATACCGGATATGATTGAAGATTAAATTGCTTCTAAAGGAGGTGATTCGCAAGAGTTTGGTAGGATGATTTTAACGGGTGAAATGTCCTTATAAAGACGAAGAAAAGAAAAGAACTTTTTTAATAATTCACTTGATAATAAAAATAATTGAGAACTTTGAGTAGAAAAGGGGACATAATTTAAATACACAGTTTCTTTTCGATTTCAGGATCTTAATTTTGTTAAAGTTTGATGACTATGAATAAAAATTATTTTGTAAGTGTTTAATATTATTTCCATAGAATTATTATTAAGAAATCAAAAAATATACAAAAATTGCACTTGTATAGTACAGTTATTTTTTTAATTAATTTTTACTAATTTTTTTCTTGTCAAATTGTATTTTTTGTTCATAAAATAAAATAAAAGTTTTATGAATTGAATGTAATTAAATGTTACAATAAAAAAATTCATAACAATAAACATAATATAAATGAATATTGTTTTTTAATTTATAATATCAAAACATAAATGTATTTAATAATTTATAAAAATTATTATTAAATTAATAATAGTTAATATAATTTAATGAAAAACATTTGTAATTTAATTATAACGTTTGCTCAAATATAAATGAATCAATAAAAAATAGAAAAGAATACCTGCATTCGAGTTTGTTGAGGCAATAACGACGATTTAACCATTAATCAATTTATCAATCAGCGTGTTAAATACATAATTCAAAACTGCTGACTGGTAAATTGATAAAAATTGAATTATTGCACACTCAAGTGCGCACAAGGCGAGGGCCAAGTTTAAATGGATGATCAAACATCACCTTATACATTTAAGGTTACGGACTTGACACCTTTTTTTATTAATTTTATATATATATATTATGATGTTTATCTATGACTATGCAATTTTTTCAAGTTTCGAAAACCTAAAATAATATATTTATATATTATAATAATATATTTATATATTGATGAATATCAACTTAAATCTTAATCTTTTTCACAAAGAAAGTTTTTAAATGGTTGAAAAAATAATTTGGAGTAATATTTGTTGGTACGTGTGGATGATACATTTAAATATGTATATGCATATGCTTGTCTTTGAATAATATTATTTTTTCGTTATTATAACTTGGTCTTAACTATAGAATATTTAACGAAATTTTAAAATATCGTAACGAGTAAATAAGATTTTAAGCTTTTATGTATGATCATATATATAAAAATATGATAAATAAAAGTCTAGTTTTATTTTCTGATGGAGTAAATACAAAAAGAATCGATCTGAAAATATTCAAGATTCTTTTGTGTTTTTAAAATGAATTTTGGAATAGCTCATAAGATTCTTTATAATTAAAAATATTTTTAGAGGTTTCAGTGGCTCACTCGATAGAGCGATGAATTCATAAACTCGAGGATCCGAGTTCGAATCCTGCTCTTGACGGCCGATTGATACGAGCACCAATGTATATACGATACATGTGCTTTTTTTACAAACACACTGTAAATCTCCGTTGATAATTAGCATCAAAATGATAGCATGAATCCAGCGACGTTAAATGAAATAAAAAAAAAATTTTTATATAGTTAATAATTAATAAACTTTTTTTTTATTTTAAAATAACATAAAAAGTTATAGCGTAATATAAATTCATTTTATTTCCACCTCGGCAAAAACTGGCCCTTTATTGACTCGAGAAGCGCCATATCTCATGTCTAATATTTCGTTGAAGAAAAAACTTTTCTCCCGTTAATTTCATTTCTTTCAAATTTAGTCGGAAAAAAGTACTTTTCTCCCGTAAAATTATTGGAAATTTCCAGAATAGTATATTATGCACCAATGGAGGTAAAATAAAGGACAGGCCATAACACGAGTGAATTGACACCCGAGGTTTCGCCTTGGGTGTCAATTCACTCGTGCTATGGGTTGGCCATTTTACCTTCCGTGGTGTATATACGATTTTTTTCAACAGTGAGGCTAAAATTAGCACTTTTCGTTTTCCGTGCCGGGATGTGGTAATAAAGTACTATATGCAACTCGGGAGTAAAGTCTATTTCTCCCTCGGATATTTACTTCCCCCGCTTCGCTCACTCGGGTCGTAAATCCACCTTCAAGAGAAATATACAACTTTACTTCCAAGGTGCATAATGTACTATTATTTCTGTATCAACTATAACATCCATTTTTCCAATCTAAAAAACTGGTGTTGTTTTTATCCTTTTACCGAGTAAAATAGTAATAGAAAAGCTTAAAGTTATTTAGATGAAGAATTTAAAAGCTTAAGCGATTAATGTGCAAGGTTCGCGACTGGTTGGACCAGATTTGATTCCTGTTCTCGGCGGTTTTAGTTTACTTTCTAACGTACGTCGACATCGTATTAAATAATGTCTTTTTTCAATTGTGTTGTCTGTATGTATGTCTTTGTAAAAAAAGTTTGCGCTTTAAAAATTATATAAATTTTTTATTGTTTGCAAAAAGTATGCCAATTTTTTCCGTTATTCAGATTTTATTAATGAATAACATAGCCTTAGTTAAATTGAGAATACATTAAAATTCACGACACAAAAATAAAGTCTATTATTACCTTATTTCATTATATATAATGAAATCTTTTTTAAAATAATGAATCATAAAAATTCTATAAGAAACACAAAGTAACTAAAATTTATTAAAATTTATGAATAACTTTTTATTATATTTTATAATGATTGAAATTTTAAAAAAGAATACAATATTCAATAGAATTTAAAAAATATAATCAATATTTACAACTTTTTTTATACTTTCGTTGTACGAGAGTGTTCCATTACAACGTATTTTTATCATGTTCTCACTGTGAGGTTTTAAAAAACCCATAAATTTAATGATGCAATATCAAATAGTCAAGTAATAGGTGACACCTAAATGCATAAGAAATACAACCCTATCACAAGAGCCAACATTGTAAAGAAATGTTAAATGAAAAAAGGCAAAATTAAAAGATTTTCATTCAATAAATATTTAATATCGTTTTCATAGGACTCGTAATAACCAAGCCATCAAATTTACCTATATACATTCTCTTTTTTTACAACATATTAGCGTTTATGACTTTTTTTATGGCATACTTTTTTTTATTTTAATGTAAGGAAACATTTAGTTTATAACATTGAAATCTAACCAATTTGCAGTGCAATTTTTTCACCTTCAACTATTCGATTATTTTATTTCATTGATTTTTACAAACTTTTTTTCCACAATTACTTTTACTTCAAGTTTGGGAAACTTTTACACTAATGTTAGATTTAGTTGTAATAAATTTGATTATAAATTAAAACTTATTATTTGTGGATAGCTTTAATAAAGCTATATTTGCAAATAATTATAATAAATTGATGATTCTGCAGATCACTTTTGAAAGATAGTAAATTGACAAACATTAAAAAGAAATCCTTTAATGTTCCTTTTCTTAAAGTAGAACAATGACAATTGATTAAATCGAACGAGTGAGTTTATTTTCTGGGATATAAATTTTTAAAACAAAATATTCTTAACATTATTCCCTCGTGAAACATAAAATTTTCTCCATAACATATACTCGTATTTTCCCAAACCTATCAGAAATACCGCAATAAACTGCTCGTAAATCTTTCGAATCCATAACGTCAATAAATCCTTCAAAATATCGGAAGCTAAAAACGAATATTTCACAAATGTCCTCACGCACTCGCACATATACACATTAGCTAACATTACGAAAAATGTAACAAAAAAAAACATAAAAAACAAACTAATTTTTGAGATATGTGAAAGAATTTTAAGAGAATCTATCAAAAAAAACTTAGAAATCACGTAGAAATTATTTTCCAAACTATCAAAATTGTAATTTTTTTAGAATAATCATTTAATGGAAAGAAAAGTTTTGTTGAAATATAATCAAATATTAATTTTAAGTTGAAAGTTAACATTTTCAAAAATATTGGAAATAATAATTTTAACTTTTAAAAAAAATATTAATATTGATAAATAAAGTTCGGAGCCGGTGAGTGGCTTAGTCGGTAGAGCGTTGGATTCACAATCTCGTGGTTCTGAGTTCGAATCCCGCTCTCGGCAGCCGATTGATAGAAGCACCACTGTACGTTGCATGTGATTTATTTACAAACACACTCACGAGCTCCGTCGCTGATTAGCATTACAAAATAGCATAAATGTAGCGACGTTAAAGAAGAATAAAAAAAAATTAAACAAAGTTGGGATTCTAGTTCTTGTATATTAGATAAAATTTATTTTTTATAGATAAATATAGATTGTTAAATTTTTTTAACTAAATTAAAGTACAATTTATATCGTTGTAAAAAATTTTTTTTTTATTGACGTCAGACTAACGAGACAATGTCGAACTTATCACTTCTCTTACTGAATGATTAAAAAAAAAGAAACTTAAAAACTTTTAAATTGGTGAAAGAAACAAAAAAATAAGATTAAAAGTGAAGGAAAAGCACTTTTGCGCTTGAACGACGTTCTTTTGTGATGATAAAGTGACCCTCCTGCCTCCTTCTCTTCTTTTTGCACATCCCAAGAGTTATATTGTAAGTATATTTTAAAATAGAATGACGGGACAGTATATACTTAAAGCGTTTTCTGGTCCGCGTGACGATGCGATAATTTTATTTGCAACGATAAAGTTATAATGAGGTTCCTTCAACGCGTAACTCTAATAACTCCAGCCGAAAGATGAAAAGACTGCGAAATGAACGATAAGAGAAGACGACGTTTTCTCCTTTTTTTTTGTGATTAATTTTTCAAATCGTTGACTAAGCTTCAGTTTAACGGAAATCTCATTTATTTTTAATGTTATTTCTTTTTTTTTTATTCCTCCTACATATTTGTCCGTTTAATTTCATAAAGTCGTGGTGTCTTTTTTTTCTTCTTTAAATATCTTTAAAGTTTCATAATGCTTAATGGAAAATCTTTTATTAAAAAATTCCCATATTTCACTTTGGAAGGCTTTTAAAGATAATAATATTTTACAATAATGGAAATTCTTCATTTAAGTTATGGTAAGATTAATGCACTTTTTGAAAGTATGAGATGGTGATTCTTCATTTTTTTTCCTTCTTATATTTAACATATTTGATTCCCAACGTATCTGTATATTATTTTAAATTAAATCAATTCTATTGAAATTTCAGATATTAAATTACGTAACAAAATAAAATTATAAAAAAAAGAAAAAAAAGTGCTCAGAAAAAATATTATTATACAAATGAATTAATGGTAAAATTATAACTACACTGAAAAAAATAGAATCTAGGAGTAAGAGGAAAAATCTATTTGATTCTTAGTTCTTGAATCAAATAGAAATCTAGTTGTACCTAATAACTATAATCAAGATGAATATTCATCATATTAAAGTTTAGTTGCTTCAAAAATATTTCTGCTAGGTGGTAGCAGAATATCTATTAGAAGGAAGTCGATATCATTCAAGCAGATTTTCCTCTAGAGTCAAGCGGAATTCTACTATGGCTTAAAACAAAACGAAAATCTTCTACCAGCAAGCGGATTCTCATTGGTTCTAGATTCTATTTTTTTCAGTGTATAAATATGAATTATGAAAATAAAAAGTTATACAATTTAGATTTACTCTTGATTTTGAAAATTTATAATATAGTTATAAAAAAACGCGTAACTGTATAATTTTTTTAATAACTAAATTCAATATAGATGTTTTCAAATGAAACTTATGTAAGTAATAAATGGCTTTATTATTACAATACAATTTATTTCTTGAGCATAATTAAACTTGAATTAAAAAACAGAATTGATCGAATAATTATATTTTTAATGATTAAAACATAAAATGAAGAAAATTTCTAATTACTCGACATTTATTTTATGTTTTATTCATGAGATTATTGATTCCATGGAAATATGATAAAATGTATTTAAATTATTTGAACGAACTCAGTTAATCATTGGCTCAAATTGTGAATTAAATCATTTTGAATAATAAAATCTTCCTGACATCCATGGTAGTATATAATTTATATGATTCTGTCAAAAAAATGAATAAAATTAATGAAACGTGTTTCAAATTTCATAAATATCATTTGACAAAGGCACATATAACATCAATAAAAGATAGTCACGTAAACATGATATCGTTCAGCTATTCTATCAATTGCAACTTTGTACGTTTATTTGTTCTCTGTGTTTTTGTTAATTTTATAACTTTTAACATTTCAATACCAAGTTAATCGAATAATTAAAAAGTATTAATAAATGTTTGAAAATCAATTGATTTTACGCTTTAAACTGATTAAAAATATAAAAATTAATTTAAATATTCTAGTAGATGATCATATTCCTTTTTTTTATTATATTTAAAGATTGATGTTTATAAATATAGATAAAAGTTTTTTAAATACTATTGGAGCAGCATAGAGCACGGGTTCGTCTTTAACGTCGCAGTATTTATGCTATCGTTGAGATGCTAATTAGCGACGGAGATCGTGTGTTTGTGAACAAAGCACGTGTAAAGTACAGTGGTACTTGCATTCATCATCGGGATCGGGATTCGAACTCGAGACTTAGAAATTACGAATCCATTGTTCTACTGAGTGAGCCACTGACGACCTCTCATAATTCATTTATATCAATTAAATTTTAGGTATTTAATGTTTTAGTATTATTACTTAAGGGAATGTAAAATAATAACAAAAGTTTTAAAAATATCTCTATAATATGACCTTAATAAAAAGCATTATATAGAGACATTTTGGAATATTTTAGAATGAAAATTGAAAATTCGAGAAACTGCAATATTGGCATTTGAATAAGAACTTTCATTGAAGAATTGTGATTGGTTAAGAATTTTAATTAAATTATAAAATTAACTTTAAAGAGTATATTTGTCGTAAAAGTGATAAAAAAAATATCAAGCAATCCACTCGTAATAGTCGATAATCCTGATTAAATTACATCGATACAATTAATTGTTATATTGGAATCCTAAATAAAGTATAAAAGTTTCTCCACAAATACGTAAAAATCAAGAAAGAAAATGTAGAAGTAAATCGAAACGTAAAGGAGGCTACTTTTGTAACATGAAACTTCTTCTCATTGTGTTTTTCCATTGTTTATACATCTATTTGATTCGAAAGTAGTTCAACTTTCAGATGTGAAATCGTATTATTCCTTACAATGACACTACCAATTTTTTCAACAATTCCAAGATCCATAAAAATTGGAGAAATGATATGGTTTAGGATAACATTATATCATTTACTTTTGGTCTTTGTAAGCTCTCAGTTTACGTACAAAAAAAAGGACGAACTTTTTTTTCTTACTGTTTAGTCGTAGATTGTGCAACACTTCAAGTACTAGAGCTAATTTTAGGTGGATAATTATAACGTGAAACTGTACTGTTTAATTGTGTCTTCAAACGTGACAATTAAAAAAAAAATTTGCTTTTGTTTTTCAAATAAGGCACGTATTTAGTTTATAAAAATGAGAATTTCTTGTTAGTTATCTAAATAAAATTTTAATTGGTATATAGGTGGTAGCTGTAAATTTTAAATTAAATATTGATAATTTTTTATGTTTATTTTTATACAAATTCTATTCTTGTTCATAAATAAATACACAATCAGTATCTATAAACTGTTATAGATCAATAAAAACTAACACAAAATAATATGTTAAAAATATTATAAAAACAAAATGCAAAGATAAATGTAAATTGGAAAAAGTACTCTAATATAAAACAGGAAATATTTGTTATTCGAATAGTGGTAATATTTATTTAATGAAAATATTGAATAACATACTTATAAAAATACCCTATAGAAAATTGATTAAAATACAAAAATTTATTTTTAAAACATTAAATTATTTATGACGTCAAAAATTTCAATCAATATTGAACTATAACATTTCTAAAATAATTATCTATCCAATTTACAAAGAAAAGTTTATCGAGAGCATCTCAATCATTTTCCCTTTAAACTTACATCGCCACTACCTTAATTTTAATCAACCTTTCTCATCGTTTACCCGTTTACATACACATACACCCACAAATAAAAACATAAGCGCATGCACACAAAACCGTTCATATATACACTCCTATACAGAAACATACCCAAAAGGCATACACAAACATACACATGCACAAACACAAACACACACAGACGTGCATCGCTATGCCGAAAATTTCTCGTCTGTTGTTGTACATACATACGACTTAACATTACCTTACATAATCCATTCTTCGTTGCGGAGGCGTTGCACAAGACACACACACACATGCTTTTAAGCGTATTATAAGGTATAGAGTGCCAAGCAAGAGTAGATAAGGCAATAAACCAATTACACCGAAATTTTATGCGTATATATACACACCAGTTGCTAAATTATATGCCGAGCATACAACAATAGAAAATTTTCTACTAGACTTAAGATATTATATGCTTAAAAAGGTAGATGAGATTTTTTACAGGCCAAAATCAACGTACTTTCATGCTTACTTGCACATTATATAGACAAAATGTATAATGATAAAGATAGTGATGAAGGTAAAGAAATAAATTAAATGAACATAAAAATGAGAAAGCATTGAAACAAAGAAATTGCAATAAATAAAGAAAAAAGAGTTTGAATTAAGTTGAAATTTAAAAATGTTTAATGAACAAACTTTGCCGAATAACATTTTACTTTTTATTTATATAAATTAAAACCTTTCGTTTATTATAATAACAATGTAAGAAATCAATTATAATTCTTATTTTCGATGACCTACTATTGCTCAGAGGTCAATTTTTCAATATTTCCTTTAAATTAAATACGGGAATTGAAAAAGGTCAGGTAAATAAGGAAAATGAAAAAAAAGAAAGACTTTTGAGTTTTACTGCAGTAACATGTAATTTCACCATCGTTGTTAATTAAAGTAAAATGTTTTTTACAATCTTGTAAAAAATTAATCAACTAAGTTTAAACACTACTTCATTTCTTTCATTTCACATTTTCCTTTTTACTTGACTTCAGTAAGTTTAATTTACATCTAATCAAGTCCATGGTAAAACTTCTTTTCAAAGTAACTTTTTTTTAATATTAAAATCATCATGAGAATATCCAAATAACAAAATACGAAACAAAATAATATATATTTTTTTTAAATAGAAATTGTTAGTAAACTTTAAAGTCGAATCAAGAAATAAATAATGCAAAATTTGGATTTAAATTTATTATAGAACGAAAATTTCAAGTTTTCGTAAAGTTAATATTTAAATATATGTATGCATGTGTTGTTTATACTTGATATTTTGCTTGTGGTGGATAAAGACTTTGAATCCGCATGTACCTCTTTAATGTTTCATGTATGGAACTAAAGACAAAGAAACTTTCATGAGCATAAGATGCTTTAGTTAAGATGACTGTTTGTGCTTTGTATGATGAATATTTACTTTTTGCATATTGCTTTATTTATCGTAAATGGAATTGTACGGTATTTCGAATAAGAGAAATAAATATTATCCTTTACTTTATAAATTATCATCTAAGATAAAAAATTTTAGAGATAATGTGTTCAGTGATTACTTATTAAAATGTAGGTCAATTTAAATTTGATAAAAACAAATTATACGTATAGCTGTACGTGTATATAATAAAATAATTCGTATGATAAATTATATTGTATGGTTCTGTCTACTTGATATGAGCACTCGTATGGCAGACAGACCCGTACGAGTGCCTTAGGTTTCAAGTAGCTATCTATTTAATTAGCAAGGTTCAAGAAAGTGTACGATGAGATAGACGAAGCTCAAGACCGGTAAAAGAGAATGAAATTCAACCATATTTCAAAAATTTTTAACATGTTTTTTAATACATGCAAACAGATGAGCATATATCTTTTTTGTGTAAAAAATACAATAATTTTTTAAATATTCAAGAATTTTTTTGAGCTATTTTTACAGAGCTGGTGCATGTTAAAATAGATATTAAAATAAATTTTTTACTTTCGATTAACTTAATCGTTTTATGACATTGAGTCACTTTCTGAACAAGAACATTTTTTTATATACTTCGAAACACTTACAGATCAAAATTTTCTATAAACTTTTGAAAACCATGAGAATTTTTGAGGAATTCTTGAAAATTCAAATTTAATCCGAATAAAAATTTAAGACAACATTATAATGAATTTGAAATATTGTTTTATCATTGCAGAGAATCACTAAACCAAATTTAAATTCATTTTAAGCGATCAAAAGCTCATCTGTTAATATATACAGAGAGATTGACGTCTAACTTTATGTTTATTTTCTTCAATACTAAAACACTTGCTTCCCACCTGTCTAACTTAAGTTAATTAAACTTGTATCTTCCTTTTCATTATTATAGATGCACATCGTGAAATACAAGGTATGTTAGCGCAATATCTCTCGACATTTAATCTAGCCATTGTTTCAACCTAAGTGTACACACATCTATAAAGAGAAATTATTCATTAAAATGTGATTGTTTGTATGTTCGCGTAATAACTATCCATTGTGGCGATGTGTATGTGCGATTGAAAGTATATGGAATCAACCAAAGAATGGATTCAATGGATTGAGACGATTTCAATTCTGTGTTAGAAATAGCTTGATAAGCAAATAAATTTCCTGACTCAAACATTATTTTCTATAAACATTCTATACGCGTATCTGCATCAACGTTTCCTTCCTCTTCTTTTTTTTTTTTGTTGTTGTAAATAAAATGCCAAGATTGAAATGTTTGAATTAAATTTGCGGATGGATAAATGTAACAATCTTCATGAATTGTAATAACAAATAGCTACATTTTTTTTCAATTTTATCTGGATTTTATCATAATATAAAAACGATAATTTCAATTAAAATATTATATTGTTGTTTATTATTCTAAAATATAACCATTTTTCTTAACTGTATTAAAGTAGTACTTTAACAACCATAAACAAACACAGCAACTAAGAGAGTTTACGCTGAAATTCAACGTAATACCTCTCATTAGTTAGACTTGTACTTGCAAGAGAAACTGTTTGGAAGAGAAGAGAATTAATGTTCAAAATATTGGAATTAATGTAGATCATGGGGGAAACCAGAATTTTTCAGAAAACTTTCTCCTTCTATAGAGAAATGTTTGCTGCTCTAGTTATTAAGTAGTTAGCATGACATTTTTTCTTTTATGTATCAAGGAATTTTAATGTATAATTTAAACATAAAGCATAAGTATTGAAAACTTATGAGAGAAAGAATACTGTATTGGATGAAAATGCATACTAATATTTTTTTAGAGAGGGTCAGAATTAGTGAAATTTCAGTAAAACTTTAAATACAAATAAAATGTATATATTCATTTGATAAGAAAATTGTCACGATTGTATTAATAGCCATCTTATAAAAATATAATATTTATAAGGTTCACTGGTTCAAAACACAATAGCTTATGAGTTAATTTTAATTTTGGATATTGTAAAACAGTTTAATAATCACTTCTTTAATTTAAGATTGACATTTGAATTATTCATATCAAATTTAATAAAACTGAATATTTGAAAAATAAATTTATAAATAATTTACGATTTTTTAATTTTTTATTTTTTTATTTAAGGCTGTTACGTTGCTTGTTAGTTATTATTGGAGGTTGTTGTTATTGTTCGTAATCTTCATACCTATATGTTTAAGTAAATATAATTTTTCGTTGTTTAAATCTTAAAGGATTTGCATCTAAGAATAATAAAGGATCTATAGAATTAAATTATGAAAAAAAAAATTATTTTAAAAATTGTAGATATATACAAAAGTATAAGAGAAATATATAAGTTAAAATTAATAACAAAAAATAAATATCAAACAGGCAAATTTGACCTCCCAACCGAAAAACAACTGACAGAATTTTATTTAACGTCGCTGTATTTAAAGCTATCATTACGATGTTAATTAACGACGGAGGTTTTTCAGTGTGTTTAGGAACAAAGCACATGTAATGTACAGTGGTGCTTGTATCATTCGGCCGAGAACGGGATTCGAAACTCGAGCCTTTGGGTTACGAGTCCATCACTCTACCGAGTGAGCCACTGAAGATCTCAAAGAAATTTGTAAGTAAAATATGTTATCTGAAGAATATTTTTTATATTCTTATTAATTCTTATTCAGACTTTGATTATATATTAGTTAAATTATCATTTGTATTCATTTTAAGATATATTTTCATTTTGATTTGTAATTGACCTTCAAACTATAAAAACAAAATTTTATTTTTAATAAAAAAAAAGATATAAGAAAAAGAAAACAAAAAAAACTAAGCAGAGAAATGGATCCATTGACGAAAATGTACAAGTCCATATAAACAATTTCGATGGATTGGTATTACGAGGCCAATCGAAATGAAAGAAAAAAAAACTTTTTAACTGAAGTGCCAACTTTTAAGATCGTTTTCTTCAAAAGCTAAAATCAAACTATATAAGGGAAAGTTTTCGACTTTTACAAGTGAGCTCATAGAAATAGCACTGATCTTATTTATTCATTTTTTAGAAGATAGTTTTGTATCAATGTTAATAACAACACATATTGCAACATTTTTATAATTTTTCAGTTTTTTTAAAATATTTTTTATGTTTGGCTTTTTTTCAAAATAAAAGATGTTTTGCATAAGTTTGCGGTTTATTTAATATTCAGCTACGATCTAAGCAATACTTTTTTCACGCAATAGAGTAGGAAAAAAAACTCTTAGAAAAAAAAAGAAGGTTCGAGATGTAATGTGGGTACGAGATACCTATAAAACGTAAGCAATAAAAGAGAACAAGCGAATGGGGAAAAAAAAAGTTTGATTCTTAGATCGTAAAATGGTTTTATCCACAAGAATGTTTTATACTTTCAAAACGCTGATTCTCTTAGTTTAGTTATAAAAATGAAGTGCGATACATGTTAAAAGTATACATGAAAAAAGTCTTAAAATGATTGGCTATAACAAATAAAAAATATTGATAGTATCTGATTATTTAATTAATTAAAAAATTTCTTCTTAAAATTTGAATAATGACTCATTTTTATTAAATTTGAAAAATTAATTATGAATAAGTCATTATTTTGTTAAATTATTAAAAAAATTTTCAGGTGAAAAAGTTAGTTTGATAAGTCTAAAATATAAATGTATTTTATACTTGGTGAATATTTGAAAGAATTACAATTGGATAATACTTGGGCGGAAAATAAAACTAAAATACGGAATCATGAAAGTAGTATGAAAAGAGAAATATATTACATAAATTGAATTGGAAATGTTTCAGGAAAATATTTTATAAAAATATTTTTTCGATTATCTTAAAAGCTTACAATACATCTTGTTATTTTCATATAACAATTGCTCAAAAAATATATACAGTCATTGTTTTCAGTTGAGTCAACAAAAATTGCATTCATAAAAACCGTCAATTTAAGAAAATAAAAAATTTAAAGCTTTTGAAAAAATTTTAAAATAATTACTTTTTTTGTCGTTCTGCTCATATCATTAATGAATAAAGAAAAAAAGTAATACTTTAATAATTAAAATATATAAAAAAATAAAAATTTCAATTTTTTATATAAATTTGTTTGAAAAAAAAATAATAAATAAAAAAAATGTTTCTTATAATTATCGCTAACAAGTCTAAATTTTGATTATGGTAAAAAAAGAGAAAACTTTCAACTTTTCTATGGCTAAAAACAAAATGCCAACAATGCACATGCAGCACGTATCAATCGAGGACGTACAAGCTCGTATTGTCGCTTTAGCCTCTAACACCAGAGGTTTAGTATAACGAATGTTCACTGTATTTTTCAGAGTGATCAAGCCGTTCAACATCTGTATACACAGCTGAATTATTGTGAACTAGCATTTTTTTTCTTTTAAATTTTATTTCTTTTTTTTATACTTTTAGTTTTTTTCAGATGTGAAATATGAGATTTCTAGCACTTTTATTTTCACACTATTTTAACTTTAACAAATTTTGTTTTATTATGATTTTAGCAGTTTTTTGTACTAGTTCGTTGACAACAACATTAAACAACATATAAAAAAAACATCTTAAATGAGAATTCAAAATTATATATTTAAGATAAAATGTAAAAGGTGTATACAATGAATATATAAATAGATCAATTTAAACTTACGCATAGAAAAAATCGGTGCAGTATTGATTCCAATGACTCACCTGTAACATAAAAAACAAAGTTAGGTATATCTTTTAAATTTGAGCGTGAATAAGGGCATATTATTGTGATATACGTGCATTTGTATACACGAATATATAAACATAAAAATGAAAAATGATTTATAATATTTTTTTTTTAAAGTAATAAATCTATAATTTAATATCCACATGTAAATATAAATTTCAATATATAATCGAGAAAAAAATGCAAATATATATGTTATTATATTATTTATAATTTATGACATCAATGCTTATCAATCATATATCACATTAGGATAATTATCTATCTCAGGAAGTGCTTGCTTCTGAAAATTCTCTTTTATTTGCTTCACAAGATAACAATCTTGCAAAAAAAATGTAGATAGTCTCGTTTAATTTCCATATTGTCGGAAGATAACCTTTTTTCAGCCGAGCATATAATTCTACAGAGAAATCCAGCAAGAGTAGATAAAAAAAGAAGAGAAACCAAGAAATCTTCCAAATACACATAAAGAGATAGATGATATCGAAAAAGAGGAAAGAATAAAAAGGGAAGAAAGATAGAGTAAGTCGCGTTTGAAAGATGTACTATACACTAGATGAAGAGAAGGTCGAGAGAGCATCTAACAAAAAAAAAGGAAAAAGTGAAAGAGAGAGAAATAGAGAAAGTAAGTCAACCCGGAAAGGATCCCCCGCGGAATTCGAGTCGGTCGCTTCTTGAAATTCAATTCGAAATAGTGAACGGAGAGAGGAATATATAAAAACGAAGTTCGATCCGTTCGTCAAGCATCCATTCAAAAAAAAATAAAAGAAAAAGAAAAAAAAAACGAACGAATAAGAGAGAGATAGCTGGGGGATGAGTGAATAGAGAATACCTTTCCCAAGAGTGGACTGGTTGGGTTGGTCGAACGACAAAAGAGAACGCGCTAGAGTTTGCAGCAACGGAAATGAAAAATCTCCAATGCAATTTGCGTCGGTGGCACACCACTCGCGTATCTCTTCTCACCTGCAACTACGTTTACGTTATACGTACCTTTTTTTGTAAATCTATATATAGGAAAATGGACGACGAATAAATATCTTTCTTTTTTTTTCCTTTTTTCGTTAAACGATGAGAAGAGTTGATTGATTTGATTTAATTATGTAAGATATAGTTGGAGCTTGATTTTTTTTATTGGACATTTAAAAGTAATTTTTATAAAAAATCGATAATTATGGAATACTTTGAGATATTAATGATGATGAAATCAGGTTTGACTTTTCTTTTAATAGTATTACGTTATTGAATCTTTAAAAATGCAAACGATTATATTTTCGTAAATCTTATTATAGTATTTAATTTGAACATTACGAACTTCAAAGGTTGTACATTGTAAAATTGAATAATTACATTTAAAAGTTAAGTCTAAAGAGTTTATATTGTTTATTTTATAAATGAAAGTACATAAAAGTTAGCTTCAATGGATAAAACAAAAAAAAAGAAGTAACTTATTGTTGTTAAAATATAACAACAACGAAATTTTACTAAAGACAATAGAAACTAAAAAAAAATAAAATTTATAAATTTCAATCTATTATTGTGTTAAAAATTATTATTCAATGTTATCAATGCAAGTATTACAAATTTAGCGTTTATTATAATCGAACAATTTTTATAAATTTTTATACATTTATTTTCCTTTATTTATAATGGATATATAACAATTTTTTAAACTAGTACATCACAAAAGCATTGAAAATGTGCTTGGTAAAAAAGGAAAGAAAAATAGTCAAGTTTTCGTGGTTTGATGGCCAATTTCGTTAGTAGTACGCGGTGCTTGTAAATATTCGCACCAATGCCTGGCCACTGTTGAACTTCGTTTGTGTATGAAAAACAAGATTAACGAGCTGCGCGTATATATCCATTGTGTGGGATCACGTTGAGCGAATTTCTTGCAATTATACAATGCTCTGCTTTATTTTATATTTTCGATTCTACGGACTAATTTTTTTCCACCAGTTTTCAATTATTTGAAATAGCATTGATAAAAATAAAGAAATTTCAGAGGCTTTTATAAACGAATAATGATTTAAATGAACTAATAACAATGTAGAAGTCATGAGCCTTTTATAACGGAATTTTAATAGCACCTGATATTAAACATTTACGAAGAATAGAAATTTTAACTATTTGTTTACCAATTTTCATCTTCTAAATGTTACATTTAATTAACAAAATTGAAATTGTTTTAATTTCTTAGATAGATCCGTTATACGGAGTGCTTTATATTTTTACCATCAGGAAAAGGGCATACCATCTTTTTCTTTGAAAGTTTTTGTTATATCAAGATAGATCGTATTTTTGAATAATAAAAAAATACGTTGACATTTCAATAAAAAATAGACTATAAGTTTATTTTTTTCTCCTTTTTCCTTTTCCCCTTGCTTTGCCCAATGACGAAACCACTTCGGAGCGCTTTATCAATTTGTGTTAGAGTGATGACACTCCCTTTCTATTGTAAACTTTTTCCTTCCCTTAAACTCATACCTTTCCGTATTCGTCTAAGAAGAAGGAAAAATCTTGTTGGCAAACCAATGGAATAAATTCTTAAGGAAAATCTTCCATTCGATATATTGGAGCTCTTCAGTTTAGATGTTTGTGTCACATTTCGTGGCTCAAACACCAAAATCATACATCTTTTTCAGCTCTCATCTACATTGTCAGATGTGAAAGCAAACCTAAAAGACTGATGAGGCCAAACATTTCGAGTGTGGGATTCCAAAACAATCTCAATGCTGCTTAATCTTAACGATCACCCGGTGTTCCCACCACCCTATATTTTGAAAATTATCTTTTATCGCTATTGCTAATATCCTCTAGAAGAAAATAAAAAAATATATTAAAATATACATTTTTTCAAAGGTTATGAAGAATTGAACGTAATGTTACTTATAATATTCTATTTTTTTTATAATCCTTTGCAGAATTTGTTAAAAAAATTAATTTTGATTATATTTTTTTTTAGTGTTATTTTTTTCTAAAACTTTAAGTTGGGACAAAATTTTTTTATTTTAACATAATGTTAGTAAAGTTCAGTGGTGTAATGGACTAGAACATGGGGCTCGTTAATTCGTTGGTCCAGACTGATTTCCAGTTTGATCATTTTTTGCTGACTCTAACGTGAACTGACAATAGCTTAAATGATATGTCAAAACTAATGACCTATTATACTAAATCTTGTGAAATGGAAAATTTTAGCGTATACAAGGCCACTCCGTTAAAAAAAAAGAAAAGAAAATAACTTTCTTTTTAGTTTTCTAGTCACTTTTTTTTTAATCAAATGACAGCAGTTAAAAATTTATTGAGGATTCTTTTGTTAAAATCCATAAAAATAATAATTTTATATTTTTTTTTAAATTTCTCATATTATAAAAATATACAAGAAATTCTTATAGAAAATCAAATATTCACATCTCAAGCAACTGACAAATATTATTTTAACCTTACGTTATAGTCTCTCAGCTTCCTATCCAATATACACGTAACTACTTGACTTTTCTTACAGTTTTCTTGAAGAGCTTGCGTGTGTATGTGTGTGTATTCCTTTCATAGCTTTTCACACGACAAATTGCTTGTTTCGCAATAGCAGAAGCTTTCAAGTACGAGAGAAGGTTTACGATGTATATATTCATCGCATATAGCAATTTTCAGCGTGACTTATAGTAAGGAACAAAAAGTATGTTGATTACTTTACTATATACAAGCACTTGATGCCGGAGGGAAATTTAGAGAAAAGTCGTAAAGATAGAGAAAAACAGGAGTCAATTGATTTGTTTGACTTGAGTTCATATTTATGAGGACATGACAAGATGTTTTTCTTTTAAATTTACAATTACGAGATTTCAAGTTTCTCAAGATTTCAATATTGATCATTATTTTATTTATATTTTTTTATCTTTATATACGTCAAATATTTCCAATAAATTCTATTGAAATTGTCTACTGTAAAAAAATTATGGAGAATGGTTTTATTCATAAATAAAATAAAGGTATTAAAATGTAGTAAAACCATTAAAAAATCACATGAGTTTAAAATGTAAAATTATCATGTATTTTCAAATTATTATTATTAAATATTAATATTTAATTTTATACTGTGAAATTCTAAAGTTATATATTGTGCAACTATTGAAAAAAGTTCTTATAAATTATTAATGATAAATAATAAAAATTTATGTTATTTTTTTTTAATGAAATTTACTTTCAAGTTTTTATAAATAGCAATACCGTTCTTAAAACAAACATAATTTTTTTCCTACTTGTTTTCAACTTTGTAATTTTTATTAAATTAACATCAAACGCATTAAAACTTAAGCTATTTCAACACAGGATATATCTATTACGACAAGAATATTAAAATATTCTATAAAAAAGACGTAAAAAGAAAACAATCAAAATAGTTCTCTTAAAACATTTATTACTTCATTTGAACATAAAAAAATGATAAAAAATTTCTTAGTGTCCAACGGAGAAATAAAATAAAAAAAAAAGGAAGCATTTAAAAGAATAGAGCGTTAACCAGATTTTTCAATCGAATAAAGGTGTGAAATAAAAGCGCTCGTAAAAATCAGAACAAGTTGACAAGACCATCTTCTCCCCGAGTTTGACGTGTTTCAGTCCCTTGTACGAGGCCGCACCCTTTTAACTTAACGTGTGCTTCCGAGCAACCGATCCAACACGCATGTATACACACGCGGAGAGAGGGACAACTTTCAACATTTATGTGCACATGTGCGAGTAAGTAAGCATAGACTAAACTTAGGACTTTCATGTGGAAATCCCATTATTGCGCCTCGTGCAACTCGTGATTTGATACGAAATTCTCATAGGACATGTTCGCGTGTACGCTTAAACACATACACACAACTTTGATCTCGTTTCATAGATTTCAGTGTAAACTTTCTCTCCTTTTATTTTCTTATTAAAAGTTAAGCATTTAGTTAATTTTAAAGTTAAACAAACATTATTAGAAATGTAAGATTCAAGCTTTGATTTTATGAATGAAAATGTTTTCTTTCTTTTTTTAATAGAAAAGATGTTCGGCTTTAATAAGATAAAGTTAGAAGCTGAATGTCACTATTATCGATTAAAATAAAAGAGAGATAAAGATATTGGAATGGTTCCAGAAATTAATTTTGACCTTGAAAAGAAAATGGTCTTGCCTTTTTTTTTCTAGAATGGAAGATCATATTTCAAAGTAATCCAACTATGATGCAATTTCTTTGATAAATACATATTGTACTTATTCTCTCATATAAAATCCTAAATATACTTCTTTAATACGTACGAGAAATTGCTATTATGCAGTTTGAAAAAAAAATAATGTCTGTTTTTCACTTTTATGTTGAATGTACAAGAAAAATTCATTGAACAATATTGTGATTTGGAAATTTTCATGAGTCGTTAGGGAATCAAATGATCGTTTATATGGATGATAAAATTAAATTGATAAGCTATTTGTAAATTTAAATTTATGTATCCGAAAACTATTATTGTATACTTTTACCGCTAATGTTGTTATGTAACAAAAAGCATGGATGCACAAAGAGAAACTATAATGCATATTTTGTTATGATACTGAAAAATTTGACAGAAAATTTAGTAATTTCATCGCAGACTGATGTTACAGCGGAATATATGTTTTTCACATTACGTAATTAAAATATTTTTTAATGATTTTATAAATCTGGAATAACTAAAAGATCAAATGATTAGCTAAATTATGAATGAATAATATTCCAAATTTTCATTTTGGAGGGATCGCTGATGTTTGACATGCTAATATTAAATAATTAGATTCTATTCTTAAGGTAGATCATCCGTTCCCAATGATATTTTGTAAACCTAAAAGTTTTTGACGAAACTTTACTATAATAATCTTGAAATACCCAACTTTTCATTGGTATAATAAAAACTTAAGGTAAACCATCAAAATCTCAAGTAATCAATGTCTGAAAAAAAGATATTATACACACGCGCAAATGGAAAAAGTGATGATTTATGCATAAAGTTGATTATAACTTTTTTGTTACTTAAAAGTTTTTGATAAAAAAAGTATGGAAGACAGACGATTTAATAACGATTACAATATGATCGAGGAAAAAGAGAGTAAACGATGTAAATAAAGAGAAATTAAGTGTAAAAGTTGAAAATATTTGATTAACGTAGAATCGAGTAAATCAGTTGGTGTATACTGCGCATGCGTGATAATCCTAAGACGCTTAGAGTGCATGTATACATATTACGAAGTCAACTGTACAGTGCCGTATATAAGTAAATAATCACAAGGGGCTTTTCAAGAGAAAAAAAATTTTTCTACACATTTGCTTATGCAATGATTTTTGTTTTCAAAATAATAATAGTTATAATTGAGACATATCGAGTGCATTAATTTATAAAAATTTGCAATAATACAAATACCACCAAGGGACCCAAAACATGATACGGTCTTACATGCATGATCCACCTTAATTCTTCATATTAAGAAGTTAAAATTATCTAACAATAATTCACTTAAATTTATGATAATGAATATGATTTATATATCACCCAAAGGATCGACAAGAAAAAAGGTTACATTTGGTACATAAATAAAAAAAAAGTTCACTTTAATTTCTTTCTACATACTATACATCTATTCATTTTTTCTTCTTTTTTTTTCTTTCTTTTTTGTCGTCCCTCGTCGAGATGCAGAAGATTCTTCAAGTAGTCGGGTATATATGTATAAAAGACACAAGTTGCATAAATCTTATGCTGCCCTAGTCTGAAATGAAGGGGGTAAGGAATAAAGGGCCAAAGAAAATATTACCATTCAAAGCTCGTCGAAAGAGGCTTCGCTTTCAGCTTTTAGACATTATATAGGTATATATGCACGCTACATAAGCAAAAGAAATGAGAGTAAACGTATAGATGTGGAAGCAAGACTTGCAAAAATATTACAGCATCCTAGTTCATAGTCGACCTTAAATCATATTGGAAACTTTTTTTTTCTTTTTCTTTATCTTTTTTTTTACTTTTGAGTTAGAGTCATGACTTTTGCACGATCGAAAGTTCAGTCAGTGTGGTAACCATAAGGAAACGAATTTCTATATGCTTCTTTTTACTTCATTTTTCTCTCCATCTGTAGGTACCCTTTTTATGCTATATATTTTCATTTTTTTTCTCGTTTTTTTTAGCTTTCTACGTTATAACCGCTTGGAATTTCGAGAACTTGTGAACGCGAGCGCGCGGGAATATTGCTCGCGTCGTGTGAAATTTGTTCAAAGGTTTTCCCTCTTCCCCTCGGCCCCTTCAACGTTGTGATAAGTTGGATGCAAGAGAAGATTAACATTTCGGAAAAGTTTTACTTGGGGAAAAGTTTAGAAAAGATATTTTTTTGAGATGTAAAAAGAGCATTTTTTTTATTATTATGATTGTGCGAATTCTTCAAATCTTTCGATTTGCAGCGTGAATTTTATATTTGTGATTGAACTTTTTTAAAGGATTGAATAAATTTCATTCTTCTGATGGAGCACGTAATAGTCAGAAATACTTTTTGAAATGCACTTTTTTAAAAATTTAATATTTGAAAACATAATATTAGAATATGATGAAAAATTGTTATCTTAAAAGGTGGTTGAATTAGGTTCGTGGTTTGGTTCAGCGTGCCATTTTATTCCATCAGGAGAAATACATTAAATATTTCCCTGGTAGAAATGTGAGCATAAAAAATGTTATATGGAAAAATTTAAGGTTATTAGTAATAATAATGTCAAAGAAATAGTCAAATTTCAATTTCTACGAGGGTTGTCATAAAATGATTTATTGGTCATTTTCTTTAGCTATCTATGTGCAAAATAGTCACCATATTAATTTTATTTGAAAAATAAAATTTGCAATTATAAATTTACTGTTGATTGCATACATTGACGGACATACTTCGGTATATTTCATATAGCGATAGAATATTTAAATAAAACCATATCTGTATTTTTCTTTTTATATTTTATAAACATACGCGTGCACACGCATACATATGTTTAGAATAAATTACTATAGCATTATGTAATTATCTAAGTAAACAATGTGTTAAATAAGAAAAGAAATATTTAAACTATTTATCCCACTTGATTAGAATACCGCACTGAGCCAGCTGTTAAAACGGACCCAAACGTTTCTCAAACTTAATGTTGTCTTAATAATATGTAAAAATTTTTAAATCCATAGCTGTAGTATCTATCTTTTTTAATTTATTTTTATTTTTCAAGAAAAATTTTTTACTTTTATTTTAACTTTTATCAAAATTATTTTTGTTTTATAAATCATGAAGTTATATCATTACTCTTTGATCAAATCGTAAATAAAAAACAAACTTTTTTCTTATGAGAAATAACCAATAAAGTATATTTCCGTAAAGTTGTTTACCATAAATGTACTTTTTACCTCTTTCTATTTTTGGTCTTCCTTTACTTTTTTTCACAATTGCTGGGGTGTTACCGTTGTAGCTGTAACCCTCAAAAGGAGAGTGTCGATTTTTCCTCTTACGACTAAAGATATACGACCAATACGTGACTGATTGCAACTAAAAGTTTTCTCTTTTACAGAGCAAAGTGAGAAATAGAAAGCACTTGCATTTGTGCACTATTATATATATGTATGGGTATACGTACGATTGAACGACTTTGTTCAAAGTTTATTTTTTCTTTTCTTTTTTTTCGTTGCCTTTTTTTTCTCACAGTCACAGGCGAAAAGTTAGAAAGGATTCTGATGGATTTTTCGGCTCGCAACGTATTTTCTAATCTTTCCTACGATTTCATTCCCATCTAGTTAGTTATGTCCTTGCTTTTTTGTTAAGTAGAAAAAAGAAATAAGAATGTTTCTTTTTTGTAATACTGTAAGATTTTTATCTAAAAATATTACGGTCAGACCTTTTAGTACGAATTATTGATAGAGGATGTTTTCTCTCTGAAACATTATCTCACAGGTTTAATGTTTCTGATAATACGAAAGGTGCGCAGTTTTTTGCAGCTTTTTATGTTTCTTAAATAAAATATTGTTGGCTTTTTTTTAAATAGTAAGTTTTCTACTTAAAAATGTTTAATAAAAAAATACGAATTCACAATAATAATTTGATTATGAATGAAAAATTTAGTTTGATTAATATTGATTTGATAGAACTTGTTTTATGTATAATAATTCTGACATAAGAGTCCATAAAAATAGTATTTGAAAATTTTTTATTTTAAAAATATATTATTCATTTTGTCACACTAACTCGAATGATTCCATATTTTTTTCCCGGAAGCATTTTTTTATTAAAATTATCTCAATCTAAAAACATTAATTTTTTTTTCATAATATATAGTGCTCAATATTTTCGATTAATATATTAATCTTTCATCTGATAAATTACTACCATCAGTCAAAATTTTGATAAAGAATATCTTTTGAAATGAGTTAAATTTTTATCTTGATAAAACCCGTAGATTTTCATTTCGTAACTTTTTGATCGAGTGCCAGTGTGAGAGTTGGAAACAAGACGTAGTCCAGATTTATTGAAAGTCGAAGAGAACAAGGTTGTACCTTTATTCTTTCATTCTTTCTTTTTTTTTAACAAAACGAACTTTATCGAAATTAAAGTTCGAATAAAGGAAAATAGGATAAGTAATTTGTAAAAGACATGGCTACAACTTTTCAAAAGAACTTTTCAAAAACATCGTCTTTTAATGTCTATATTTATCATTGCTGACAAAGTATAACTTTAATGAATGAAAAGAAAACGTGAATCATATTTTGACTGTTATGATTCAGAAAATATTGTGCAAAAGAAAAATTATTTTTTAATAATCTTTTATTATTTTTAATTCTTATCGAACTTTGTAATATAATCAAATTTTTCAAATTTTTATTATTCATCTTATTTATCAGGAATTCGAATTTTTCAATTTAACGAAAGTTACAAATCGTTTTAAACAATCCATGGGACGTACGTAAGCAAAAAAAAACCTCAGAACTGATCACAATTATTAGTCAATTTAATAGGTAGCAGCTTTTCTGGTCAAAGCGTATAACGTAAAGTCTTTGTAATCCATGAGAAGAGATCAATGATACCACAAATCTCTTCTGGTATTAAAGGCGTTTCATCCCTTCCCCATAAAAAAGATACGATTGGTAATTTATTGGCCATAACAAAAGATAAGACACTCATTTTTCAATAACTAAGAACGTGAGGTGAAAGAATTTCTTTTTGCATTGATATAATTTATATAGTTTATAAGAAACATAAAATTTGAATCAAGATATTTATAGATTTTTATGACGTGAAAAGAATTTTATTTAAATGTCGAATATAAGACATTATGTATAAAATATACATGAGGTTCATATATATTAATAAATCAAAATTTTTTATTCTAGGATGGATTTGTATTTAAAAAAGAAAAGTTTTTCATGAAATAAGAAAAATTTTTCTTAAGCTTTATCGTTTTCCTCCTTTTTTTTTGCTCACTTGGCAACAGTTTTATGAAAAGGTTGTTAGACTCAACGAAAAGTACTTGTAAAGTCGATAAAAGTTTTAGCCTTTGCTTATCTTGAACATTTATATGCTAAAACACAATAAAAAGTTATAATAGAAGCCATTAAAATTACTTCGTAAACGTAAAGTATAAATATGTGAAACATCAATGGAAAGCTTTGGCAAACTCAAAGTTATGAATGAATTTTGATTCTGAATTAATTTACAATATTATAAATACAAATCATTATAAATGTATACAGCAAACCATATTTTAAATTATTATCAAATTTAAAAGTTCATAAGATTATGTCAATCTAAATCCAATAAAAAATTTTTTTAAACAATTCAATATTTCTTGTAACCTCTAGCTTTAAATATAACAATGCGAAAATTCTTTTAAAATATTCATATTCTCTGTGGTCTAGGGGTAGTATATATGTTTCAGATATAAAGCATAAACCAACTATTATTCCCACAGGTATACTTCTACTTTGGAACATCAATCTTATTCGTTGCCATTGTGAAAGGAATCTGCTAGATTCGAAATAGCTAAAACCAGAAAATTGATGCACTGGTATCAAAAACCTTGAAATCATAGGTAAAAGTAAATAAATCAATAAATAAATGTAATATAGCTCATAAAAATATATTAATAACGAAAAAGATCTTCTTAAAAATTTTTAAATTATTAAGTGATATGTTGTTTATAAAAAATTATTTCCTGTTTATTCAAGTACAGTTGTTACGAGAAATCTCTTTGTTATGTAAATAATTATGTATACAGTTGTAGTTAATAAACACTACAATTTACACATACAACTGAAAAAAAGTAAAAAAAAATTCTATAAGTAAAATATAGAGACAGGATAGTAAAATAAGTTACTAGCATTTACGAGATTCTCAAATATCTTTATCTATTTCTTTCTTTTAGTTTTTTATACTTCAGTGATTTGCACTTTATGTCTGACCAGACTTGGGTGTTACTACTGTCCAGATGTTACATTAAATAAGATGTAAAATAAAAGCTCGTATGCGTCGTGGTTTTTCTATTTTTTTTTCTTTTCCATTTATTTTATGGATTTCAATAGGATAAACGTGTATTGGTATGTGTTATCGAGCGTAATGAAAATTTTTCGTCTTTATCGTTCTACGGCTCGCTTATTTCTATTTTATTGCTTAGAGTAGTAAGTATGTAGGATCAGTATCCTGTGCGTCTCATAAGGATTATACTCCATGGAGGATATGAGTATGTGTGTATGTATACATATCTACATGTGGGTGTATATATAGGCGTATATATGTCTGTTTAAAAACATATATGGGATTAATGATTTAATTGAATTCTAAATATTTTACCAATATTTAATTCTTTTAATGGTCTAACAATTAATAACAATGTTTTGTACATAGAAAAAAGAAGGCTTTCATGGATATTACTGGTATGATTATAAATAGCATATTCTTTTATCTCTATTGAAGAAAAATTTATTTTTTTTTAAATTTAATATGAATAATTTGGATCAAAATATAATTAATGAAATGAAAATTAGTTACGAAATAATTAATATATTCATTATGTAAGTTATCTTGTCTGAAATCCACTGACCTTTTAGAATTTTTAGATAACTTTAATTGCGTCACTTTATAACTTCAGTTGAAAAAACTTTTTTTTTATAAAATAAGCTTGTTAAATATTACAAAATTAGTTACATCGAAAATTTTATTTGCAAATTTAAAAAAGTACTTAGACTTTTGATTTGTCAGCGTTTTAAAATTATTAAAAATTTTAATTAATATTTAAACTTTTAAAATTTATTTTTATTTTTAAAATAGATTTTTCACACTAAATTTAGTGTTTTAAAAAAATATCTTTTTACAAAACTTTCTATGTACTCCGTTAATTATAATATACTTTTTTTTAAAGTGTCATCTAATAAAAAAGAATACGTTGAAGCAATTACTATATACGCATGATATCAAATAAAAAGAAAATATCAGAATCCAGAATCTTATCAAAATTTGAAAGCATGGCTAAGAACAGAAAAAAAGTTGATCCAAAAAGAAAGATATTCCCTTACAAAAAGCAAAGCCATATTTAAAATACGTGGTAAGCTTTCAAAAAAATTGCTGCGTGCCAAACCAAAAGAAACTTTAAATTAAATTGGCACTTCAATTTTTCAACGAATATTTTTTTATCTGAGATTTCAATGTTTATTAAAAAAAATTGTAAAAGAATTTGATAAGCTTAGATAAAATATGGCATTTCTATGATGAAAAAAATTTCTTTCTCAATATCCATTCAAAATGTTATAATTCAATTAATAAAACTTCTAATTTGAAATATGTAACTAATATAAAACTTGTTAACAAAATAGAAATAAAAATTTACATTTTACTTATTCAATTTGATTGTTTTTATATATTAAATTTTAAAAATGTATATATGTTGATAATGATACATATTGCATTTTCGAACTATACATATCTATCAAAAGTTTATTGCGACATGAATTGCGCTCAATTCGTCATAGAATTGAGTCTCAGATTGGATATCGATATTTCACAGATTGAATCTTTCTCTGAGTTGCTTCTGATCATTTTTTTTTCTTCTTTCTCTTCTTTTTCCTTTCTTTATATTCGTTCGAGTAAAATGAAAAGCCACCTGCTTTTTTTTTCAACGCAACCCTCTTTAAGCTCTCATTCACATTTATGTACAACCTACTGTAAAAAAAAAAGAAGGAGGACGAAACATTTCAAGGCATATAGGACGAAAATGAAAGAGGGAAAGAGAAAAGAATATCAGATGAAATAGTATAAGGGGATCTTTCCAATTTGGTAAAATGCGATCAAGCCTGCCGATAGAATACCTCCTCCCGCGACATCATCATCCTTTTTCTTTCTCTCTCGCGGGTACTTCTCTATCTGCACTTTATTTATTTAGTTTTTTTTTTTTAATTTTACTCTGATTTTACATCTTGTTTTGTACATATAAAAGTGTGAGGTCGTACTAATACCGATGTTGATACTAACGGAAGTGCATATCTTTTTATGTACTTCAATTTTGTTATATCTGTTTATGACCTCAATATTCATTCACGTATTATTTTGATGCGTATATGAAACTGATGAATGTGGTGCAAACATTTTTTTTTTCAAGATTTTAAAATAAAAATTTCAAAATAGAGATTTTTTTTTCTTTTTTTATTTTAGAACATAAAATTGACAATATATTTGATACGAATATGTATTCTATTCATGATAAAATGTAATATTGAATTAATGCAGTCATATTAAAGGATTTTAAGATTCATTTTTTGATTATAAATTATGTTACAGTAAGACTTTTTAATACTTTAAAGTGGTTTGTTTTTATCATTCATTTTATATTAAAATTTAAAACTTATGTATTCAAATATAGAAAATCCTGTACAATATTTAATCAATAGAGTTTTAATCATCATATTTTAGCATAAAAGTACATTCATTCGTTCAATGTAAATATGAGGGCTAGCAATTTCCATGAGAAACCAGAGAATTTTTAACACATGATAACAAGAATGGAAAAAGATAACGTACATAATAAAAGTTCCTTGAATATCATATTTTCTGCTAACTGCATTGTCATATCGTAAACATATATTTTTGCGTACAGCCATCGTCGCATTAGGGAATGTACATATACATATCAATATAGATATAATAATAATGTATAAGACCATCTAGTAGAAAAATAAAAATCAACGTCTATACAATTTTCTCTCACCTTTTAACCGAAGAAATTCCTCTTGGGAGTAAAAAAAAAGGAAAAAAAGTAGAAAGAACGTCCAGAACGATATCCGCTCGACGATATTTTACTTCGTGCACAGTCACTGTTGCTTTTGTTCACTTTTTTCTTTTTTTCGCTTTCGTCTCTTTTTTTTCTCTTTCCTATTATAACCGACTACACTCTTTGCGACGTGTTGAGTTTATTTTTGTTCTTCTTTCTCTCTTTTTTTCATTTTTTTTTACCTCATATTCGTTTCACCAGCTTGTCAGATTTCTGACGTATTCTCTGAGGTGAATTTTTTTCTACTCTATTTTTTTCTTTTTTTTTTCTTGTTCACTGGATGGATTATGATTTTTGTAGCTGTAACCACTCGAATTAACTTTGGGAAGTAGCTGCTGTACATTCTAATATTTATAATTTTATTTATAACAAAAGTAGGTCGAGGTTCTCAAACTTGTAATTTATTCAAATTTTAAAGTATATTTTGTGTAATAAATTTATATGAATTGTACAACAATTATTAATTTGAGTTATAATAATTTGAAAAGTTTATCAGAAATATACGTAATTTAAAAAAAAATATAATTTTACTACAATACGCAAGAAAAAAAATAACTTGATAATTTTTATACGGAATTTCCAGAACATTAAAACCCAATATTATTTATTTTGTTGAAATTACTTTTTGAAATATAAAAGATATAGATTTTAGTGTGGAATTTTCTATAAAGCATATTTTCACAAAACTAACAAAATAATATAAAAAAAATATAATCTTTATTGCAACTTGTCTTCGAAGTATCGATTTCAGTAGCTCGAAGAAGTGTCAAGTGACAAAAAGCGCTTACGCCTGCGGCTATATTGCATTTGCTCGACTTCTTTGCTATGAAAAAAAAGAGAAAAAAAAGTAACTTAAGATATTTTGAATATTCATCTTTTTATAAATCTACGCTATATAAAACCAAATCTATACATACAGAAAAGAAAGAGTTGAATATCACCAAAGACGCAATACAAAATTTTAATCTCTCTATACTCTTCTTTAATGGATCGAATGCAATTCTAAAATATCTAATCTTTTTTTCTAGCAGAGTGTATCAAGGGGTAAAATTATTTTCAACTTAGAAAAGAGAATAGAATGTGCAGACTCTGTTAATTAAATGTAGCAAAGAAAAAGTTAGCACCAATTCAATTGCTGATACTATACTCAAACCCTCGCAGAAGTAGTTTCGAGTATTTGTATGATGAATAGCAGAATGTAGATGTAGTGAGAACTTAATTAAAATTATTTGTTCTTCAATTTTGTTTTTTTATCTAATATTGAAATGTAGTTTATATATGCGTAATAAGTTGTTATTTGAGTTAATTCTATCGTTATATCGATACATTTAATTATAACTATAAACGAATGTATTTAGGGCTATGATTATATATTCAGAATCTTTTTGAATTTGTTTAGTTATTATAAATAAATAATAGAAATATCAACAATACTTTATATTAGACAAAAAAGAAATATTTTCAAATATTCAAAGGAAAATTTCACTTGTATGAAAAATAACAAAAGAAAGCTAATCTTTAAATGGAATGATTGATTATTGATAAACTTTTAAGTTTTCCATAGAACTAAAATATTATAACTTATTGCATATTAAATTGATAACGCTAAAATATTTTCTTTTCTTTTACCTTTTAAAAGAAATTAGAATATAACTGGGTAAATAGGTCAAACCACGTACAATTTTTTACATTAGTTTTACAGCCTGAATGAAATTAATTTTATCGGTACACATTGTAACAATATATACCCTTATTACTCCTTAATATTATATTTAATTTGATTTAAAAAATACCTAACAATGAAAGAAATTGGATACTTGATTTGACCTATATACTTGGTTTTATCCCAGTTTCTTTAATATCCTTTTATAAATTTTTTTATTAAAGTTTCGATAATCCTACGCATTGAATGAAGCATAATGAATCAATGAAGCATAATAAAAGCCTTAAAAAAATTTTATCTCTTAGTTTGATAAGAAAGAATACTAAATCCTGGATTTTTGGATTTCGGATTTTAGTAAAACTTCAAGATTTTACTTTTCGACGTCGAAAAATGAAATATAGCAACGTCAACTTTTTCAATGATTTAAAAGTTTTATTTTTCTTATATGAAAAATATAAGAAAAGAGAAAAATTCAATCCGTTATTTTTTTTTTTAATAACCAATTTAATTTAACTAAATCGATAAATCTCATTCGTTCAATTTAAGATAAAAGCCGTACCATTTAATCAAATCATTAATAAATTCGCAAAACCGACTTCACAAGAATTGTGTGCTCCCGTTTACCTCCCGATATTGGTAGACATTTTATGCTTGATCTCCATAAAAATTCCGTTTTACATTTACCCAATAAGTCATGCGATAAAAGTATAAAGAAAAAAAAGGGAAGTTCTGAGAGCTATACGCGCCATTAACTTATTTCCCCATCAAAAACAGCTTTATACTGACGCTCATCTTTTTTTTTTTAACGTTATATTCGTAAAATTTAATTCATGCATTTGCTTTTTCTTTTTTGTTTGATTACTTTCGTTCTCTAGACGATTAATATTGGGAAAAGTTGAAAAAGAAATTAAATATTGAAGCGTATCTTTTTATAATGTTGCGCTACATTTAATATTATGATAAATATTATCAAGAAATGAAAAAGGACAATGATGACAAAACGACTATTCGATACACCCTTATTTTTTCCTACGTTCAGAGATTTCTTTTGGCTATACCCTTTTTTTTCTTTCTTTCTTTTTATTTATTTATTTTTTTGCGACATGCATATGAAAAAAGGGACTTTTGTTAGGAACTGCAAAATTTTGAGCTTTTATAGATGATGTGCTTCGTACACTTTTTTTATCTTTCTTTTCCTCCTATTTTTTGCCGGAGATTTTTTTATCTTGTCTTTCTTTAGGGCTTCTCGCTTCACTTTGTCTTTTTTTCAGACTAGATTTTCAATGTGTGGGTAGTATAAGATATCAAAGTTGGAAGCTGTATGATATTCTTGGTTCAAATTCATCAATTTAATACTATTTTATAAAAATTTTATATTTTCATACAATAATAGAAAATAGTTAAATTAAAAATAATAAAATGATTTTCGATTCATGATTGAATTTTTAGAACAATGAATTTCAGAATACGAAAATATTAATTTCTTTTTTATACATCACTTCAATTTTATTCATCTGCAATGAAAATTCCAATTTATTGGAAAAGAATTTCAAATTAAAGTATGAATTCAACTTTATAAATTAAAAAGCTTTCCAACAACTTTATTCGCATCTTCTTTAATTATTTCATTAAATCAAACATTTGTTTTATCATAATTTATTTTTCAAGATGACAGACTTATAACTCAGATTTCAAAACTGTAATTACTAGCGGTTGCGAAGTGCAAGTCAATAAAACCGTAGCAATCAAGTTTTCTACTTTTACTGTCCTTTTTTTTTCTTCTTCTTTCTTCTTTTTCTCCTTCAAAACGATCGACTTTACTATGTCAAAGTAATAAATATGACAAAATTCATCGAGCAAGAAAATGAAGACATATCAGTATCAAAACTCATTCGAATCTGTGCGAAACTTTTATATGTTTCTTATGATTTTTTATTTATTATATACCGTCAAGGAAGTAATTACTGATTAGTTAAGCTTGAATGATGTATAATTTTTTGAAATAATAGTGATTGAAAGAAATGAATTCAGTTCAATTTTATTAAATAATAATAATAATAATAATAATAACAATAATAATAATAGTAATAGTAATAATAATATAATAAATATTATTATAATTATAAAGAAAAGATGAAGCAACTCAATAAATTACATTATTAGTTTTACTGTTTAAATAAAAATACTGCTTACAAAATTCTTATAAAACACATTACTTTATCTAGAAATCCAGAATTATGGTTAAGTGAAAGAAATTCAAGTAAATTAGCAAAAGAATTTGCAGTTGAATTATCAAAAAATCTGATAAGTCAAAGATTCACTTTTCGATATATAAAGAAAAAGGAAACCTGGAAATAAGCAAAAGAAACGAGTCTCTTGAAAAAAGAATTAATCATGAAACGATGCAGTTGAACCAGTAATTAGTGAGCGAAAAAAGTCGGAGATACGTTATCGTAGATTAAAATAGCGGAAAATTTTGATAATATAAGGAAGAGATGAACTGGAATAAAAAACAGAAAAAAGAAATACGATGAAAAATCTTGAAAAAAAGACAAAGCTAGGTACAATTAACGTATTCCAATATTTTTTGTGTATATTTTTGTTTTCAAAAAAAGCAAAAAAAACGCGTATCTTAATATTATCCTTGAGATGCTTCAAAGTAAAGAAAAAGATAAAATACAAAAATATTTTTTTACAATGTTATGAATTTTTAATTAAATGAGCACGTATATTAAAGAAAAAACTTATCTTAAATTATTCTTTAAATTTCATTTAAAAATATTTATTAAATCTTTTTTTATTACTCATGATTTGTGACCTCGACATAATTAAAGTTCATCTTCCTGAGGTACACGAAAGAGCTCGAAAGGATACGAAAGGTCGCTGGAAATACTCAGTTCTTATCATGAGACAATAGAATGAATTCTTGAAAATAAGGTGCTCATGAGAAGTCACAGTGTTCACATCAGAGTTTATAAATAGGAAGTGATTCTATAATCGGATATTTGAGATCAGTTTTCAGTCGCTTTGAAACCCTGATCAAGAATTGTACACTTATCAGTGGTTGGCAAGTCATGTTGCTTCAGCTAAATACGGTTCACCAAGCATATACGAGATTATTTAAAGTAGGCTGAGTTCCTAAGTACAGTAATTAGATCTAAGTCCCTTTGGTGTAATTATTTCCACCAGTAGGAGCTTATTCTCTTACATATAATTCACTGGCCAGATACATAGAAGGAATAATAAAGACAAAGGAAGGATAAAGACAAAAACAACAAAACATAGAATAGGAGGAATTGAATCGAATTAGTCATAGCTCTTCGCATCACTTCTAATAGTCGATACTTAATAAATTTCAGACATCCAACAAAGAAAGAACAAAGAGGCAGTCAGAAGAAAAGTAACAGACTACATAATGTTAGCAAGAATAAATTCCGATTCTTCTTCTCTTGAAACATCAAATTCAGCTTAAGATGGTAAGATCTTACATGAGGATAAAAACATCAGACGAAAACTCCTTCTGCAGGAGGAATACTTGAAAAACAAAATACTTTAACAAAAGCAATTGTAAAAAGTTTCACTATTCTACAAAAAAAAATCCTTTGATGATGAAAGTAGCGAATATTGGATATCTTAAGACGTTGACTGCATAGCAGTTTGAAAAGTCCCGGGAGACTATATAGCGGGAGTTATGTTTGACGTAACTGTCTTTAATGGAGGAAACTTCGTAATTATTTAATTTAATTGAGATTAGCCTAAAAACTCTTAACTCTAGCTTCATAGAAGGACATTAAATTAAATATGACAGAAGTGAAAATGTTCCACAGAATGGTGAAGGTCACAGCCCAAGTACTCGAGGAATGGATAGAATCGATGGTGATTCTGCGAAATCGAGTTTGCAAACCCAGGTAATCTAATAGTATCTTCTTTGTCATTCGGCAATAGATAGTTATCATCACTAGGTTCAGGTAAACTCGGAAATTTTGAAATAATTTTTTTCTGAGATAATAGAAAAACTTAACAGGCATATAAGTGATAGATATACTGGTTATCACTGATAGACGTTTCTTGGACACCATTTTTGAAAAAATGCAACAAATATTTGATGGAGCCGATAGGTAATTTTTAAATACTTCTTGATGTTATATTTATAATACTAATAGTAGAGATAGCTAAGATAATCAGAAGACTGAACTTCAAATGATCAGAAAAAGACGTCCCTTACTAGGAGAACGTATGACTTCCGGGTCACAGATTTTGTTAAAACTTTAGGATGTTTTCAAGTGCCAAAAAAATTAGTAAAGTTACAGTGGTACAAATTAACGCTTTCAAAAACTAAATTTATGGAGTTTTATAGTCTTATTTTAGGAAAATTGTAAAAAAAGAGAGCTCTTAATTGAAATGTGAATAATTCAGCCTAGAAATATTTCGAATGAATTTACAATAGTTGAAATAAGAGTAGAGAATACAAGTTTCAATTTACTGTTTTCAGAATTGAGAAATAATAATAAGCAAAAGGATTTAGATCCAAAAGACATATATTCCCCTGGTTTGAAAAACAGCAAAGGGATGTGTTGAGTCGTGAAATATACAGTGTGTGTTCAGATGAAAGTGATGCCAAGTTCCTGTTTAATAAGAAATACATAAGTATTCTATGTACATTAATTTTTAGATTATACAAAGAGAATAATAAAATTTCGTTCCACATACTATACCCTGTTATTTTGAAAAAACGTTTTCTTATAACGGGCTCCTTTTTGAGCTTTGTTATGTGCGATATAATAATAATATTTTTAATAAAAATATTCTCATTGTTTTTAAGAAAAAATAACAAAATAGAAGAATATTTATTTATCGTACAAAGTTAATACGTATTATACAAATACATATAATAAATAAAAAGTGTTTTAAATGTTAAATAATACGAGCATAATAAAATTTAAAATCATGTGAAAAATTGACAAAATAATATTTTAATATTTATGATATTAGAATCCAAATTTTGCAAGTTTGAAAATAAGTTTTAAAAAATATATATAAAAAGTTTACAAATTTCGTAATTTCATTCAAAACACAGAAATGTAAAAAAAGAAAGTAATATGGAAGTTGAAAAGTAACATTGTCACTTTTTAAAGTAAAATTTATATTGGTTTTATTTAAAAAGAAACTAAACCAACATAAAATGTTTTCAAATTTTCATAAGAGTTATACAATACTATTAAGTTGTAATTTCGTGGAAAAGAATAACCACAAAATTATCGAAAAAACATGGCTTAGCAAAATCAAACGTTCAACAAATAACATACAAATCATCAAGATAAAAACTTTAAGCAAGTAAAACATTATAAGCTTGAATAAAAAAATCTCATTTCGTCAAGAACGAAAAAGGGTAAAAAGAAATAACGCAAAACAGAGAAGGAAGGAATTCTTTTGAAGTAAATAACTTCCTTGTACGATTTTCTTCACATACAACTTGGCCTCTATAATTCATGAGAAAGCCAAAGAGAAAGAGAGAAAGTTTTAGAGTAATCGGAAGAAAGAGCCATCCGCTAACTTTTCCAATCTAAGCTCGACATCGCACATCGTCAAAACATGCCGTTACTACTATTGGTGCAAGCTCGTTATTTATATTTACAAGTTGATTCTAGTGACGAGGACAGCTGATGAAACTTTAAGATCGATCGTAGTCAAAACCAACCGAGGAAATATCAAGGTTATTCTTATTATTATGTATGCAGATGTGCACATCTTTGTGTGCGTGTGTGAGGGAGTAAATTTGCGCCTGGTGCACACATACATGTGCGCGTATACGAGCGTATATGTATATGTGCACTCGTGTATACATCTGAATGGATATCTATCTATATATGCATATATTTACATGAACATTCATATACATACATGTATAAATGTTCATGATTCGGTATTTGTTAAGTAAAAGCTTTTTCAAGATTTGTAATGGCTTTAGTTTTGTCAAAATTTTTACAAAAATTGTAACAGACATTTGATGAATAAATGGATAAATAAATTTTACCAGAAAAGTTGTTGGATTCTCATAACAGAAGATTTTCAAAACTTTACAAACTTTAGTATCTTTGTTTTTTAGGCACGACCGCTATACGGAAGTGCCTTATATTTTCGACATCGCGAAAAATGTAACCCTTTAAAATATGTTTTTTTATGATAAAAAACTTATTTTTATAGCAAAATAAGATTATTACGAGGCTTCCTTAAAATGTATGTATGGATGTATGTGTGTGAGAAATCAAGTTTATGAATTTTCTCGACGAGTTTTTATCCGATCTGAATAATTCTAACGGGGAATTGTTTCAAATAATAACACAAGTAAACGTTCCTATTTTGAAAAAAATCGTTGGAAGCGTTTTTAAATAGGCGCCTTTTAAATGGTCAAAAAAATGGATTTTTGGTAATAACTTGAAAAATACGATTTTTTCTCAAAAAGTATATAGAATAAAAGTTATAGAATATAAAAAAATAGATCTTTTTTATATCATACATTTTTCTCTGAAGTTAATATTTTTCAAATTGTTCATGAAAAATGTTGAAATTAAAGGCTTTTTAATGATAATTTGATAAATATTATTTTTAAAAAATATATATAATATTAAAAAGATGTATCTTATTTTTTCTATAAATTTTATATAATATACTTTTTTTCAAAATTCGCTTTTTTTCAAGTTATCACCAAAAAATCATTTTTTTAACCTCTAAAGGGATAACAGTTTTAAAACCGCTCGAACGATTTTTTTTAAACTGCCAATATTTATTTGTATTATTGTTTTAAATCATCCCCCGTCAGAATGATTCAGATCAAATAAAAACTTTATACAAAACTTTACTTTTAAGCTACTGAACTATTTTTTTTCTTATAACTTTTGATAGATTATCCTATCCAAAACTTTAAAAAGTATACATTAATGAAAATATGTCTTTTTCACATAACATAAATTTTTTTGAAATCAATCAACTTAATTCACAAGAAAAATTTAAATAATTATAAATTGGTTTTTTCAAATAAATACAATAAATTCAAACCTCCTGTTGAAAGATACGGTAAAAAATACAATGAAAAAAAGAAATAAGATTAACTTTTAAGGCTTTTGCGTTTGTAAATGATTTGTTTTAATACTCTTGAAATATTAAATAGCGAGCGCGAAGCGCGAGCGTTTTCGGTCGTGCCTTATATGCAAGAAGCGGAGCTTTTTGCATGCCTTGCATCGCGAAGCGATGCAAGGCCTGAGGGCATTTCAGAGCTGAGCGAAGCGAAGCTCTGAAAGGATCGAGGTGCGAGCCACAGCGGCCCAAAGGGCCGCTGTGGCGAGCTAGTTTAATATGTGAATTCGTATATTTTAATGTGCTAGAGTATAATGTATTAAAAAAATTAATATATACTATTATCCATAAAAATTTTATTCAATCACGTATGTAAAATCGATCAAAATTCTGCTTAAGAATATCTTTATTGCGATTCGCGGTTTTGTAATAAGATTTTATTTTAATTAATTTTCATGGATTTTTATTGTTATTTTATGGGAATAAATGCTATTTGAAAGAAAGTCATATCATTTATATACGTATGATGACAAAACTTATTTAAATAATCGTAAAAACATGTAGAGCATGTGGATATTTTGTAAGTATTTGACAAAATAATATTTTTTAATTTTAAAATTTCGATGACATTTTTAATTTATATTACATATTATTTTACATGAAATTGAAAATAGATTAAAATTAAAATAAATTGAAATTTTACTTATTTACTTGTTATTGACTGTTTGCATAAAATTTATTGAAGATTATCTAATTACTTTTTTTGTTTGTCATTAATTTTGATCAAGTATATTGATGACTATCAATATAAAAATTGTTTCAGAAATATTTGATAAATAATGAATGACTTAGTAAATTCATTTATTATAAGTGCTACATTTTAACGATAAATTAATAATTTTCATAATGGTTTCTCTATAGAAAAGCAAAATGAAAAATGAAATGAATAACAAAATGAAAGTCAACAATATAAATTTCAAAATTTCTAGGAGATCATGTTAAATTTGTAACTTTAATTAATTAAAATTAAAATTTTTAAACAATAATGGAAATTACTAGAAAAAATCTTTGATGAAATAAAAAAGTAACATATGTATATACAATTTTTACGTAATTTTTATCTTTTTTCAATGAAATATAATAACCAATTTGACAAGATCAAAGGATGGAAGATTCATTAAAATTGAACTTTGGTATTCAAAATTTCTTTAAAGAAACGAATCTCTCAAGTGGGCTTGAAACTTCTTGAGCTTCGAATCTCGATATACTTAAAGATGGCACTGATATCACAAATTTGATATAGTCAATGTTTACAAAGTAAGTTGACTATAATTTACTTACCTGCGTGTTTATGTTAGTCAAGTTAGTAAATATATAATATATACCTATATATAGGTTATGAACCGTAAGGTATACGATCGTTTTAGGTTAATTACTTTACTTAGTTTTCAAACTGACGTGATGATGAGAAATTTTGACTTTGTCAAGTCTAACAAAAGTATAAGCACAATATTTTAGGTTTTAATAATCAATGCTCTATAGAATGGTGTTTCAACATATTTAGGTGTTATATCTCTTTAATAAAAAGAATACTTATGTTAATTGTGAAATAAATAAGTTAATATACGTTTCTATCGATCTAACAATCAACAAAATAATAATTAATAATGGACAGTAAGAATAACCTTATTCATCACCCTCTGCTCTTCTTCAAGACCCTTCAGATTGTGCTCGAAACGCTGAACACTGGATGCTTAGAACGATTACGGTTTGTTTTGGTTGTGGAAGACAATCAAAATGTACTTCAGTAAAAATAATTATTTTAGATTCCATTTTGGACTGTATAGGCATGATTTTAAGCTATATATTTTCAGATTCTACGAGAGTGATTAAAATAAGAGTATTCTGACTGTTAATTATTATTATTATTATTATTATTATTATTATTATTATTATTATTATTATTATTATTATTATTATTATTATTATTATTATTTTGTCTGTAAGGTTGATAAAAATATTTCTTTATTTACTTACACATCTTTATTTGTTAATTTACGTTATTTTAGTTGACATCCTTGTAAAACATAGAATTTTCGTTATTTTAACAAAAAGAAGAAGTAATTTTCAAAATTAACAAGAATACTTAAAGTAAATATTAAATAATAATTATGAAATATTAAAATAATAAACTCTACTAAGTTTAATATTTACTAAGGAGGAAAAAAAACCATAAAAAAAATCTGTCGGAAATGAATTTTTTTTTCTCATTTCAGACGCAATCTTTTCAATTAGACATTTGAAAAATTCAATTTCCGTCTTTTTAACTACTGTACCGAGTACGTTCTAATTTTTTTCCTCCTTCCTCTGTCTGTATCCTCACAGTTTTCATGAAGCGCCTAGTGCTTCGGTTATCTTTTCCGACAGCTTCAACTACAGTAAAAAAAAAGCAAAAGAAAAAGAGAGAAAAAAGAACGAAAAAGTTTGTTCGAGAAGGTAGAAGGAGGACTAGATCGTTTTGCTTGGTGCGCTTAATGAGCGAAATAAATAAAGTTGAAAGTCGCGACTGCGCGTTTAGATGCAGCTGTAACTTTTCTATGTTAGTTTACTAAAGGTTTGACCTCTATATATCTTGCGTCCACCTACGCATTTAGTTACTTTATTCTTTTACTTTCTTCTTCTTCTTCTTCTTTTAAAGTTCATATCTTCGAAACAAAAGTATGGTCGCGTATTATCAATGATGTACTTTTTTTTGCTATAATCGTTTAAAATAATTATTAATTTAAGATATAGGAGATGATCAAATAGTGTAAGGTATATTGTTTTAGTATTACTCAGTTATTATGAGCTTTAAAACATTGAAAATAAGAGTATAATTTAAAATTAAAGAAAATTATTTACACTTCATCTTTATTCTATTTGTCGTATTTTGATATTTAACTTACAGTTATAATGAAAAAACATAAATATTCAACAACTTGCGTACAATGTTGTTTTGCATATCATAAATAAGTATTCATAAAATTTTAGAATTGCAAATGACAGTTGGGAAAACATACTTTCTGATTCTATCATAATTAATACTTTTTAATTTTTTTTGTCCATTTGCACAATAAAAATCAAATAATATCTACAAAAAAAACATACGTCTTGTTAAATGAAATAATTCCACGCAATGTAACCATTAACGATTCTCAGTATTTCCAAGAGTAAATAAAACTCATTTCTTTCATTATTTACCCTCATAATGAATTTGAATTTTCGTCATATCCATTTTATATACTTCAGGTCTTTCAACCATACTGATTCTTTACGCAAGAACGAAGGAAAGGCCCTTTTTTATTGCACAAAGGTTTTAAAAAAAAGGAAATATCTCAATTGGCGCAGTAGGGATTTCAGAAGCTTTGAAAATTAATCCTTCTCTTCTTTTTTTTCTACCTTCTTTATCATTTTTCTTTGTTTTTTTTTCTTTTCTTTTCTACCTTTATCGCCGCAGTGTCAATTTTTTTTCCAAACGTATTTAATATTTTTTTTCTCTTTTATACTTTCATCTTCTCCTAACATTAATTACAATTTTTTTCCAAGCTTTAATATTTTTATTTTTTTTTCATTATTATTGGAAATCCTATCTTATCATCCACTTTGTTAAGACGCAAAAATCATAATGATTTTATTTTATTGCGCAATGTAATTTGCTTTTTAATTAATGGTAATCTGAAACTATTCTTAAGTCTTATATTTTTAATTTATCCTTTTATCCAGTTTCATTTATTAACTTGATAAAAATTTGTTACTATTATTTTTTCAATAAAATTATGTTTAAAAATACAATTCTTTAATAGATTAAGCTTATCCTTGTTATACTGCAAAAAATGTATAATCGATTGGTATTACATTTATTTATTCATATTTTTAAAATATTGTGATTATTAAAAAGAAATGAAACTTGAAATGATGAATCCAAAAATTACATGTGAATTATACAATCACTTAACACACCAAGAGAATGTCCGAGATCCGGGTCACTATTTTTGCACAAATTTTGGAAGATAATTCAGGATGCAGCATTATGAAGAAAGCATATATATTAGACTCTGACGCTCAATGTTTTATTAGTTATAGGCAACTCAATAATTTCACTAAAAAATTTACTAGATTTTCAAACATTTAGAGTTCTTAAGCAAAATGATCAAAACTTTTTTTAATGAAAGCTAAGAGTTCAAATTCTTTTGAAATATTCTAATTTTTTTTAAGTTACAGAATGATATAAATTGGACCAAATTTCAGATTTTATTATTTATTAATGTTTTAAAAAGAAAATTTTCCAAAATTTGAGAGAAATCGGCGATTGGGACTTCCAACACTTTCCTGGTTAGACATATTGATAAACATCTCTTATTTATACTTCATTTCCATAATGAGAGTTACATCCTTGAACAAAATATAGATAAAATTCACAGAAAAATAGTAACGTATAAAAGCCTCAAGGAAAAAGCATTACATTAAGACAGCAAGATAACAGTAAGACTCTGGAGAAAAATAATACAAATAAAAAAAAAGTTTGTAAAATTAGTTTAGTCTGATTCTGCTACTGATCAAACAAAATACAATAAGACAACTAAGTTCTTTTTCTTTTAAAAATTATCAAACTTACCGAAGGTTATTACTAACTTTTTTCTTTTTTCTTTGCCACATTAAAAAAATATATTTATTTTCTTTTCTTTTTCTTCCACAAAAAAAAAATTACATTTATTATACACTAAATTGGGTTTAAAAAGTTTTTTTTTCGAGCTTGCAAGCTCTTTTCTTGCTTGGTTGATTCCAAAAGTTCTTTAATAAAACATGAAGTCCTGGCAATTTAGCGACGCCTGGCTCTAGTGGCGCTCACTTCAAACTAGGCATAAATACCATTCCGTTATAACTATCGTAACTTAAAATGTATGTAAATTTATCATGATTTCTTTTACCGCATTCGCGCTTCTAAATAAGGAGAAAAAAATAGTTGATACATTTTTTTATATCTTTGGAAATACGAAGATCGATTACATGATAATTAAGTTTATTATTTATTAGGTATGTAAATGAAACATTTATATTTGTATAGAATCAAACATCATTACAATAGAAATATTTTTGTCTCTTTAATATTATATAAAATCATCTGTGTATACGTGAGTTTCAATCACCGTAAAAGTTATGAGTATTATGGGTTTGAAAAAATTACTCTGCATGATAAGAATCACAAACTCATTAAAACGAACAAACATTGCGCTGTGGACTTGAACAATGCGCATACTGCAACCTTTTATATTTTCAAGTTTCTTTACGTTAACAAGTAATTCAATCGATTGTAGTAATAGTTAAGTTCAACATATTTTTATAACGTATCATTAAATTTTAGCATTAAAATATAAATTGCATAAATCCATTGATGTACCAAACTTTCAAAAATGTCATGTAAATTAAATAATAATATTCATAAATATTCCTAAACAAAAATATAAATCTACATTAAAAATAGAAAATTTAAATTCATAATATAGATTTTTCATACTGTTAGTGTATACACATCCATGAATAAAATTCGATCAACGAGTTATAAAGAATAACTTTATCAATTTCTGCGAATTTCACACCAACTAATTGTCAACAACACGAGCTTATCATAAAAATCTTTGTTTGTATTAAAAATAGATACAAAACTATGCTCTCCAACCTAAAAAAAAGTAAGATAAAGAAGAAAAAAAAATATGAGAGAAAGGAAGAAGTGAGAATGGAAAATGAATTTTTCATACTAAGAGTTTCACATTTCACACGAAGAAGCATACGCTCAAGCGGTTTCCTTCATACATTATTCCGAGTGCCGACAAAAGCTCTTCTAGGATAGGGGAAAGGTTACACCATAGTACGTTTAGCCGATTACATAAACTCCGACGCCAAAGTATTATTTGCTTTAACTTTTTGCTTTTATTTTTTTTATTTTTTAATAATGAACATAAAAATTAGTAATACATTTACAAGTAATACATTTGAATTAGATTTATTATTGATTATGATTTGAAAAATGAAATGTTACTTTTCGTCAATTTCATTTGAATAGTATACAATGTTTTCAAAGTTTTTTTTTGAAATTACAAAAACATGTATTTTTATCCATTCTATATAAAATATCTCTTTTAAATATTCGATCAGCAATACTTTTCTTGTGATCTTTGGAAAGTACGAGATTTGTACTAAAATTTATCTGTAATTTTCAATCAAATCAAATTTGTTATTACTACTTGAAATTTTTAAAACTTAAAAAACTTTCGTTTGAAAATCAAGTGATACAGAAAATTTGATTGAATCTTGCATAATCTAAGTAACAATATATATTTTTCCAAATCTTTTCTAATTTTTGAAAATTTTAAAAAATTATCTTAATTTGTGATATGCATGAAAATTTAAAAAGTCTAAGAAATATTATCTTCAAGGATTATATCACTCAGGGGAAAGCTAGGATTAATGGTTCTAGTATGTTGATACGATATGTGCGTTAGTAACACGAGTTGTTACTTGGTTTACACGATGATTATAGGAAGATTACAAGTTAAGAGCTTGGCTTTATTTTTTATCAAAGATTTATTTAACAAAGCTTACCAACAAGAAATTACATTAATTATTAAAGTGTAAATGTGTATTAATGGTACGGGCTATCAAGTTATTTATAAAAAAGCATATTTTAAAAAAATTTGTTTTAATTCCTCATGAACGAAGCTTTGACATAATAAAGATATGTTATTTTAAGAAATCTGTTGTATTCCACGAGTCAACTTGTTTGTACGTTTATCTTTATATCGTTATATGACTTAACTTGCTACTTTTCCAATAAATAGATAATTCGGAAATTATACACAAATTAATAAAATTTTAATGAGGAATAACTAATCACACTACAAAATGAGAAAGTTAAATAAATCTAATAAAATATATTTTTTAATAAAATTAGCAATTATAATTTAAAAGTAATTTAATCTAATATAATTTCAAATAAGTCAGATAAAACAATTAAAATCAAAAGCAAGGGAAGAGTCCTCTCTTAAAGTATCAATACTGTAAAATAAAAATGAATTATAGAAATGATCTTAGATATTATATAGGAATGTACAATAGTTGGAAGCGTTATAGCTAAAGTGGTCCAACATTAAAGCCATTACGGATCATTATTTCAAGTAGAAGTAGCAGCAGTAGTAGCAGCAGCTATTCCTTTTAGTATGTAGCCTAGAATATTCAAGCTATACTCAACGCTGTATCTACGTGACCCCAAAAAAAAGGAGAGACAGAATAATGTGTTTAATAGTCCAAAGGAAAGGCGCAAACGTGAATGTATGTATAATAACGAAGCTGTAGTAGAATTTTCGGTGAATAACAATTCCACATGGTGAGTAGAATGATATTCAAACAGGCACGAATTTGCCAAAATTGTGTATACGTTGCATTTAATTGTACCTAGTCCTATATATATATATATATATATATATATATATATATATATATATATATATATATATATATATACATATACATACATGCATACATATTGCGTGAGATGAGCTTTGAGGTATATAGTTAATGTGTGAGAAACACAAGATCCAATTATACTTATACGTATATACGTTCGTATCTACATGTATTTATCAATCAACATATACGTAAATAATCCGGTTATACGTTAAATATACCACATGAATGTCGAAAAACAGTATTGCAACGGTATTGAGCATGCATAGTGATATGTTTAGGGTGCATTTTTTGTTATGAAAATATATTTCTATCAAATTTATAAAACTTATTTAATTTGTACTTAATATAGTTTAATATAAATGAAATCGTTAGTATTAACAGAGAACTACGTAAATTTTAATTTTACATAGTTTATTATTAATATTCAATTCGCACTATCGACTATATTTTTGATACTTGGAAATAAAACCGTAAAATCTTCTGATATTCAATTTATCACTTTGAAATAATTTTAAAGTATTTTACGTCATCTGTATTTTTATTATTTGAAAACTAATAATTAATATATAATTTAACTTAATAAGTACTTTACAAATTTGCTCCACTTAATGAAATTAATGTTAACCGATCCAGAATCACACCATCTTCAAGTATATGCATCGAAATTCAATATAAACATTCGAATAATTTATTTATTCTTTTAGTTTATTTGTCTAATTAAAATTACAAATATGTTCAATTTAAAATCTAGTTTCAAATTTAATAACCAGCTTTGGCATCTCAACAATGTTTGATTTTAATGAAATAGTGTGAATGAAAAAAAAATAAAATTATAACAACTGGATTGAAACAAGCTTATAAAATGCGAAAAAAAATAAGATTTAAATTGAAAAATAAGGTCTAATATAATAATTTTAAATAACTTTTTACTGAATCTTAAAAAAAAGTTCATTCATAATGAAGCATTTCAATTCTATGATAAACAAATATATAAACTGTTTTATAATATAAAAATTGCCAAATATATTTACAGTCATTGTCCTTTTATTAAATTTATAATCATTTGCTAATAATGTACAAAAATATAAAGCTTTTTAAATAAAAAAAATTTATTTCAAAAGAGAATATTAGCACAAATGACAATTTTGCGTGATTGAATTTTATAAAGTTTTTATGAAAATAAATAAAAAATTCGTGAATAAATCGTAGAACTTGGTTGGTCGTGAACTCGTAGGGATCGACTATATATTTGAATGAGATAATTTTAGCCACATACAAATTGACAATATTTGTATTGAATTGAAATTTTGATTTATTTTTAATACTTTCTATTTTTTAAATATTTTTATACTTTTCATTATTTTTCTTTAATTTTTTTCTTTTCATAGCAAAGAAGTTTGTTTTTAGTTAATTTCAAGTTAATTTTGATAATAATTGACGGATCGAATAAAATAAAATGGCAGGTAAAAAGTACATGAAATATCACGATATGAAAGATTATTGGTTGGTATTAAATCTAATTAAATTTAAATGTATACTAAAGAGGCTTAAAAAAATGTATTACTTTTCGTAAAGAATACAAAAAATAACTTGTTTTTGGCACCAAGAAAAGCTTCTATAATTTTTTTTTTAATTTTATTTATGTGGTTGTGTTTATGCTATTATTACAATGCTAATTAGCGACGGACGTTTCTCAGTGTGTTTGTGTACAAAGCACATGTAACGTATATAGTGGTGCTTATATCAATTGGCTGCTAAGAGCGAGATTCGAACTCGAGTCCCCGAGATTATGAATTCATAGCTCTACCGACTGAGTCCACGGAGCCCTCTGTAATTAATTAAAAATTTATCCTAATTTTCATGATCCAAGAAGTTTATTATTTTCTTTCATACAAAATACGAATTATGTAAAATATCATAGTTTATTATAACTCAAAACCAAATTTTTTACTTTAAATATATTAAAATTCATTGGTCTATAATCAATAACCATAAATGTAAGTATCTAACGCAGTCATTTATTCATAGAGAACAAGAACCAATTAGACTAAATCGCTAAAGGACGATATCAGTAGATAGGCAATAGCGGTTCTGGGTCACCCCCTCCCCCCTTCATTACTGGGTCACCCCCTCCCCTCTAGATTTTTGGGTCACCCCCTCCCCCCTTCATTACTGGGTCACCCCCTCCCCTCTAGATTTTTGGGTCACCCCTCCCCCCTTCATTACTGGATCACCCCCACACCCTCTGCATTTTTGGGTCACCTTCCCCGCCTCCCTTGCATTTCTGCGTCACTTGCATTTCTATGCAATTGCACGAGCGTCGATAAGGTAGGGAATATCCCGAGATGCGGATATTTTTTATTTGAATATTTTATTTATTTTTTAATATTTAAATAAATTAATTTTTAATAAATTAATTTAATATTATTTTTATTAATTTTTAAATAAAAATTTTTATTTAAAAATCTTTTAGCAAGAAAAAAAATTTTTTTTATAATAAATAATTATTAATTATTGTTAATAATTATTAATAATTAACAATATTTAAAAAATTAATTAAATTAATAAATAAAAATGGAAACATTCGATAAACTGCGGATATACAAGTTTCCAAAATTTTTAAGTATAATGACTCCGTGGTCGAGTGGTATAAGTGCATGCCTCTCGACCAGAGGGTCACGGGTTCGATCCCAACCCAAGTCAACTTTTTTTTCATTTTTAAAATTTTATAAATTTTATTTCAAAGTGAAAATTTATTTGATTTGAATTAAAAAAGCACTTTGAAAATTTTTTCAAATTTATATCTTAAGTAAAAAGAATTTTCGGTTTCTCGCATATACACGGGGAATCCCCGATCTTTTAAACATCGCACCGTATAATAGTTCATTACTCGGATCCTAGGTGGCGTATGGCTTTCCTCAAGAAAAGTAACGAAGTTCAAAACATAAAGGGAAGCAGCAATCAAGGGTTGAAATATCCGATTGACTTTCGATAATTTCGAAAGTTGGACAGAAATTAAATTAATTTCAGCATGGAGTCAAAGGACGAGTACCAACTCACCAAGGAGGACTACCAGCGACTGACCATGGCCCAAGCATATGCTGAGGTGACCCGAACTCTAGGAGTGATCAGGCTACCACTAGTGCAGCCTCTAAAAGAATGTAAGGTATACGAGTTTTTCTTTACCACTCTGGAAAGACGTTAAACAAATATACTACCGTTTACTTACTTGACTGACTTCTTAAATAGTGGTTACAGCAAAGTCGGAATCATTTTTGAGAGCTGTAGCCAAGTCTCTGAATCTGACTATTTGAAGCCTTGCACATCCGCCGAGTATTTCATTCTAAATGAATCTTTACTGAAGATTCAGCCTTTTAGAATGGTTTCCCCACCATTTCGGATCCCCACCACTCGTATAAATGTTCAAATGTTATAACTGATGGCGCTGACTATCCGATCGGGCAGATGTTTCAGATAGAAAATATTCTCTATGTTTCAATTCCGGACGGACGTTCAGAAAGCAAAGAAACTTTTGATTTTGTATGGTTGATGCTTCAAAAGCTCTTCAACATTTATTTGAAGCATATCGCCCCAAGTTAATATATATAACCAGCTTCTCGTAGTTCGTTAATTATAAAGTCTATCTCCTTGGTAGTATACGGATTTGTATTAGTTGGAGATGTAAGAATACGAAGGCGATCAACTAATACATTGGGGTTGTCCCATTCTCCAATTCCATAATCTTCCAACAGGAGATCACTCATGTATTTAGATGAAGATGCGTTACTAATAGAATGATCTGATGAAGTATCATTGTAAGAATCTATGGAACTTAATTTTGCTTTTTTAAATCTATATACTGGTAAATTTTTAAAGTTAGATTTTGATTTACAGTTTTCGAGTTGAAGAAAAGTATTATTAGAAGAATCTGATGATGTATCACTATTAACATCGTTAGAACTAACTTTCACTTTTTACATCTTGATACTGATGAAGCGTTATTACGAAGTTTCCTTTTATAACTTTGAAATATGTTATACTTTTTATTCTTTTGATAATTTTCTATTTCATCATCAGAGCTAGAATAACTATCTTCAAGTATTTTTGATTCTGGATACCTTTGCTGATTGATGGAATCAATATTATCTCTCCCGCAAGTTCATCATTTGTATGATGTGTGTTGAGAGCATCATTAAACTTACGTTTTTCCTTAAAAGTCATATTTCTTATTACCTTTTCTTCCTGCACAGGCGTTATTATATGGTTATGTGATGTACAACTTACAAGTCTCATATCCTTCGTTACAGCACGACTTGAACATTTTTTTGAACGGTAAAATTGACACTTCCAGTAAATATTACCATTACTCATAGCCTTATCCTTATAAAAAGGAATACCATTTAAAAGGAGTTTATCTTTTCCTTTAGAACTTTTTATGAGTTGAAAAGATGAATTAAGCGTTGACTTATCAGCATCGTTACAAGTAACTTCGGTCTCTGAATTACCTGTAAATGGTGTTTTTTTATTTTGATTAGAATCAAATAATTGACCAGGATTGATATTTGATTGATTTGATTGATTTGGAAGTTTAGATTTAATCGCTTCCCTTTGTTTTTCAATTTCAAGAAAGTTAGCCATGTTGATAGCTCAAGTGTACTATGCATACTGATTCTCAAATCTAAAATCTGTTGTATTTATAGTAAATTAACCTGGTAACTAACAAGTTTAATAAGTTGATAAGATGATTTTGAGATAACAAGATATTTTCATAATTTAAATAAACATCTAGCCATTTCCATCATATAGCTTCAAAATTAGCGACTTCGATAAAGACTCGATCAAGTTCAATAAACATTCAATAAAGATTCGATCAGATTCGATAAAGATTCGATCAAATTCGATCAAAATTCGATCAAAATTCGATCAAGTTCAAGCAAAATTTAATCAAGTTCGATAAAGATTCGATCAAGTTCGATAAACATTCGATAAAGATTCGATCAAGTTCGATAAACATTCAATCAAATTCGATAAAGATTCGATCAAGTTCGATAAACATTCGATGAAGATTCGATCAAATTCGATCAAATTCGATCAAAATTCAATCAAAATTCGATCAAGTTCGAGAAAAATTCTATCAAATTCGATAAAGATTCGATCAAGTTCGAGCAAAATTCGATCAAAATTCGATCAAGTTCGAGCAAAATTCGATTAAGTTCGATAAACATTCGGTCTAATTCGATAAACATTTGATCAAACTCGATAAAGATTCGATCAAGTTCGATAAAGATTCGATCAAATTCGATCAAAATTGTTCAGAGTATACACCCCTTCTTCGTAACAGACGAAAGAAAGATGTAAACTGGAAAGAATATGTAGATGAAAAATATTCCAGTATGAATCAATCATCATCGAAAACAGAATCATCGAATATTAAATATAAAAAATTATAATATTTAATATTCAAAATAGTAGATATAGATATAGCGCTCTATAATTTATTAAAAAATAAATAAAATATTCAAATAAAAAATATCCGCATCTCGGGATATTCCCTACCTTATCGACGCTCGTGCAATTGCATAGAAATGCAAGTGACGCAGAAATGCAAGGGAGGCGGGGAAGGTGACCCAAAAATGCAGAGGGGTGGGGGGTGATCCAGTAATGAAGGGGGGAGGGGTGACCCAAAAATCTAGAGGGGAGGGGGTGACCCAGTAATGAAGGGGGGAGGGGGTGACCCAAAAATCTAGAGGGGAGGGGGTGACCCAGTAATGAAGGGGGGAGGGGGTGACCCAGAACCGCTATTGCCTATCTACTGATATCTATCGATTACATAGAAATTCAAGACCAAAAGGTTTCCTCTTTTACCGTCATATAAGTAGATTTCGATTAAAGATAGGAAATTTCGTGAATCGAATGTACTGCTGGTAAAACTATTTTATTCGCAAAAAATGACATACTTAAAGTCTACCATGTAAATTACAATTAATGCAATTGCTAGCTCAATGAGCTGCTAATCTGTTTTGAAAAATTGAAATTTTTAATTTTAAATTCTAATTTAATTTGATATACTAAATATAATACGTACAATAGTACATATTATATTTAAGATATCAAAATTTTGTAAAAACGTCATGTTCAACATTGAATTCTATGTCCTTCAAAGAATGTTTTTCATAAAAAGTTTTCTTCAATTGATTTTTCTTGTATGTACTGCACCCCACAAAATACTGTTTTTTGCTATTCATGAAAAAAGAAACAAAAATTCTTAGAAGATTTCTATGTCACCAATAATAAAGTATATTATTTTTATTTACTTTTTTAATCAATGAAAAGTTGCAAAAGTAACAATTTATAAGTTTTAAAGAAAAGCTAATTATATGATGAAGTTTTACTTTAAAACTAGCTTTCAAAATGTTACTCCAAAACTTCGAAACATTCTCTCTGAAAATTCAATTAACCCAAGGTTAAATTGACCAAACAACTTCTATTCTACATTTCAAAGTCCATAGTTATCTTATTTTTTTCTCTCATTTTATCTGGAAGTATTTTTTTTTTTGTAAAGTAAAATAATTACATTGCCATAATAATAAATTAATTACACACTGCTAATTTTCTTCAAACTTATTTTGTTTCTGGTTATAGTTAGTCTTCATACATTAGATTGCAACATAATTAGTTCAACTTGTATACCTCAGAAAACCTTTAAAATCAAAATTCGAGAACTTGGATCTGATTACTTAACCAAGTAGAGTTTGATGATAAATTGGTGAATCAATTTAAACTTAGCGCTGCTATTAATAACCATTTGAAAATATCCTTTCTGATTATCTTGGAATATTTAGAAATAGCTTAATGTTTCTTAATTTAAAGCTATAAATTAATATGAGCGTGGAGAGAATTTCAACTAAATTATTTGATCGAAAATATGGATAGTGTGATATTCCTAGTGATTTAGATTATTTTTTAATAAAAAATTTTCTCCAGAAATTTCAAATTAAAAAAAAAAATTGTAATGAATTCCGATATTTAGTACAAATATGACAAATAAAGCAATAATTTGGTTACTTTGCAATATCTGATTGTTCACTTTTATGTCTCATAAATTATCTTTGACAACTTCATTGATCTATTATCATCATCACCTTACAAATATCTTTTTCAAATCTTCTCTCCTTCTCTCTTTCTTTCCTTACAAATCTCATAAATTTCAATTATGAGCTACTTAAAGTCCATTCATTCGAGTAGACTTCAAGCACACAGAATCGCAAAAACTTTTTTAAAATTCAAAATTTTCAGATAAATACTAAAAAGAAAATAAAGGACACTCATCTCAACCTTATTTTAATTGCAAATTAAAACTCTGTTTGATTTAGAGGTATTTGTTTCCTAAATTTAGCTGTCCAGCTCTTAAATTATCCCAATCCCGAATCGAAAAAAAGACAGAAAAAGAAAATCGATAAAGTTTTCCTTAGTGAGAAAGAAAAAGAGAGATAGGACGATAGGACACTTAGATAAATCAACAATCCCTCTATTCTCTACTGTACTATGCAAAGAGCATAGTTATTCTATTATTGGAAATCCATCTATAATAATGTGTTTTTCAATATTAAGGTTAGATCGATAATAATAAGAGCAACATTGTTTAGTTCGTGTAATTCAATGAAAGAGAAAAAAATTTCAATTCTTTTGAATATTTAAAAATTCATATAATTGTATCAATATGATTATATGGTAACAGAGATCGTAATCAGAGTCATTTTAAAAAAAGAAGTCAATAATTAAAAGTTTATTTAAATCTAATTTAATAATTTATCTAAATTTTATGATTAACATTATTTTTCGTTAAGTTTAAAAAATTTAGCTTATTTGCTATTATTATCTTTTTAAAAATAACTTACCTATTGTTGTTTGATAAATTTTAAACTATCGTAACCCTCTAGAGCATCTGTAATAAGAAAAATAGCTTCATTATTAATTATCAAAGCCTTTGCTTTTAAATCATGAATAAAACAATAATGTTTAAAATTTACAAGATATTATAAAAAATAAATAACAGTAAATAATAAATTATAATCAATAATATTATTAAAAAGTTAAGATTTTACAATTACATAAATAATCGTGTAAAACTGTATTAAATTAGAAATTCCATCATTTTACACAATCAGTAAGAGCACATTTACGATTATAAATATTTTCGTCAATAAAAAGATTAAACTTTTTAAATGTTAGAAAAAAGATTTTTAAAAGTTTTTTTCTTAATTAACAATCAAAAAAGTTGAAAGCAATATGCAAATGTGAGAAAAGTTTGACCATAAAATAATACATTTATTCTGTCATTAAAAGAAAACAAGTAATGTGCATCTTCTATCTTTGCACATTTAAAAAGAAAAATAAAGAAAAAAAAAATAAAAGAAAAAGAAAAAAAATGAGTTTCATTTACCTTTTTAGAAGTATAACATCATAAAGCATAAAGAATTAAATGTTGCTTAAAGAAAGTAATGCACGACTACTTGCTCAACATCAAAGAGCATATTCATCTTTTTATAGCTATACTTTTTTTTGCTCAATCTTTTATCTAATATACACATATTTTAATTAACTTTTTTCGAATGAATAAATCATAAGCATGAATTTAGAAATTCTTAAAAGGTTCAATGACACTCGGACTTTATTTATATAATCGTGTATATACTATGTGGGTGGATCTCGTTTTGGAAGGATTTATAGGATAAACATGTTTTCGTTTATTTATTAGAAATTCAAGCCAATACTAGAATTTTAGATGAACTTTTATAGAATTTATTTTATTATACACTAGTACACTATGAGTAAATTACGCTACAAGAGAATACTTAATTTTACTCCTACCTCAACAGTAATGACCACTTTATTAAATACAAAAGTAAGACATTTCTTACATTTAAAATTAAGCGAGAGTAAGGAACTACTTTAATTCCACTAATCTAAAAGTTTATGAAATTTAATAAGTTATTTAAACTTGTACTAAATTATTAAATAGACTAACAAAAGTTTTGATTTTTTCTTTCTATGAAACTCAATATTTAATATTCCTACAATGACAAACAAGCTCTCAAATATTCCAGCACCCAAAACTACATGTTTTTGAATGCCAGTGTGCATGATATACCATTGTGTTCAGATCGTTGAGCGTTTGGACCCTTTTAGTCCATCTATTAATTTAAGTAATAGGTAGAAATGATTATTATTATTTGGTTGCATGAATCAATACCAAACATACATATATAGTAAAAACACTTTCAATAACCGGAGAAGTAACGATGTCGACTGTTCATTTGACCAAAGTAATGCAATTGATCAATCAAGATGATTTAATTAATAAATTACTCGAGTGCATATGCTACTGATATACGTGAGTTATATGTATACAAAAGCATACTTACACTCCTTCTAATATCGACACAAAAAGCACGAGAGATATGTGGCTTTGAATCTTTTGTTTGTTTTTCGCAACCAGCTTGTCGACATTCTCAAATGCACAATGGAAGTTACTAAATTAAAAATATATTAATAAAATTTATATTACTAATGAATTATTTTTTCGATGATATAAATTAATTGGATGATGTAGATAAAATTAATAGAATAATAATTATTTTAAATAAAAAAAAAGAAATACGGTATACAGTTTTTTTTTATTTCAAAACAGTATAGAAACAAATTTTTTTCAGAAATTCGTATTAATGGGAAGTAAAAATTTGTACTTCACTATATTTTACAATTTTCAAAATCCATTTACTAATGGATATTCGATAACCTACAATTTTTTGTTCTGAATTAATAGAAAAATTTGAATTTTTTTTCATTAATGGTCTTTTTTTTGAATACTGGGAAAAGTTCTACAAAATTTTTGACCTAAAATGATTTTACGGTCAATATCTTTGTTAATAGCGTATGTATTGCCAATAAGTAGAAGTTATTTTACTGCAATATGTGTTCTAAATAAGTTATACTAAATTTTTTTTTTTAAATATATATATTCAATAGCGATAATAAAAAAAATATAAAAACATAATAATCGAACTTCTTCGTCGTTATAGTAAATAGTACTCAGATAAATCTTGAAATAATACAGTATTAAAAGCGAGCTTTGTATATTAATGACAATATTTACATTATTGTGATGATGTTCAACTGCAAGTTATAATTCTATTTCACAATGAGTACGTTACGAATAAATATAAATAAAAAATATAATTATCGTGTAGTGTTATACATATTAAATAATAGAAACTCGTTATCACAATTATTACGCAATAAGAAATATATTTTTATACTGTCTTTATCTCTATGATATATTTATATCTCTTTGTCGTCATGTATTTCAGATTAGTCGTTTTCCTTTCTTCTTTTATATTCTCTTCGCATTTCTGTTCGTCTTTTAAGTTCATTCAGTTCACGTCAATTTATCTCTCTCTATCTCTCTCTAACGCTTTTTCTCTTTAGTCGTTAAGATTTGCTACCTTTTTTTTTACTATCTTACAACCGGAGTCTCTTTTATTTTTTTTTCTTTCACAGAGACACCCTAGTATTCATTTAATTTGAAGCTTTCTTTTTTTTGTTCATTTTCTATTTAGTTTTTTTTTGTTGGAAAAAGAGCTCATCCGCCCTTAACTTGCTTTCCCTAATTAATATTAGAACGTTATCATGCGTTCTTAAAAGAAATGGAGCAGAATATTAAGCATATACACCAAAAGAATTAGAAGAAACAGTCGAAGATGATTAGCTAACAAAAAAATAAGAAAATTGTCCACAATTAATTATAATTTGTGTAAGTTTTCAAAAAAAAACTTAGGATTCTGGCTTAAAGGATATTATCTGTTGGTTTTCATAAGCGCCTACGAAAAATATAACGCTTATGAATGACATAAGCTTGTTAAAGTTGGCTAGATTAAATTGATAATACTATTGTTTACATGTTATTTTGATCTTAAAAAATATATATATATATATATAATGATTAGATTTTTAACTTTGGAAAATGTTGGTTTCAAGAGTTCAGTACAATTGTCATTTTGATTCTAGTCATTTCTTTGAAAATCCTAAGCATGTACAAAATAATAATTTAAAGAAAACAAAATAATTATTTTAAATCATTAAAACTTTTATAAGCTTGTAAGTGTAAGTTTTAGAAGGCTTGTTTTCAAGCTTCATGTGCATACATTTAGTAAAGATAAAATCATAGGTAACTATATCCAACGTTTTGGTACGTACGTACGTTGGTCTGTACTACTTCGTCGCTCAAGCTTTTAAGTAACAAGAGAGGATGGTCGAGGTACGCCCAGGCAATCGCGTTTGTGAAATTGTGAACAGCTAGCTGGAGTCAAAGAGGAAGAGAGAGAGGAAGAGAGAAACGCTTCATGGTTTACAGAAAGATAGCCTTTTGGTTACATGTTAATTTTGTTCAATGAGACGATAAAAATAAATTTGGTATTAAATAAGTCCGTGTTCAAATGTTTGGTAAAAAATTTTGTATACATATTTTGTTTATGAGAAGCATGATAAGCAATGAGTTATTTTTTAAATTGCATATATTTTTATTATGATGTTATTAAAACGTGATTTGAAAAACAAATCAATAGAATATAAGGATAGGTTATAAGTAAATATGGATTTTTTAGTGAAAAGTCATAATTATTTTTTTTTGTCCAAAGGCCGTCAAAGTCAGATAAGGCGTCTGGGGCTATAGGGCTGGATGGGGTTCAGGGGTGGAGCCCTGGTGGAGTAAAGGGGGCAAAAGCCCCTTCTATCAGAGATGGGGGTGGAGCCCCCACCTAAAAAAAATATTTAAAAATTCTTCAAATATAAAAATAAAATTGACGAACAAAATTAAACTATAAAAAAATAATTAAGAATTTTTAAATATAAAAACAAAATAACACAAACTGAAAAGGAAATAATTTCAAAATAATAATAAAAAAAAATTTTTAACGATCAATACAATTAAATCTTATAACTCCGTATTTCTCTCCCTTTCTTTCTAATATATATTGAGTAAATATTATTCATTAACACATACACAGTGTAGTATAGATATAAGAAAAGGATAGTGATAGTAAAGAAAGCTAACCAGTTCACTCTGTTATATTCAAATTCCAAATATTAGTTTTTCTTCGAATTCTTTTAGACGCAGTCTAGGACAAGACTTTAGCTGTTTGGAGCCTAAGGACAAAAAATTTATTTTCTGTATTATTAATGTATGAAAAGTAAACTTTATGCTATCAGCAAATTTTCTTTTTTAATATAGATTAAAAAATCACAATAAGTCAAGTTTAATTAAATATCTACGAAAAAAATGCTTTGAAAAACCTAACCTTAAATGTTTAAAAATTAAATATTCTATGGATGCTATGAAAAGAATTCTAATTGAATATGTTCAAGATAATTTTAATTTAAATAATTAATTAAAACTAATAATTTATTCAAATTTATTTAGATTTAATTATGTGCATAATCAATTTTTTTCAAAAAAATTTTTCTTAAACGCCGCACGTAAAGCTCAACTTCAATAGAATTAAAATTAAATTTAAAAAGTATTTTAAAAAATATTCATATTTTATTAATATCCAACTATTAAGTTATAGTTTCTTATACGGCCTACTTCGGACATAAAATCATCTATGTCCTTTAGCCGTTTATTTAGGTGGAATATGAATCTCGAACAATGTTTACCGCTTGAGCAGAAGTCTACCTTGGGCGCGCTTCGCGCAATCTCGGCAACTTAAGTTCAAGCTAGAAACATTGTTCTCGATTCATATTCCACCTGAATACGGCCAAAGGACATGTATAACTAATAAACCTTATAGTAATATAATTAATTTTTATTCGTGCAAATTTCACTTGCGAATATTAGTTTAAATATGTATTGATTCCAGTAATAACTAAATTATTAATTTTTTGCGTAAAAATGAATCTGAAATGCTATTTGTTGTCAGGATCATTTTTACTATCTGAATGGATAAAATTAGGACGAATATTAGTAATCAAAGTTATCGTATCACAACACCCCACAATGGACTCAGTTTTTAAGTCCCCTGAATTTAGTTTAAAAAAACACAGGGATATATACTTTTATAGCACTAAATCCGCGTTTTCTACACCATCTAGCGGGAGCTAAATACAACTTTTTTGAATTGTGTAAAAAAGTACTACCGTAAGAAATCTCGCACTTTATTATACTGTTCAAAAAAGTAATATCGAAATCACGCATCACAATCACTCTTTGTATATATATTAATACGTAGAAATGTCTTTTCACACATGATAATACGTAGAAAATCAATCAAAAAATATAAATACTTTAATAAAGAATTGAAAACATCAAGAAAATCAAAACTATAGTTTATAAATTACTGTTGTACTGTGAATTGTCGAAACATATAAAACATCTGTGAGTGGCGCGCATGCGTATACAGTGTACAGCCTAACAATGAGAAAGAGAGAGATGGCTGTATGTACAATAAACTAGATGCTTTGCTTTGTCTGACCCGTGTATACATAAATCTAAATAATCGGCAAGTTCTCTTTTTATCATATTGTATTTAATTAATAAAATATCACTGACATCAATACTTATTTGATATAATTTCACAATCTAAGAATATTTTTGGAATCGTTTTTGTTTTTTTTTGTTTGCGACGGGTCTATCATTGATAGTAAATAGTTTTAACTTTTTTTCGATTTATCATTCGTGGTGTGCATAGTTTTGCTGATATATAGCATTCGTTTTTATTTACGAATTATCATTCGCGGTGTGTATAGTTTTTGATAATATTGATTTTCTGGAGTATTAATTACGTGTGGCGAATTTATCTCACACGTGCTATAAAATAATATACGATACGTGTGCTCGAAGTGGTCCTCTTACACGACGTGCATAGCACCCTCGCTGCGCTCGGGCGCTAACTGCACGCTGTGTAAAAAAGGACCACTTAGAGCACGTGTATCGTAATGTACTATTCTATGCTAGGCATGTAATTTCGTTTCCCTCTATATTGCCTAATCAATATATTTTTAAATCCCCTACGGAAAAAACCAAATGCCAATATGAGGATATTAGAGCTCTTTCATCATTTTTTATAATTAAGTGATCAATAATAGCACTCGTGAGAATATTTTACGCTTAAAATAGAATGATTTTTTTCATTTTTTTAAATTTTATTTGTGTTTTTTGTTTGACTATTAAACAAGCAGTAGCGTAAATTATAGAAACTGTAATTTTGATGAATTCAAATAGTTAATATTTTACTAATTTCTACCCTTTTTCGTAAAATTTATATTTTTGTTCAACTTTGAGAAAAAATTACTGGAAAACTTGTTGTATAAGGAACTATAACGTATCAAGGGGCGCGGCAGCGCCCCCGATGGCAAGTAGGCGAAGCAATCGGGCGCTCCAAGCCTTTATATACGTTAAGTTTTCGTGTTTAACCTCGTAATTGAAAAAAAAATTTTTATTTTAAAAGATTTTTTTATATTTTATTATTGCTGAATCTTTAAAAAACTATTTTATTTATGTTTTTAAAAGATTCAACATAATTTGATGAATACTTTTTGTGTAACGTAAGTTTTTAAGTTCGTAGCAGACGGCATTACTATTTTACTTATAATTTTTCTCCAGTTTCTTCAACTCATATATATAGATATACTGCCGTGCTTTTCTCCAGTTCATCAATTCTTTAACTTATGTATATATATAGGTATACTACCACACGTCTTTTTCTCCAGTTCGTCGATTCTTCGACTTACAAATATATAATATGAAATAAAAATAGATAATAAAAATAGGTACTACATTTTAATAAAAAAAGAGTGCTGTTTATGATTTGAATAATAAGGTTATATTTAATTTTTTTTTCGAATTTCAAAAATACATTTCATTTGTTTTTAATTTGCATATAATGTACATTTTTAAAAGTATTTGAATTTTACATTCTTTTAACAATATTTTGTAAAAATTGTTTTGAATTTTAGTAAATACAAGTTTCAATTTTTGGAAGTTACAAATTTAAATTATTTCTTACGATTCAAATATTTTTCATAGTTTTTTTTTTATTTTGCTTAACTTTTGTAAATACAAATAAAATATTTAAAAATCGTCATTAGAACAATATAAAAGTTTTTGAACGTAAAATAAAAGAGATCATATTAAAGAAAAGAAATGACAGATTGTAATCACATAATGGCTCAATAAAATTGACATGTACTGCTAAAAAAATATAATATCATTGAATCAATCATTTCTTTTCTTTTTTATTAATAATTTGATATTCTTAAATATAAAAGTTTGTAAATGTTACATTATATTAAATTTTTGTATGGTTTTTATTTTCAATTTATTGGGACTTGCAAGGGGAATATCTAGATATTAGAACTAAAATACTTTTTCTACTTTTGCGATATTTTTTCTTACATAAAATTCTAAAGATAGTCCATATCTATAATATCTATAAAATAATTCAATGAAATTTAAAAATAAATTCACGTAAAAATGAACGAGAACAGTCATAAGTAAAAACCTAAAAGAAATTTTTATTTTATTAAATCTCTGTAACCAACAAACTGAATATTATAAAAAGCTTACCTTTAAAAAGGTATAGCAATTTATTTTAATTAACGATTTTAACTATTTTGATGTCTTAAACATATTATAAATTATTTTTTTAGTGATAAAATCAAACCTTGACATTAGAATTTTATGAAATCATGAAACAAATGTCAAGTATTTTTTTTATAATTGAATTTTACATGGTTCACAGAATTAATCCATTTATTTAGTATTTGAAACTATCGAATCTTGACATTAAAATTTCATGAAATCACGAAACAAATGTCAAGTATATAGTAAAAGTGATAAAACTATGGCACCTTACCATAATTTTTAACAAAAGATTTTTCAAATTTTTTTTTTATAAATAAACGTTAAATTTTACTAACCAAATTACTTCTTATCTTTTTTTATCATTTATTTAAAAGTGTTCTGAAATTTTTTAAATCTTATTAAATATTTACAAAATTACTTGCTAGGCCCGTTGTACACAATATTGTATTTTATGTTCAGTATATTTTTCAGAAGCGTATCATCTTAATACATTTAAATAATTGTATATTACCTGTATCTTACACCTATTATAATTTCTAGTTCAAATGTTAGAACATACATTCATTAAGCATTTCACCAATAAAATATTTATCCACGGGCCTAGCAAGTAATTTTGTAAATATTTAATAAGATTTAAAAAATTTCAGAACACTTTTAAATAAATGATAAAAAAAGATAAGAAGTAATTTGGTTAGTAAAATTCAACGTTTATTTATAAAAAAAAAATTTGAAAAATCTTTTGTTAAAAATTATGGTAAGGTGCCATAGTTTTATCACTTTTACTATATACTTGACATTTGTTTCGTGATTTCATGAAATTTTAATGTCAAGATTCGATAGTTTCAAATACTAAATAAATGGATTAATTCTGTGAACCATGTAAAATTCAATTATAAAAAAAAATACTTGACATTTGTTTTTAGATATTCAACGTTTTTGAAACTATGCTTTTTACGCGAGATTGGGCCGTCAGAAAAAAAAGAATAAAAACCGACAATTCACAAAAGTCACTCTTCGAATTCGTATTCATACGGGTTGCTGTTACTGCTATTAATATACATACTTATATTCTTTACTCTTTTTTTGTCTCTCTCTCTCTTTTTCTCATAAATATTACTCCGCTTAGGAATATGCACGAATGTACATGTAGTTAATATTGATGTATTACGATACAATCACGGGATAAAAATAATGAATGATATTAAAAAGAACTAATTCTAATAAAAATAGCATACTATTCATCTAGGGAAAAAAGTTTACTATCAAATGCTCGTATATAAATTGGCAAATACCCGAGCAATTGATAGTCCCATTTATTCCCGAGGCTAACATACAATTTTTTCTTATTCCGGGCGAAAAGTGCGTCCAACTTTCCCATCCTAATAATTCATTTTTGATGAAAAATCATTAAAATAAAAATATGGCGATGAATCGCCTGCTGCTTTCGACCAAATATGCTCTGGCCTTCTCTGACCCTGATGATAAATAATTAAAATAAACTATTAATATTTCGCTCTTTTTATAATTCACTTTAATTTATATTTAATAACAATAAAACAAGTTAAATTTTAGTAATAAAATGTTTATTATATACTCTAATTTCTCATAATAAAACAAAAATTGTTATAAGAAAAAAAGAGAAAAAGACACCTTGCAGCCGACAAATAAAGAAGAATAGACATAATTCCCTCTAGTCTTAGCTGCTTTTATAATACATATAAGAGAAAGAAAGAGAGAAGGAGAGAGTCAATGCTTATAGCCGGTGGATAGAAATAGATAGACGTAACCCTTTCTATTCTTAGCTGTCATGAAAAGCAGAGCAGCGAGTCGAACTGGGCAAACGTCGAAACGACTGCGCATCGCTATGTGACCGATTCATCCGTGGATAACGCCTTGTTTTTTTCGCAGGATATTTAAATTTTCAGTTTAAAATCTTACCTTAATTTTACTCGTATAACTTGAAGTGAAAAAATCGACTTTTTTTTAAAATTGTTTAATTGAAACTAATAATCACTTTGGATCGTTTAACTTGATCGGTTGAATTAGATTGACTATTATTTTCAAAAAAATATTTGTAATGATGAAAAATTGTAAGACACTACTGTAACACTCGAATTTATTCAGACGTTATATCCCGAAATCTTTTATATTGAATGTTAGATAGAGCCTATCTTTGGTATCAGGTAGACTGCAAATATGCGATGAATTTATTATGTCTACACCTGTAAATGGCAAACATACTTGAAAATTTAAAAAAATTTCTTAGAGTTAAACGGGGATTGCGACATTAACAGATGTTCCACTTTTTCTACAACCATCTGTGTTTACTATTGATTTAATAACAACATCTAGTAAATGAAATATATTTAATAATACTATTTGCCATAGACAAATATCTGAATCTGTACGCATCACTTATGATGTCTCAATTATATCAAAAGAAAACAAAAATAAAAATGAATATTTAAAAAAAAACAAATTTTAGGCCTTGATCATAACTGAGAGAGGTAGTAGATAGAAAAACTTATTTTGATTTGAATCACATACATATTTATAACAATAATTTTTGCAAATTTTAATAAGGTTATGAAAAACATGTGAGTCCATATTAAAAATAAAGCCATACTAAATAAATTCAACTCATTCAATTTCATATTTTAAAATAAAACCCTCAGTCTTCTTAGATCAAATGATTTTAATAAAGGTGATAGTAATTGGAACCTTTTTGTTGACTTGTCTTATATTTTTTTTAAGTCCCATTTCTTTTAAGACACAAACAACGAAGTCACTGCAGATACTCGCGAAAGTTTCATTTAGCTCGACCTCTTTTTGTATGTATGTGGCATACTGTTTAAAGGAGAAAGAAAAAAATAACAAAAAAATATTGGATTTTTTCTTTGTAAAGCCATGAGCTTTATAACCTAAAGCAAAAGGTGAATCAAAAACTTTACTTTTTTTTATAAGTTTGCACGTCTTTCTAAAGAAAAAGAGATGGAAAATAAGAATACTTTATATTCTTTCAAGTCCAAGAAGTTTTGTATCGGTACTGAAGCTTTTTCTTCTATTCGTTTACTGAAAGTATTAGCGTATTAATGTGAAAGTCTACTTTTCTAAGTTCTTCTTCAATGTTATACCAACGAACTTTTTCAAAGAAAGGGAATAGGACAAAAGCTATCTATATACGGTATATTTATAAAAGTTTTGACTTAAGTTGAGATTGATTATTGGATATTTTTTCTCGTTGTTGGAGCTAATAAGATTAAAATCTGAGTGACTTGTAAAAGTACATTGAAGTGTAAAAATTTTATGCATTTATTTATTTTTAAAAAAATTTGATTTTATAAAAATGTATGCAACATTTCATGGCAAGTAGATAACGATTGTAAATCTATTTATATATAATTAATATTTGATAAACAAATATTCAATTCATTTATTAACCTAACTTTTATTTCTATGCATTTCTTAATTTAAAATTCGTACGAAAGAGAAAGTTTCAATTTGTAACAAATAAGAACAATATTTATCAATATCATTAATTTTGTGTTTTTCTCTGTATACAACAGCTATATCTAGAAAATCTAATTAGAAGCTTCAATTTTACTTATTCATTACTCTAAATATTGAAGTGTAAATATTTCGAAATCACGACAAACAGTAAGTAATGTATAAAACAGTAAGTGATTATCATATCCGCCACAAAAATATGTCATATCTTATAATTAAAGTTGTTTAATAATTGATTCTGGAAAATTTAACGGTATTATTTGCTATTTGCGTTGTACTACAATTTTATTTAAAAATTAATAATACTAGTATACACGATAGCCACTTTCATATTAAGCTTAAATTTATCTGGTTTTTGTTTCAGATAATGCTTTGATAAAAAAAAACACCAACACCGGTGATATCTGTCTTTTTTGTATGGCTATGCAGATTTCATCATTTTAGATGTATTTATTATGCAAAATAAAAAATAAATTTTTTTTGCATGCTTGAATAGTGTATTTATTGGGCAACACTGCAACTACTGAAGATAAATCACAAAATTATTTTAATTTAATTTTGTAGAAGTCGAAATTAATCCCTTAAAAACAAAAGGGAACATTTTCAGATGCCTCATATGCACTGCATATTATATTACTCTAGTAGCAAATGATTTGGAATGACATAACTTATAACTTATAGAAGTCAAAAAAAAGCTTTCTAAAAAAACAAGCAATTATATCGGTTGATTCCAAAGGAATCCAAGGAATCAAAGGAATACCGATAATTTGATTGAAAGGCATACAACGACTTTTTTGTATATTTGAAAGTAAATATTTTTGACAGTTGTACATTTTTCACAAATGATAATCAAGACTTTATCGAGTGATTATCTGATGATGAATGAATTTGTTGTAAAATTATAATTTTTCTTAAAAAGTAAGAGTATTAATAACAGCTAGAATTTCAGGTTAAGTATTTAAATAATAGTATATTACACATCTAAGGAGATGAAGAATTGGCAAGTCCATAGCACATGTGAATTGCGACCCAAACCAGAGGCGAGGGTGGCAAACATGTGCTATGGAGTCGCCATTTTACCTTCCGTGGTGTATACTATTTTATGCCATACCCGAAAATACAACTTTTTATTTTTCGGTGCCGAGACGAAAGTTGTACTTTCGGACAGGGTATGGCAAAAAAATAATTATTGAAAAAATGTTTCTCGCACTCAGAGCGCAAAATACTATTTTGACCAGCTGTTGTGAAGGAGCAAAATACCTCTTTGCCTCCCTAGGGAGAAAAATGAATTCGAACTTATAAAAGACTCGAGAATCTAACCCGATATCTTTATACGCTAGCCAGTATATGTAACTCGATACTGTAACCCGTTATCTTTATAACCAGTCAAATATTTTACTTTGGATTGTGAATTCTGCGAATTGCAAAATTCTCCGAATTGCAAAAGGTAGAAAAATTTCTTGGAAAAATTCGAATAAATTAATAACTGTTTTCAAACTATTTAGTATTTTTTTAGTATCATTAATTTAATAGTTATAATGCTCATCACATCAGCCAAGTGCTCAACCCCAAATCATAAATTCTTATAAGTTAAGGGTGGACAAATTCCACGAAAAAGTTTATAGCTGCTTTTAATTCATTCCTTCAGTGTGAGACGTACCTTGCTCGTCGCATTAAAGAAATTCTTTCATTTCACGTTTGTGTGTATTTTAAATATGTGAATATTAAAAAATTGAATAACGAATCAGAATCTGATAGTAAAAGTGGAGTGCCCACAGAAATACTTGAACAAGCAAAGATGATTACTTTAAATTTGCTACCGTAAAAGTCTAAAATGAAATATATAGCTACGTATAACGAGTTATTTTGAAGAGTTGTCAAGAGATGTATGAAATTAAAAATAATATTTTTAGCGCTCTTCGTGTGAGAAAATAGTATGTGCAACGCGGGAACATATAGGTGTTTGTCGACTCGTGCGATTTGTCGCTTTCGCTGCGCTCAAGCGCCAAACTCGCACTCGTCGGCAAACACCTATTTTGCTCCCTTGTTGCACAATGTACTATTTGCTTTTTAAGATACACAAAATTCTTTAATCTAACTCTGAATGTTTTTAATTATTATAAGTTCAGGTATTACGTATTTGTTGATGTACACGCTTGTGAATTTGCATAATAAAAGCACAATGATGGAAAAAGATATTTCATTTCACTGCCAAGCAAACATTGCTTGGGTTAATAAGATAATATAGCCTTATACCGCTTTCCTGAGTTGACAAGGAAGATTTTGCTTGGATCTCGGTCAAAAATCGCCTTGTTTTTTTTTCAGTGTATCAGAATCCTAAAAGTTTTGGATGAATACGTAGATTAAACTATTTTGAAACTTTTTTTCATTGTGCTTGTTATTAGTAAAAAGGAGAGGCAGAAAATCTAATTAAACATATCTCGGTTAACTACCTGGTCTACATAATAATTTGTCGTTTTAATGATTACCTCTAGTGAGATCAGGATTGATAAATGATAACTTGGATAATATTATAACTTCGTTACTTTAATCACTTCAAAAGAATTGAATACAAATTTAGTACAAGTACTTTAGGTACATATTACTTTAAAGGCTCCCAGGTAGAATCTGATTCCATTTCCAAGCTATTTCTTAGTCATTTTTATTGCGCATATGCTACAAACAAGCTTGTTTTAATTTGCAGTTCCTAGCAATATAAATTCCATAAGTAACGCTTTTTCTTACATTTTACCGACATTTACAGGATTGCAGATTCTTAAATAATTAAAAGGTATTATTATTCTTAAATAATTAAAAGGTAATATTAATCCTACATTACACTTGGTTAGAAAAAAATAAGTTTGAGACGAATTTTAGATTATGAATACGCGTTAATCACAATCTCTAGTTCCAAGCAATTTTTTTCACATCGCGACAAAGTAGTTATCACAATGTTTTCTTAGTATAAATATTGATTAATTCTTTGATAGTTTTGAGATATTAAAAATATAAAAATTTCGACTCATTTTTAATTCTTATTTCTTAGTTTAGAATCCAGTTGAAATGTTTCAAATTCCACCTCGCATTACTTGAAAGACAAAGCAACAAATGTGTTCGTTTTATCAAATCAATCATCACATAGTTGATTCTGATAAATTTCAGACGTATATAATTGATAAATTTTTTAATTACGTTACAAAAAGAAAGTTCTGTATTAACTGCAAATCTGGAGGATATTCTTTATACTCTTCGAGTTTGACATCACAACCTGCGTCATCGATTTAGAGATGAACCTACAACGTCAGTAACTACTCAACAGCAACAACAGTAATAAAATGTTACAGAAGCTACAGAATCTTTAGTTGTGAAGCCTCCTTGAATCACAATGATTGCTCATGCTATTAAAGTAACTACTCCTTGCTCGATTTTTTAACGATATTAACAGATGCACACGCATACTTATCGTCCCATTCTTAAAAACATCACCTTTCATTAAATATCTCATTTGGTGATTTAAAAAGCAGTACAAACTAGTTCCTACATCTGAAACTAGAATCCGTACTGCTTAGTGTTATATTGCAAAAGATCAGATAATTACAATATCTTCTCACATTGATAATATAAACTTTTGGAAATTATTTGCTCTTATATTGTCTTCTTTTTAATTAACTATTCTTTACCTTACACTTACGAAAGGATTGTGGCTCGACAATTCATAACCATAATCAAAAGATCCAATTGGAATTATTATTGATGCAAATTTCTTCTCTAGTATTCTTCGAAAGGATTTACATAAAAGCAGTGATGGAAACATTATTGCTCAGACAATAGGATTTGTACGAATCCTTGCTGGCTTGCACGACGTCATTTCGTATTGATTTATGCCCAGTAACCAATCTTTAAATTTTATAGACACAGATCTTTCATCTTTATTGGAACGTTTTTAGAACGAAGAAAAAATTTAATTGACTTCTTGTGAACTTTTTTTCAAAAAGTAAATCGATTTCCATAACAACACACAAGTGAAGCACTAAATGAATCTATATTTTGGAAATATCTTTTAAGATTGAACTTTCTTAAGTTTGAAAACTCAGATATACTGCTCTGTATTTTTATATTCCAAAAATAGATTCAAAAGAGATACAGTGGACTCTCGATACAAGGGATCGCGATATAAGGGAATCCGAGCTGTTTCTCCAACGAGTCTAAGTATGTCAGTTCCCCCACCAACTATGTAAGTGAGAGAGACACAGTATAGCAATAGAATAAGACATGGCTAAACAAAAAAACCCTAGTCTATTCCACACGCATCAGTAGGCGTGGCTACTGCGTCTACTTCGTATACACGCACGTTAAATTAAGCTTACACTACGAGACAGTGGGCGGAGCTATATCTCTTAACTCGAACGTGTTGGGGACTCTTCCTATAAGAGAATTTCCAAGAAATTTCCTCTCCTACAGCCCCGTCGATACCCTTGTATCGAGAGTCTACTGTACACAATTTCTTGAGAAATATTCGACGATAATGAAAGATAAGAAGATTTATGATCACATGAAAAATACAGAGCTACTTATATACTTCTCTTGCCCCATCATTTTATCTTTAATGAAGAATAAACCACACATCTTTTTTAATGGTTTTGTCAAATTACGCAACGAACTTGCAATTAACAATTATCTCCATGTTGATCTTAAATTATAATTAAACTGATTTGATTATATTTGAAGTTAACAAGCCTCTCTTCATTTTTTTCCGTTAGCAATAAAAACATTTTTTTCCAAATAAAATAAGTTCTAAAAGCAGAAAATGTCAACACATTTCGTGGAATTTTTGAAATCATTAACTTCTTTATACATTGAAAAGAAATTTGGTATTAGTACAACTTTAACATCATTGTAAATAATATAACTCAATGTCTTATGTTATTTCAACGTCAAGCTTGAGTTATGCAAAATCCGAGAAAAATTGAGTTCGTAGAAAATAAAGCATTGCATCGTTTCTTGATGTTAAACAACAGTTTGGTACTCGCGTAACTCCGAGAATCTTGGACATACAAAATCTCGACATTGAAGCTATTACAGGTCCAATATCAAGTTGGAGAAGTGACTAGATAGTCATCACAATACTCCTAAATACACAAACATTCTATATGTACAAAATAAAGTTTAATTTATTTCAATCATGACTGGAATTATTTCTGAGATTTTTCAATTCATACAATTCTATATTTGAGTTCAAATAAATGAATAACAAAGTTAATTCAATTCTAAATTTCTTTCCATGAATGGTCTCTTAATATTAACCTAGCGGTCAATCACTTTTTGCTAGCATCTGAATACAAGAAAATCACTAAGTTTATGATACGTTATCAAGTGCAGGTATAATTACTAAAGCCATTTACTGAAGAATCGAATTGGAAGTATTGTTCTTTGTGGATGGTTTTCCTCTTGGCAAGTTAACAGAAAATCAGAAGCAAACCCTCTGAATCATGGCAAGTCTAAAAAGTGCTGTTATTTTAACGTTTAGTGCAAAAGGCCGTAGAATTTTAGATAAAGTTAAAAAAATGTATTTTAACATTGTGGGTATATATATACATCTGAAATTTTTATAGACAGAATCAAATTTTATGATCTATCAGTAAAAACTATAAAACATGTGTCCCAGTTTTTTATAAAAAAAGATTTTCCTGTGTTTTAAGAGAACTTGAGATTCAGAGGATGAGCAGTTTTCTTTTGAGTAAAGTATATCTAATCGTATTATCTAAGAAGTTGTAGTTCTAAGATTTCAAAGGGAGAAAGAAGTTGTCTAAGTTATATAAGGAAATCATATATTTATTTGTATTTTATTTAATTACTTTTGCATAAAAAGATAAATTTTCACATATTATATTACATAAAATAGTTCATTAACCATTCTAATGGTTAATGAACACATTTTTATCCAACAAATTGTTAGATATATTTATCTCAGGTGCTTTTTTGTATTCATTTTCTAATCAATTGTCAATACAGCGAATAAATGTCCACACTTACCAATTATAATATCACATTATTATGTATATAATTTTTTTCAATGTGTGATAACAAAAAGAGACAAAGTTTCCAGTTATATTGCTTATAAGAAAATGAAGGTTAAATTATATAATTTCGAAGAAAACAATGAGAAAGAAAATAATGTAAAGGTTAAAGGAGTAAATAATATGTATATATATATATATATATATATATATATATATATATATATATGTGTGTGTGTAAGTTAAGTTTTCTATTGATATACAAGGCTAAAAACCGCAATCCCCGCATGCTATAGGCATAGGAATTTAATTAACGAAGAATGCGTAAAGGTCTTGGAAAGCTTGTAGGCGAATATTCCCAATACGCAAGCTTTTGCCGCACCACTTGCGTTGTAAATTAATATAAAGACCAACTGCATTCGCAATAATAAAGTTAATGTAGTTCGTGTTTTTTGTAAATTATTAAAATACAATTCACAATGGTTCGTAATATTGAAATTATTAAAAAATATTTTTTTAATAATAGTAAAAAAAATGGTTGTATTTTATATAATAGCCAATTGTTATTTTAATATACTAAAATGTAAAAGCAAAATATTATTTTAGAAGTTAAAATCGTATAAAGTATCTATAAGAAATACAAAGTTATTCGGAAAACATTTTCAAATAAATTTTTTAATACTACTTATTTATAGAAAATTTTCAATGGTTTTTTTATTACTCATTTTATCAAATAATTTTCTATTAAAAAAGATTTAGGAAAAAAACTTTTCTACATTATACTAAAATTTAACAAATGAATTTATAGAATAGACATGAACATTTACATATTAGAAATATTTTAAAAACAGTTTTCACCTAGTCATACATACGAATACTTATACTTTTCTATATCCATCAAATCATAACTATACAACGAGCTTTAATAATCTTGATGAAACCGACAATCTTAATAAAAATCTTTCCTATTACAATTACGTTAACAATCCACTCGTACCTGTTTTCATCAAGCTATTAAAAAAAAGTAACTATACTCATTTTGTGAAATTCTTTTTAGAATCTTTCTTTCATTAACCTCAAAATGAATAGATCGTTTCAACACTTACATCTTTCCTTCTAAACTCGTTTCCTACTTTTTCTGGCCTTTCCTCTCCATTACTGAAATTATCGCTTGAGCTTTTAAAGGGTTTCTGTACGTTGCCGTTGTTGAGATACGTCATTGGACGAAAGTGCATCCTCTCTTTGCCTTGCTTTTGCTTTGCTTTGCTTCACTTACCGGATCGATGACACAAACGTGCGACGAAGAGAGAAAGAGAGAAAGAGAGAGAGAAAGTTTAGTAAAGCGAGTGAATGCGCCAAGCTATCTATAACATCACATCGGTCGGCCGCGCGCGAATCTAAGAATTGGGTTAGCTCGATTATCGACTGGACTACTCGCTCCTCTTCACCTACAAATACACACATATACACATAATACACATTCACATATATGCTGCACACATACATATACATCTCTCCCATAGGTAATGCAAGGTATAAAGTTTATAGATACATGTAGAGGAATGTGTGCAGTCAGCAGCACACCTGATACGTCTCTCGTTAAACATAAATCGCTGCCATTGAAATTCATTACTTATTCGCGTTACTCAGTGCGGTTTCCGCAGTTTTATCGAATCTCAACACTCCCACATCTGCATCCATATACACACACGTACATGTGGGTATGTGCGCGGGTACACACATACGTATATATTTATCTACACATAGATGTAAGCTTTTTTTTAGATTCGTACGCCCCTCGTACCGACTAACCAGTCCCTCTACACTCCTGAACCACCACTTGCGTAAATTGATAAACTATAACCAATTGTTTTCTTTATTTATAAAATATGATTTGTACTTAACAGAACATTAACATTATGATTTCAAGAGAAGATTATTTTTTTAAATATTTTAAGAATATAGCACGTATAAAACATTAAATGATGTGAATAAATGTTTATAACGTGCTGAATCACTTTTTAAATATTTAAATGTCATTTCAATTATATTATTTAATCGGGATCGGAATTTTTCTTTGATTTCAACATTATAAAAATTTTTACATATCTTCCAACATCTTGTAGTAGTAACTATAATATTTAAAAATGAATATTTTTAGCAAATCATTAAATTTACTTAATATTCGATACTGTGTAAATTCATTAAAATTATTTTTATCTTCTATATATTGCTGATCTTCTTTTTTAATACATTCTCTCATTTGCTGATATATAAACTTGGATGCCCATGAGATAATTTGCAATATCATGGTATAAAACAGTTTTTATCTTTTTAATTATTAAGAAATTTATGACTTTCATTTCCCCACATTAATTTTTTGTTTATTTTTATATTTTTGCTAAATGTAAGCATTAATAATAATGTTTTACGTTTCCTTGCGTGTCCTTATCTGGTACACTTATTGTGTAATATTATTTATTTTATTAACCAATTTAACTAGCAATATATACCCTCTCAGACTACGAAACACATATGTTGTTTAGCGGAAAATAATTAAATTTTTTTATTTAAATCTTGTTTCATAACATCATTATTAGATATCTGAAATTTTTCAAATTATTTTTGTATGGAAATAGCTTGAAACAATTACAAATTTTAAATCGTATAATAAATTCTACGATCTCTGAGAAAGTATAATGCCAAAACAGTTAATAGCATTTTCTTATATTTAAATGTATGTGCGTTGTACATGTGTGCACAAGTGATTCATATATTTGAAGGTATGAAAAATAAAACAAATATAGGCTCTTGAATTGATTACTCAGATATCCAGTTAATTATTTTCATTATCCGGTTTAATAAAGCTCAGAAAAATAATTTACATCACTAAGTTAATTTAAGTTATTGCGAGTATAAGGTAGTGAATAATTTATTCAGTTAATGGTTTATTCAAGCGATTTAACGCAGCTGTGCGTAATTACATGAACTTACTTCTAATCATAAAAGCTAAACTTCATCAATAATGAAAATTACTTTGTTACTTCATAAATTATTGTGCAATTTTTTATTTCGTTTTTAATAACAATGTTCTATGGTTTACTTTTATCTTTGATTTACCTAAACATATATTAAAGAAAAAGTTTAAAGAAATAACGAATTTGGATTCTCAATTTTAAAAATAAAAAATTTTTTAGAAACCATCAATATTTAAATAGAAATGTATTTAATTATTTAAAGAATTTTTTGAAGATTAAATGCAAACGTCTTTTGAACATTAAAAGCTCAACGAATATTTTGAAACAAAGTAAAACATTTTAATAAATAATTCGATTTCTTGCCGCTGTCATTATTTCATTGTTAATAATTGATAATTAATTTACTTTATTAACTCAATTTTATCGAATTTTATACGATTATTAAATAAAAAATATAGGTTGAATGAATTGACTAAATATCGTAGAGATATTTCAATGGTTATAATTTAATCACTTAATAATATTTATTTTTACGATTGCAAATATATAATTGGAAATTTGCATTCTTGTGTCTTTTACGAAAGGTAAATCCAATAATTTTAACATTGACATATTAAAAATTAATTAAATTTTTTGTTAATATTTTGTTTTTTAATTAATTTTAAAGTATTTGGCGATTATGTGTCTGGAGTATTATTTATAAGGTATATTAATTATAAGATATTGACACTTCAGTGCAATATTTAAAAAAAAAACACAATTCTTTATGATGATAATAGAAACTTCTAATTTTTTACCTTACTAATCTCAAGAAAAAAAAATAAACCTACTTAAAATAAAAGATAATTAACGGAAAAAAGATAGACTATAAAAAACACTTATATTTATCTTAATCTTATTCTATATTGATCAAGTAAAATCTTAAAGAAAAAAAAATTAAGGAATAAAAATATCTCCAATACTTTAATTATTGCTTTATTTTTTTATTTAAAAACCAACAGACAGAAAGAATCTTGTTATTAAAATAAAAGAAAAAAAATTTTATCTTCTTTTATAAGGTCAGTTAATTTGAGCCAATAAGCAATCCGTGCAATTCCATTGCAAGTAAGACGGAAATACCGTGTTCGATTCTAAATCGAGTCACGGTCTGTTGAGAAGTTGCACGGATATATCGATTTTATAGAAAACTCAATGAAGGTAACTAAGCCTATACATATCACGCTTTCCTGGAAAATTATTATTATATTTAGCTATCTCTTTTGGAAAATCAAACCTGATGATTCACTAATTTGAAATAAATATAATTTTGTAAAATTATAACTTTATACATACAAAGAATTTTCTCATAGTGAATATAGCCTGTAAATGGACACTTAGAGACTTTGATAGAAAATTTTTGAAATTGCACTAATATTTTTCAACGAAATTAGTTTAAATGTAGAAACTTAATCATGAGTAAAAAACCGAAAGTTTACAACTTATCCTTAATTTTTTCCAGTTACTAATTTGTATCAAGGTATTGGCTGATCAACCCTATTTATCAATTTTTAACCAGCATGATAAAAAGTTGTCAATATAACATATAGTATTGCGACGAAAAAGATACGCTCGTTCTGCTGTCACACCGGTAAAGCAGAATTTGTTTTTGGTAGTAATACTCCAAAACCACAAGGTTACGATAGTATCAGACATCATGACTTACAAACGCTTACATTTATACTATTTAATTATAAACCTTATTAATACAATAAACTTGTAATGTAACACAATAAAAACAAAGTTTTAATGTCTCGGTGTCCTATAGGTTTACTCAATGCATGGTTGTTTTTATAGAGAAATTTTTTATAAAATTTACTGCGACTATTATTACAGTTGTGGGAAAAGTTATAATTCGTGATATTTTTATAGATAGGCGTTTAAACATTATTGAAACACGAGAATAATTTCAAATATATTCCAGAAGCTTTACCATAACGAATAACATTATGTCTCATAATTATGATACTTTATTATGATTTTTGTGCAAAATTTTTCAAAAAATTAAAGTACGAGTTCAATGATTTTCGTATTAAAGATATATTTTGTGTGGTTATCAAGTGCTATAGAATTGATGTTTTACTTGTAAATAAAAAATTAAGGAAAAGGAATATATTGAATTTTGAGAAAGTCGAAATTATATTAAAAAATACCAGAAAAATTAGGTCAAGAAAATATAAATACACGCTTACATAACTTATTATTCACATCTATGTAATTTGTAATAATATTAAGTGATTTAATTGGAAAATATATAAAAATATGTAAAACTTGTACATCTCAAATAAATTATATTATCAAATTAGAAAAAAAAGTTTGCAGAACAAATCGCAAAGTAGATTGAATTTACTGAACATTACAGAGGGATACTTTTGTTATTATTTAGCATAAGCAAAAGTTATGAAACTCGAAAATTTTCATAATTAAGCTTCTCGAGCTCTCGTATAGTTTTGTCTAGTTACGTTATAAGTTATACTTACTCGTTTGTATGGAGATATGATTCACAATTTTTTTTTTCGTGCTAGTTTTTAATGAAACTTCGTTAGATAAAAGTTTTATTTAGATTACTTAAAAATGATACGATCTGAATAAAACTTGATTTTTATGCTTATTGTAATTATCTGCGAGAAGTTAAAAAATTGTATTAAATATTGATCAAAATTTATTAAGATTTTCAAGATTTAATAAGATAATTTTATTATGAATATATTTTTAAATAATATAAAGTTAGGAGTACTGTATTTTTTGATAAATAAATTATTTTAATTACACATTTTTATATTATTTTAAATTCTATCAATTGAATTGGAACTAATGTATATTTTTAATTGTAATTCAATTAATTGAAATTATGAATGAGATTCAAGATCAACAATATTATTTTATAATATTAAGTATAATTAATTATTAATTAAATAGATTTTAATGAACTAGAACTTTTATTAAAATGGTTATTAAACTTTAGAAAGTAAAAATAATTATTTTATTAATGTTTTTATTATTTTATAAGAATAAAAATAACCAATTTAAAGTTTTTTATTAAAACACTTTCAAATAATTCGTTCTTATTTTATTAATATATACTTTTAAAGAATCATTTATCAAAAAAAAAAAATTTTTCCAATTCTTGAAAATTAACCATAAACTTCAGACAGACAATCTGAACACAATTTTCCACTTGCGTATTATATACGAGTGCAAGACAGGTAGAAAAATTGCACCCTTGAAAATGAGATTTCTCTCTTGAGTAATGATATAGCGCGTTTGGATTTTTCTTTATTTATAACCAGTAAACCGACAAAAGTATACGTTTTAAACTTTATCCGCAACAAATCCAACATATCCATGATATAAGAGAATGTAAAGTTCGTTAATTTTAATCAAACATTTGAAAAAAAAATTGTGTATAAATTCTCTCTTTTTTTTATAATTTATTCTTTACTGGTCTTTTTGTTAACTTTTGTTTTTCGTTCAAAAAGAATTTAAGAACGAAGATTTAAGCCTGGAAAGAAATGAGTGAACGACATGACC